>CM062084.1:14259903-15491727 GCA_031163375.1 Conogethes punctiferalis
AAAAACAATATCTGACACCCGAGTTTGAAGATAGATAGATATTCTTTATTGCGCACCATACAATTGACTTAAAAACTTGGTAGGTATTAGAAGATGATAGTATCATCATCATTATTATCAGCCTGCAAACGTCCACTGCTGGAATAGAGCTCCCCTAATGATAAATTGTCATTTGGAGAATTTTCTTAATGACCACGTTTGGCAAGCGAGTCACTGACCGCAGTAGGTTTTATTTGTACCCAGGTAAACGCTGCTGCCCAATCCTGATATTCCCTTAGTCGATGACAGTATATTTCCAAGACTACACAGCGCCGGCGCAAGGTGCTCTCATTAGCTCCTGAAAGCTACGTGCTAAACCTTTGTTACGGGCCCTATCGTTGCATAACGACGTGGGAAGAGCAATCGGTGAAGGGCATTATGAGAGCAAACACTCGTTCACTCAACAGCGATGATTTCATACCGGTCAAGGAAACGATTGAAGGAAAATCATTTGCCAATCGCTACAAGCGTTTTCTATGATTAATTAAATATATGACCGCTGCCATAACTAAATTGTTATTACTTTTTATTAGCCTGGAAGTTAATGCGCAAGCACACACAGCATTTAAAGGGCTCGCCTTGAGCGTATTTGACGCGCATTCGCAGGTAACGACTTACTAAACAATTTAAATTAAAGGTATTGCTACACGGTAATTGATAATTTAATTAATAAACGGACTCGATGGACAGCTGCGAAACATATTTATGTAACGTAAATTACGTATGATGTTATTAAAATATTTTGAGCGTGTACTTCGGTACTTAATGAAGAAGCGGAAGCTTTGAAGATAATGTTTTTGTGTGTGATATATTAATTATTTGAGTGAGGAATAGTGAGCCAATCTCGCAAAGTTGTTGCAATAAACTGTATGTTATTTATTTAAATTAGCAATTTTAGGATTCCCAACCGCGTGTGAATTCAAACTCTTGAAAGAATTGTCAGTTATATAAACTCGCAAAAATTTTATGCATGTCTAATTAAAAAGAATGTAATGACGTTAGAGTATACCTAGGCATTTTATATTATGCTTGGTTGTGCATGATCTGCCCTTGTAAATAACCAATTACTTATCAAATCAAAAGCTCGAAGGTTGATAAACTGCAGTTAAATACAAATACCGTAGCATTTACTTCCTTTCATAAAAGCAAAGACGTGTTTAGTTCGTAAAGCAAATTCAATATCCAGCATGCGATTATAATTAAGGGCCATAAATTCTGTTCATACGCGGAACATGTCCGCGTCTGGGCCATCGACTACACTGGACTGGACTTTCGCCCGTAAATTGCGCTCCGAGCAAATAAAGGTGGTTTAATTAGTCAGCGGGACGGATCGGGTCGCGATGCGTAAAATGGCACCTAATGAATTTGCGTAGAATGACATAAAATTGCACGGTAGCAGCGCGTAAAGCTCAATAAAACAGACGAACCGTGAGCCGGCAAACATTACACAACCTATCCTAAAGTGTTCGGCGGTACGGTAGCTGTTTTAGGGCACGCGCTATTAGGGCTGCTATTAAATCGAAAGGTATGCGTGTCACCGCAAACAAACACACGAGGTGGTTTGCCCCCGGGTGCGACAAGTGCGTTGTATTTGTGCTGCGCAAACAAGGCTCCTGACGCGACTTGTGGGACGCGAGATAGATAATACCACAGATCAAAGGATAATGCACTTTCGACGCAAGGTCAAATACTGTCGTGGTTGCTAAAGACACGGTTTCTATTGTATCAGACAAAAATAGTTTTGACTGATGAACAAGACCATGAATGTTTACGGAAAATAACCAGCAACGTGGTGTGCAAAGACTAGGATGTATCGGTTTTATGTTATAATAATCCCCCACTCATACTATTTTTTTTTATGCAAGAGGCGGCAGACGAGCAAATGTGATGCCTGATGGTAAGCAGTCGACACCTCAAACACCGACAACTCAAATCGAGTCATACTAATATATCTAATTGATTACTGACAGGGGATTAATTGCATATTATCGGTGGCTGTTTAAAAAAAAAACATTTTCATTACCATTTTATTTTCCACTGACCAGAAAGTTAATTTAAATCCAATTTCTCAAAACAAAATCCATATCCATTCAGAGATCAAAGAAGTGTAGCTAATGTCATTCAAGGCACCGAAATTGTAAAAAGTTATTTGATATAACATGTTAAAATCCGCCTTCCAAATTCGCAAAATATTTACCTTAAACACAGTCTGTCGCGACGTTGCAAAACCAGTTGCCGAACTAAATTTATTTAAGCCAACATAATTTCGATTAGAAACTCGATCTTGAAACGAATATTTATGGATTATGACATTATTATAGGGCTCAGCATCCTATATCTGCTTGAAGATGTAACTTTGTTTTCTTAACCTCCATACTTAGCGCGCGTATCAGTTGCGAGGCAAGAGAAAGTACCAGCAACATTTCGTAACTTTTGAAGTATGCAAGAAAATCGATAAGTATGAATTGTTTTCTTAGAATACACAAGTTTGCACAAGGCTGTCATGTAGGAATGCTTAATTAACTCGCAGTGTGCACCCGCTTTCAGAGTTGCTTTTACCTACGGAGTAAGAGCGACGTTATTTGACAAATGATCTCGGATCATCGAGGTTTCTCGTTCAATAAATTGATATATTGAGTGAGTCCGTGTAAAGCCGCGCCTACTACTGGGCACATACATGCAAAATCCATTATAACTGTAGAAACGACACCGTGTTATGATTGCATTAAAATTCCGCTAATATAACAGTTTATATACAAGTATACAACTATAGAAAAAATCCAGCTACAATAGATAGGTAATGGTGGACGTAATATCCCAAAAACCAATTGCAACAAACAATAACACAAGGGAACAAAATGAGACTTTTTTTTTGTTGCATGGTATTTTGTGAATGTTGTTCACTAATACGAGGTAGCTAATTTCAAATCTATCCGCATTTAGTTTCTGACAGCTCTCGTTTATGAGATACAGCTATTTGACGGGTTTTTGTACTAGTTGCACTTAATTTTCATTTTTCCGATTTGTACAATTAAAAAAATATTTTTATTTTACAATGTCGTCGTCACGAAATATCTGTAAAAACGATCCCAACTATTTCTGTAACATATGTGGTGAATATACATTCAAAAAGTATAGATTAAGTGTGTCGGAGTTCGTAAAACAGGTGTACTTTGATTACTTTGGATTTCATTTGGACACCCGCGACAAGTATTGGGTGCCTAAAATGGTATGTTAAACATGCGTCGAGTCTTTGAGATTATGGGTGAATCGGAAAAGACCCCATTTCAAGTACCAAGCACCAATGATCTGGCGAAAACCTTCAAATCATCAGGACGATTGTTATTTTTGCGTGGTTGATATAAACGGGATTAACAACAGAAACCGAGCCAAATGGTTTTATCCTAACTTGTTATCTGTTACCCGACCAGTCCTGTACTCCTGCAATGCATCAGCACCACAAACTTCATCATCTACACAAAATGATCATCTTGAAAGAAGAAAACTCGTCTTGAGTACCGAGAAACTGAAAGCCTGTAGTTTCGATGGTCCTCAAATAGGTGGGTGGGTGGCTCGAAGGAAGATGAAGGATGAAAACTTTCATAATTACATGACCGACAATGAAAAAAATGCCTGGAATGAATTCGTTTGGATTGCACAAAGATTTCTGGGAAACAAAAAAGATGAATGCTATGCGAAGCACATTGAGGAGATGTTGTTGCACTTCCAGCAGCTTGGATGCATTATGAGCATTAAGGTACACTTCCTCCATAGCCATTTTGATCGTTTCCCTGATCATCTTCGCGATCTGAGTGAAGAAAAAGGGGAATGTTTCCATCAAGATATACGGACTATGGAAGAGCGGTACCAGGGTCATTGGAATGCTAACATGATGGCAGACTACTGCTGGAGCATTGTCCCCAGGCCTTGTGAACCAAGCCAAACAAGAAAATCTTATAAAAGAAAATTTTTCGATGTGTAGTGGTTATTTTTCTAACGTTCTTTTTTAAATAAAATATGGTTTTGTCAAAAACACGTTTTTTGTTAAATCTCAAAAACTAAAGCTGATACAAAAAAACTGATTTCAGACCTGAAATCAGCACCCCAAAAATTCATAATATTAGTCGTAATATTTCATGCAACAAAAATTATGTTCCCTTGTGTAATGCATGTCCGTACATTTTTCATCTGCGGTCGCTAGCAGATACAAGGAGAAGAGAGAACAATCTTACCTCATTTTGTGTAAACTTATCCGCACTTTATTAACCAGTTCTTCTTCTCGCGTCGTGCTCCTCATTACTGAGGGTCGTGATTCCCCCGCTGAATCACTTTGTCCCTGACAATGTTGCGCCATTTGTTGCGGTCCTTTGCCATGTGGAGAGCGTCATGAAACCCGGCGTCCAGCGTAGAGCGGATCTGGTCAGACCATCTTATCGGGCTGCGGCCTCTTGAGCGCTTTCCGCCAACCTTGCCAGTAACCATCAGCTGTTCCAGGTTATGTCCGTCTTTTCTGGCAATGTGACCGAAGAAATCGAGCATTCTGCGGAGGCATATCGTGGATAATCTGGTCTTGATTTTGAGCTCTTGTAAAATTGACACGTTGGTACGGAAAGCAGTCCAGGGAATCCGCAACATCCTTCGCCAGCACCACATCTCAAAGGCGTCGACTAACCAGTTAATTAACTATAATTTATTGCTGAATTTTAATGCGAATGGGACAAGTATTTCAATTAAAAATAATTATATGCAAAACCGCAGATTCGATCAATTTCCGTTTACACCAATTATGTGTATATCGCACCAAATCAATATTACGTGTTTAAAATCAACCACGACTTCGCTATCTGATGCAAATCGTGAAGTAAGCTTGGTACATATCCATCGTCTTGTGGCTTAATTCAGAATTCTCCCAAGAAAACGTTCTTTACACTTCCGAACCTAAGATCTGCTCTTTGGCAAAATCGATTAATTCGCATTTGTTTACTACCGACTGTTGCTTACGTCACGATTATTAATATTTTATTTCAGGCAGAGCCTATATTATACCTAAGTATATATAGAATTCTCTACAAGTTCGACAATCATCATCAACAAAAGTCAAGAGCAAGGAGGGCTCGATGCGGTCGTCATTTGAATATGGAGCGCGAAATTATACCGACAGCGCGGAGACTCGTGTAGCCGCCGCGAGCAGCGGAATCACCTAATGTAAATTCAGAGCGAATCATCACCATGCTAATAATGTCATTTCGGAGCCGGTTCCTCCATCCGACAGACATTAAACAACGACCCCACCGCTAGAGGTGAGCAAGGCCGAGAATTAAAATACGTTAGGACAAACAAATGTGCATTATGTAGGATTATTTTATTACGCTTGGCTCAGTCAAAAAGTGCATTCCTACCAACAGTGGCACTTAACTCTATAGGTACATTATCTGTTTTCCTACCATTTACGTTGTATTGTTTAAAAGAGTTGTAGCGACACAATGCATTAACGTGAAGACATTGAACCTGGCTGCTTTGACCCCTTGACATGCCTTAGGCTTGCCACCGATGTATCACTACTATGAATCAGTGTCCTTTCAAAACTGTTAAGCATGTTAGTAATAAAGTAAATAATGACATCAGACGTCGTATATTTAGATATAAATTAAATATACGTACGTGTATTTAATGACTTTAAAGTCATTGTTCTATGCGAAGAAGGAAAATGTAGTAATGTAAAAGCGAAAGGGGATTTTCACTTCCAAAGGTGTCACCGCGGAGTTGTTCAACTAGAATCATCCAAGACAAAGCTTTATTAGTCCGGTTTGGAAATCGATTCTATTAGGCAATAGACATTGTCTCTTGTGATTTTATCTGATAGAAGGGAGCGGCAGACCGCACGCGGGCTGGCTCCGGGTCGAGCGCGTGGGGCCCAGATTAGAGCGGCTCAGGTATTCGCACCAATGCTACCTACAACCTCCCTGCGCCATTCAGACATTGCCTACCTGGGCGTGCGTAGATGGCGTCACCATGATTACAAATTAATAACCACAAATAAACAAGTGTTCAGTATCTTCTCGTAAAGATCAAAGGAGATCCCAGTAATAGTCCCAGCTATAACAATGTTACAAATGTGTTGTGGAACCACATTAAAAACTACTTTACATTTTTGTTGTAATAATATTAAACAATTGTTATAAATTATTGCTTTATAAGAATGGGTATTAAATAATAATTTACACGCTGCCCACGGGTGGATCACGCAATATACCGACGTTTTTGGGTTCCATTAAAAAAGGAGACCACTTTCCATTATGGTAGATCCCAGCGTTACGTAGTCAATAATAATCGATATGGCGTCGGAATAAATAGGTTTATCGTATAATATTAATATAACATGAAATTAAAACGTCCAAAACGGTAGCAAGCGACGCGTTCACGCAACCACAATTACATAAGATTAAAATTATATCTCGAGCAATTTGGTTTACAGAGGGAACATCAAATAGCTATTAGAAATAAAAACTTTGATAAAAAAACAATAAAAAGCTTCTTTATATTCTCTGAAATACCATTATGTTTTTACGATCTTAATAAAGGGAACTTAGCTTACGACAAACTCGTAAAACAAAGGTCCAAGCAGGTAATTGAAAAAGCAGACTTTGTTTTGCCGCATTACGCTAAATGCCAGAAGATTGCATACGCTCCGACGGAATAATATGCAAGGCCTCAAATGCAACGAACGAAACATAAATTCATAGAATAATTGCGTACTATGTCGTTGTTAAAATAGGTTGCAACCTAATTTCAAATTGTTATTAATAACGAACAGATAACGTAAGCACATGGATCTATTACGCTGAGACATATTTGCTATTCTTATTCGAGTATGATATGTTGTTTTGAAAGGTATAAGTAATGGCTAGGTAGCGCGGCAGTTAATTAAGTCTTGGCTGGTCGCTGGTTAAATTCCGAATAGGTTAAATCTATCGAGTTGGTGGCTGATACCAATTAATTGGCAGCCGGTCCGAGCGAGTGGCCGCCGCGCCGTCTGCGCCGCCGGTAACCCATTTGCGGATTGCAGAACAGACACTAGGCAGTTCAAGGACCTTTAACACTTTACAATCAAACTATATATGTTATGGACCAAGTGATAAATGTAGCATTATATATAATGCCCGGGCATTCTGATAAATGGCCAATATGTGAGGGCAATTTGATAATCATTATTAAAATAATCAAATTGATCGGGCATTATAAATATTGTTTATCATCCTTTGGGCAGAGTAATAAAAACATATTTTATAACTATTTCGCAGTCTCCTGGACCTCTGTAAGGCTTGTGTGGGAGCACAAGCCCATCCACTCCTGAGATAATATAATTTGTGTACGTGATACACAGGCCAGACATTACTTCTGACTGCTCCAAGTTGACGCCCTCAGTAGTAATACCTACTCGGCAAATGCAGCACTATTGCATAATGATGGGAACTAAATTATAGGGTTATTTAATTGACAGAGGTCCTGTGTACAGGATAACTGGGCTATTGGTGTGAGATAACGGACGTTTGCCATTTCATTTTTATAAGGGTTCACTACCCAAAGGGTGCAAAATGGAACCCTATTACTAAGTTTCCAAATTATGTATACCTGTTCGCTTTAAGTACATGATAATGTTGCAACAAATCTAAAAATATAATAAAATAAACATTTAAGGGGGCTTCTATACAACACACGCGATTTTTCGCTCGATATCAAAGGCTCGGTACGGAACCCGTCGTGCTCGACACTGACTCATTATTTGGATTTATAAGCAAGGACTTCTATGTAAAGAACCCGCTGGTTGGTTTTTGTATTTAAACTTCTAGAGGAAGCCCTCTAGTAAAGAGTGTGGTGATAATGGGGCCACCACGGAAGTGTCTTATGTCGAACAAAAAAAAAATTTTGACATCCATCTATAATTGACAAAAATATCGGTGAACATACATAAAAAATGATACATACAGACGAATTGGTGAAACTCCTCCTTTTTCGAAGTCGGTTAAAAAAACATTACCGGATACATCGATCTCCGAATAAGTAAGTGATTAGTTACGCGTGCGTCCTTCCTGTTTGCTTTATTATCAAATTGCCTAATTGTCAAGTAGCAATACAATAATGACCGGGCAATGTGATAAATAATGAAGTTTAGATAGTTATTATCACTTTGCCCAATAGAACTTGACATTATTGATAATGCCCTAGCATTATAAATAATGCCCGCATTAATCACTTGGTCCATAACATATAAACTACGTTAATCCTTCGAATGCGGGCAATCCGGACACAATGGAAAAGTTATGGTTAGGTAGAGGTGCTATTTAAAAAAAAAGTTTTAAGACAGTCAAGTCTTCGCTTATACAATGTCAAACGTCATCATAATCCCTTTACTTAAACGATGCTTCTTTATCTATCATGATAATAACAGGACGAAACATCAACCACTTAAATATGATTCAAACTCTGAGAAACATTTCCGAAATGAGGACAAGCGGAGACGCGACCTAAGGCAAACTGATAACAGGTTGCTAGCTATAAGAACAATGCTATCATAATAGTTACATAATATCTAACAGATATGTGTAGTACTCGTATTTAAAATTGTTTCGTGTGGGTACCGGTACGTTAATCTTCTTACAATGTGCAACGCAAACGAAGTGTCTGTTCGCTCGTTCACTCATTAAGGTAGAAGACGTTTTGCTTACACTCATCACCCACAAGTCTTTTACGTGAATACATGTCATCAAGTGGATTAACAAGCTCCGTTGTGGGAGTGATAGCGGCAGACACAAGTGACAGCCGTGTCAACTTTGGAAGTGGGCAGACACATACTAGTCGGAAACCTTTCTTAATACATCAAGGGCTAATTACAATTCACCATATTAGTATCATTTTTAAACGACCCTCAATGACGAAGTAATTTTTCAACGACCGAAGCCGTAATTAGGGGGCTAGTTTTTGCACTACGCAGTTGTATTGTAAAGAGGAAATTTTAAATAGTGACTCATGAAATTGCAACGTAAAAGCGAATTTATAATCGGCTACCCGACGACATTCCACGAAGCCCGCGTAGTCGCACAGGTAAGCTTTAATCGTGCTCCCGCGCCCAGCAAACTTGACTGACACACTCAAATAACTGAATTCCAAAGGCATTACCGTCTGACGATTCGATATCAACGTGTTGTCGAATTCAAATTAATCGGAAACTAATCCCAAGCCCTAAATCTGTTGATATGGAAATAGTTATTTATTGATTCCGCTTTCGTTCAAACCTTAGCCGGCCCGAGACGTCTCACTGACCTCCTTAGACGGTGCTGCCACGAAGCTCGACATTGTACCACATCACATTGTGAACTCGAAAAGGACTTAACTAGCATAGTATGACTTGATCCGCTATTTATCTTTATTAAGATCTACGACATCAGTAGACTCGACGGAATGATAGATGCAACGTGAATTATGTCATCTCTTCAAACTTGAGGAACACTTTCTCGTCTTTATGAAGTCAACATTTTTAGGCAGTGAAAAATTATATACCACCAACCCATTGATATAGTGTATCAAATACATCATGAGGTTGAGATATTTTAAGACGGTCGGCGATCTCGGGTGGTCTTTAATCTTTATTTTGTGATGTACTTATACGCATCTTGCCTTATTAGAAAAAATATAATAGGACATCTTCCTTCCCTACATTTTAATTTAACAACGGAAGCCGCATGACTCGGCAAGAAAAAGACAGATTAATTTTCACCGTTGCAACGAGACGCGTTCCT
This sequence comes from Conogethes punctiferalis, assembly GCA_031163375.1. Taxonomy (NCBI): domain Eukaryota; kingdom Metazoa; phylum Arthropoda; class Insecta; order Lepidoptera; family Crambidae; genus Conogethes; species Conogethes punctiferalis. The sequence goes on from CM062084.1 coordinate 14,269,740, forward strand.
GTTGAAATAAATTGCTTTAAAACGTCGCTGTGATTTACAAATACGGACAAAGAACAAGCTTTTCTACAAATAAATGTAGGAAACGATGTAGTAAACACATTGCAGCGTCGTATTTTACTGTGTTCAGTATCAGCGATTTCTTTATTCTTTTCTTTCTACATGACTACGATGATAGCTACGGCGGCCTTGTTCATCAAGAAGAGATAAGCGAATATAGCACCATTGTGCTGTACATAGTTAATATACTAGTAAAAATTAACTTAAACTTTGACCACTCAGAATGTTATGATTTTAATATAACCAGTGGACAAAACGTATATACCTCCGGAATCTTTAATTAAAACATTAAATGCACCCGGCGGTATTGTAAAACGACGAAGCCTACTAGCCGTTATCACTGCATGTATGCACTGTGTACCTACCCATGATCCAATCCCTCCGGGATTGCGAAGTTTGATTGATGACCAACAATAAATTTACACACAAAGCTTTTGATCGTAAGCGCGCGTGCACTCAGAAAGGATTTTTGAAAATTCATCCCTATCTAAGTAGGCTATAATTAGACTTTTAATGCCGGTGAGCAATCCAGTCGGGCAAACAGCCAGTTATTAAATGAATAGGAGACAGTATCTTACGAAGCTTCCAATTACGAGTGAAATAACTGCATCAGTCCGAAAATGTAGTGTTCTGGGAATATGTCCGGATAGGATTACCGCGATATAAGTAGACGTAAAATTATTCCATCAACGTCCAGACGTTAATTGGGTTTCATTAGGACATTTGTGTTCCAATAAGACCAATGAGAGCGTGTTTTAGCACCTGGAAGTGAACGCTGTAGCCGCGTTGGCTCCCTTCCAGCTCCACTGAACTTTGACAAGAACCGCGTTATGCGTTGCAGGAAACAAGTCAAGACGATTAGACGTATAACTCTGCGAATTAAACGCTACGCTTATGCTAAGAGAAATCTTGTTGCCTTACACACCAGTGCATGTCAAACGTAGTGAATCTTATTCATCAGTAATTTTAAGCAAAGATATAAATGTATCTTCTAATTAAAAGCAAAAATAAAGGCTGTGTAAGAGAAAATTATTAATTATTTTCTTACTGAACTAATTTTTTATCAACAGCTCACTGAGGGGTCTTTTTTTTCTAGCGGGGAATGCATTAGGCACCATTATGCCACGGTGTCATGTCATGGTGTGTGGGACTCATACCTCCCGAAATAGGAGGATATACCCACTACACTACACCCCTGTGTAGCCAGTGGGCAGTAAGTTGCAGGGACACGGCCACGGGCAACGCCGAAGTATACGGCCGCATCGCTGTATGCACTGGCCAGCCGCAGATGACAAGAGGCGGCACTCCTGGTCCGGGGAGGGCAAATACACTTACCCCCGGTCACTGAGGGGCCTAAACTATGCCTTCAGTCAACCACATTGGCCTAGTGAGGGTTGCGTGTCGTTACACCACATTAGATAGAATTTCTTCACAAGTTTGCAGGTTTCCTTAGGAAATCCTTCACCGTAAGAGGGTCGAATAAACGTACATTTGAATTTACATGGTGGGGGGTTTGAACCGCTAATTCCGCATGAAAGTTAACGTCTTCAATCACTATGCCACCGGCTGCTCTTTTCGAACTATTTTTTGCAGTGATTATCATTACTGCAGGTCACGCCATGCATTCCCGAACAGTCGAGGGTCGATGCACCACAAAAATGCTTCTTTCCTTTTCCGAATTTCTTTTTGCCTCCAAGTACGCAACAGGAATAAAAAATAATGAGAGGTTCCGTCAATTGAACTGCACTTAACAATGTTTCTTTACGAGTTGTCTCAACATGTTCAATGAGGTTATGTTGTGAGAGGCGCCTCGTTCAGGGCAGTGTTTTCTTTATAGATTTTTAAGTACTCCGGGCGTCCTTTCATATAGTCTCATTATGGCTATCAGTCATTGATCATTATTATTTAGCTGTCAATGATCACGTCCACCCAGTCGCGGCACGGGAAGTGTTAAAACAGGCGTCCCTATGTCACAGAATAAAGACCAACACAGTATAGAAATAACTGAAACTTCTCACTTTTCATCATCATCGCAATAAGCAATCAGCAACAATTCAAGATTGTCACTGATACATGTCTTACTGTATTCACTTCGGATCACCTATAACAAGTCCTGTTTTCAATGAATACGTCATGTCAGGATTTAAACCTCTGCATTGTGGAGTTCAGTTGATGTAAATAGATACATAGCACTAAAAATACACGTATGCTAATGTTGATTGTCGCAACGCAGGGTTGTTGCGACATTCATACGATGTACAGTTTCCGGAATACCTAAGCCCCTTCGTACACAGGGCTGCGCAAGTTTTCGATACTTGGCTATTTTGAGCTCTAAGCAACAATCGTACATTTGTAATTAGTACAATTTCTGTTTTCTGATTGTCGCTTAGATTCCAAAATCATCGAGTACCAAAGAGCAGTATTAGTCTTGTATGCGAAGGGGTTACCTCACTGTTACACATTTTCTGTATAGTACGGCGCAGCGTAATGTTAAATCAAGCCGGTCTATGTGTAAGCACAACCGTCTGGCCGATCGACGAACGTCAATTAACAGTGATACACATCTCTTGGGCCGGCGGGGCCGTGACGAATGTGGCCGACTACGGGAGGCGGCTACGTGACGTGCCGACTGTCTGCCGGCTGCCGGCTTCTATACATCATCAGCCGCATGCAATCACGAACTAATAACCGTAACTTTTACAAATAAGCCTACTGTCGATACTGTTTCTAATTGCTTCCTCTCCGCGCTGTTACTAATAAGATCATGCAAATGATAACACATTGCATTTGCATATTAAGAAGCCCTAAATCTGATGATTAATGTAAACCGCATAAATATGCTGAAGTTTAAATCGTTGTAACAAATCCATATTTCGACATGAAGCTAATCCGTTCTGTTATTTATCAAACTGATATGATGAGGGAGGATAAATTTTGACATCATAATAGCGAGGCGAGGTTACGAGGGGTTATGCAATCATGTAAACGTCAAAGGGCTGACGAAAGCTGACCTCGGGGCGTGGGCGTGCAGACAATGATAATCCCGGGGTCCACGAACTGCACCGGAATGCAAATAAATAGATGCACATAAACAGGACGAGACGGCACACCTGTCGGTGATCGGCGAAATAAACAATGCGTGTCATCGGCGCATGCGGAACAACAGCCATCCTCCCTGCGCGTGCGCAATTACATATCGCTGTCATAGCGCCCACGATCACCCAACACAACTATGAATGGGAAACAATTGCTTTTTTTATTTCGTAACACCACGTTTTGGGTATAAAAATTAATTGCTCCTCACATCTTTGCTTTAAAACTTAGCAAATACCATCTTATGGTCATGACCTTAATTCCTACAAAATTTCGCATGAAAGGATAACGGCACTTTTGACCTCTTGCTTGCAACGTTCACTGCGCGAAATATCATCGACATTAGCTTTGAATTCATATAATTACAAACCGATATAAGGTGTGGAGACAGAACCATGTCGAATACCGCTGCAAATGAGATCACGCAATAAAAAATTGCGTGCGGCGGTGGCTGGGTGCAGTTTTGGGATTCGGGTTTTATTTGCCGCATTGATGCAGATAAAGAGGACTTTATAAATCAACTTTTAATAGGGGGGATATTTAACAGAACGTTTACTAAAATAAATAGAAATAAAGACAGACACTTTATATCGTTAAAGAGGTCTGGTTGATATCAATGACCCCGGCACGCGAGCCGCCCCGCTGAGTTTGTTCAGCTAAGAACTTCGCTTGCAGACAAAGGGAATCTAATAACAACAGGGATTATTTTAATACACGAGTCGCGGAGGTGTTAACGCCCAGCGCCGCATTTCAATGTTCATTCATTCATGGGAGTTTGTTGATGCACCTGCGCTCCCATGTATAATGAGATTGTTTAGCTAGAATCGATGGAACAGAAATACTTTCATTAGATTTACGATCACATATAGGCCTTCGAGTCTATGTGTATGTAAATTGCAATTGATGAGGAGCAAGAAACAGGATATGAGTTTCTTATGAATGACATTTACTATTTGAGATATTATTAAAATATAAGTGTATCATCACATCTAAAAATAGACGACATGCAACTAGACTACCCAGAAAATAACAAATTGAGAAAATAAATGTTATGGATGTCGTTGATTACGTGTCCTGACTAACCTAACTTATGTTGAGTCATCCTAAAACTGAAAAAGCTGCAGTCGATTGCCTACGAGCAAATAAGAATATATTTTGTTGCTAGATTTAGGTACATGATACCAAAAAAATAACAAGAGTAGAGTCGTATTATGGACCTTTTTTTGTTTATGCTCTATTATTTACGTAGTTGCTCTCAGTTCTTTTAGGTGATTTATTTTTGTTAAGTATCTCTATTAGTATTATTAATTCAAAACGTCCTCCTTAATTGTGTTCAAATTTTGGTCTCCGTGGACCTCTGAGAATTTTACAAATTCGTTCCTGGATATAATTTTGACGTCTATGCATCATTATCTAAAATTCTCATGTAGAAGAACTCTACACCGTGACTGTATATGAGAATAGGACAGCCAATTAGAGTGACGATTAGCGCAGGACAGCTAGCAAGTTCTGGATGCGCGAAACCCGAGATCAATCAAAGTTGCAAACAATTGGAGAAGCCTATGTCCAGCAATAGACTGCGAAAAGCTCAGGCTGATGATTTTTTTTATACTTTGGACACTACATAATGGACCGCACGACATAATGGCTTCCCTACGCCTGATGGAAAGCGAAAGAGAAGCCCATATCACTGCGATACCGGGAAAGTAACCTGTCAGTTGCCACCGCCAAGCCGGCCCAACCCAAACCCCGGCTGCCGATGAGCACTCACCCCACGACCTCTGGAACCCCGACTCACCGACAGAAACACGACCCGGAGTTCATTTGGCTGCGGTATTTTATAGGGTGGAGGTCCTTCCCCGGACGGGCGGCTCAATTCGAGCGAGGATTGGCTATGCCCTACCTCTCTAAAAACGATGAGTAATAAAGACATATGGAAGGACGTCTTCTCTGCCTCCCCCTCTGGGAGAAAGGCGTAACGTTATGTATGTATGTAAAGATACATTGCATGTTTCAGACGAGGCGATGTTAAGCGCGACCGTTGCGGCGCTGGCGTGCCTCTGCTTGGCGCGCACCTCGCTCGCTGACCACCACAACCTACGGCTGTACACGCCCACCTCTGCCAACCAAAAGGTAACATTGACCAGCTAACTTATATTGTACCTTTTTTTGTTGCACAGGGGATAAATGCATTTACGCATCTTTATTGGCGGGATATGTGGGACTCACTCCGCCTCTACATGGACGCGAGGCGGAGAATACCCACTAAAAACCCCAGTCCCTCCGTCATGCGCCCAATGGGTGGTGCCATGGAACCTTTGAACAAAAACTGCCATGTACCTATATTGTACCTACAAATCGCCTGTTCAACTTCGTTAGAATTTCCAGTGAAAAGATCATATACAATTGCCGCGCTTGAGCAGTGGCGGTACCTAATTAAAAACAAACCAGACTACAATTAAAACCTCTTCTGGACGTCCCCGCCCTTAAACCCGTCTTTTAAACTGAAAAAAAAATTTGGGAAAGCTCGGGTGGATGACGACCCTACTCAACGTACACGTCAGTAGATTTTATAAGACAAAAAAGTATCTAATTAATTAACATTGTCTCAAAATCATAGTCAGGGAAGACATTGATTTCCCGTGTCCAAGTTCAGTCCAATGTAGTCAGTACACTCAAAATAATTCTTCAACAATGTTTCTATTATTGATATACATAGTTCGACAACAAATCCAATCGAAAGTGAATCATCGCGCCTATTCATGTGCCTACGAACGAATAAATAAGCAGAAGAATCTGAATAACTTCCGCAATACATTTCCTAAACGCCACCATTTCAAAGCGAGGCTTCAAGGAAATAACAAACCAATATCAAAATAAGGTAGCAAATATTTAGGGAATGAATCTTACGCGTTCAAACAACCCCGATACACTGTTTATGTGTTCAAACGCGCTGGACTGACTCAAAGAGTCTAGTGGTTGTATTCCCAACTGAAGAATTCAAGATTCTATTTCAACAAGATTTTAGTTCCACCGTATCCATGATAGTGAAGTAACAAAGAGACTAACCTCCCTGGAGATTGACCATGGCTTTTTTATATGACTACGAATGATAGCAAAGGCAGCCTTGTCATCATCACCGGACTGTTGGGGGAGCGGAAGGCTCTCACCGCTAGGTAAGCTAAGCAACACAGCTAAGGGCGCCACCTAATAGGCGGTCTAAACTCAGTCAGAACTTTTTTTATACCACTAAGGTGGCAAACAAGTCTACGGACCGCGTGGTGTTAAGCGGTTACCGCAGCCTATGGACGCCTGCAGGACCAAATGCGAAATAGGCACGTTTTCGTCAAGTGGACCAAATGCGACAAAATGCTGCCGTTCGCACGCGTATCGCCGACCATAGTTGTTAATAAAATTAATATCGTATTCATAATCGTATTCGGAAACTTTTTTCATGTTTTGTAAAGACTGAAAGCACTCTCTATGAATTTATATATGCTTCCGACCTTTCATAAGTAGGCTTATTAAAGCACCTTTGGATGGTCGGTCGCAAAGTCAGTCGATGTGGAAGAAAATGAACAGATGAATTGCCATTAATTTGCACCGACTAACAGTTTCCGCTTTCAATTGAAGGAGCTGACCACAGTGTTGGCGAACATTGAGGAACGGCTGAGGATTCTGGACACGATCAGCGCCACACAGGTCAAGCAGGCGCGAAGGCTTGACGTCATCCAAGACAAACTTGGTAAGTTTACTTGTCAATATCACTACATAGTTTAGAACAAAGTCGCTTTTCCTGTCCCTATGTCCCTAAATCCCTATGTCGGGTGCGCTTAAATCTTTAAAATTACGCAACGGATTTAGGTTTTCATTTTAGTGATTCAAGAGGAAGGTTTATGTATAATGAAATACCCGAAGCGTAGCGAGAGCGGGTCGCTAGTAGGTACCTAATAAACACTTCAAATCCTATTTAGATGAATCACTTAAAAGTTTAAGAGGATTAAAAAAAGTAAGTGAATACTATCTGAACAGAATCCATGCAATAAGTAAAAGGTTGTCCATGTGTTTGTTTGGTACAGGTTAGTGCGTCTACCCCTGATTTTATTAGGATCTTTTAGGATTTAGTAGGATCGAATAATTAGACAAATAATAATTGTGCCGGACAATTAACACCAACCGCTTTCAAACTAAGGTTATCCCTTGTCTGTCAGTATTAGATGTAGATTGTGGGCTTCTCTCAGAATCAGAACACCCAGTCCCGAGACATATTAGATTTATTTCGTAAATTGACAGGAAACGAACCTGGAACATTCAGATTGCCGCGGTATGTGCGAGGACGCTTAGCCATTGCGTCATTCGGGTTGTCAAAGATGAGAGATGATACATTTATTATTATTGCTTACGGAATACTTATTAAGTTTACCTCGGAAAATTATAAGTCGCCTAGAGGCTCCATGCAGACAAAGAATCCTTCATATAACAAAGGAACACGCAGGTTTTAGTATGCAACACTTTCTCTTCCAAACCGACTTAGGTACTTAAATTAGGCTGCGGAGGAACGACGTATCCTCGAACAAAATATATAAATACTCGTGTTAAAATAACATCTAAAGTAGTTTTGAGAAAGGAAACTTCTCTTGCTCGCACCGAATAAAGAAAAACCATCTTTATTCATATGGACTTATGACAAACAGATATTTGAATCGTCAGGTACCGCACCGAATTAATTAGATAAATAAATAAAATAGATCTGCAGAAAAATCAGACGCAATAGTTTATACTTTGACGGTCGGATGGCGCATAATATGTTAATAAAACTTTAAGTACTAAAATAGAATACAATTATGATTCCAAGCCATTAAAGTAAATATAAAATTATATCAAAGAGCGTGGGTTTATAGTTATTGGCCCAGTTTCTAGCATCGGCAACATCATAAAGCGATATTTACATCAATAATGCTAATTTTGCATAACAATCCACACTGCATAATAATAATTTATAACTTGACATAACCGTGTGAGCGATCTATAAGTATAATCTTATTGTGTCATATCCTATTTCAGAGCATTCATGTTCAACTTTCGCAATATCGTTCCGACATAACTCACAATTGACCAAACAAGAGCAACGTTTAATCAATTGGTAAAAGGATCCGCTTGTAATGCTTCGTCAACTAGTTTGGTTAAATTAACATTAGCCCTTTGCAATAGACAAATTGTAATGAATACGAACCATTTTCATAATAGCGGCATATCTAGCGAAGCAATAATCGATGCATCCGTTCTCAATAAAGGACAAGATATGCCTACTACATCTTGTCCATTCGTATTTTTTTTCTAAGAAGTTAAGTTAAGTTAAGAAAGAAGAAGTAAGAAATCATTGACCACAATCACACCTCGCATTAAGTGATGATGTGGCCCAGGATGTAACGTTGATAAAGCCTATTCAATCTGGCTTTCAATAATACCAAGTTGTAACTTCAGGAAAGACGCGAGATGGAAACGAATTCTAAATTTTAGCAGTTCGCGGCAAAAAGTAATTCGCAAATCTTTTTGTGCGGAAGGTATGTCAACTATATAAGGATGATAAGCCAACCTACGTCTTGTAATCACGATAATGGACAGAAGCCTGTGACTCCCCCAGGTGTTGCGGTGTCTATGAGCTGAAGTGATCACTTACCTACCATCAGGTGACTTTCAGGCCCGTTTGCCCCCTCTATCATAAAAAAGCCGATGGAATCAATTCCTATGAATAAAGAGTATCTAATATCGTACTTTATTGACGGGTAACAGGCATTCAATGAAGTGTCGCTGGGTAATTTGACAATGGAAATGCACACAAAATGAATCGCGAACATGATTAAAGTGGAAGTGGAAATTTCAGACAGGGCAGCTAAGTTGCAATTACGTGCAGAAACAAATGGACAAACCTTACTGAATTTACTTTCAAAACAAACCTATGTTTCCTAAGAAGCTAAAGGAAACAGACTGTGTCAGCTTATTAAAGTAAGATTAAAATGATTTTCACTTATTTCAGATCGCGTGGAAACAGCTCTATCTATAAAGCTTGAACGGGCGCAGCTTGCTGCTGAAAGGCTAGAACACAGACTGCATATGCTTCAAACCAATGTTCAGGTAGACAATTTTCCACACTTTATCCTAATTACGATCATTCGGTTTGCTAAACATTACAATCGGTACATACTTTGTAGTACTTTGTCCTGAATACGAGCATGAAACACGAAAGTTATCAAGAACTAGTTGAGTAGAATCAAAAGAAAATATTTCCCAATGAAAGAATATGACTTGATTATGCCTTATTTAATAATAAAACATGTATGTTTCAGACGTCTATCAAGGAGAGCACTGACAAGTTAGAACGCAGCCAAGCCAAGCTGGTTGAATTGGCACAGAACCTGACTATACAGATAGATTTACATAGACACCAGTTGGATAAGGTATAACGAACATTTAGTTATGTATCTATCTTACTTTGATTTGGGACAACGTGAATGCAACAGGTCGATGTCAAAGTCACATCCACACTGACCTTTTAGCCTATGCGTACCTTACAGTCAGAAATAATGTTAAGGCTAACACACAATGTAATGTAACACAGAAACGACCGACAGAGAATCTGTAATGTGGGAGTGACAATAGCCTACCCACCCATCCATTTGCTGTAAAAGATGTTTCTATGTTGGTTGTGAAAATTGATTACTGCACGGCGTAGCCCATGACCAAATTATACCAGAACATCACCTTCACTGAACCTACATAATTAAGGTCTCTTCACTTTCCTTACAACCGACTGCTGACGGTATAATAATCACACCAATGAAGGCGTAGCTAAATCCCACAGGCCAATGACGGGCAGCAGCGTCACCGGAGAGAGGAGCTACGCCGTGCGATCGCCATCTCGTTAGCCGAGCGTGGCGATTATGAGTAAAGCCCAAAGGTGTTTGCCCAAAGTGACGAACAACTAGAGAGGTCTATGCTATGTCCAGTTGTAGACTGCGATAGGCTGATGATGATTTAATAATATACAAGATTATAATGAGCTTTTATCAGGTGAACGGTGCGTATGCGGACACGTGGCACCGCGGTCTGGTGCTCGAGTCTCTGATGAGGGACGGCCTCTCGCTGGTGAACGTGACGCGGCGGGAGCTCGCGGACGGGCTGCGGGCCCTCGCCAGGCGCCAGAGGGACGCGCGCCTCACCTCCGCGGACCTCGAGGCCAGCTTCACGAGGCGACTCAATGACAACACTTACAAGATCGATATGAAGGTAAGGAAACTGTGAAAATGAGCTTTGACCTCCGATAATAAGGGCCGCCATTTAGTTCTAACATAAACACCAAAGACATACCACGCTGACCCACACAGCGCCATAAAGTCCCAAACTAAGCCGATGTACTGTAGCTATAAGTACTAAACAACTGAAAAAATTACTAAGTTAAGTAACTTTGTTAAGTTGTGTATAATTATGTAAATCCATATTACATATGGGTATAGACCAGTCTATTCCCAATCCAATTTCGACAAAATACTGTGGCTATATAAAATTAAAAAGCGGTAGGTATTGTAACTAAATTATGCACATATTCGTAATGTACATAAATATTGACAAGTGTTATTATTACACTCACATGCAATTTTATAAAAATACTTAAGAGATGCTGTTGAATTACGACATCACGGGTAGGAACATAATATGCAAGATTATGTGGAAATACCTGATCTGCCGGTAGGGTGACCCAGAGTATAAACTAACTCTATAAAGTATAGACTTATGTCTACTTACATCTCACAACATAATCAAGAAATATACAAAGATTCAAGTTGCGTTAGTTATAAAATATTAGAGTTCCATTGATATTATAAAAATTAAAATGCTTGTAGAAAAATCCCAGTATTGAATTAAGTTTTCCTTTGTGTTACGAAATTTGTAACTATAACTCTACAGTTATGATGACCACGTTTGGTGATTAGGTTCCAAATCACATAAACTAATTAAATAAAAACTCGTTTCTTCGAAGTCGTTAATAACATTAGTGTACGATGTTTTGCTATGAATAAAATTGCCGAAAATAAAATATGCAATTTTCTTACAGATGCAAGAGTTATTGGATGCTCAGAAGCGTTTCGTCGACTCTTGCCAGCGTGTACAATTGGATGACCCTAACCAATTCGCCGACTTTTTAGGGAAATTGGTCGACACAATTTTTAATAAGTATGTAAAATTGTTGGGTGCAAGTATAAAAATAGTCTTTTATGAGGAGATGCATTTATTAAAATGTTTTCTATCTTCTTTTAGGACTCAATCAACATTCCAAGAACTTCAAAACATTCAAGTTACTATAAAAAATCACGACGTAAAAGTTCAAAAACTTTTTAATTCCGGACGCAATGTCGCACAGGTAATAAAGAAGTTGAACAGATCTATAATATTATTTTATCTACCTAGCTAAAAAGTAAATTTTCTACACATTCATAATATATCCTACTTGTTAGGTTCATCAAGGATATAACTATGTATTTTTATTTTGACTGAATCAAAATTTGTACATGAAATAAAACCACCTAAATTTTACTACAATATATAAGCCAGTAACAACTCTTGTAGTAAATTGCGTAAAATAACGAATACCTACAAATACTTTATGTAATTAAATTTACATGTAATTGATACATATCAATACTATCAATATTATCCTCTCCTTTGCCTTATTTCAGAGCGAGACATGTAGACGTCTAGAAAACGTAATGCGAAACACAACAAGAACTAGCTTCAAAGAGAATGAGCTGCAGCAGCTGACAGAGAAGCTGGTGGACCTCACGAACCGCGCGGACGCAGCGCTGCAGCGCCTGGAGACGAGGCTCAAGGACGAGGGCCCCAACGTCACCGCGGCCGCAGACCAGCTCCTACTCAAGTTGAATGGAATCAAGTAAGAAATTTATCAACATCAGCTTGCAACATCGATAGTCATAGACTACATCTACATAACAATAGGGATGTTTCTAGGCATCAAAATTTAGGAGTGTGGGTCTTTGACGTCACGCGTAATTTTAACGGGCTATATCTTTGACATTTTTGGTCTAATTTACATTTTAAAAAATACGTGTCTTTTATTTTTAAACAATCTAAAAGACGGGACTAATTACATTTTTTACGGCAAAAAGCCTATTGTTATTGGAGGATTTGGGCAGGCGGGTTGGTGACCGTTTTTATCTGTACCCACTCACAGATGAGATGAGATGGGGTGGTCCAATTCTAAATCCAGAAACCACATGGACAATAATTCACTTTCATCAAAAATATGAATTATCCTGATTGTGTTCTAAGCTTTTGCCTTGAAGCTTGGAGTCTGAATGTGATCTGAGAAAAGATATGCTTTATACAGTGCAATGATTGCCTTCTCGGAGGTATCATCAATAGGGGATGTGACATCAATAAGTTTAAGGCAGATTAAATCATTGTTACATAGAGGAAATGCCAATGTTCTTGGCATACATTCTTACATTGGAAATATTATGTATTACATACTACAAAAACGCTCTACATGTTTACCTCTACTACAACCTTATCTCCAGTTGCCTTTGTAATAGTCAGACCCTTCTCTTTTAAATGTATACCAAGTTTTGTTTCACTATTATCTTCTTATTCCTGAGCAGACCAAAGGTATTACATACATACTTAATGACAAATGTACATTGTGACAATAGAACAATACACATTATTATTGTAATTACAGAGGCGAGAATGAAGATTCTGATGAGGAATTCGATTGGGAAGAGGACGATCCCGACGACTTTTACGAAGACGGCGGAGGCGACATTATGGACGAGGACAAACAGATTCTGAGCAAAGGGCTGAACAAAGTCACGGAAGGGCCCGTGGTGAGGCCGCCGCCCCGGAGACATCTCCACAAACATCCATACGACCGCGGCCCTGCCTGGGGAAACTAGCTGCCTTAAAAAATATGTAATTTTAATGTAAGCGGCTCCCTAATTATGTTACTTTTCACTTCAACATATCGGTTCTGAGAACTGTTATAAATATTATGAGCAAATTATTCCAACACAACTTAGAATTTTTGGTTAACTATCAGAGTTTGAAACTATGTGACATTTTTGAAATATCCATGGCGATTGTGATGGATTAAAAGGTACATAATAAGGATGCTGATTAAGTATTGTAATTTTTTTCATGAAATGTTTTGCAGTCATCTTATTTTGTCTACAAATTAAGTATCCATTATACAATAAAATAAGAAAATATATATGAAAGCTTTAGTATCTAAAAATCCTCATCCCAGTGCACTAAAGCAACAACATTAGATAAATAATTTAGGACATCTATGTATAAAAAGATAAAATTGCTGGCAGTTGATTTTATTACATCTCCTTGAAAAAATCTATTTTAAATGAATAATGATAAATAGAATAATGATGATCAATACCACAATTTGAGAATGTTATGACAACAAATAACAGAATCATTCAACATAATTCAGTATTATTATGTGGCTCAATATGAATAAACTAGAGGTCAATAAACTCTGAAGTTCAATGACCTAAGTACTTCTCTTAAAAGGAATATCTGCTCTTTCCAAATAATACATTACTTCAATGGCTGTATCTGTACAGAGTTCTTTAGTCAAGTTGTAAATATCAAGGCAAGGTTTGTACAGATTTCATAAACCCTTTGACCACCACAAAAGACACAATAGAATATCTATTGTTAATGATGTCATGTTTGAAAGCTTAAGTAATTTTTTTGATATTGAACAGGATATATTTCAAATAATTCATGTATTAAAAAATATAAATGTATTATTACTCATTCAATTCAATCATTAAAAAAAATGTGTCTTTATGACACTGGTTAAATGAATAAAAAATCCATACCTACTACAAATAAAATTATCTTTGTTTTTAAATTTAGTAAATTTTTTAGGTAGATGAAAAATCTATGAAAAAAGAACCTAATCATAATTTAATGTGTAAAAGTTCATAAAGCTGATATAATATAAACTTACCTCTAACTTGGCGCTGTTTTGAAATATTGTTAAGGCCTTGTGTGTCAGTTGAGCAAAGCATGAGCTCAGAGTGGCAACCTTCTGCCGTGCGGAGTACACCACCTCTGGCTCCTCCGACTCCAGCTCTGCTGTAATTCATGCCAAGTGATACATTAACAAACTGAAATCAGCATTTATAAATAAAACAATATGTCTCAGCAAACATAGTGTAGAACGCCCTCAGGCCAGGTGGAGTGACAATTTGCACAGGATGGATGGCAAGTGCTGGATGAGAGGCCCGGGACCAATCGAAGTGGCATTGGGAGAGGTCGATGTCTAACAGTGGACTGATGATGAATTAAAAATTCTGACTAGAATCTAGGACTTAAGTCGAAGAATTTAGATGAATTTTTTAACACATCATGGGACTTGATACTTTTTTCTATTATTAAACTATGTTTTTTTGGGCACTTCTGGCCACAGGTCTCTCCCAAACCTTTCCGCTGTTCTCTGTCTAAAACCAATTCTTTGATTGATGTATCAGATTGACCCACTATCATTCCTTTAGGGCATTTCCCTTTTGGCAAAGCGGTTTTCTGGCACCTATTGTGACAATCCTGGCCAGTCTATCCCTCTCCATCCCGCACACATGACCTGTCCAACTAACTACTAGATACTTATTGGATTTTAATAGGATTTATGTTACAAACGAAAATGATAAGATCTCACAATTTTTACAGCAAAACGAGTAAGTAGTATAAAGTAGTAGTAAGTTACATGAATTAAAGCATTTCTTATCCACTGGTGAACAATGCGAAGTTAACACAACAATAGAAAATGCTTAAAAGACCAAGCTTGACCACCTTACATAAGGCGACTTTTTAGGAAAGACGTAGCCGCACCAGGTCTGGTATTATTCACATTTATGAATACTAAAATTGAGATTCGATATATGAATACATTAAGAAAATAGAAACATTCTATAAAAGCAAACTTATTGGCACATTTATCTTACGAAGAATAAACTTGTTACATGGAATGGTGAGCAGCCAAACTATTTTAAATATGTATTGCGGTATGCATTACTTACTCAAAGAAGTCTCTAGATCGACACATGCTTTATCAAATTCCTTTTCTAATAAATCTAACCACCTAAATCCAACCCCGGTAGTCGCCATTTTCACAATAAAAGTTGTTGACATGAAATGTCATTGTCAAAATGACATTACTGTAATGGTTTTTCGCTCTGGAGTTCAGCAAAGGAATCCCAAGAGGAATCCAGATTCGAAAAAAAAAATAGAATGTGTTGGGTTGTGATGTTTGTATGTTGTGTACTCGTAAATGTCTTGGGTAAACCTATGCTGCACTTATTATCCATAAATAGGTCACATCACTTTTTGGAACTTTGTTACTGTTAGCCGCCCACAAAAACTAAAGCACTGTTAGTATTTCTGGGCTATTCCAGTATGAGCCAATTTTAGGAACTGCTGTTTTCTATATTGGTTTGGATCCCAGTGTTCTGGAATCCTGTTCACCATCCGGCGAGCGAGACGAAGCGCTGAAACCTACACAAACCAATGGAAGCTTTGGCGAGATAAATTTACTTATCGTGATTCACACAGACAGATCATATCAAGTAGGACAGCAAGGGGTAATCGGTTTCACCATACCCCATTCAACAATGCAAACTACAGAACGATTGTCTAGCTAGAAGAATGTAATACAGGCGACATCGCTTCCACGGTTTTGCAGAATAAGTGTGCCGTGCGCAGACTCAATACCGATTTGGCTTGATTAGGTATGCCTAGCATTGTCAAATACAGTTACATTTATTATCATAGTTGCAATAAAAATACAAATGATGTATCAGAAGCTATTTATTTAACTCGTCATAAATATTTACAAATTATATTAGACAACATAAGTTAGGTAATACCTACTTGATTTTGCTCGAGGTATAATTGTTTACTAAAATAAAACCGGGTTACATAATTTCGTAAAAGTAAGTTGCTATTGTATCATAGATCATAACAGGACGTGATAAAACTATCATATAAACCTATATAGATGTAGGTAATCCTGGCAGGATTATTTATGTTTTCAGATATTACTTATGCATCTGGCAAACCACCAATAAATAAGTACATTCCGATACAATGCTATTAGTACAAAATGTGTAGAGCTAAAATAGAATTAGGACTTAAATAATCCTCGTACCCCCGCCAATCTCCCTGTGCCGGCGGAAGCGGCACATAGGTATCACACTTAACGCACCTACTTACAGAAATGTATCAAGCATAGGGGCAGCGCAGACGACAGACTATCCGTGACGCACTTTTTAGTCTGTAATGCAATTATATTATATAGCATATATAAAATATGCAGTAACGCGCAAAAATCTGTCGCGGATATTTCACAGACTCAACGCACATCTTCGATCATTCTGTCGGCAGAGCTGTCGGGACCTAGATGCTCTTTTAAAATGTCTCAGACGCAGACTCTATCGCACAAAAAGTCTGTCGTCTGCGCAGCCCCATAGACGTTCACATCCTCGTCAGCCTGCAAAGGTACACTGCTCCAATGACAATTGTCATTTGGGGGGATTTGCCTTAGTTACCACGCTTGCCGGCGGGTTGGTGACCGCTTAAGGGCAGCGCAGACGACAGACTATCCGTGACGCACTTTTTTGCAATTATGTGCAGAAACGCACACGACGCGTATTTTGCAAAAATCTGTGGCGGATATTTCACAGACTCAACGCACACTACGCACATCTTCGATCTTTCTGTCGGCAGACCTAGACGCTCTTTTTAAATGTCTCAGACGCAGACTCTATCACACAAAAAGTGTGCCGTCTGCGCTGCACCTTAAGGTTTTATTTGTACGCTGCTGTCCATTTCCTGATATTCCCTTAGTCGTCTATGGTCCCTTATTTACAAACAATTACAGCGTGTAAGCTACACACCGCGTTGTAAACCGTTCTTTTTTAACCCTTTGACGCACAAAACAAGTACAGTTAAGTTTTTATAATTATGACTACGTTATTTAGTGTGTTATGAAGTAATTTAAACATGTGTATAATAAAAAATAAAAATAGCCCAACAGATTTTAGGATATTGCTTGGGACAAAAGTGTCCCAATATGCGATAAAGGGCGTTATTTATTATATTGTGAGGTATTTACTAATATAGAAAAATCAAATGTTTTTCTGATAATAAAAAGTTAAATTCAGTCAAATATAATACAATTGTTTATCGTGATAAATAAAAGTCGGCAAAACAATTTCTTGTTGTTGTGTAATATAAATTTACGTAATTTAGAAGTGGATGGCAGGGCATGTTTACGTATAGAAAAATTGCCAATCATAGCCCAAGCCACAACTTGAGGGTAATCAAGTGATGCAAACCCTTCGCGCATGCAGTTTTTCATAAATCATGTAAGAATTGTTTATAGCGATGTCCAATGTATCAAAAAAATTTGAAAGCTGATTTTCGATTTCTTATCAACTTCGTATGTGACTTTTTTCTGGTCCATGAGATCTACGGCTAAATATCACAGTCCGATGACGGGCAGCAGCGTCACCAGAGCTAGAAGCTACGCCCTGCGATCGCCAACCCGCCTGCCCAGCGTGGCGATTATGGGTATATCCTCCAGATGATTGCCCTACGTGGCGAACAACTGGAGATTCCTATGTCCAGCAGTGGCTGATGATGAGATCTACGGCACCCATATTTTTATTGTACTTATGAACGATGACAGGTCATCAGGTTCAGTGGACCAGTAGCCTCTCACTGTGGGTAATATATGGGTGCCCGTGACATAAAAACTGTTTTTTCTTGGAGAACGGTAGTGAACACTGAACCATTCCGATAATAAAAGAGGGAAGTAGGTGAAGAGTCTGCAGATGGGCCTGGATTTTGAGTAGACCTCAGTGTATATAATTATCTAGTATAATTGAGTCACCTGCTGCATCAGGTGACTCAATTATAGCCTCGGAAAATCCAGCTTGCATGTCCTCTAATGAGAATGACTGGTCTTCGTCATCCAAAGTGAGTGCATCTTCACTAGTGTCGCTATTCTCAGCCATGCGATATTCCTCGAATTCGCAATCAGTCATTCTCACTCACTTTTCGCGCCCAAAACAATGAAAAAAAGTGTATAATGCTATGTGTAAAATCAGAAAATATGCATAAAACATTATTGATAAAATATAAATAAAATCGTCCTTTTACGCATATTGGGACAACCGTGTCCCTTACTTGAAATTTAATGTTTTTGTTAATCAAATGACTACTAATTACGACTTTTATCGTAAAACCATAATTATTAGTTACCATTCTCATAAATTATTCACTAAACAGTCACTGAATGCAGCAAAAATGTATTATTAATAATTTATGAAAACAATCAAAAAAGCGCGACCAATTACCCAAAATTAATATGAAGTTTATGTTTATTTTTATTATCGCGCCTATTTCCCACCCTAGGGAAAAAATCAAAATATATTCGTATACAATTGATATACGTTGAATTTAGTTTAAAATAATGCTTTGTTTAACAATAAACACAAATTTAATTTCAGGGACACCGATGTCCCATTTACGTCAAAGGGTTAAGCGAGCGGCACATTCGAAACGCGTATTGTAGGTACCGCAAAATTGGATCATCAACCCACTACCGCCTTTACAATAAGGGCTCAGGGGCAGTGGCGTAACTACAGGGTGGCATGTCGGCAAAATGCCACGGGCCCCCAGCAAGGGGCCCCCGGTCAGAGGAGAATCCAAACTCCCAACATTTATTATTACACATTTAGTGAAAATCTGATGAATTTGCCACGGGCCTCGAATGGTATAGTTACGCCACTGCTCAGGGGCTCGTGCTTTACTATGACAATCGAACGAACAAAAAATTATCGTTCAATGGACGGATCGCGCAGTTTTGTGCCACAAAAAAACGAACAACAATCTCTGCGGAGCCGTCAATGTCGATATTCATCAATTTAGTTCGTTTATACGAACATGGACAAATGGGGGAGGGGGAGGGATTTATAGTGTAACGACACGCGTTCCGTCCATCTGACGATCGTTTTCAATACATCTCATCTCCATACTGACAATTTCCCTCATACCTTTATTCCTAAAATATTTATGTTGGGCACATTACACTTTATTCGCATAAATAGTTATAATACAGCTCCATATGAAATCATATACTTAAATCGCTTTCTTTACTATCCAAACCGGCACCAAAGTAATGACCCAAGGGCCCTGCGTAGTTTAAGATGGCCTCGCCTCGGTTCCACATTTGTCTAAGATACACGCACATTGTCTGCCCTTCAAACAAATAATAGATCCGCCTATGTCGTGACGTGTCGTGGTCTACATCTAATTATAAAATGGTATTACATTGTATTATAAGGCTGCCGTAGCTGTTTATGCAGCCAGATGCAAACTAAAAACAAACACTTAATTCATTCCATGCATACATTGAAAACAGTAAATTAGAAATTAATGGTAAAACAGGAATAGCTGTAGGTAAATAATTAATTTGTGAATAGTTAGAGATAGCGGATATACAGTCATGTGTATAAATAGATAACATTTAGCCAAACAATCCGTTTAGGTATATGTTGCAAACGTGTAGGTATGTATTACAAAATGAATGTACCTACCAATCCACATAAACTTTCATCAATAATGAATGTCTTTCAATAAATATGCAAAAATAAATTGTAAACATCGATCATATCGCCAGCCCTTAAAAATTGTATAATTTTTAAGAGTTGACTTGTAATGGATAATGCCTTGTCTTAGAATATACATAATAATTATTTATAAAACTTTTGATAAAACTTAATATTAATTTAAACATATAATCTATTAGTTACATTACAAGTAATTACAAGAGTTCAGTGGATAGTTATTTCTACACCTGACTGTACAAACTAAGGGGCAGTACAGGGTTCGCATCTCAACGTTATGCAGTGTTTTGTAGGTAACGTTATGCAATTATTTCTTAACGTGTACATTTTATCAATGCATATTTTTAGATAGTAGGTAGGTAGGTACAATACATGACAGGTTCGAGTTAATTTGAACTCCCTTACTAAGAGTAGGCCGGGAAAGACCACGAACTTGGTAGGTACTTAGAAGCTAAGCACATCGAAAACGTAACTCGCTGTCTTGCAGAGACGTCGTTTATCGTTACGTTTGGTGTTCCATACATACGCATATTTATTCCTGTAAACTTTTATTTATATGTCGCAACGCATAAGTATGTACGCCTAACGAGGCCTTAAGCTTAGGGGTGCTTTCTGACATCACCAAGAGTTACTTGGTATTATTTTACGCTCACCCGGTGCCTGCAGTGCCCTTACTGATGTAGGCTGGACGGGCCGATAAAGGCGTTAAGGGACGCAGGTTGTGTGGCTGAACACTTAAGGAATTAAGATTTCACGTAAAAGCATTTCAAATTACGCTGCAAAGTTCAGATGCGATCCCGTCTTGAATTCATTTGATCAGTCTGATATAACGATCGTCAGCTCTTTTGGGGCTTTTAAAAATTAAGTTGAACACAGCGCTGAATTCACGTTGGTAAATTATTTGGCAAACTCGGAGCATACTTTTGAACACTGTAAAACAACCATTGAAATACTGTAAATTCCTGAAATCATGATTAATAGGTAGGTACCCAACTTACATAAAGTAAACATACTAAAAATTACACAACTACTTACACACTTTTTGACTAATGTATTAACATACACATCTAAAAATTGTAGATACAAATGATCATCTTCAGTATTCGATTGTTGCTTTTAATGGCAGTTACTTACTACATCTCAAGCATTTTGCGAGTCCCCACAAGGGCGACAGTGCAAGCGTACATTATGGAACAAATTGTTCTTATTTCCTAGTCTGCCAAGTCTATCAAATAACCCAAAACGGTCAAAACATCTTCGTTGAAAATGTTGGGGAAATTATGACAGAAAAGGGTACCTAGGCGGGAACATTTCAAGATGCTTATGTCTAGAAATGGCCTGTGACTGATTGTGTTAAAAGGTAGGTAATGTGTGCCCGAACATATTTACACGTAAAATGACCAACTATAGCTTAGCATCAATTTATAAGAAAACCAAAAGCGTGTATTTACCTTTGAAATATAGGAGCTTAGAGACAGGTTACTTACGTATTAATGAGGATGTTGCTCTCAAATAAACACATAGTTTGAACATTAACTAATAGGCAATTGCATAAAGCACATTAACATCATTTTCAAATAAATTGCTTAATGGCCCATTATACCAGTAGCGAACTTGAACCTACAAGCCATCTGCATCTGGTACTCACAGTACAAAGCAAAACCTATTTGAGCCCAATGCAAACATTATTATTAAGATTTTGTAGGCAAATATAGCGTAGTTATTTTCTCTTTTGTATGGAAGTGAAGTATCTGTTACTTATTATTCTGTGGCCCAGCGGACTGATCACACGTGCGTTCTGAAACATCTCTCCCGTAAACGAGAGATCCGCGGCGCGGAAACCGTTACAAACATTCATTCAAATTTAACAGTTCTTATCGAATTCTTTTCCGAGTGCTTTTCGTTTCCGTTCGGATCCTCTCATTTTCGAGAGAGATCTTTCCGAATGCATTTGTAAATATACCCGGTGATGATTGGTGTGAAATATCTGGGTCATTTACTTTTTTTATTTGATAACCTCGGCCGATTTAGTACATTCATGTAAATTCAAGTAAACGAAACGAAGAAATATATTTCTAATAGGACAAAAAAAATATAGGTGTTGTGCGAAAATAGCACCTTTATGGTAGTCCAGTATGGTGCGAGTATTAGTAACGAATACATGACAATATCTTAAACTTAAATAAATTGTTCTTTAATTTCACTTAAAACCAAATTTCATACATTCAGTTAAATTTATATTAGGCAAATAGGTATGTAGTCAAAACTGACAGATCTACAAAATGCTAATGTCGTAGGTACGATCTAAGATAGTGTATTTTTTTTTCATTCAATCGAAATATATCCTGCTAGTTTTAAGATCTTTAGTAAATTTTATGTTAATATTGTATACCTCTCTAAAGAATTTGTAAATATAACGAACATTTTTCATAAAGGGAGCATTTAAAACTAACACTTAATTTTCATAACATAACCAACACTAAATGCAAAATCTAAGAAATATACATTATTTAAAATAATCCCCATTTGTAAAATTAACATAAAATGTACTATTTACACATTTATACAATTAATTACAAATCAACCAAGCTTGTGTCTCTTTACTGTACATAATTAATTACTGTACACACAATGTATATTTTAATTCTATAATAAAAACTAGGTATCTTGTAAGTAAGTCGATTGTGTTTGTGTTCCTCAATCATTAGGAAGTGTGGTTACTAAATACAGCTAAATATTATATCTGTAGAAATATAATATAGCAGATATAATTACTTTTTACTCTTTTGTTAGGATAATCTCAGAAATAACTGGACCAAAAGCTGCATTTTCAATAGCAAAATATGCAATACTTTTATTTGCGCTAGTGAGATGCTTTAGCGACATAATAATAATATTGATGAAGATATATGTAATTATGATTATTTATTATTTGTGTTTCCAATTATTATTTATATTTAGATATACACACATAAATACTATGTATTGCAAAAATAGTGGAAAATTTCTAAGAAAGGTATAAAAGTATAGTCAATAAGACTGCTATTACTGCTCACTGATACATCATACCTATAGGTATGGCAAAGACCTAGGAAGCTAGATATTTAGCCTATTTAGAGGTGAATGTCTCGTTATTTGGCTTGAAGAAAAAAATGTTTTACGACGTGTAGAAAAATAATAATTTTTCACTACTTACTTTTGCTTTGTGTTAATCTGGATAATAAGCTAAGGATATCCTACCTAACTGTGTCAGTCATTGTACTTTCGGAATTGATTACAAAATGAATATTTCCTCTTCATATTATGTTAAAAAAGATTTACCTACGAATTAAATAATAAATTCATTGATGTTGTCTATGATTCTACAAAAAAATACTCTCAAAACAAAAATACTCCAGCCATTTTTCAGAGCCAAAAAATTACAGCATTGTTATGTTATTATTTTGATTACTTACATTCTTTTAAAAGAAAAATTATACAAAATGTATGTTTGAGAAACATTCTACAATCTGACTTACAAATTGTACTGCATGTAGTAGTGTTGCACTGCATTATTACTACATTATAAAGAAACTGTTACCTATTCAAGAGTTATTAAGGTAGTTGCTGACACACTAGCAACATTTGCACCACATGTTATATCTCCGACTGGATTCAAATTTGCAATCAAATATGAAAAAGAGCACATTTACACAATCATATTTTCAAAAATGTGCCATTTACGAACTTACATTTTAATTTTAACATGTGATTTTGTTTAGCACACCACTCATAATAACAAACAAACATTACATTATGTCTGTTTTGTCTCCGTTTCTATAATCCATAAGAGTCCGGAATTAAGTTTAATTTATTTATGCACAGAAGGTGTATCTCTGCAGGATCGAATCTGGCAGAGTACTAAAGTCATTGCATGAAGCTGAATTGGCAGTGGGTTGGCCATACTAGCCACAGAACCGACAACCATTGGGGTAAACAATTTCTAGATTGTCAACATTACCACTTGCAATCTTGGCCATTATCGTCAACACTAGACCATTATTAGGGAGGTAGGATCCTCACCCTTAACTACTAGCACTCACATAAATCACATTGATTTGTTATTTTAGTTTTGACAGGCTGACCTTTTCAGTGCTATTATAATTTTAAATTTTTAACGCCAAGAAAATGCCATGATGTGCATGATGCACAAAATTACTTATTTTTTACTATATTAAGTGTTATTTCATCAAAAAGTGCTATTAAAAGTGAACCCTATCATAATTATGTTCACAGAACTTAGACTTTTACAATATTTTATTAATCTTTGTGTTTCTGTCTGAATCAATTGTTACTTATTATTATGTAACATCGTAAATAATAATATGTTCTCTGAAAAACATTTTATTTATTTTGTAGTAATAAGTGCTTTAAACTTTTTAAGGGCAGGTAATTTGTGGGCCTTAAAGCATAGTTATCAGGATTGTCAATTTAAGAAAATCCTAGTAAGACTATATTAATACCAGGTTTTGATGAGGTAAAAGAATGATTCTACCTAATTTCGGACCCTTCTTAAATAAATAGAGCAAATCATTTTCAGGCAAACCAAATCTTAATAACATGTGGCAAAAAGGATACATAAAATATTACACTTGCTCATTACATAATTTGCTAAAATGATTATTGCCCTCACAATAGCTATGCACATAAAAAACATTAGATCTACCTCACTTTTGCTTAAGTAAGAAGCACACTGTTCACAATCCACATGTGTTTATTAGGACACCACACACCCATTCTTTGTTTGGATATGTCCATCAGATCTCTCTATTTCTGATAATATTGCATGGAACATATCTGTCACCGACTGAAAAGAAAATTTTAATATTTTATTTAGTGTGGGCAGCAAATATTAAGACAATAGTACTAAATTTAATCTAAACAATACATAGTCCAGTTTCTAAGGGTAACTCCCATCTGGGTGAACATGATCGTTTGGGTTTATTATGTGTCTGTTGCTATTGACTTTATTGATTGGTTAACTAATATTGTTTTAGATAACAATGAGTGATGTATAAGATTTTATTGTTTAAACAACAATTTATGCCAATGTGTCTATTGATAATGCAGACAATGTGTCCATTGACAAGACAGATCTTGGGCTATAAAAGTACTAAGTTCGAAAAAAGGTAAGACTCCCAAAAGATGTGCGAACATCTCTTACATAAGCATAATGTATTAAGACGATTGACATACCTCATTACGCTTTGCACTAGTCTCCACAAAGGCTGCTTTCCATTTTTCAGCAAGTTTTTTTCCATCCTCTGTAGTGATTTTCCGCTCTAAGTGAAGGTCTGTTTTATTGCCAACAAGAACAATGGGAACACTGGAATGACAAAAGACATAAGTAGTACACAATATCTACATATATCACACATACATAATCATACAGTGCAAATTAAGAAAATATTTTGACTAAGAAAATATTTTTAACTAGCAATCTGTCCTCACTTTGTTTTGGACATTTAAAGAAACACATAAAAAACCTCATAAATTATCAGTGTTTCTCTTCGACATTAAACATGTATCTAAATATATAAAACTCAAAGGTGACTGACTGACTGACTGACTGACTGACTGACATAGTGATCTATCAACGCACAGCCCAAACTACTGGACCGATCGGGTTGAAATTTGGCATACAGGTAGATGTTATGACGTAGGCACTCGCTAAGAAAGGATTTTGATCAATTCTACCCCCAAGGGGATAAAATAGGGGATGAAAGTTTGTATAAAAATTTGTCAATTTTAAGCCGATTGGGCTATGACTTTGCATGTATAAAGCTACTATGACGTAGGCATCCGCTAAAAAAGGGTTTTGATCATTTCTACTCCCAAGGGGATAAAATAGGGGATGAAAGTTTGTATGAAACTTTGTCAATTTTAAACCGTACGGCTGAGACTTGCATTCATAAAGTTACTATAACGTAGGTATTGCTATAAAAGAGTTTTGATAATTTATGTTTCCAAGGGGATAAAATAGGGGATGAAAGTTTGTATTCATGAAACTTTATCAAGTTTGAACCGATCGGGCTGAGACTTTGCATGTTTAAAGCTACTATGAGGTAGGGATCCGCTAAAAAAGGGTTTTGATCATTCCTACCCCCAAGGGGATAAAATAGGGGATGAAAGTATGTATGAAACTTTGTCAATGTTAAACAGTTCGGGCTAAGACTTTGCATTCATAAAGCTATACTATGATGTAGGTATTGCTAAGAAAGCGTTTCAATAAATTCCACTCCGAAAAAGATAAAACTTCAAATATTTAAATCAACCCTTTACGGGATTTTATAGGAAAGAACTTGAAAGGCCGAGAAATAAACTCACAGCCCAAAACTACTAATTCCTCTCAATACCTTACTGGTCAAATTAAATCTAAATAGACTGACTTACTGACTGACATTTATATGCCTAAACGGCTAAACGTAGGTACTAGAAAATGTAGAAGAGACGTAGCTTAGATACCGTAGAGGTGCACTAAGAAAGGCATTCCCAAATTCCCACGGGAACGGGAATTAGCTGGAAAATCCTTTTGTATGAAAATCTAAACCTTAGTAAACTTAAAGCTTAGTTGCAACAGGATATTGCAAAATTCCCACGGGAACGGTAGTTAGCGGGCAAAACTTTTGTATCAAAAATCTAAACCGCGTAAGATAGATGATTAAAATTTGGCATGCAGGTACCCTAATGACCGTAAAGCTTACTTGCAACGCGATATTACAAAATTCCTACGGGAACGTGAGTTATTGCGAAAAAACTTATGTATGTAAAAATCTAAACACGCGGACGAAGTCGCGGGCAAAAGCTAGTTATACATATAAACCTTCTTCTTGAATCTACTAAAAGAAAACGCATCAAAATCATTAAAAGAGTAGTTACAAAAATAGTGACAAACATGAAAAGCCACTTTGTTTTATACCTTGGATCTATACTTTCTTAGGAGATTAAATCTGAACAAAAATCATTAATGATCATTTGACAAAGGTCCAATCTGGCAACATTTAATATATGTACTATCAATATAGTAGTGAGGCAATCCTCAACAACATAGAGATATTCATCCCAAAGACAATTAGCGTTAGGTATCTATGTAAACAAATCTGATTATTAATATGAATGAAATACATACTGTATCTTTCCGACCATGTCCAAAAGCTTGTCATAAATAATTTGTACTATTTGAAAACTTTTGCTTGAAGTGATGGAGTACACCAGGACATAACCATGGAAGTCCATGCTGTACTGCAGAGGAAATATGCTGAACTCGTCCTGACCTGCTGTGTCAACCAGTTTCACCTCATACTCCGTTGAGTTCAGTCGAATAAACTTAGTAAATGCTGCAACAATACATTGAATGTCAATATTTCTATAATCATTATAATGTGGTTAAACTGTTGAACTTAAAATTGGAACAGTTGTACATAATACAGAGGTAGGGATGGGTTGTACATGATACAAATTTGCCTTTTCACTTCATTAGTGATATTAATGATCATTATAATAACTTTACTCATTTTAGTTTTATTTATACTTGATAAAAGGAAATAAACCAGGCTATTGAAAAACTATTCTACAAATATATACATTAAAAACGAACACAGCTGGTTACGCATTGTTTAAATTGCTATTTTTCTATATGATGCAGTTTTAGTAAAAAATATCGAAATCGTAACACACTAAAAACACATGGTAAAACGTAAGATAAACAAATTATCAATGCGATAGTTGCTACTTACTATTTTCTATAGTTGGGTCATACGAATCTACAAACTGGCCTTCCACAAATTGAATGATAAGAGAAGATTTTCCTGTAAATTATATATTGTTAATAGAAAGACGTCACAGGTTTAAAAAAGTAAGACGCACAAAATTATTGATGTTGTACTTTACCAACGGATCTATAACCCATCATAGCAATTTTTCTTTGTTTAGACGGCATTATTGTATTATGTAAATAATATATTAACAATCTTACTAAACTAACTCCCAATTTTAAGACAATAACCCAAAATAATCGCAATTGTAATCAAAATCATCACATCACAATACTACTTTTTTTGACAATTAAAAACTGACGCAGATGTCAACCATCGACAATGACATTTGATTTTTTAATGTAGCACCATCAGTCAAGTTTCTTGTCTTCATGCTAAGTCCTCAGTGTAAAAAAATTGAAATACGTTAAGATTGTCTTTGGTTTTAGTCGTTCATTTTAAAATAACACTGCTTCTCTGGTTAACGTTTAATGGTTTTAATGTTTGGTGAGCGAATCAAATGCCGGCTTTATTTGTTATGAAATGTTTCTCTATTATTACGTCTTAATTTTAAACGATTATTGAATTTGGTGAACATTGAACAAAACAACACAACGCTGGCTGGCTTTGAGTTTTTACTCAAATATTTGGTGGTATTTGTATACGTTTAGCTTATTTATTTATATATTATTATTATTTATTTATTTAATAGTGCGCTTAAATGATCTGCAGTTCAGATAAATTAATATATCACAAAACGATTACACGATGATCCGGACTAAGGATGAACGAATAAAACGCTTATTACACCACCCGGTTTCAAGGGACCTTAACTAAAAATAAGGGTGGTGTAATAAGATTTAGAGTAAGTGTCCCGATTTAGGGTGATCATCCCGATCTGCCTAGCTACCTAACCGATCTGTAGATCGCGTAATGTAATAACATTTCGGCTGGTTATCACGTATCAACTGACTTAGGTACCGATTTTCAGAGTAGTGTAATAAGCGCCGCACTAACTAGGGTACCCGCCCACCCAGCGTGCAGTGCCCTGAATACCGGTTGGTGTAATAAGCGTTTAAGGATCAGGTGGTTTTGTATGTAGGTGTAATATTGTAGGTTTCACTTAAAATTATTCTCTAAGAAGTTATAAATTCTGGGCAGTTGTGGACTTGGTCCAAGGCCATAAAGTTAATACAAAAAAAACATTTTGTAATCTGACATTTTTTATGACTGGTTTAAATCATTCTCAAACTACCAATGATAAAATTGTATATTGATAAGTCTAAAGATTTATTAGTGATTATTATATTACAAATTGAATACATTTGCGTTAGACACTTTCACATTATGACTTCATTTCAATAAAAATCACTACCTATTTTCCTTCCTGGAATAATCTTGTTTTATCGAAGTTGGTTCATTTCACGTTATATAATTTACTAAAACTAAATACATTTTATTATAGTTAAAGTACTCTCCAAGTGTTGCATCTTGTGATCACTGTTTATGCGTTATTGTTTCAGACTAATTGGCAAGCCTTGTTCATAAAAAATGTCTGTAAATATTCCGGATTGCCCACCCAGCTTGAAATCAATACAACATTACTTGAAAACTGCAGTAGAACACGATACGAGGGATCCCGTTGTAGCTTATTGGTGCAGATTACACGCATTGCAAGTGGGTCTAAAAATAACGACTAAGAAAACACCAGAGGAGACTAAAGTTTTAATGGGTATGTGACTAACTTATTATTTTAGTAATAAATTACTCTTAAATTGTGTTAATAAAAGAATTTAAGAACGTTATTATATGAAATTACTAATGAGAATAGAAAACATTTTGATTCAGCAAGTTATTGATGTCTTACTAATTTATATATTACATTGCTTGTAGCAATTATGGATTGGCTGGAAGAAGCTAAGAAGGTTCATAAGGATAATGATGCTGTCACCAATGAAGTAGCAGCGCAGGCCCACCTCGAGAACTATGCATTAAAGTTGTTTTTATATGCTGACAAACAGGACCGAGAACAGAATTATGGAAAGTAAGTGTTATTAGCAGGCTCCATTAATTATTTGATATTAATAAAAATATACTGCTAATAAATAGCTTAATGTGGTGAATATTGCTCTTGTTATTTCTGTAAAAACCTTACCTATTGTATTTTTTAATGCTTTGGGGGTAGGTACATATCTATTCCTGCCATTGATTATAATATAGGCTATAAGATGACATTCTTAATATTTTTATCAGACTATTAGTAAGATTTTGAACAATGTTTCAGAAATGTGGTAAAAGCCTTTTACACATCAGGCATGATTTATGATGTCCTGTGCACATTCGGTGAACTGACAGATGAAGCTGCTCAGAACAGAAAATATGCTAAATGGAAAGCCGCTTACATCCACAATTGCCTTAAGAATGGTGAAACTCCTGTGCCTGGTAATAATTATTTTATATACTATCTATTTGTATTTACAACTGGGTTAATCTTGATTTTAGTTTATTATGTATTAAAATGTCTTGTGTCCCTCTGCTATACAGCAATATTTATAGTTTAATCTTATCATTCAATTCAATGTAACATAGTTATGTACTTCCTAAAAAATCTGAATACAGAGTGTCTTAAAACTACCATGCATATTATCAGATTTCATATTATGATTATCATTTAAGTCTTTCAAATTGCCTCCAAATTGTACCAATGTTTCTTTTTTTCTATAGTAGGTGGACTTAATGGCTTCCCTATGCCTGATGGAAAGCAAAAGAGAAGCCCAAGTCGCTGTGACAACAGGCACAGTTTTAAGATTTTCAGTAAATAACTTTCTTGTTATAGGCCCAATGCCAACAGAAGGTGAAGAAAGTGACCAGACTACTGCTGACGCCAGTGACAACCAGCCTGAAAATACAGGCTTTCCTCAAGTCCCTGGCTTCTCAGCAGTGACTCCAGCTACCCCACCCATTGTCCCACCGACAATACCCACAAGCTTTAGCAACTCCCTACCTGATCCGAATGCTGCCCTTAAAGCTGCTTCACAGCTCCCACCCGTCCCTTACACTCCGGATCCCAATCCTGGAGGGTTTGTGCCTTACGACCCATCTCAGCAACCCCAACCACAACCATCTTCCAATTTATATGGCGACAACTCCACAGCTGTAGCTCAGCTTACTCCCGACCAAATTGCTAAAGCTCAGAAATATTGCAAATGGGCCAGTAGTGCTCTAAACTATGATGATATTAAGACTGCTATTGGAAACCTCAGAAATGCTTTGGAATTGCTACAGACTGGGAGGGATCCTGCCTAAGGAATCAAAAATCAAAATTCTCAGGTTTGTCCCTGATATTAACTTGTACAGTGTATTTATAAAATCAATTAATGTATGTAAACAGGCTAATATTTTTAATAATATTATACCATAATACATTATATTTTAAATAGTAAAACTATTTAAAGTTATGTTGCTTTAAAATAATTTCTTATTAGGTACCTATATGTATATTGATTAATATGTATTAACAAGAAATATTTTCAAATATTAGTTTATTTTTTTATGATAAGTTTGTATTTTTTGTATATGGTAACAATGAAAGCCTATAAATAATAGGTACAGATTTCCTGTGATAAAAATATATACAGTGCTATATCTGAACACATTTGGATGGAAATAAAACCAATTAATAAATGTATTTCTCATTTATTCAGCGACATATCATACTTCACATTATGTCAATTCACACACCACTTACACAATGAAATAAATTAATTACACTAATTTAAGCATATGTCTCACGCTTCCGCCCTTTTCTTAACTCTCCTCATATTATTTTATTTATGATATTTCCAGACTTTTAATAAGGATATTTTTTTGTATTATCAAAACTAGTTGTCTACTTTGTTCTTTAAATAGAAGAAGCTTACAGAGCTAATCCATCTATGTAACTTAATTGCGTGACAAACTGGTATTCTAAATTAAAACATTAAGAAGCAATGGCATTGTTTTTTAATTATTGAGCAAATTAAATACAATTCAACATATTACTTTAAAGTGCCTGTTACTTTAACTAATAGTGCAAGTACATTATTATTTAAAGCTACCATTTTACAGTGGCAGCTACTTATACAAATATTGTTAGACATCACGCCCACATATACAAAATGAACCTAGTACAAGACGCTTAAATTAATATCACTTTTGGGTATAAATTATTGACACATT
Organism: Conogethes punctiferalis; assembly: GCA_031163375.1. Classification (NCBI taxonomy): domain Eukaryota; kingdom Metazoa; phylum Arthropoda; class Insecta; order Lepidoptera; family Crambidae; genus Conogethes; species Conogethes punctiferalis. The sequence goes on from CM062084.1 coordinate 14,301,622, forward strand.
CTTCCGAGGCGAGTCTATTACGCCGAGAGAACTTGGTATCTAAATGGTATTTGTAGTACTCTAATTATAGATTACCAGATGTTCGGCATTTTATTTAATAGGTCGAGTCACTACGCGTACTGACTAGAAAATACATAGGTTGACTAGGAGAAATCACAGCACGTGATTAATGTTAAAAGTAAGGTGAAGTTACAAAATCACCCTGTTAGGTCTCACCTTGGCCTCAGCCCATTATGTGAATCATTAAATTAACACAAGTACAAGGTTTACCAAACGTCTTCAGCCATTTCATAAAAAAATAACTTATCTTGTCAACAAAAACAGTAACTTACTGTAGAGGAATTTTTATGGTATTTTAACTTTTTCTATAGCAGTGATCTACAGAATAGTTTAATCTCTTTTGAGGCCATTCCCATTTTGAGTTGCAGCGGCTCTCTCCATCTCCTCGCGTCGACTGGTCTGGTACCTGAGTGAACAAAATATGTTAACATTTTGGTCACGAGTATTCTATAACATTTAAATGCTGCACAAATATTCTATTTTCAAACGGAAAAGTGTAATCAACAGTTCCTTCACACTTTCAATACTTTCATATACGAGTATAATGTCGCAGGCAAATTCTATAATTCGCTCGTATACAAACGGGCGTCGGCATTTTACAAAGATAAATACGTTTTATTAAATGCCGTACGCCGTATGTAAAATGTCGTTCTTTTTCTAATATGCCGAGCTACGTTAATACAGCCGATTACATACCTACATTTATATGAGCTGTTGCTCATATGAATCCCCACCGAGTGGGTCGAGCCTTTGTTTGGTAGGTACGTGGCAGAGTTATCATTATCATGTAACACACATTATATTATGAACTAGCGACCCGCCCCGGCTTCGCACGGGTGCAATACTATATGCATATGTTAGGTATACATACAAAAACTTCCTCTTGAATCCCTCTATAAATAACCGCATCAAAATCCGTTGCATAGTTTTAAAGATCTAAGCTAGCCCTATGTATATCTTTGGGGATAGACACAACAAAAGCGGCATTGATTCATACTATGTAGTGATTAAACTATCGACTAACCGAGTCGATATCGCGACTGGCTCGTGGTTTTTATTCGCGCGACAAGAGCACGACTCACCGTGGATTCTCTGGCCACGCGCCAGGCTTGTGTTGAGCGTGCAATACCACTCATTTTATGTTGTAACCGCTGTTTACATTGCAAAGGAAATTGGTCAAGGTGTGCTCTTACATTATTTATATTATATTACATATATGGTACTGAAAAGCTTCTAGCTAAATAACCTGCAGTGTTTACGACCTAACTCTTATTAAATGTGTTAATTACATAATTGACTGGCTCGGTGGCTCAATTGGTAGTGACCCCTGCCTTCTGAACCAAGAGTCGTGGGTTCGATTCCCACCCGGGACAAACATTCGTGTGATGAACACTTGTGTTTGTTCCGTGTCTGGGTGTTTATATTTGTATTTAAGTATATATTTGTGGTACCTTCGTTGTTCTGATACCCATAACACAAGTGCTTAAGCTACTTACTTTGGGATCGGAGCAATGTATGTGATGTTGTCTGATATTTATTATTATTAATTACCTAATTAGGCACGTTGCATTATCTGATGATGTATTACATACATTTTAATTAAATGGAATTTAACACGATTACGTAGAAGATAGATTCGGATATTCAGTTTGCCAAAGGACTATATGAGACAATAAGAATTCTTCTTTTAATGCCGCATCGATGGCAACAACAATCTTTAAAGTTTTACGAAACCAAAGCTCCGCCATTCGGACAGCATTAAAAGGCCGTCGCGTGTACAATTATATTACTACCCGGACAAGCAAAGCAGTCAAGCGGTTCTATTCACATTGCCAATTTCGACTTGGATTCGAAAAACTTTCAATCATTCAAATGTTACGTTAGTCTAATACCTACTACTATGTAATAACCTGTAATAACATTATTTTGTCTTTGAATGAACGTGCGAGAAAGTTTCCGAAAGCCGAGTCGAAATTGGCATTGTGAATATCCTCGCGGAATCGAATAACATATGATGAGGTTCTGAATCGATACCAAGAACAGTCGGCCCACGTACCTATTATCATCCCGACTACTATAATAACCATTTCTCACAATACAAAGATGCATAGATAAATTTATTGCACGTCAAATTGGTCGACGAAAAACCTAATAGGTACGATTATATATTATTTTATATTTCGACCATATTTTCTTGAAGAAAGTCGATTTATTTACAGCTTTTATGACCGGGCGAATATACGTAGGTACATTTAAAACTTCCGAACACCCACATATTTTAAAATAAATATTTTTATTGCATTCATCTTTTCATTTTATTAATACGACTTTCCTTGAAATTCATGTAGAGCCGGCAAGTTATGAAGTCTTTGGTTTTAGACACGATTAAAGATTACATTACTCTTTACTTAATGTTCTATACTCTTATGCAAACGCCGTGAATCATAGTTTGTAGATAGATACGAATAATTGCTCTCAATTTATTCATTACCTACTGTTATTTAGTTTTGTCCATGTTATTTCTTTGTCTTTCATCAATTCATGTTGTGATGTTTGTAAACCAGATAGCTAATTCAGTGCATCTTTGACGTCAAGTCTGCCCACGGTCAGTCTCCAATTCAACGATCAAACGGTTACAGACAGATTTTAAATATTAGGTACCCACTTACTCACTAAAGGTGTAATGTATTTGTTTTGATAACGAGTAAACTGTTTAGTTCATATCGATAAGAAACCTAGGTAGTCCTAGATAATTCAGTCGAAACACTGCAGCCTAGAGAATCTGCATCTGACGCGTAGTGTGCTTCAAGCTGTAATCCTCATCTCTGAAATCTCAATGAAAACGAATTTTGGCTATGCCAAAAAATAGTCATGAAATAGTCATCAATCACTTGAGACCCGACTGCTTAAAAACTTGAACTATAGTCATTCATACGCTGCCGTACACTCGAGCAGTCGCCAGTCTCAACTGCTTGAAGCAGTCTGTGTGCGGCAGCTCTTTGGCTTGATTTCCTCCTACGCTGACGTCGAGCGTACCAATTAGAGGATTCGGTCCCGGGATCCCGGAAACCGGGATCCCGGTCATATTTTAGTCCCGAAATTTTCGGGATTAAATTTAAAGAGTCCCGGGATTTTCGGGATTGATATATTGTTAATATAAGTTAGTAAAAATGTGCGTGAAACGAAACGCACTTACTTTTATTTGACATTTTGACGGCCATCTCATTTACACGGCTGATTTCATATGATTTTGCTATCGACCGGTACTGGATCATATGTAAAAATTCCGGAATCAGCGCTGCACCAACCGGAGCCAGAGGGACTGTTGTTGCGGCAAGTGCCGGACCAAGAGTTCTAGCGGCGGTATTGTGTGGACAGAGTGGGTCAGCCCGCCGGCCAGGGAGACCCGTAGCAACGGTGGTGAGGCTGGCCGCCCGCGGCATAGTACAGGGACCCGACGGTGGCTGACCACCTCCGAAGGCTGCCCCACCAGGCCGCGCATAATCCCGGGATGGCTCGTTGTGCCGGGTGGTGCCCGGGTTGAGTGGGGCCCGGTAACAATTTCCGGTGGGGTACGGGGGCCCTTCCGTCTGGTGGACTGGCTCCCCCTGTACCACACCGTCCAATACCAATGCAGGACTCCAAGCCTTTTCAAGTTTTTGCCGCGACAACGGTCACTCCTTTCATGCCTTCCCTCCCTTATCCACTTCAATGCCATTTGCTTCACGACTTTGCACACGTCCTACAGCGGCATCCCAATCCTCCTCCACCAACTCGCTGTTTGAGGTGGAGTTCACCAACATCCGTGGACTCCATGCAAACCTCAACGCCGTCCACCAACATTTCGAGACGGCGAGGCCTGCGATGCCGTTTCTGACGAAAACTCAGATTGGCTGCCCTGCCGATTCGGCATACCTGCACTACCCCGACTATGTGCTGGAAGAGTCCTTCCACGCCAAGGCCTTTGTTCAGTTTTTTGAAGATTTAACAAAAGATTTAAAATAAAAATTTAATTTTGAGGTTTTACTGTCTTTTTGTTACCACTTTCTATTACCAATATAATCCCGGGACTGTCCCGGGATCCCGGGATGAACTGTAGAATATCCCGAAATCCCGGGATTGGAAAAATCGACCGGGATCGAATCCTCTAGTACCAATATACCTACACTAGTTCTTTGAAGTGCCGTTGCAACGCGGTCGTCAGCGGCAGATGATACAGCGTTGCATGCAGTATGCTGCTTCATAAAACTTAGAGTATCTTCGTACATTCGACCGATATCGGGAGCCCACGTTGGCGTGGATGGAAACCTAAAGCAGCATACCTAACCGACGAAGCTGCGCTCATTGACCATATTTTGTACAAAAAAAATAACAATTACCAAACAACTAGTCTTCCGCTTAACATGAAGAAGAAAACCAAAGCCGGCGCGCACCGGTCGAAGGGGTCTCCGACCATGATGTGCGAGTAGGCAGCCAGGATCATCAGCACCACTAGCCCGATGTTGGCTGCATTCTTCAACTTATCTGAAACCGTATAACATACGTGAGTGACGGTCCTCCATGATCCTTAGGTGACGGTAGTTATTACCTACGTAAATATCCGTAATACTTTCTCAAGATACTGCCCCAAGCCTGATCGTTTCTCTTGCCAAACTTACATCCGTAGGGCATCTTTCAGCAACTACGTTCTGAGCGGCTCTAGAGCCGCCCTCAGCAGTGTTCCCTAACAGTCCGGTGATGATGACAAGGCCGCCCTGGCCATCATCGTAGTCATTTAGAAAAAAAAAAATCGTAGTACTTAGTTCTAACGACACCCAAGACACCAGTTGTTAGGCGATAAATCAAACTATTCTTTCAGGTGCCTACAGCAGGTAGGTACAGTAACAGCTACAAAAGTAGTGGGTCCTAAAGAGTAAAGGTCTCTAACAATATAAATAACTCGAGTTGAGGTTAGTAGTCGATTACCAAATCCTAGTAAAGAATCGGATCGATCAGTTTGACTATTAGTCGCTTGAACAGAAAGTTTTAATGCGGTGAAGCTATTTATGCGTAGGTACCTCCGCTGACGGATCGTGTAAACGTTGTTATAAACAAGCTTAAAAATAACAAACAACCTTGTCAAAAGGAAATGGATATTTAGTTAATGTTTAGATATTCCTATGGTTTGAAGTCGAGAATCAGACGTGTATAGCAGAAATCCTACATATTTAAGAAAACGTTATTTATTCTCTTCTGAACGTTAAATAGGTACCCATAGTCAAAAGTGAATTGCGTACCTAGGTGTCTATTGGTGGTTTAAACAGGCAGTTTTGGCACCAGACAGTTGCACTAGCGCAAACAGTACATTAACAAAGCCTTGAAGACCCTGCGAACCAACAACCAAACTAGGTAGGTACATATTGGGAGTTGGAGGAACAACAACTTCTAGAATGGAGGAATATAACTTAGAGAGACTACTCCAAAGGAAACCGGAAATAGACCCGGGAGATGATGACGATATGAAAGCTTAGTTTCTCTTTCGTGCTCTTTAGTTGTCGGCGACGATCGAGTTTCAACAAGTTAGTGTCCATGTGAGATGTTGACTCTACGATAATATAATCTTTTGTCTTCATTTATAAAACTAGCATTTGTAGGTACCTACACTGTGTTTTACATAAATCTAATGAGTACTTACGACTAGGTATCAATGCTAGAACTAATCCAAAGAGGATCTCCAGCCCGCCGACAGTTCTTCGATACCATTTCGAGGGTAATTTGAAGTCGAACATCTCTGATAGGGGGAACACTTTCGCGTATCTTACATATTCTTTTCTCTGAAACATAAATGTTTTTACATTAGGTAATTGCAGTATAATGAGTTAAGTCAAGCTTTATTAACCCAAAATCAATGTTTTGGAAAAAAGATCAGTCACTTTAGTTCAACTACACTTCAAGTCAGTCACTTGAAGCCATTGATCAGGCGACTCAGTCGTATCATAATCTGACATCACCTAAGTACTTCTACATATATCCGATCTAAAAGTAAGTACCTATAGATAGTATTTGTGTTATGGCGATTAGAATCTATGAATGTAACCATGGATAATCCATCGATCGGGTCATCGGCTGCCCCTGGGTGATGATTTGATGACCTTATTCCATCTTACAGACGTGGCCCGCTCATTCCCATTTCAACTGTCTTCTTTCAATCTACATCTACGATACGATACGAAGATTACCTTGGGGCGAATAATGGAATTTCTGTCGTTAATTAGACATGATTACATTATAAGTAGATAATTGAAAATTTTGACGCTACAAGACGACGGGGAATTTAATCTTTAAATATGATAGAAACATCTATTTTCGTTAACGTTGTTTATATTTCGCGGAAGCAATGAATCACGCTTAGATTCGGTAGCAGCTACTGGATGGGTGCTCAGTCTTAAATCGCTCAGCGTGTTATTTACTCACACGGTAGGAAGGTATGCGGAAACGCAGAATCTACAGTTATAGGACTTACACACTTAGTGCGTGAACGCATTAAATAGTGGCCTGCCGCGTTGCAGCGTGACGTTACAGCAGACTGTATATACTACGGCCTTTTTTTTTCTAGAGGGGAATGCATTAGGCACCGTCATGCCACCTCCGGGGGGAGGTGACATGGTGTGTGGGACTCACACCTCCAGAAAATCGGATAGCATACCCACTAAACCCCTCTGTCACCAGTGGGCAGCAAGTTGCAGGGCCACGGGTTACGCCGAAGCATACGGCCGCATCCCTGCATGCCCTGGTAAGTATATACTACGGCCTGCCGTTACATCACCCCATATCCTACCGGTTGGGTCTATGCGGTCTGCCGCAATCGTCAGTCTTTCTAAAAATATTGTACATGTTGCGGCTAACCGCGCCGTGTGTGGAGGGTACGCGGCGCATCATTCAACCGGAGCCGTGGACAACCGGCCGCCAAATCAGTGCGTTGTTGTTTGATAGCAACAAACTGATTTGCAAACATAATTTGTTACACGAAACCGTATGATATGTGCGGGTGCATTCTAGGCCGGTACCCATTGCTTTGTAGCTTTCGTGTAAGGGGTTAGCTTTTCCCTGACCCTGTCTCAGCCCCGGATCTACGATTTTTTCGTTACGATTTGTGATCTAGTTTTGTTGCGTAGTTTTGAAGATTTAAGCGTACAAAGCGATATAGAGACAGAAAAGGCGACTTTGTTTTATACAATGTAGTGATGATTTTGGCGCCCCCTGAAACTGCCGCCCGGGGCACGTGCCCCGGTTTGCCCCCCCCTAGATACGGGGCTGCCCTGTCTTCTAAATTGAGACTATAGTGGTTTCTGTTAATCCGCTACATAAGCTTGTACGTATTGTAAGTTAAAGTTTCTTATGAATTCTCGTCGCTCTGGCACCATAGCGCTCGTGTGCGCGAAAATCCCTGGCACACATACATTCATTCACGAGCAGTGGTAGTGAACACTGCCTCTGACACAGTGACTCGTGGGTTCAATCTCCGCACAGTACAAACATTTGTGTGCACGAAGTATGAAAATCTTTTTATTGGTCTGGGTATTTGCTATGTATGTGTACCTATTTCTTTCCAAAAAAATTGTACATAAATAAGTAAATTTTTATCAGTCGTCTAGAACCCATATTACAAGCTTCGGCTTAGTTTGGAACTAGGTGACACTGTGTGGCCTAACATGGCATGTCTTGGGAAAAAAAATTGTCTGCCTAGGAATCAAAATATAGAAGAGGTATTACAATCGGGAATTAAGCAAGAGTGTTTTCCGCTTCCCCATGACAAGGCCATCCTCATCATTGATTTTGGAAACTTTCTCTCACGTTCTCAATTTGATATTAGTTTTCGGTATTTTGGGTTTTTGACAGTTCACATCGGATACTTGACGAAAGCTCTGAGGCTGGCGAAAACTTTGAACAATAAAACAGTCTTCTTTCAGAGCAAACTAAATTTCGCTGATCGTGGAACTTTGCAATTGTATGCTAGGTGGACGAGTTATTGTGATGGTTGGTCAAAATTAGCGTCAATTTTCCTAGCTACATCCAGTATTCTGCCACCACTGGTGATGGTTAAGTCGATATTTATTATGTGGATGGATGGCCAACCAGTGTGGCCGAGACATTTTTGAAGATGTGTTATGGTTGGAGCACATTTTAAATAAAAATGTCATCTCAATCACACCAATCTCTTTAATGGGGGTTCGCTGAATCCGTTCACCGACGCAATTATCGCTTCGTTTGAATATAGAAAAATCTTTTGTTTAAGTACTTCGGTTTGAATGCTGATTTCTGTGTGGTTCTCTCAACCAGGACAAAAATACAGGTTGATAAAAATTGCAATGAATATTTTTTTAGCCGATTCGTATTATGATCATACAATTTACCAGCGGAAATATCGATAATGGTTTCTCGTACAGTAAATAGGTGTACATAAATAAACACGCGCTTCCTTATTGTTGTGTATTAGCAATCATAATCCTTGGCAATGTAAAATCGATACATTGCATCTGACCGGCTCAATTGGCGTAAGGAAGGGAATGGTAATCAATTGTGCGTGATTAAATAGTCTGGGGGAGGCGATGCGGGGCGGCGCGCCCGACGCAAGCGGCACCGCTCGCCGCGAGTCACACTGTCGCAACGGGACGACTCCGCGATGGTATTAGGCGCCACGCCAAGTACTAAAATAGCGAGCTACATCGCTCCGCAACACAATTCTTGATGCAACCACCTAGCGACCTTTCAATAACTATCATTAAAAATAATAACTCATACACACTTACCAAGTCTTTATGCAACTCCTTTGATATAAACGGCGTTAACTTTGTTATTCCGACGAATATGAAGAACACGCCGAGTAAGATAGACAAGCTTTTTAGCACGATGGAAGAACCCATTTTGATGAGATTTATAATTTAAATTCGGCACTATTTAACACTTCAAACACTCTTTTTGTAGTGACACTTATGTAAATTTTGTATTTAACATAATTACGCACTTACTCCCCTTGATAGACATTATCCTATACGAAAAACGTATACAATGTAATTACCCACATTCTGTATCATGCTTAGTTAAAAAACCAAATTTTACAGGGAAATCAAGTTGAGAATGAACACGTTTCGCGCCGGCGCGAAAAAATCCATACCGACTGAACAAGTGTTACCATTTGAAAATATACCTATTTCTTTTTCTCTCCCAGTGTTAACATACATTTAAAATTAATTCTACTAAAATGTAGTGTAACCTCAAGCACAGAATATATACGATTTCGCGTGCACTATTTATATGTGGTCACACCTAGCGTTTTACTGAAAATTTTCATAATTGGAATGGATATGTACCTATGTTATGTACTGTACGCCGCAGAATCTAATAGAATGTCTTTCGTCACTTATGTAACCAATACAATAATTATTATCTACCATCATCAGGAAGTCTAATCAAGACCGACCGTCCCGAAGTCACTTCAGGAGCGTTTTACATAGTTTACAGTTAGGCCGGTTTCCCATTACGCCGCGGTCCGGTAAAATTGCCGGAAGGCCTAGTGGCGGTACAAATTGTATGAAGCTATTCACATTATCCCGAGTCCGGTTTTTCCGCCGAGCCCGGCATTTTTACCGAGCGTTTTGTCATTACAAAATGCTGGCAAAATCACCGGACCTGAGAAATGTGAACCGGGCCCTGCCAGTGTTCCCTTCCCCGCACATCATTCGGCTCGCATATTCAACTGAGATGCTTGTCCGGTTTTTTTGTCGGATCAGGTGTAATGTGAATACTATATCCGGTTTCAGCACATCTGCCGGTGCGGCGTAAGGAACCGATTCGACTTTTACGATGATAACCAAGGCGGCCTTGTCATCATGGCTGGGCTGTTGGGTAAGCGGAAGGCTCTTAACGCCCATGGAAAGATACCTACCTCTCCAAACCATCTCTCGAGATCGTTCTTGGGGCGCTGTCATCGTTTGCCGAGTCAGGCGCTTGAGATAGAGGGATTCAAGAGGAAGGTTTAAAAGGATTTCAAGGGACCATAACTCTAAATAACTAGGGGCGTTGTAATAAGTTTTAGGGTAAGTGTCCCTAATTAGGGCGTCGCGATCGGATCATCCCGAACATTAAAGGTGCACAAAAGTAGATGATGTTGATTTACAGTCATTGCACAAACTCTGTTGTAATAAGAGTTTTTAAAACAACATAACAGTTTAATACCTATCTAATGTTGTATGCTAACTGCATAATTATGCAGTTCCTTCTTCCATATGGACTTTCCAAACGAATTCGACCAAAAGTATAGGTATTTTAATAGTATGGTTTTGGTTTGGTGCTTGATGCGACAATAACTGACAAAACTGTAGGTATGTAAATAAGTAAAATAAATATCTCTCTCCAATACCAATGTCCAGTAATGATAAGCAAGATTTTAGTGAGCGTCAAAATCGCGGGACCAATAATAGTGATGTCAGTGTGTAAAGGCTATAAAAAATACACAAATAAAGCATCTTTAAAGCACTTTAATTCTTATTTATCACAGCCATGCCCACAAGAAAATCTAAATCTATGACCCATTTTTTTCTTTTTAATTTTCCCCTCACCTAAAATAAAACAATATTCTCCAAGTATTTCAAACTGAAAAACTCTTTATAATGCTGCATAAATTGTACAGATCCACACAGAAGGATCTGGTCTCTAGCTGAGCAAGGCATCAGTGACAGTAACTCTTCTGTGTTCAATTTAGAATTCACAATAGGTTCCTGATACTTGACATCATCATCTTCTTTCCCATTGCTTAAATAAATTGTGTATGTAAAGTTCCAGTATTGCTTCCATGAATATAGTTCCTCTCTTAACAAAATTAATTCTTTACTGTGACAGCAGTAAAATAATATTAATTTAGACATGTCATCTTCATTACCCAAGATATGTTCAATAATAGAAAATAGGGGTGCTATTCCAGTACCTTGGGCAATCATTATAATTCTTTCAAATTTGTTTGGTGTAATTTCATAAAAGCCATATGGACCACGCCATAAAGTTTCTTGGCCTATCTTCAAATCACATAAATATTGGGATACAAATCCTTGCTTGTATCTCCTTACTAAAATTGAAAATTCTGAAGCACTTTTTAGTCTTTGTTTTAAGGGAGTGTAGGCTCTACTGCAAGAGTTATCCCCAGATGTGTATTTAACCAGAAAGTGACTTCCAGGGTCCCAATGAATATGGCTGGTTTTACTATTAGTTTTTACTGTAAAAATTATTAATTGATGATCATTACATAAATGTATGTTGTCTATGACAGTAAACAGAGTATATTTCAATTGAGAAATAGCATTCTCAGTCTGTGTTTCTGCTGGATATTCCTCCAGTTCTTGATACTTCTTATACAATAAAAGTTGTTTTTCGTAAACATCAAATATACATGGGTTGCAACCACTGTTACAACAGTCATCTTGATTAGGTTCTACAGGTTCCTTCATGTTTCCAAGGAAAAATTATTAATTATTAAATAAAGGTTAATACAATTTGGAAACTGACCTTCATTCACGTCTTTTGTACCTAATTTCATGTAGGTAATTTGATTTCAGTATCATACAGATTTTATTTTAAGCTTTGTGTATAAAATAATAATAAAATTAAATGATAGATACTTAGGGTAAATACACAACTTATTTAGGTATTCGATTTTATTTTGTTTTTATTTGTGCCACCGACCGCGACGAGCCAAAACGTACCTACACACCAATATGATTATGTCATGGACGTGCGTGTCACGCCGTGACTGACATAGAGTATTTTTTTTTTTTTTTTAATAAGATTTTAACGGCCTGGGATCTCTCCATACAGCCAAATCTGTATTTTCTTGTGATTTCTCTAATCTTGTTGTTTATATATTGTTGTAGTATACATTTCTATGTCTTTTTAACTATGATGATATTAGTCTGATTGTTTCCAGTAGGTATTCCATTTCATATATTTACAAAGGTGGAGTTTACATAATCAAATATTTCCATATATGTGTCAGTATTTTGCAGAATAGATGGCAGGAGGCGGGGAATGTCTTTAGTTTTATAAACCTTTATTAAGCCATCTATTAGGAGCAGCCTCTGTATGTTGAAGGCAGGACAGTGGAGAATAAGATGTTCTAAGTTAGCTGTTTCTGAACCACAGTGTTCGCATAGATCAGAGCTGATCAACTTCAGTCTTTTGAGATGAGCTGGATATTTTCCATGACCAAGTCGTAGTCTATTTAAAACACAAATAAATCTTCTAGATGGTGATTCTGGCTTAAAATACCAAGGCTTCGATGGAGACATAGAGTAGATGTACACAGCAACTCAGCTCAGCAAACAGCAAGTTTCATTCATTCAACTCAACCCCGGCCGATTCTGCTGAAATGACGTTTTTCTTTTTAAAGGAAATCCGAATCAAGGAATCTTTGTTTAAGGAGTTTAACTTTAAGGACTACCAACATAAAGCTCCTGCCAGTAACAAATGAACAATATTGTTAATCACAAAATTTTAAAATGAAGTTTTCAAATAAAGAACAATAATCCTGTTTAGGAATGCCATTAGTTATGTACATAATCTACTTTTAGAAACCAGAAGTGAGGTTAGTTTTTAATGGCTAACGATAAATTACTAGGCAAGAATTCAACAACAAAATAAGATCATCCGTCCAGGACAACCACAAACCACCCAGGAATCATATCTACGACAATTCCTGGTCTTCAATCCGATATTCCCATCTTTTCAAGGCTCGAACAAAGTTATCCTTCCACCCGCCAAACCCTCTTCAAACCAAATCGTTCCATAGCTGAACTAGACTTGCGTCTATCACAGATGCAGAAACCATAGAGCCAAGGAATCGGTAACACGGCCGTTCCTGACAGCTGCACGTCCTCGTCAGCGTAGTTTTCTTCAACTTGGACTTCGGCAACCAAGATGAAAACGCTTTCGTCTTCGGCAAATAGCTCTTCATTGACTCAGCGCCAAGTCCTCGATCTATCTAGAACACCCTACATAGAACAACCTACATTTCGTCATTTATCATCATCAAAAAGCAAAATTAGAATGTCACACATCACATTATCATTTTAATACTTACATAGCCAAAATGTCGAGGCTAGAACAAAACCACACAAGTCATAGTGTCACAGTCATAAATTATTAGAAAAGCCATAACGTCAGGGTCATTACATAATACACAAGTCGCATTGTCGGTCCACCGAATACAAGAACACATAATACACAATCCACATTGTCAGTGCTACATGAACACACAATACATTAGCCAAATGATGGGGCCAAATTTATGTTTACACGTTTGCAATCATGGACCAACATAGATTAAGCTAAATTTTGTTACTCACCAATGGATCTGTATAAATGAATTCATCGTTATTATTACAAAAACACATAGTACATAGGCCAAATTGTGGGGCCATATAAGTTTAGATTTTTGCAATTATGGACAAACATAGATTAAGCTAAATTTTGTTACTCGCCAATGGATCTGTATAAATGAATTCATCGTTATTATGATAAGAACACATAGTACATAAGCCAAATTGTGGGGATCATATCAATGTTTACATTTTTGCAATTACTTATGTACTAACATAGATCAAGTCAAACTTTCGTTACTAACCACTGGGTTGGTATTACCTGAATAAATGAATTCATTATTATCATTATAAGAACACAGAACACATAGTAGGTACATAGTAGCCAAATTGTCGAGACTACAAGAACACATAATACATGAGCCAAATTGTCGAGGCAACAAGAACACGCAATACATGAGCCAAATTGTCGAGGCATAAAGAACACAATACATGAGCCAAATTGTCGAGGCATAAAGAATACGTAATACATGAGCCAAATTGTCGAGGCATAAAGAACACGCAATACTTGAGCCAAATTGTCGAGGCATCAAGAACATGTAATACATGAGCCAAATTGTCGAGGCCCCAAGAACACGTATTACATGGGCCAAATTGTCGAGGCACCAAGAACACGTAATACATGAGCCAAATTGTCGAGGCCCCAAGAACACGTATTACATGGGCCAAATTGTCGAGGCACCAAGAACACGTAATACATGAGCCAAATTGTCGAGGCCCAAAAAACACACAATACATGAGGCAAAATTAAATACGTCACCGATGTTGAGGGTGCGAGCACGGCGCGCACTCGGCCCAGGCGCAGCCACGCGTATGGTGCGCCCTGAGAGCAGCCGTCGACACGGCGCGGCCGTCTCAGGCGCAACCACGCGTATGGCGCGCCCTGAGAGCAGCCGAAGACACGGCGCGGCCGTCTCAGGCGCAACCACGCGTATGGCGCGCCCTGAGAGCAGCCGTAGACACGGCGCGGCCGTCTCAGGCGCAACCACGCGTATGGCGCGCCCTGAGAGCAGCCGAAGACACGGCGCGGCCGTCTCAGGCGCAACCACGCGTATGGCGCGCCCTGAGAGCAGCCGTAGACACGGCGCGGCCGTCTCAGGCGCAACCACGCGTATGGTACGCCCTGAGAGCAGCCGTCGACACGGCGCGGCCGTCTCAGGCGCAACCACGCGTATGGCGCGCCCTGAGAGCAGCCGTAGACACGGCGCGGCCGTCTCAGGCGCAACCACGCGTATGGCGCGCCCTGAGAGCAGGCGTAGACACGGCGCGGCCGTCTCAGGCGCAACCACGCGTATGGCGCGCCCTGAGAGCAGCCGTAGACACGGCGCGGCCGTCTCAGGCGCAACCACGCGTATGGCGCGCCCTGAGAGCAGCCGTAGACACGGCGCGGCCGTCTCAGGCGCAACCACGCGTATGGCGCGCCCTGAGAGCAGCCGTCGACACGGCGCGCACTGAACGAAGCCGCGAGTACGGCGCGCACTCAGCACAGGCGCAGCCGCGAGCACAGCGCGCCCTCGGCACAGCCGCGAGCACTGTGCGCGCTTGGCACGGCGCGCACCCAGCGCAGCCGCGAGCACCGCGCGCCCTCGGCGCGGCCGCGAGCACGGCGGGACGCAGCCACCGTTACAGCGCGGCGGCCTCCAGGGCGCAGCCACGAGCAGGACGCAGACGCCTCCCAGACGCAGCTACGCACACGGCACAGCAACGCACACAGCACAGCCACGAGCACGGCACGCCCTCGGCTCTGCCGCAGCCCTGGATACGGCGCGACCGCCTCTCGGGCGCAGCCATGCATATGGCGCGGCGACTCTAAGCAGCCGCACGTGCAACGCTTGCCTGTCGACACAGCCACGAATATGATTAGCAAAGTACATTAAAATCCGACTCGGCCTTACCTGACCATGATCTCAATACACACTTACAAACAATCACAATAATAAGCACAACAAAAGATCATTTCCAGATCATATCAGCACACTCTCCTCTCCACATCGTACGTACATCGTACACACGTATTGGGTGGAAAGGTGGTGATTTATCACAATCAGACAATTACAATTTCGAACTAGGTAGTTAGGTAGGTACCCATAAAATTACTTTTACGTCGATATTCGAGCAGAGTTATCACGATCTCTAAACACATATCTAGAATCGACTAAAAGCAAACACAATAACTGGAGAACTTATAAATGGTATGGCAAAAGCGGTAAAACAGGGGGTATTCGATCCCACTTCTGATTTTAGAAACCAGAAGTGAGGTTAGTTTTTAATGGCTAACGATAAATTACTAGGCAAGAATTCAACAACAAAATAAGATCATCCGTCCAGGACAACCACAAACCACCCAGGAATCATATCTACGACAATTCCTGGTCTTCAATCCGATATTCCCATCTTTTCAAGGCTCGAACAAAGTTATCCTTCCACCCGCCAAACCCTCTTCAAACCAAATCGTTCCATAGCTGAACTAGACTTGCGTCTATCACAGATGCAGAAACCATAGAGCCAAGGAATCGGTAACACTACTATAAACTCGTAGTAAGAGACGGTAATAAGTATAATTAACAACATTATGAAAGCATACATTATTTATTTTATAGATGAATGTAAAATTTTATGGATGCGATAAAATATTGTTACATCATTTGATTAAAATTGTTTTCAACTATAGTGGTGAGTGACATAACTGGCTGTAATGCTTATCATTTTTATCATGGCAATTCCAAAGTATAAATTCATTTTGCGGTAATTTTTAAATGCTGATTGGACACTATCGATGTAAGTGAATGTTTCGGTACTGACTGATGAAAAGCATTGCATTTTGATCTAAAACTCGTATTTAAAACAATTTTTGATATACATTTCTCCAAATGTCCAAACAATGTCCAAACTTTTCCCTATCCTTGTTTTAATCACAAGTGGAATAGGACTATTGGCGCCCTCTACAAAGACGCCAAACAAACGCCGGTCGTTTTGCCGCCCGCCCCGCCGCCATAATATTCTCTTTGGACATTGCGTTAACGTACGCTGTAAACAATTTGTGAGTAATTTTATTGTACAATTTTAAATATTAGCAAATAATACCATTATTTTATTATCCATTGTTAGCACTATATATTCATTATTTAGAATGTCTATTTAAACTGCGCATTTACATTTTATATTTACTTAATCTCATCCGACTCCATTATATCGGCTTGGTCCCTCCTCGTAAAATTACTTCTGTAGTTAGATGTAGAATCTTCTGATTATTGAGTGCTTTTACTGTTGAATTTTGGAAATCTTGCTTTGATAACTTCATAAAATTCATTTCCGAATCGTTCTACTTCCTATTGAGCCTACTTTGCCCATAATACTCCATAATTAGTTTACCCATAGCTTGGCGTCTTTTGCGCGGTTGTTGACATTTCCTTCATTCTTTTCTTTGTAGATGTGAATGTGTGGTTTTATAGAACAATAATTGTTAACTACCTCAGTCTGAATTAACGTCATAGGTACTTTGTGTTCATGAAATAATTTCCTTTTGATTAAAATTCTAATGAGTGCTATACATATCGACATACATTAATATGTACTTTTCTGGAATTAGCATCGGCGTGAAAATGTTACCTATTTGTCTTGTAATTAGCCGAGTTCACAGACTGGAATATTTTATATTTTCAGATTTTACCTAATTAGTTAATAATATTCGACTGTAATGTCTGATGACGGATCAACAACCGTAGAGAAGAAGGGACGCGGCAGACCGAAACCCAATGGAACACAATCAGTGAGTATTAAAACGCGTACTTGTTTCATTGCCACTGTGCCGTGATGTTATACATAATTAATTCAATGACTTTTATCATAGGAGGCTAAAGCAGATACTAAAAAGAGGGGGAGGCCGCCGGCGCCAGCTAAGGCGAAAGAATCAGCAAAATCATCTGACGACGAACAGGCGCCAGTAGCGAAACGAGGTCGAGGCAGGCCTAAAGGTTCTAAGAAAAAGGCGGCACCTAAAGCAAAGGTAAAAAAAAAGTCTTATTAACATAGTACCTATATTGTTAAATCCCTTCTAGGGTAGCCATTGATTGTTTGTTTCTTGTGTGCACTCAGAGCGCGCCCACCGAGGGGCGAGGTCGCGGCAAACCCCGCAAGGAACCTGCACCTCCAAAGAAGGATGCAGCATCAACTGAGGAGGAGCAAGATGATGACGAGGAAGATGAAGGCTCTGACCAGTAAAATGTGTTTTATTTTCTGACACATTACACACATATTTAGTGTAATTTGTTTGTCATGATAACTCTTGTTGTTTTCATTGCTACCAATAGATACAAAAGTTTCGTTGTAGGTGTTTACATTAATGTAAAAGTTGGCATAAAGCAATTGAATACTGATAATGACATAAGGGGTTATCTTGACAGTACAAAATTCTCAACCAAGATTGTCGATCCAAACTTTAATCATGTGAGAATGTAAGATTCAGAACTATAATACACAACATACCTAGTTATTTAAGAGTAAATGTATCTGTGTGATTAAATGGCATTTATTTGAAATAATTTGTTACAAAAAATCTTGCATGAATAAATGTTGGTCTGACTTAGCTCTCCCTAGACACGTACAACTATAAGGAATAATTTGTAAGATTCTTTTTTGTAGATTTATTCTTATTCTGATAGGTATTTTGTAATCTCTTGATTTATACTAAGAAATTCAATACATACATTGTAGATTTATACATTTTTTTGACATTGAGTCAAGTATTATTTTCTATAATAAATATTTTCATTTTGATTTATTATCTTATTTTTCCCTTTGCTATGAGTATAAAGGTTGAAATTCACATTTCAAAATGATTTAAAATTATGATTGTAAAATATTTGGTTAGAAAATTGATGTCCCTAAATCAATATCATGTAGTGGTATGGGTAGTGCCATTTGTATTATTTTTTTATTTGGGCAGACTGAAAATTTAATTGTTTTGAAATGACATTTACTGTGTGTATGTGCGTGAATGTAAAATTTTAGAAAAATATAAATAAATCTATGAAGACTTGCGTATGCTTTTCCAACCTTTTACCTTAGATTATAATAAAAATGCAAGCTTTGCTAGGTAGGTATAAACTGCCCTGCAGCAGCAGAGGGTCTTTTATTTTTTGAAAAGATTGTAGACCGAATTACCTAGTATATACTAAAGCTTCTGCTAGGTACTGGCCCCATTTTACAAGACAGCAAGATACCTTTTGGCGGTTCTTTTCTCTAGTGATGTCATGCTCAATGGTTGTTGCGCCCACCTCTTGAAGATGTGTGTATTTTCATTAGCATCGGACAACGTCTACTATTAGTCTTCAAGCCTTTTACTCTGATGGAGTGCGAAGTAGTGTAGCTACCACTGGCTTTTTTGGCAGAGGTGTTAGTTTGGCGATTTGAGCTGCAGTGTGCTTCAGATCGGAAGAGCCACCACGGACATTAGGTAGGTACGCTCTTATGGAAGATCTATCGTCTTCTTAGATAATCTTTAGTAATTGCTTGCCAAGCTTATGCTTTTAGTTTGGTTTCTATGATCCGTAACGATCCTGACGGCCGTATTCACAAACGTTACTATGCGACGCGTGGACGCACAGTGCCCAAAATCCTATACGTTTTTGGGTACCTGTGCGTTCCCGCGACGCATAGTAACGTTTGTGAATACGGCCGTGAAACCAAGTCGACTTAGGCAGACCGGAAGAATACATAGGTAATCATCAGTCCACTTCTGGATATGAGTCTCTCCCAATGTTCGCCACCTTGATCGAACCTGGGCTTCTCGCATCCAGCATTTCCGGCATAGACCGGATGCATTGCCTCGTTACAAAAATATTTAGCCACGAACGAGGCTTTTCGTCGTAATGCGGCCATTGAATGTGGGTAGGTACCTACATATAGAATAGAGCCCTATCCTAATATTTAAGGCTGTTTATCATTTCAGTATTCTTAATTTAAATGATTAAATCTTCCTTCCTCCCTTCTAAAGGAAGATCCTTAATGGGAATGTTATTAATGCTTTCACATTGATGATAGAACAGTAAGTATTATACCTACAGACCTAATAGTATTTATTAATATTTAATATAAAAAAATATACCTTTGTACTCGTATACCTTTGTACGAGTCGTAAGTGTTATATTATGAACTCCAAGGCTATAATAGGATTTATTTACGCACAAAACGCAAATCTATTGCTAGAACTTTAGAAGACAGCATTAAAAAATAAAAATTAGTGATGTGGTTCTACACTGTCAAGTAACACCTAATATTTTAGCAGTGCTAATATTTTGATAAAAAAAAAGCGAGATAATCCATAATAAAAAGCTATTATTATGTAGCACTATTAGAAGTCGGGTTCGTTCAAACAATATTCAACTAAGTGTATGTTCAGTTCAGATGACAATCAATCAACGTGCGTTTTGATAACGCGCTTTCATAACTATATGTATAGGTACATTTTTATTGAGGCCATTAACACATGCAGAGCGCGCCAACAACAATCGCTTGATGTTGTCATCGTCATCCTATTGCAGTCCACTGCTGGACATAGGCCCCTCTTTGTTGTTCGCTACTTTGGGCTAACATCTGGCTGGAGGTTTTACCCATAATGGCCACGCTAGGCAGGCGGGTTGGAGATCGCAGGGCGCAGCTCCTCGCTTCGATGATGCTGCTGCCAGTTATCTGTCTGTGGTATTTAGCTACGGCTTTAATTGTGATGGTTATACCATATACCGGCACCAGTCGGTTGCCAGTTATCATCTGGACATACCCTTAATTGAAAATTATAGTAGTAAAGGGTTTATAAAGGTTTGTTTTCAAGTGTCAAAACGTATGTTGAAGGCAGTGTTGGTTCCAACTTGGGCCACGCACCAAAAGATCTTTGTCGGTCTGTAGGTTGATAAGTGGTTAATATACAAATTCATTATAACATACATTATTTATGTAACTTAGGTAATTTGTTTTTAATTCCACAAGACTATTGGTAGGTAGTCACTTCATTATTTATCGTCACTTAATTATGACAGATTTTCACATGAAAATATACTCCGTCCGACACTATGACTGCACGCCGTAATGTGTTTGGTTTGGTTCGCTTCGCAGTCGTGTGGCGCAGCACTCGTTCATTTTACGAAGTTTAGTCATTTGTCTGCGTCACTTGTGTTTGTGAGTCCCTTTCGCTGAAAGATCTTTTTAACATTTACGATTGTTTTAAATAAACTTGTTGTATTTACTTGTTATTCAATTAATGTACAGTGGTTACGTGTTTTAGACTTTTTACAACTTCTACTGAACTTTGAAATGTGATAACGTTTAGTGCCTTCAAGTTTTTGACAAATTCAAAGTTTACAAGTGGAGTTTGTTTTTTATATTAAACGAAATTGTTTGGTTTATGTGTGCATCGTGCTATGCTGGGATCTATGAGGATTGTCGCATAACAGTTTATCAAGGTTTGTTTTCATTTTAGTTACCTAACAACTAGTTGCCCCTAGAACAGGTCCTTTACAAGGTAATTGGTATGGTAACCGAATACGGTGTCACTAATCACTTCACATGAACATTTCATTCATGTAGCTAGGTATTTGGTAACAATGTAATATACCGAGATATTTAGTTGCATTTATTTATTCGTTCTTACATGTACAATATAAAAATACAAAAGTGACAAGGCCTATATAAATGGAGATGCTACAAAAATTGATATCATTTGAAGCAGTAATTGTAGTATCTGTTTTTAAAATTAAAATGATAAGAATTGTTATTGGCTGTAAGTACAACTTAGTTCAATGTTTTTATAGTTTGACAGTCCAGTTTTTATTATAGGAGGAAAATATTGTTTTAACATGTCTCCTAACTACATACTGCTTCTTCTACATTTCAGTTTATAGTATTTCAATTATTGAACCCTACATTCTTACCATTCTTTTGATTCTACCCTCACTATTCTACTGATAGAAGGTTTTGGTTTTGTTGTTTATAAATGCTCTCATTCAAAACAATAAAATTCAATTGTAAAATATTTGAAGTTGAAATGCTGTATAATACCACTTACTTATCAGACTAATGGTCTACATTTTATGTGGCCCTGTAAAAGCCTGTATAATCTACCGATTATGTATTTCTTGCATTAATATAGGCTTGTTTCCATAAAAAAAATTAATTAGTCCGTCTTCTTCTTAAAAAATAAGAGATACATATTTTTTCAT
Source organism: Conogethes punctiferalis (assembly GCA_031163375.1). Taxonomy (NCBI): domain Eukaryota; kingdom Metazoa; phylum Arthropoda; class Insecta; order Lepidoptera; family Crambidae; genus Conogethes; species Conogethes punctiferalis. The sequence continues at coordinate 14,323,301 of CM062084.1, forward strand.
TTGTAAATTAGACCCAAAATTACAAAGATATAGCCCGTTAAAGTTGCGTGTGATGTGCGACAAAATGCCGCACGGCATGACATCAAACACCCCCACTCCTAAATTTTGATGCTTTGTATCTTTGTTATTTTTTGTTTAAATGAAAAAAGGAAAAATACGTGTCCAATGTATTTTTATAATCGAAAATACGGACTAAACATAATGTAAGTATTTTAACCCTGGAAACATCCCTATTGTAACATTACTAATATATTCCAACTTATGTATTTGTCTTACCAAGATTCCATCAACTGAATCAACTGGTTGATTACAATTGACCTGTTGTTCTTTAAAAAAATTATGTAACATGTCCCCTGTGTACCAGACACATTATAAAATGCTGCTAATATTGTTGAGCCGATTTTGGCTGAATGTTCAATTGAAAATATTCCGTCATGTTAGTTAGAATGGGCAACAGATTTGCAGCTCCCTTCACCACCTTAGGTCACCTTAGGCAATGTAGTAAGTACCAGCCGCCCCTAAATGTGGCCACCCTAGAATAGGTCCATAGTACCTTAGGCAAATCCTCTACAGGAAGCATATGGGTCAATCAACTTTTATTTGTCCTGTAAGTACTATGTTTTGTCCCTGACCAATAATCGCAGTTCTAAAGAAAATTAAGTGGTTTGTTGGCATATATCGCATTTATCGTATTATTAATCAAATATACGAGTGAATTATTTTAAATAAATCACTATTATAATGGAATTTTAATGGTTGTCCGGGTGACAAAACATCTGATGAAGTGTTTTTTTGTTTGTCCCCCAGTAGGTTAGTACAATGAAACATCAATTTATTCAAAAAAAATACTGCATGGCAGTTAATTACGATTGTACATAATTATTTATTACAATGTCAACTATGATGCTAGCATATAGATATTTGTTTGATTTAAAAATTTAACGAATTTTTTGCATGTTCATTTTGGTCCCTAATATATTTTAATATCCTGACTTCCACCGGACAACTGCAAAAAAGTTCCGAAACTAAAACACAGATGGCGAGATCAGTGCCTTGAGAACAAGTCGATTCATTGTTGATAGCACTTATCCAGCCGCCCATTTTGAATTCATCTTTCCCGCGGCGTCAGTCGGCCGAGTGTGTTTTGAAGAAGTGGGTGGCTTTTTTGTGTGTCTACCGGACAACCGGCACAAAAACGTAAGTATTTGATATACCGTAGTAAATTAAAGTGAAACATATTCTATTAAGTCTATATTTTTCACTGCGCGTAGGATCTAATTCAAAATATCATTATTTAATACCAGGAAGCTCAAATACTGATAAATGTCACACGGACAACCGGTCACTTGGACAACCAAAACCGTTGTCCGTGGGACATTTTGGTTGTCCTTAGGACAATAATAATGGAATCAGCATAAAGCCATACTTTTTCTTTCAATAAATAATTAGTCACTGAAGAGCCTCTTACCAGGGCTAGAGCATTTATTATTGTTTAATATAAATTACATTGATATTTTGACCAACTTCAACATTGTACTTCTTGACGTGTGTTACTTAACACATTTTTATAGTCTATTAGTTCTCTATTCTAATGTTTTTTTTATTATTTTTAGGTAATGGGTTTGACGGAAAAAGAAAAATCAAGACGCTATAGAGAAAGACTTAAAGCAGACCCGGAGAAATTAGCTGAGCGAAAGAGAAAAAAAAGGGAAAGCTAGTATTTAAGTTGATTAAAGAGACTGTTAATGTTTGAAGTTGATTAGTAAGAGTTATTATTACATTTAATCTGTTCATTATTGAATAGTTTGTCATGTTGATTCTTTCGTAAAAAATAATAATAAAACTGATAATTATTGTCATATTGTTGTTTTTTTTACATAAAAAGAACAAATACAGGCGATTTCAATCCTAGTACCTCCTTCGGAGTCCCGAGTATGTCCTATGGACAACTGTATATGTCCACTGGACAACCATTTTGTCCCTGTCTCTGAAAGATACATTATCTTCATAAATACTTAAAAAAATAGAAAGGTTTACAAAATTTTCAAATATGAATGTTACAATTAAAAGTAAATTCATAAACTGTTAAATATTACGCCATAAATTATTATTTTATAAGTTAAATGAAAGGTTTGTTACATTTAAAGTTTGTCGTTGTCCAGGAGACAATATTATTGGGAATAACTTATAAATTAAAAGCTACGTCATTTATTTATGGATTATAAATTGGAATCTATCCTATATTCAGTGAGAATAAAGTGACGGTTTACAATTTGACTGAATTTTAATGGTTCAGAAGCCTATTTAGTTCAGTTGTCCAAGGGACTATCTTAACTAGAGTCATGTGGATTTCGGAGTCAAATTTACTATTTTATTTAAATAAATCGTTCTGCTCTATGTGAATTCTTAAAATATAAATATTTATCTACTGCAAATATGTAAAAAAAAAAAATTTACAAATAAAATAAAAAAAATCAAATTTATTTATTGATGTACACTTAAAAGTTGATTGACCCATATATAACACTATGATTATACCATACAACTGTGTTCATCTATATGGATTGGGAATTATTGCCACAGACTTTAAATCAAGACATTTCAATGTATTTAGCGAATATGATTCACTCTGCAAATGGCAGTAAAATGCGAATGTATAGTAAAAATGCAGTTTTAGATTTGAGAAGATCCCGCTATTCTTCTCAATAGTCATTAAAAAAATATTGTGAGTTGGTGATAAACCATGGGACCTGTGCCATTGTTCTGAGTATCCCATTCTGCATTCTTTGCAGTATTGCAATGTTTGAGTTACTGGCGCTACCCCAGAGTTGGATACCATACATCCAGCACAGTTTTAAAATTGTTTTATATATCAATAGTTTGTTGTCTATTGCCAGTTTGCTGTTTCGTCCCAGCATCCAGTATAGATTTCTATGTTTTATGTTAAGTTCTTCCCTTTTCGTCTTTATATGTTGGTTCCACGTCAATCGACGATCCAGGTGCAGGCCCAGGTATCTGACGACATCCTGTTGAGGCAAGGGGTTGTCATCTAGATGGACAGGGGCAGTCTCCCTTCCTGAGAGTGAAAGTTACATGGACCGATTATGTGGCACTAGCTTTGATCTTCCACTTCTGAAGCCATTCTGTGACAGCATTCAGACCCCTCTGAAGTTGTTCTGACGCAATATCTGGACTTTTATTGCTCACCATTACAGCTGTGTCGTCTGCATAGGTAGCAGTCAAAACTCCCTCCACCTCAGGTAGGTCCGATGTGTACAGGTTATATAGCACGGGTCCCAACACTAACCCCTGGGGCACACCTACACTGACCCCTGGGGCACTCCTACACTGACCCCTGGGGCACTCCAAGAGTTGCAAGTGTGTGTGAAACAGTGATTTCAGTGACTTCCTGAATTAACTGTTTAGTAACCAACTAACATGAGTGGATCGCGGTTATGGTTGTTATCTTTCCCAGATACATCCTAGTTTAGAAGACGTTCCAGGCGACTGCCCGTAACATTTTTGTAATTTGCGCCACTGCACATGCATAGAGGTTCGCCCACATTTTTCTGGAATGCCCCGAAGTGGCAGCATACCGGCTGAAACACCCTGGCCAGCCTGGCATTCTATAGAACATATTCAGCAGACTAAATAGCCTGCAGAGGTATCGGAGGAATTAACACCATATTAGGATGTTATTAAATTCACGCAAATTGGGCACTCTCAGTCGTCATATTGCAGGAATGTACCCGTGCTAACTAAGAACTAACTATGCATAGAGATTATGTTGTGTTCAGAACAAGAGAATGTTTCACTTTTGGCTCTAAAATTCCCACCTCTTGTCCTGATCGCCGTATTATAAAGATGACGCCCTTCGCGGTAAAAATAATTTTGTGATTCTTTCACGACTAAAAAGTGGTTGGTGACAATTGAACAGTGTCACGACCACCAGAGAGCGCCGTGCTTGCTAGTTTGCGGAAGGAAATGACTTCGACGGACAGACTTCAGCAGAGTATCTTTGTTGTTTTCTTGCCTCTATACTTCGCGACTTCTCCACAACATGCTCTTTTTGTCGATTTTAGGTTCAGCACCGTTTGCTGTATTGTGTATGGGGAAGGGATGTAAGATGTAAGGTCTCTGAATAGTAGAGGGTGCGTTATCTTGGGCTAAGCAGCCCAGTGCGCGTGAAAACCTCTCACTACGTTACGCTCGTTTTGGTCTCTGAAGGTTTGAACTATTGTTTTGCCATCGACACGACCTCACCGAAAATATCCTCAATGACTGGCTTTGGGCGGTCCATCGACGCTTCAAAAATTAAATCAAAAACATTCCTTAGTAGGATATCCCATACTAAATATATTACGTGTTCCATCTCGCGGTTGCCACTAGAACCCTCCTTACCTACCTATCGAAACCATTTATCGGGCTATATTGGTTGCTTACGGCCAAGCCACTTCAACTTACGTACTAATCCTTGCAGTTATGTTTATTCTTTTTGCAATATGTATCCTCATTTGGGATTCTGTCACGCAAAGAATTTCCGAGCTCTACAGCTCGTCGAATCTTTTCTCTAGATTAGAATGTTTGCTCATACCTAACTAGAATTTCTTCAAAAAGAATGATGAATGTGAAAATATACCTACTTCAATATTCGTCTATTGTTCAGGAGACGAAATAAAACTGTGCGAGAATTACCCTGTTTCGGTGAAAGGGCAGGGTATTTAGGGATACAAAGGTATCTGAGACCTAGGGTTGCCAACTATAATGTTAAAAACAGTATTATACTGTTTTTCACTACAAAATACTTTTTACTGTTGAACAAAAAAAAAGTATAAAATATACTGTTTTCAGCATCAAAGATGTTACACTATACGTGTGAGACTTAGACGCACGCTCACACATTTTTTTTATTTAGAGGGAGAACCCTCTAACTAATTATAAAAAAATGTGTGAGCGAGCACTGAGAACAAGTGCGTTCTGGACCAGAACGCACTTGTTCTCAGTGAGGTCGGTGCGTACACTTGCACCACCTTGAGGCTATACCTCTCGGTGAGCTTGATAATAAGGTACGCTACCCTGTTCGACACACTGGACATTTCCACCACGTTGTCTGAGAGGGACTTATTGACCAGAAACCCGACGCCACCTTGGGATTTTTGGTTTCCCTCGCGGAAGTACATAAGGTGGCCTGACTCTAGGGTTACGGTAACCTCCCCCTCTCTTCGGACTTCGCATAGCCCTAGTATGTGCCACCTAATTTTCCCAAGTTCCACCTCCAACTGCGCCAGATGCGAGTCAAGCCTTAGTGTGCGTCCGTTGTACGATGCCAGGGTAAGTTTGGTGTGGTGGCCTGCCGTAGCCCGGTGATTCTTGGCACCCCCCGCCCCGCCCGTACCGTGGTCTCCACCGTGACCAGGGATAGCGGGGCCGCCGGGAACTGGGGGCCGTGGCTTATGTGAGACCATTTGGAGGAGTTGCCCATAATCGCCACGCTGGGCAGGCGGGTTGGCGATCGCAGGGCGTAGCCTCTCGCTCCGGTGACGCTGCTGCCCGTCATCGGTCTGTGGTACTTAGCTACGCCTTCAATTGTGGTGGTTATACCGCCTTCGGTCGCCTCGTTCGCTATTCGGCAGGACGCACCACGGGCAGGTGAGGTTGCCTTGGAGCGAAAAGTTGATAGGTCGCTCCCTTACATCCCCCGTAAATAAAATTAATATTATTAAATAAACAAAATACTGTTCATTTTTCTAAAATACTGTTTAATTTGTTTTCTTAGGCCTCAATATACTTTATTTCTTGTAAAAAAAGTTGGCAAGCCTACTGAGACCTTACTGTCACCTCGTGTAGCGGGCGCAATCCTGCGCCTATCCATCCCGATAATTATCATTACTAATGTTTCTATTTCAAACTATGCTGTCCCACTACGATCGATCTAATAGGAACCATCACTGCCATGAGTTGCAGCAAGTAGTGTTGTCCCGCTAGGCATGCCACCAGAAGACGAAATTTCAAAGTCAACGAAACGCTAACTTTCTGCACACATTCAATGCATGTGGGTTGCGTGCGTGAGCGCAGCAAACGCAACACCGGAACGAATTGTCGCGCACACCTGACGTGAACCGTATTTAGGAAGTGTCTAGACGCAATAAAACTCTCAGATTATCATACGAAAATATTTATGATGAGATTTATGACAAAGAGATGAGCTTAATCATTAGAAGCTTTAACCTGTAATCGTTATTATTTGTGGCGACGTATTTCAGGCGTCTTTGCCTCTTGGCAATGCTAACAGGCATGGATATTATGTAGGTCATAGGTGTCGACTTCAAGCAATTAATATTTTACTTTATTTAAGACTACAGGTTTGTTAAAAGTGAAGTTGGACCAGTTGAAATTTACTTACAGGTATTTTTTTAAAGGGGGAGTGCAATTAATCGTGCCTATTTTGCAACTCCATAGTTTCGTCAACAGAATCACGGATTTGCGGAGAAGTGAGAATATATCAGGAAAAGTTATACAGATTGGACCACAATGCCTTTTCTTGTCTATAATAATTTATTTAAGGCTTTTCGATGGTAGTTTCTGTATAAAGCCTTGCAACGAGTATTACAATGCCTATTATACCTAAAAATAGATATAAATCGTGACATGGCACGTGTTGATCGTGTCCCTTTGGTATTGTACTTATCCATACGTATACAGTTCGAGTACGGATCGTATTCAATGCGTACGAGTTATACATTCTAATTAGTTTTGTTGTCTTATGTGCCTGATCATAGGCCGTTTTGTTTCTTCGCCAACACATTGGTAACTTATAACATTTCATTTTATTGCCCGTACGAGTACCCTTACTGCGAAATGTATGAGTAGGTTCATTTTTCAATTTGTCCACGTATTCGGTAAGGCACACACACGTACGGAAGTGGGTGTGTAGGAATTTCGAGCATTGTTCTAGGGCTATTATATAAATACGTACATTATTTACCCTTCTTACGCTTTGGAACCATCACAAAGTTATTCAAAACTTTGTCCCGACTTTTTTGGCTGTTATCTTGTCAAATTGGCAACAAATAACATCTGGCCTCTGACTTTGGGTACCTCCTGCTACACGGTCGTTGCCTCTATGAGTCACAGATTGCACGCGGTGAGTTGACTCAATACAATGATTTCGACCAGTTTCAGGTAAGTACTTACCAATTTTTGTGATTTAGCTTCTTCAACCATTACGAAATCTCTAAAACGTGCAATCTGGGTCTCACAAGAATGGTTACACGTCAATACTTATGTGTAAGTGTAGACCTTGGAACAGTGATATTCTGAGTTAGAAACCAAGTAAACAATATATGTATTATACGCATACATAAATAAATAATTTCATATTTGTGAATCTCTTTCATCGTGTCGTCTATATCATTAATACCTATCCATTTTCATTACATTTAAAATTTAACTCATTTTGATTACAGACTGCTAATCTTACCATATTTTGTTTGTTTCAGTTACGATGACTTAGATTACCGCCTGTTCGTGCCTAAAAAAGCCTTATTTTACCCTGAATTTTTTAACGTGGTATGTATTGTTTTTATTACCTGCTCAAACTACGTATTAACTAACATAAACTAGTCATAATGATACTTTACTACGAGTATTTACTTTAATTAAGGAAGCTTAAGTTAGTCACTTCTTTTGATTACTATTTCTAAGAAATCTGTATAATGACGATCACACACAGTGCGGAGCACTTTTGAGCGCGGAAAAGATAGATGTACAGAGACAGGTAGTAGTGGGTCATACATGCGGCCGATGTCCTGAATTTTTAAGCAGCCTATTAAGGCGGTGGCTCCAACCGACTCGGTTTCCGCGCGCTTTTCTCTCGCTGATTGCGTCTTTTTACTTTCTCACGACAGTTTCACCATAAGGGGCCGCTTTATCAAGGCGGGCAGCGCTTGCGGCGTTCTCTTGGCTCGCTAAGATTTCCAGCTTGTGTTGGTTCGTCCACATACCTTTGATAAGTCTTCGGAGACTAGGGAGATACATAGAGCGTATTTTGTTCTTTTGCTCAGTCTTTGCTCGTGTAAAATGCGGTGGATTTGCTTGCGGTTTGTTATGTTTGTATCCATAAAACTATATGTACGTACTTTGAAGATAAACTTGCCAATTGATGCAATCGTGAAAATCTATATTTCGATCGTACCACAATGACTTTTTTTCTTTCTTTCACTACACATAAGTTCATCTGCCTTTAACGCCCTCTCGTGTTTTGTCCTCGATATATTTTACCTTCATCGTCTTCTCAAGTGAGTGACAATCTAACTCGAATAGAACCAGCCCAAAACCTGGCGATCTAAACCTAAAATATACGTTCGCAAGTTCGACTTAAATTGTCTTTACTTAAAATTGTAGTAGAGTTTGAAGCGTAATCATTTGGGAATTACATATTTACTATGCACTTAGGAATTTTAGTTTAGTTGTAACGCAATTGCAAGTTCAGTTCTATTCTTGTAATAGTATGCAGACATTTCAGATGCGTGATGTATCGTATCGTTGTCTGTCCGTCCCGTTCGTCTGAAACGCGCCGGCCAGTTTTCTCAGTCGGACGTACTCGTCTAAACTTTCACGATACTGTCTCGTAATAAATGCCATTTAACTACAACCAGTTTTTACTTGGTGCTTTCGTTTGTGTCTTCGGATCATGTTGCGTTTACCGCAAGGGTTACGCCCGTGACGCCGGAAGGCGGCCGATGAGCCTCGCTGCGGATATTTCTGTGCTGTGCCTATGGCAACATTGTCGTGTGTATTAACTGCACGTAGGTGTTGCTTTCGCAGACGCAGCCGATCTTAGGCATAATGTTTAGTTTTTTCTGAACATTGCAATTGGAATTTCGAAAAGCGTTCGTTCCAAAGACTAAGTTTAAACACGTTGACTGTCCTGTGTACTGCTTGCAGTGTTAAACTTACACTACAAGTAGTGCTCAGTTATTTTTTATCTATTGTGTTGCGACTCTGTAACATTATTAAAATTAAATAATATGTAATAGTAAACGTACGATAATTTTCGGCATTTCAAAGATTGCGGTTGGCAAATTAACCGAGTTAAAGCTCAATTATGGCATTAATATTGTGTTAGAGCGGTGAAGAATGGCCGTAGGGTGAACGAGGAGGGAGGGGGCACCAGCATTGGCGCAGTACACCGCGTCATTGGAGCCGATTGCTTCTAATTCAATTAGCCTGCAAGTGGAGCGCCTCTGCCGCCCGCCGCCGCACGGCTTAAATTTCTACAAGGCTTACAACCTATTCAGAGTCAACACTCCCCAACATATTACATAAGACAAATATTTGTGTAGTGAAACGGCCAGAATGAGCCAACGTTTATGAATGGAAAACGTTTGAAACGTAATTTTTGTTTATCTTTTTCTTTGAACACCGCGTTTTCTTCTTACAGATTTGTATTATGAAATAAACAATCGATTGTTATGTATACGCTTTTGAAACAAAACTTGGCCATCCATAATATTTGTTTATACGTTTCATGAGGCTTAAAATAGAACAATGCTGACTATGTGTGCCAATGTTTCGTTACACCTAACGCAGAGCGAAGGGAACTCGATATTGAAATAACGAAATTACGTATTATTTAACACTTAACTGACTCGCAATACTAATTTAGTAAACAATGGCTTGTAATGGCATCTCGCTTTGTGTGAGCACAAATGGCGTAAGACCAGTATTGTCCGTGATTATCTTTTTCAGCTGGTCTTGTTTTCGCTTGGTTACAAAATAAAATACCCCTCCTTGCTGTAAACAGTAAGTTTGTAAAGAATTTCGATGGGTACGTAATTTCCAAGCCAATATAGGACAGTTCGTAACGCAGGCGGTAAAAAAATCAGGCCAAATGACGTATTCCGTGTCAGGCTTACTATTGAAGGGAGCCTGCGTGATGTGAAACGGTTCCCATTGCATGGCTCACTCCGTGCCAGGCTCCGGCCGACCCCCGTACGTGCCCGTGGTCGATATAATAATATATCAGACTTCTCTGTTCCCCCGTGAAGCCCCTTTCTATCAAAGAATGACTCGTTATTTTGGAGTCGCGAAGCATCGATCAGCGACAGACGGCGGCGGAATCGCGTGCTTCGTGGTCCCGTTTTCGTCGAGAGTGAACGCGTCGTCCGGTCACGGTCATTCGTCCGACGCAAATGCCGATGAAGATTGTGCGTCACACTTTTCTCTTCGTCGACAAGCCGAGAGACGTGGCTGCGGCTGGCTGCGCGGTTGTCGCCGCTGCGATCGGCCGAGTGCCAATGTTTCGTCCTCTCTCTGACGCACCGGAACGAAACCCGACTACTAAACATTGCCCTACTATCACTTCGTCGACAGCCAGCTCTCTAAATCTATGGGTATAATATATCGGCGACAGTTTTATTCATTTTAATATTAATATGATATTTGAACCCATTACGATTGGCTAATCCATTGTCGGAGTTTCGAGATAAATGGTGTGCATGGCTCGCACAATGTAATTGGATACTTGAATTATGTCACGTCCAGTTTCAGTGGAATGCACGCGCGGGTCACAGGCAGGTGCAGTTAGGTACATTGCCAGTTATTAACAGGGTAAATGTCTGCGAAATGTTACATCAGTAAATAATAATAAATCGTTAGGTTATCTTTCATAACTTTTTTTACTAGTGATTAATTGTGTATCGTGTATTGTATATCGATACGAATATTTTCCTAATTGAGTCCTAAAGTCAAAGATCGTTAAGATGAATAAACGTGTTTAGCGCATTATATCCGAGTAGTAGGTGCAAGGAGGTTGTCAGGGTGGAGCTCACTGGCCGACAGCGAGTCTCGCGTGCCTTCAATGTGAGTCATGTTTCGCCTGTAGCTCGGTGCCTTGGCATTCCACCTATTAATACGATACGAACTTTGCATGGTATGCATCTATGTTATGTTTATTAATGCATAAAGGTCTTTATTCATAAGTGAAATAACGTTCACGCATGTACATGCGTACAACATGATTGCAAAATTAATACAGCGTTCGAGTACATATACAATCCGTTAGCGAGTATTTAATTTGAATATCCCCTAAACTTTCGCGACAAGTGGCACTGTGCTTCAGAATGCGACATTAAGCAAAAGAGCAATGGTCGCCTCACCCTCCCAACATTGATAAAGGTGATCTAAAAACTCGTTGTCCGTCTGCAACCGAGGGCACCGTTTGATACAAAAGCCGGTTTTAAAATGTTAGCTGTCTCAGAGATAAGGAATGACCTGGGTCGGAGCGTCGATGTAAGACGAGTGTACACCGTCAATTAGTATTGCGTGACAGACTATAACAGTACAGTCGCATTACATAACGACATGGGAGCCTCCGCACAAGGGAGCCGAGTTCTCAGGCCTGCAGTCTCGCGGCTGCCGGCTGCGACGAGCGCTAATCGTCCGCCACACAGAGAGAATTTCACGATTCCCGTAACTCGAGTTAGGTGGTTGAGCACGCGATTATATTAATGTCGCATCCGCGTCGTGTTGCACCGATGCGTGCTGGGGTCGCGAGTCCCGTTACATAAATTACTTGGCAAACATAATATGAATAGAATCTTTTCGCTTTGTTCAAATGTTAAAGTTGAGGCTCTTTGTCGGTCTTGTCAGATAATCATAATTTAAACACTAGAAATAAGCACAAGCTTGCCGTTCCACGTCTGAGGCTGAGTAAGGTGAGTGGGTCGTTTGTAGGATTGGGTATCAAAATGTTCAACAGGTTACCGGAACATATTGTTGAACTGCCCATTCACAAATTCAAATCATACATGAAGTCCTTACTTATAAAAGGGGGCTATTATAGAGTGGAAGATTTCCTCAACGACAACATCTCTTGGACTGCTGCTTCGTAGTAAACTTTGCATTGTATAGACTCAACTTTTATTTTGCATTGTTTAACTTTAAAATATTAAAAAATGTTGTAATACCTAAACATGTAACAACTGGCGATTTAAAAAGAGTAACTACCGAGTTTCTTGCCGTTTCTTCTCGGTAGAAATCTACTTTCCGAACACGGCGGTAGCTTCTTTTAAATTGCTTTTATTCACATTCTTACTTTACTTTTTGTATTTCTACATTATTTTTTACTTGACGATTCATAAGTGCTTATTTTAAGTCTATGTGAATAAAGGTATTTTGACTTTGACTTTGACTTTGTCAACTAAGTTCCTTAAATGGGTCTAATTTCTCGATTATAAAAACAATGTAAGGGAGAAATCGTGCCTCTACCTGGTTGCATTCGTACCTAACTAATTTGAACAGGAACCCTCTGTAAAGGAACTGCGGCACCGAATCCGGAAGTAATATTTAATAACCTCATTATTTACGTCCTCAATGATAGGAATATTGTTAAATCCTTTTCCTACGCGCGTTAAGTAACGAAAGAACCGTTTATCTTGCGTTGTTTTTTTTAGCACATTCCTGTGTTTATTTTTAACTTGATATGATATTTGGTATTTGAAGTGGGTACTGTTGCGAGTTGAAAGTAACTTTAAACGGTATTTGAAGTGGAAAGGGCGCTGTTGATGGCGTGGGGTCGCGGATAGCACTTGTTACGCCCCTATGCACTTGCGGGGGTCGGCGTTCGAACTCACAGTTTTTGCACCCATATCGTTATTTAACTCACGCTTTCCCACGCTGCACTTAAACGGAATTAACCTGTTCAATGGAAACTAGGTAGGTGGTGTTTATTATTCGGCTTTGTTAGTGTATTCAGCGCCAATGTCAATATGCACCTGCTCTGTACTGTTATGCTGGACTGAGTGGTGTGGAATGTTCGTACATAGTATTTTATCTAAGACTGGTAAGTTTTAGCTTATAATTAGCTAGGATTGTTGCCGTTAGCTTGCAGTATTCACTAATACGAGCCATGGATCTAGATCCTAGGATCAAAATAATACATGGAAACTAATTTTGAGTTATTTCCGATTGCCGATTCAAATACATACTTTAGTAGGCACGGGTTGACACTCCCAAATAAAGAGTAGGTATCTATTTAGGCGTGCCATACGGCGGATGAATTTGTCATCGACCTTGTACCAAAATAATAATATATATTGGAATTATGACCTTAAAACCCTGATTATGTCTTTCAATCGGGATAAAATTATGCTTTGAAATTAGATTTGTTTATCATGTCGTCAGAGGTATAGATAGAGAGATAAATATTCTTGATTGAATACAGTTGAATTAGAAATTAGGCATAGTACACATCTGATGTACTATGTAGGCGGTCTTATCCCAGTAAACAATCTCTTCCAGGCAACTTTATATTCAGTTATGGAAAGAAACATACACTCATCAATTTAGGTATAGATACATAGGTCTATATCGTCATAGGTTTGCCAAAAAATCCGAACCATCAAAGTCGCCCGGATAGTTTAGCTTTGTCAACATAACAAGTTGACTTTCACACACTTACACAGCTTACACTTTCGTGTTAATTATATTGACAATCTATTGATGTATGCGTGTATATATTGAGTATAGTATATAATCTGAGTATGTATCTATATGGATCCATACTAATATTATAAAGAAGTAAAAAAAAAGGCAAAAAACAAAAGGCGGAAAATAAAAAGGCTATTAATATTATGCCCAACGAAGTGGGCACGGGTCAGCTAGTATAGTATAATGTATAATAGTATAGTATAATATACATTATACTATACTAGCTGACCCGTGCCCTACATATTATCTTAGGTATTTTTTATATAATAAATATTATTACTATGTACTACGTGCTATGTACTATGTGCTATGTACTTACTACTTAATGCTATCATGACGTCACATATTAAAATGAAGGAAATATCGATTTTATAACCTGCGAATGGATATAGATAAGTATAGAGGATACGGGTCTATATATGTAGAGTATAGTATAGTATCGAGTAGAGTGGCCCGCGAGATCGCTTGGAGCGCTCGGTACAGGAAGGGGCAAGGTCGGCGCCCAACCGTGAAGCTCGCCACGATTGACAACTCCTTTACGTTTGTTTTACCGGCTAAATATATCGGCGACATTATTAATGCTGGTCGCGCTCTCCGCTTTGTTTGATTAGGCGTCCTTGTGCCTTACTGTCTGGTTTAACCGAAATTGTTCATGTAACATGTGTGCCAAACTAAAAGGTTGGGCAATTTGCATACATACAACACGTTATTGACGACCTGCGCAGGACGGCTGGCAGCAACTAGATGAGTGCAGCTGCACCGAGCAGGATGGCGTATTTTAGGGGGTTAGGGTTGGACCAGCATGGCGGTGGCAACTGACAGGTAACTGACCACCTGCAATGTTACCTGCCCTTTGTTACAGTTACAGCGGCTTCTCTTTCGCTTCCATTTATTTCCATCAGGCGCAGGGAATTATGTCGACCTACTACGAGTATAAAACAAAAAACGGCTAATCATAGATTTAAGTAAAGGTGGTCGGTAGTCAGTATTGATGCATAGTTGCATCCTACTAATAGGCGTGTAGTGGTCGGTTTGTTTTGGTACTGCATGTTTATTTTTACGTGTCAATGATCCGTGTTTTGAACGGTTCGCGTTCCTCGTCCATGCTTAAGTGAGGTTGGCTCGGCTGCCGGCACCAAGCGGAAGCGAGCACAACCATAACAACGCCGGCGGCTGTGTCGGTTTCCGACGGCTAACACTAATAAACTGGTTTCGGATGAAAATTGAAATAGGAACACGTTTCTGAGTAACGCGAAACGTACGCTGTACTCTCCGCTAGTACGTAGGTACCTATCGGCCGGCATGCGTGGAATGCAGCGCGGAGCCAAGTTGAAGAATGTTACGTAAAATTATAATTTCCTAAATAGGTATAGTGTTGTGGTGCTACTTGCTTAACGAGAAATTATATCGAGTGTTTCAGTTATGACGAGGTTTACGGCCGTATTCACAAACGTTACTATGCATCGCGCAAACGCACAGGTACCTGAAAACGTATAGGATTTTGGGCACTGTGCGTCCGCGCGTCGCATAGTAACGTTTGTGAATACGTCCGTTAATCTATCTGAACTTATCTAACGCCTCGAAAGGATTCACATTGATCCTATACCTATAAAAAGCTGCTTAAGGTATAAGTTAAGGGTATAAGTTTCCCTCCAGATTAACTTATATGTGCGGAAACGATTGTACCTATATTATAATTGTTTTTAATGCAGTTAATTTTCCCTGTATTAGCTTAAATGCCATAGGTGAACTGTAATAGGTGGTTAAAATTAGTCTCACCAATTGAGTAGTTATAAACGTTCCGATGTTTACGGGCTGGGCCACATTAAAAGATGGACGTACAAATTTACAGATTTCGTGTTTAGTCGTTTGAGCGCAAGCGCGGGCCATATGTTTACGTTATAAATACGGCCGCGCGCGTGTAGGTATGATGTACGCCAGAACCGCCCACTTCAATGTTTATGAAATATTGCAAATTTACTTAATTAAACAAGCAACCATTAAAAACTTTCCGACTACAACGCCGACTATATTGCCCGCAAATTGTTTAAAACGCATTTATATGGAGCGCGAATTACCAATGTACCGTTTTAATAGGTGTAATAAAATAACGAAACATAATAATACTGGACGATGACTGACAGCGGCCGCCTCTCGATCTCCGATATTGTGTTGCAACGATACCCACGGCGGATTATTTTTTTTAGATATTTTAATTGAAATCGGCACGGTAATTAAATCCCAGTTTGCCCATAATTGAAAGTATCTGATAGTGAAGCCGGCGGCGTGACCTCCTTTTTGATTAGCATCAACAAACGGTTGCCATAGCCGCTGTTTGGTTCAACAGTTTCACGATGGTTCACCTCGCGGCATTTCGTAAAGCATCGTTGGGTAGTTGCAGTACGATCCTTCATTACACGACGACTCTTGAGTCTAAACGGTACTATCAGAAAGGTATTTGGAAGCGAGCTGTTATCGCTTTATCTTTTTAACAGGTTAATACGTACTTATTGTATGTACTCGTACGTACCATTCACACTAGCCGCGCATGAGTACCACTGAAGTGCAATTACCGATAAAAATTATTTGTATAACGTGTGTTACGAACAGAACATTCCTACGTAACAACCAAATGATTAGTACTTGAACTGGTTGTAACTAGTCGTTCTATATCGTTATTTATATTAATCTTCTATTATTATCCTCAACTTAAAAATTCTCGCTTGAATATTATTTTATTGCTATAAGTTGCTATTATATTCGGGGCCAGTGAATAAGAATTAGGAGGAGTAGTAAAGACATTTATGTCTTATTTTATAAACGTTTTACGAGATTGTATTCGTTGAATGGCCATAGCGCTAGAATATAAATTCTAACGTACTCGCTTTACTTACTTATGTGTGAAAGTGCAGTAACTATTAACTGTCCCAAATTTCACAGTCAGATTTATGAGTAACAAGTCAATGAAAAAAAAGGCCATAATAAGATAGCGCCCTCCTATTTAAATTGTATAACAGTATGCCATTCTTTTGTTCTGAACTACTTTAAGAAACAATTGTACTCTTTATGTCTATTGTCTAAGTTCAAATAGATTGGCCTACTATTGGATGACGAGACATTTCATTCATGGTTGACTCAAAGAGGAGTCATCTTTAAATTGCGTACAAATTAGACATAATTTTATGGCTATGCACTCGTCCGGATGAAACAGTAATATTTGTTAATTAAGGAAAGGTCTTTCGCTTTTTCAAGAGAGAATAAATAGTCGTTGCAAACATTGATAAATAAAATGTCACTTGTATTAGGAATAAAGGGTATAGACTTTATGCTGTTACATCTACTACATACTTTGGCTTTTGCATGTATAATTCCTGAGTTGGTACACATAATACTTATTACAAAGTTGTGAACTCTATGTTTCCCGGTTCCTAATATTAGTATACTCCTAATCTTGCTCTCAAATAATCTCAATAGAGTTCGTTGTTGTAGTGTTAGATGTCGGCTGCATGCAACTACTCTGTTCAGGGTCGAATTAAAAATAATAATAGCCCTTGTTTGTAGTAGGTAGCAAACAAAAGTTGTTAGTACTGTTTAATTGTGTTAGTAGCTGACCCGTGCCCACTTCGTTGGGCATTTTCGGGTTTATAAAATAACCTATGACACTCAGCAATAATGTGGCTATCTATTAGTTAAAGAATTTTTAAAATCGGTTCAGTAGATCCCGAGATTACCCCTTGCAATTGAACAAATATACAAACTTTACTTTATAATATTAGTATAGATTATTTAAGCGTTCTATATTTTTAGTCCAATTTAATATCATAGTTCTTGTTACTTCAATTTAGTCCACTGGGACGGCAATCCTACTCTACCGGAGAGTTACTAATACGAGTTTGCACAGGATCCAGGTCTTTCCGCATTTACCGACTCGGGGGCACGTAACACCGCTTCCTCACTGCCAGCTGTCACCGTGTATTTTATTGGCCACTATACTCTGTACCTATAGGAGTAGTTTATCGAAGTACCGTGCTATTGTTTCACGTGTAATGCTTTGCGACGCACGAGAGAACTGAGCTTTAACCCTTTAGCTGACTGCGGGCATAACATGGCAATAAGGTGACAATATTCATGTTAAAGAAATAAGTCCAACTTTCCGTTTGGTCGCCGAATGTTCAAGTTGCAAAATGTCCAGTCGTCGTCAAGATCAGTGACTGATTGAGCGAAAAGTACCAGGAATGCATAGGTGCATGTGAAATCGAAGACAATACTTTTATTTTTACGATATTGTAATTATGTTGTTTACCTACATTAGGTAAGTTAATGCAACCCATAGACTTCTTACATACCTATGCGCTCCTGGTTATTTTAGTGGTATCAGTCATTGCTCATGTTTCGATGAGACATTGCCAAATGTCACATTCGGCGACAAAACGCAGTTTTTGTTAAAGTTAATACTAACTTGATCAATTCTGGCCAAGTCAATAAGGAGACTACCCAAATACGCAGCAGATGTTACCTCCGCACCTTTCTCTTCACTCTTATAATCCCATGATCTATCTCTATAAGGTGCAGGGCCAAACGCTTTACGTATTTTCTGACGTATGTATTACCACCGACTGCTACCGAGTAATTTTTACTAGATTTAACAGATGAAGTCATGAAATCAAGTGAAGTATTAACGAAGGGATGTTAGGGAGCGGCCTATCATATTTTCGCTCCAAGCCGACCTCACCTGCCCGTGGTGCATCCTGCCGAATAACAAACGAGGCGCAGTCTGGTGGCAGTATAACCATCAAATTGAAGGCGTAGCTCAATATCGCAGATAGATCACTGTCAGCAGCGTCACTGGAGCTCGAAGCTACGCCTTGCGATCTATCCCTAGATGTTTGCCCTAAATGGCGAACAACTGGAGAGGCCTATGTCCAGTAGTGGACTGCAATAGGCTGACGAATATGATGATGATTATTAACGGTATCCCGTATGTCTTTCTAGGTAGACTGGATGCGGTGACACGATGGACGCGGCGGACAAGCGCATGCTGGACCGCGAGGCGCTCCGCACCATGATCCAGCAGTGGAACGCCAACCGGCTCGACTTGTTCGAACTGAGTGAACCGAACGAGGTACTGCCCGATGTTGCACAAAACACGAACATTTATACACATGTTGTGATACAATTTTTTTTTTCTTCATAAGAGAAACAAACAGCGTCTTATACTCGTAATACATAATTGGACTTAATATTAATTTAATTGACACATTAAATAATTATTACATTTAATTAAACATATGATTCTCCAACCTGCCTCCTCTTCTACCCAAAGTTTGTTTGGAAGAGGCACAAGGTTGCTTAATGTACTGCCGAATTAGTTACTCCTAATATTCCATCAACATAGAGAAAAACCGTTTCAAGTGACGGATTTTAGGTAAACTTACAAATGCGATACACTTTATTTTTTTAACAAGTATTAGACATTAATTTGTGGACGCATTACCCGATTAATCGTGTGCATTATTTAGTTAGTAGATTTCCGTAACTGATTGAGTACGCTATGCTCTAGTAGCGCCATCCTAAGTATGTCAAACTGGTTATAAGACGTGTGTTCTGGTATAATATCACATGACAAATCGCTAAGCTAATATTAGATTGTTTTTCTTTACGTTTTAATCATGTTCTTAACAGTACTCATGGCATAATAAAGTGCATTAATCTGTATGAAGATGACATCAATATAAGCATCGCACACGCGAGAGCGTGTCAGCCAAGTTCCAGCGAAGAAAATACAATACATTGACAGTATACTTACTTAAAACTTGTCGCATGGCGTTGATAACAGATACCGTAACTCTGCCTTCAGCACATGCCCACTGACTGGCCTATTTTACAGAAAGTGAATTCCACATTAGAAATACTTCGCGCTGCGGCCTGCGCTGTTTAGTTAACGTTTTATCTAATGTGAACTCGTAAAGAGGTGTAGCAAGAAATGCTGGGCCATGATTAGCTGTCGCAAGAGCACGCAGGAAACGCGCTCAATAGGTTACCATTAACGCACTAACTACCTAAGTCGTTTGTGCACGGCCCGTAGGGGAAATCGACTTTCCTTGGTTTCCTCACATCTCGCTTTCTTACTTTATGATTAACTTGTTAATTGAAACGCGATCCTACGCGATCGTCCTAGTTTTTATTCGGTCTATTCCCAGTTTCACCCGAATACTTTCCCCCAATTATTAGAATTGAGAATTTTTATTGCATTTTCCCCTGAATTCATAATCCGGGGAAACTGTAAACAAAATTGTCCCATCTTCCCCCGAAGTGTGGGAACTACAATCGAATTGCCTATTTATGAATTTAATCAATGTTCTCACAGAAGTTTAGCTGCATTTCTGTGAACAGTTTGAGAATGATGTGTAAATTCTACTTCCTTTCTTAAGACCTGAGTCACGCGAACCGCTTTGATAAACTTTTGCATAGATAAACGTTCACCAACATTCGTTATCTTAGAGATAAGCTTTTGTTTGTAGGCAACTTCTTTGTTGGCATTACCATTAGAGATGCAATGTTGTTTCAGAATTTGGAGTTCCATGGCGTGATGCGTTTCTACTTTCAAGATTCTGGTCAGAAGATTGCTACGAAATGTATTCGCGTCGCGTCCGATGCTACGGTCAGCGATGTCATAGGTGAGAAAAATAAAATTAACATTAGAGTTTTATAGAAAATAAATGAACATTTGTCACTGTTAACTGTTGTACAGTGTGATCCATGTGGACTATTGCTCGTCTGTAGAGTAGACATAATAGAAGAAGAAATAAAAATTATGGTATGTATCACAATTCGGGTGTCGTAGAAGACGATTAGGGAAATATCAGGAAACGGGTAGCAGTGTTTACCTTAGTACAAATAAAATCCACTGCGGTTACCAAGGCGTCTACCAAGCGAGGTGACTAAGGTAAATCCCTCAAATGACAGTTGTCGTCGTGGGAGTCTTTGTCCACGTGTCATGATAGTAGGCTAGGTTCCGCAAAGCTTAAGATGAAACCGGGTCAACCCTCACTGGAATCATGATGACTAAATACCAGGGATAATCAAAATTAAGCATATGTAAATAGTAAAATCTGTTTTCTCAAAGACATATATTACATTACGCATATGCAGAGAACATCTACATAACTATGCTCATTAGGTCTTTTTTAACCATTTATGTTATAAAATTACCTATGTTTTCTCAATGATATTTGTTATAGTCGCGTCTCTGCAATTAGTTGTTATTACTAAACTTTTATCCTAAGTTATAAACTCTGTACAGTTATGTCAACGATGGATGTTATCGCCTCAAAACGAGTCCAAGAATATTAACCTAAATGTGTGTAGGTAATTTCATACTTAATTTGATATATGAAATATACATATTATTAAGGTTATCGGGGTGACAGTTAACTGTAACACAGCATAATTATTTGCTCTTTATTAAATTAATAACTGTGTTAATTAAAATTTTAGTCGGTTAGTGACCTGTTTCCGTATCTAAGTAATGTTTTGTTAATGTAAATGTTAATATCTCATAATTCTTTAAAAATAAACTTCGTTGCAAAATGTAGATTAATTGTGCAAATTCAATTCACAGTATCATTATCATGTTCGCAATACACTTTATCTGTGTTGCACAAATGTATTTACAATCTTAAATATCTATCGTGATAAAGAATGCTTGTATTAATGTTGTTGTACGTACTTGTTGTATTGTAAAGAAGCTTGTACTATGTCTTATATAC
This sequence comes from Conogethes punctiferalis, assembly GCA_031163375.1. NCBI lineage: Eukaryota > Metazoa > Arthropoda > Insecta > Lepidoptera > Crambidae > Conogethes > Conogethes punctiferalis. The sequence goes on from CM062084.1 coordinate 14,344,561, forward strand.
TTTTTTTTTTGTAAATAAATAGAATAAATACATATTGTACATTGTACCGTGCGGGGATCGAACCCACGACCCTGGTACAGAAGGCAGAGGTCACTGCCAAATGAGCCATCGAGCCAGTCAAACAAAGTCCTTGCAATAACATCTTTCCCATTTGACCGACAGAAACGCTGATCGAAAAGTTCCGTCCAGACATGCGTATGCTGTCCCTCGGCTCGTACTCGCTGTGGGAGACGCACGGGCCCGACGACGAGCGGCGCCTGGAGCCGCACGAGAAGCCTCTGCTGGTGCAGCTCAACTGGCACACGGAGGACCGCGAGGGCAGGTTCCTGCTCAAGTGCCTCAGTAACAACGAGGTAAGCCAAGTCACTGACACGTCTGTGTACGGAGCTGTAAACCTGACTCGTCAGTGACTCAACTATATCAGCTCAACTGTCACATGGAGGCAAGTTCCTACTCAAGTGCCTCAGCAAAAACGAGATGAGCCAACACACCGACGCGGCTGGGTACGGAGCTACAATGCACTAGGATCATAAGCCTCACTCACCAGAGTCGCTCAGCTGCACCAACTCAACTGACACACTGAGGACCGCGAGGGCAGATTCCTGCTCAAGTGCCTTGGCAACAATAAGGTGAGGCTTTGACCCCTTGGCGGCGTATTGTTATAGCTGACGATATCGGATGACCAAGTCGGGCTCAGTCATACCATGCAAAGAAAAACTGACAGATTTTTTTCTATATTCTCCCTCTTATTTTCTCTATTAATGGCTACGATGATAGCTAAGGCGACCCTATCATGATTAACGTAAAGTAACAGATAAGGGCGCCCCCTATTGGGCTCGAAACTTGGCTTGAGGTGTTGTTGGGTGGGTCCTTCCCTGCGGACGATGTTTTGCGACTGGTTGGTTGTTTGCCGTTTTCGCGGTCGGGAAACTAGCAACGCGTAGCATACCTATGTACGAATAGATTACGTTGTAAATCCTGCATACTCGAATTGCCCATAGCAGTTACTGATATTTTTATGTGTTTAAAACCACTGTTCCAAAATATGTATAAAATGTTCATACAGGAACTACTGGTCCGAATTGAAAAATTCTTTTTGTGTTGAATAGATAGACCATTTATAGAGGAAGGCTTTAGGCTATATAACATCACGCTGCAACTATTAGGAGCGAAGAAATAATGGAAAATGTAAAAAAAACGGGGAAAAAATAACTATTCCACGCGGACGAAGTCGCGAGCACAGCTAGTTTTTAATAATACTTAATGTATAGCAACATGAATAATACCTACTCGCCTTTTAATTTCCCAGGTTCCGCTATCAGCCGTCAACGAAAAGGGTGATCAAAACTTCAAGCGGAAACTTTCCAAACGAGAGAAGAAAGAACTGAAGAAAAAAGAGAAATTATCGAGATTAAAATCAGACACGAACGATGAAAACCGTCCAGTTGCCGAGAAACTTTACACAGGTATATTTTGATATTGTTCAAACTGTACTATGAACCCAGCAATATTGATATTCATCCATACAGTGGAATAGCTGAATTTGATATTGCCGTAGAAGATTTAATATGGATAAATCAAAGAAGGTAAGATGGTTTAGGGTGTTAGGGGTGATACAATTACAATAATACCTTGGATCCCCGGGATTCCTCGATGTTAAACAGCTTCTTGCCTACCTTGCTAAACTGATATGATTAAAGTACCGCCCGACGCAAAATAGGCTTGTTAGACGTCGAGTTGTGAAAATCAGCCCCATAATACCTATACCTAAATTCAATCGCCAACACTTTCGATATAATATTGCAACATAAGGACGTAGATAATAGATTAGTAGGTATACAGGTAGATAGATAGATGGTGGTAGATGAGAAAACAATAGATCACCTCTTGTTCAATATAGACTGTTGAAGCTTCATATACAGAATCTTAATTAGATTACTACTCCATGTCGCCAGAACTGCCAGAGACGTCATTCACGCGCAGCATAAGCAACCCCGAGGCGGTGATGCGCCGCCGCCGACAGCAGAAACTCGAGCGCAAGCTGCAGCAGTTCCGCAGCAAAGATGGCGGGCCCGATACTGGTGAGATATTTGAAATACTTATTACTTCAAGATTCTGCTATTTTTATGTAATCAAAAGGCTTTAAAAAGATATTGGTGAGAACTGTTGGATAATTTGTACATGATACAGCGGCGTAACAATTCGAGGTCCGTGGCAAATTCAGCGCATTTTAACAAAATCCCTACTAATATTATAAATGCGAAAGTAACTCTGTTTGTCTGTTAGGCTTTCCCGCTTAAATTTCTCAACCGATTTTGATGAAATCTGACACAGACAATCTTTAGCACCTGAGAAAGGACATAGGCTACTTTTTATTGCGCAAAAAGGGATAAAAGCACTTCTGTGACACACCTACATGAACACAGCTAGTGTGGAATAAATTAATGGTGCGTGTTAGGATTCTATTCTGAACGGGGGTGCCCTTACGGCTGTGGGCTTGTGGCAATAGGCTATTAAATTTGACTAAAAATTATAAGTTATAGCCAGTTGAAATTACGCGTGACGTCACTCGGTAAGCCATTTTTACGGGAGCGAGTGACGTCAAAGAGTCCTCCTAACTTTTGATGCCTTGTATCTTTGCTATTGTTTATTTGAATGAAAAAAGGAAAAATACGTGTCTTTTATTTTTGAATAAGCTAAAAGACGGACTAATTACAATTTTTAGCCAGAATAGCTTATTGGCCGACTTGCCACCCTGTAGTTGTAATGGACCCTATTAGCAAAAAAGTATATACGTCACCTTTAGAGAATATACCAACCAACGAGAATTTCTTATCCACGGTCGGAATGCCCGGAGGGACTCGACGCAACCGCTCCCAGCACAGCTTGGGAATACGGTGTGGTGTCTTCTCGGCACCCTTTGGTGTACGTCACCACTAACCACTGCCCGAAGGCATGTGACGTCGTCTTCCTTGAGAACGCTTTACGGAGTGCAAGTGATGTTTCTAAAATTACACACTTTGATGCCGTTTGTGGGACGATGACTTGGTCAAGATTTGCCAATGTTGCCCAGGATCGGGATGGTTGGCGTTCTCTGGGGAGGCCTGAGGCCTACGTTCAGCAGTGGACGGCAATGGGCCGTTTGATTGATTGATGCCGTTTGTGTATCAATAACGTTGTCGACAGTGGCGTAACTACAGGCTGGCATGTCGGCAAAATGCCACGGGCCCCCAGCCGTAAGGGGCCCCCAGTCAGAGGAGACACCAAACTCCCAACAGTTATTATTACACATTTAGTGAAAATCCGATGAATTTGCCACGGGCCTCGAATGGTATAGTTACGCCACTGGTTGTCGAACACCTTATTGATTGGTATGCCTCTTCACAGGTGGTACCCTGAAGATCTACGGGTCGTCCCTGTGTCCCGACGTGCCTTACAAGACGCTGCTGCTGTCGGTGGGCGACTCGGCCGCCATGGTGGTCCGCGAGATGTTAGACAAGTACGCGCTCTCCCGGCACGACCCGCAGCAGTACTGCATTGTGCAGGTATGTTATTGTGACCCGTGTAAGCACAAGAAAGCTGAAGAAGCCTTCAGCTTATGTCGTAGAAGACGACTTAAGCTGATTTTCCACCAGAGGGATGAAGCGAGATGATACGAGGCGAGAATTGATATCGCTCTGATCCTTTTCCACTGAAAATTGCTCGCGCTCTCCTCGCCCTTTTGGTGGAAGATCATCATAAGAGGTAGGGCATAACGAATCTTCGCTCGATTTGAGCTGCCCGTCCGGGGAAGCACCTCCACCCTATAGAATACCGCAGCCAAATGACCTCCGGGTCGTGTTCCTGCCGGTGGGTAGGGTTTCCGGAGCTCGTGGGTTGGGATTGGGCCGGCATGGCGGTGCCAACTGACAGGACCAGTTACTTGACCGTTGTCACAGCGACTTGGGCTTCTCTTTCGCTTTCCACCAGGCGAGGGGAGGCCATTATGCCGAGGAATAATTAAAAAAAAAAGTGCTCCATAAGTGGCGAACAACTGGAGAGGCCTATGTCCAGCAGTGGACTGCAATAGGCTGATGATGATGATGAAAATGTTTCTATACTCTACTGGCAGTTTTACTTTTCCAGTACCACTTGTATTTGATCGGAATTCATTAGTATTGACTAGAAAACTTGGCAAACCAAAGTCCCAAAACCGCACGTAAATTAACATGTTCTGTAGAAATATTTCATTGACGGGTGAAGTTGAAATTAAAGTGCTAATAATGTGAAGTAGTTGCTTATACAACTGTGTACTACCAGCCATTCACGTTGGGAGCGCATTTCGAAAGAGTGTAGCTACTCCGTCTGGCTTTTGTCAAATACAAATAGCATTAGTATAATTCCTTTTGTTGGAACCTTTACGTATTGTGTGTGGATGAATGTGCGAATTTGTTGGTGTATTTGAACATGAAGTTGTGGGCGTGTAAGACGACCATTATTAAGCTTTTCTTGGGATTCTATTCAGCTTAGCATGTGTCATGAGTCCGCATCCCGCTACCCTCGCAAACACTTACGCGATTAACACGTTGAACGCCGTTGACGCTTAAATGCGTCGATAACAATAGTTTTTCTATTGTCTCATTACGCGGCGGTCGAAGGGCTGAATCAAATTCCGATGGTCCTTACTAATATACAAGCGTCGAATAATTAAAACGTTTATTCGTACCATTTAAGTACACACAATACCCAATGGAAGACGGATGGAATGGAAGAAAAAAAAACACAACCATATATACATATTCCGTGTTTTGTTCGGTTTCATTTAATTAAACAATTCTTTGTAAATAGTTGATATGTCCTGTACAATTATTCATAGGTTCGTTCATCATGCCCTTGATATTGTTTGTAGGTAGATTACATTTCAGTGCAGACCATACTTTTTTATTGTCGTAGTATAATATACAATGCGTCATGGATGTCTGTTTATAGCATATTTATAAATAGTTTTAATGCACTAATCAGCGGGACACAAAGTAAAGTTACCCTTGTACTATGACTGTTAGACGATAATATTATTTTATGAGTATCTCCTGAAACGCAGGAGTAAACACGATTATTAAACAGTTAAGAAAAAGTAACCCGGGAAATATTTTGCACTTTGACTAGAATGATTTACACTAGACTAGTTTTATTAGAATTATTTACACATCGCGTTGCCAATATAAGAAATCACCAAAAATGCAATTAATACACACATCGGTTACCTAATTCTGTCGAAATAGTTCAATGGATATCGAACACTATGCCTTGAGCATTTAGTTTAAAATTGATTGCAATGTTATCAATACAATAAATCAGTACGGCCGTCCGAGGTACCGCTGGGCGGATGAGGTCGCAAGGGACTTTTGTGAGCTCCGTGCGAATACTGGCAAGAGGATACTATTATTCGAAGGCCAAGACCCCCGATTTTCACAAGATTTTCCCGAATGGATACGATCAAGGTACAGATTTCTCAAGGGCCGGCAACGCACCTGTGACTGGTGGTGCGGTGTCTATGGGCTGAAGTGATCCTTTACCATTGGTACCTTCAAGCCCGTTTGCCCCCTCTGTCATAAAAAAGACCCCGTTTGGGTCTACGACCAATCTAGTTAGTTCACACAATAATCGGATTATGGAGACGCCTTTGTTATCCCTTTACTACTAGTACTAGAATCAGTTGTTTCCTCCGTTGACAACTATAAATACGCAAAGCCTTATCGATTGCTCTAATCTTGTTTCGTAGGTGGACACGGCTGACAACGCCGAGTACATACTGGACGACGACGAATGCCCGCTGGCCATCGTGATGTCACACCCCCACCACAGTAAGTAAAGCGTTTTGTTGCATGAGAAAATGCGTTCGTAATACAACACCCCTGTTTATAACACTGGCAGGCTGAAATGACAGTGGGTAGGGCATAGTGAGGAGAACTAATGGCCGCTGGGGCCGAAAAGTTTTGGACTGGAGACCCTTCGACCTAAAACGCGGCGTGGAATGCCTTCCAGCGAGGACTGACAACATTATAAAAGTCGCAGGATGGGGCTGAGTGCGGGCAGCTTGCAACAGGCCGTTGTGGATGTCTTTGGAGGAGACCTGTGTCCTGCAGTGGATCCCCTACGGCTGAATATGATGATGATGACTTATAACACTACGGAAACATAGTCAATCATTATCATCTGAGCGTTATTCCCGGTTGCATCCGGATCCGTGCCTTGGAGCCCAGGATCCGCTTTCCTGCTAAGTTTCCTCCATTTCGTAAACATAACTATCGTGGTAAATGATATGGTCTAATAACCGAATTCGATTCCGCTTACCAAGTGTTGTAAATAGGAGGCTCGACCGACATGTATGTATTTACCACCGACTTAAAAATTTGATATTTTTTGTGCTGCAGTCTCTCGTATTTAATAGAACTAGCAAGCTTGTTTAAGCTTCTAGCAGACATAATAGCAAAACAAAAAACGTACATTATGAATAGCATGAGACAATCCAAATGTAATTATTGCAATATTTATTTGCTAGAGAAAGGATTGACCTACATATTTACATCATCATTTTTTTTAAATAAATGAATGGGCAGCGCTTGATCCCAACTAGCCTGATGTTGAGCGATATTTGAGCCTAGGATGAAGCGCGCTTACCCAACAAAAACCGATTCACTCTCGCCTTAAAAATCTTCAGAAACTCCATTCATCAAATAAAAAAATCTCACCATAGTAGATTGTTGAGGACAGTCGTGTGGTTATTTTCACATATCTGTCAGTAGCGCACTCCCTAGACCTTGCACGCCATCATAAAAAGAGCCTCGCTCTTGATTTCCCACACTTGGTCAGTGTATCGCCCACGTGGATCTTATCGTGCACGTCCACTGGCGTGGTCTGATTGCACAAATCGATCGATCCGAGTGCCGCCGCCACGTGTGCAGCAGTTAATTGCTGCGGTCAGCACCTGTCGTTGCCATCAGATAAGCCGACGACGAATTAAACTTTAGAGCAACGTACCCCGTGTTGTATAATCGCGTAATCCGCTAACATAAAGCTATCAAATTTGATTTGATTTGCATTATGATTTACGATGGCTTTCATACTGTTTCCCTTCGCCATGAGCGTCGGAGTTACTTTTGAAATATGATGGCGACCTTCATGACCGCGACATAAAATAAAACGTACCTGTATAAAGGGAATAAAATTAAATTGAGCCAATATATAAAATGAAATATGTCAAACACCCATCTTCGTTGTGTACTATGCTGACGCCTGCTTTACGATTGGAGCCAAACGACATATGACCCGCTAAAGAGGATCTCCAGGACTCCGTGAACCGGAACAAAGTTTTCTTAGGACTTGTTCCCTTTTTTTCTTCGGTGAATCTTGTGTTGATGACACAAATCGATCCGAGCGCCGCCGTCACGTGTGCAGCAGTTAATTGCTGCGGTCAGCACCGCTCGTCGCCATCAGATAAGCCGACGGCGAATTAAGCTTTGCCGCTGCGGCCCGCGGCCGAAATCAATCGATACGTTGCATTCATAAGTGAGATATTGCAGTCAATGTTTTCGATTCCATTGGAAAGTTGCCGTCAATGTGTTTCCTCTTCTGTACTTTGTAAAAGTGAAAGTGACAATTAGCTTTGATATACCGGCATATGGTAGTCGAGTAAGTGTTAGTATTCTTTATTGGTGTTTAAAAGTTTTGTTTGTTTAATAGTTTGTTAACTGTTTCATAGATCAATATTAGTCTGGAGTATTAGGTTAGGTAACATTGCGACATTTCAAATTAACTTTTAAGTTTATTTCACTCCAATTTAAATTATTTCTTATTCAGGTTTTATTAATCTACCGAATAAAAGCAACATAATTAAATTTACCGCACTTTTTACAAACGTTTACGAGCTATGGTTTCATACTTAAATTTCTCTAGTACACTGTGATTATAACTAAAAGTCTCTAAAAATTAACTCTAACTTTTACATGAATGGTATAACTTACAAAATATAATACTTAATGTAAAGCGTCATACCCTAATGAATATCTCGTACTGTATAGTAATGACTATACTGTATAGTGTTGTATATTAATACAACACTATACAGTATAGTCATTACTATACAGTACGTCATTTTTCGTGGTAGCTATTAAGCTACCACGAAAAATGATATAAAAAATAGGAAAGATGTTTCTATAACTTTTTAATGTGAAAAAAGGAATCAGTTCTTAGCAATTCTACCTAAATTTGGTTTGCCTTCGAGACTTTTGGGATTATCGATCTGGAAATACCAAGTCAATAATGTGAGCAAGAATAAAAAATAAAAGTTCTCACAGCATAATACTTACGTACGCCTTTACTTTTTTTTTATTATAGTAGCTCGACATAATGGCTTCCCTTCGCCTGATGGAAAGCGAAAGAGAAGCCCAAGGAGCTGTGACAACGGGCAAGAAACTGGCCCGTTGAAAAAAAGAAGCGAAGATTCGCTATGCCCTACCTCTCTCACTACTACTACTTTAGCGGATATCGATCGAATTTCCTATTTCGTAGAATACGATGTAAGTGACTCCGATATTACTTATTAATATTATGCTTACAGATATAAAACTCTATAAATTTTGATTAATATTTGATAAAATCGAACTTTAAACTATGCTACATAAGGTCCCGTGTCTAGACCGTGTCAGCCAAGTTCCATTTCACAGACATTAACCAGTACTTACTACTTACTTACTGGTTTAATTTAGTGGTTTGGCAAATTGAGACGAAATAGATAGAAACAATGTAGGCGTGTTTCATTATAGCGGCTGCTTATATTTGGACCCGATTACTCCATTGAGTCAGCGACCCGATTACATGCAAGATCTAATTCATGCTTCTAGTTCAACATACTCGTGCCATTTTCTGTATTAATGAAATACAATTTGACCATGATATGGATCGCGTGCTTACTCTTAGAAAACAAATCACGTTACTAACAAACATGATTCCATACTGCAGCTTTCATAACAAAACGGTAAAAATGTTTAAAAGATCGAAAGATATTATGACAACGCTCGAAAAGTCGTGGAAATTCAATGCTTGGGGTTTCTAAATCGAGCTTTATGTTAGAAGTTTTAAGTTCGTGTTTCAAACGTAGCCAATATAGAGAATTCGCGAGAGTATCGCTTGCACTTTTCGCAGATGTCCAACGTCCGCCGCAGACGACGCTCAAACTCGTGTGCGGTGACGTATAATTTTATTCAATCGGACAGATAGAGAAATGGAAATGTCTTTCGCTTGTTCGTGTGAAATAACATTCGAGGAGAGCCAGCGAAAACATGTTTTAATAAAAGAAATCGGTATTCAATTAAGTTTGACCTTTCTCATCTATTTGTGTAACACTACAAGCTTAGTAAAAAACTTATATGAGGGAAAATAATAGCAATTTATTAAGTAGAGGTAGCTTTTTCTTTTACAAGATTATTCATAGTCTTAAACAGCGGCGCAGATGCACATTGTATAAAAGTGTCAACCCTTATAAATAGTCGAGCTCATAAAGTATAAAGTTTTCACATAAATAAACTTCAAAAGATCCAGGGACAGATTTTACCTTTTCATGTTAATTATCGGAGTTGCTTTCATCACGACACCTCTTTCGGTACCCCCGATGGGTACCTACTTGTGTTCGCTAATTGCCAATTTCGTTCAAAACGGCGCGCCAATTGAACAAATCAAATGCTGGTGTGTACTCAGATTTTACGGTAGGATTTTTGCTGCTGATACTGATTAATGATATTATTATATAATTATTGATATTTACACCACGTTGACTTAATTATTTTACCCTTTGATATGCGTTTCAGTTAATTTAGTCGTAACCTATTTGTTTGCTATGTCATCTTAATTGGAATTAGAGTTTACCAGAACTTAACTTCGATAAAGAAATCTTTTGTTGCATGTGTTTTAACCGTTAACTTTTGTAAATAAACACCAAATTACATTCAAGTAGTAACGTATTCAAGTAGGGTACGTAGATTTGTATCTACTTATTTGCAGCGTAATTTTGGTGAGGCCAACGTACAGCAGCGGTCTGATTGATGACTTAATTAGACATTTATACCCGTATACGGCGTTTCGTTCGCCAATTTCTCGTAATGATGGATGTCGAAGTCGAACCCCATCAGTCACCGCGACGACGGCGAAAAGTTACCAACTTCGATAAAGTTAATAACATTTGGTTCTCCGCAATCAATTAACTCTGCTTTATTAAAACCCAGTTTTAATACACCTAAAACATGCTTTACACAAAGCTGAATTTTTCAGAAGTAATAACTTCTTTTTGTTGTATTTTAATCGTGCAAAAGTTGCGAGAAAGCGATTACTAAGCTTACTGTATTATTAATCTTCTTTAGCTGCGGTTGGGTTTAGTCATACATTATTTATATACAATATTTCCATGCAAATTACTCCATTTTTACAGGAGCAACGTAAAAATGTTGAGCGTAACCCTGTGTTGTATAATCGCGTAATCCGCTAACATAATCCGTTAATCAAACGAAAGCTATAAAATTTGATTTGATTTGTATTATGATTTACGATGGCTTTCATACTGTTTCCCTTCGCAATGAGCGTCGGAGTTACTTTTGAAATATGATGGCGACTCTCATGACCGTGACATAAAATAAAACGTACATACATAAAGGGGATAAAATTAAATTGAGCCAATATATAAAATAAAATATGTCAAACACCCGTCTTCGTTGTAAACTACGCTGTCGCCTGCTTTACGACTGGAGCGAAACGACAGATGACCCGCTGAAGAGAATCTCCAGGACTCCGTGAACCGGGACAAAGTTTTTTTAGGACCTGTTCCCTTTTTTCGTCGGTAAATCTTGTGTATTGATGACATAGTATTATGTAGAATCTGTATGTAAAATGTTTTTGAAGTAAGTAAGACAAATTGAACTTATTTATACCTTATCTTACTTTAAAATGTACTTTCAAGTTTAAAATATGTTTTGGTAGTATAATTAGTCGGTTTAACCATGGATCGTTGCTATTCAATGAAAAAGATCTTAACACATGCAAGTATATTTTCAATGTAAGATTTTATCCAACTACCTGAGTAAAGAACTTTAATTGTTATCTACTGAGGTACCATCTGTATCAATTATTATGTTGAAACATTATCACGTCCGAAGTCTTTATAAATTCCTAGGAAAATAGGTCTGCTTGTCCGGACACAAGAAACGAACGAGGTTGTACAGCGATTTAACGAAGCGAAGTTTCTGCTCGCTCCGAACAATAATGATCAATTGTAAATAATACCTTTGATGGTTCAACTTATAAATTTTTAGTTAGGGCTGGTTTTAGTACCTACTTTACCTACTTGTATAATAATTTTAAAGGGCAAATGTATTTGACATTGTAAAGTTTTAACGAGAGACCCAGAGTGCTCATTATTTTTTAAAGCTATCTTGGAACATAAAGCACATGTAATTTCAGAGCCTTTGATTTGACAAGAAGGAGTCATCATATCAGATTTTTTGAAATTTGACGTATTAAGGTATTACGAATTTATGAGTCTGTACATAAATGTAGGTAAATTTCAAAAATGCGATTATCATTTTATTAATCAACAGCACACAAAATCAGCATAGTCAAATATGGTAGTAATCGAGCAGTCACAGAGCTTAATTAAAACAGCAACAGCATTTGTCTCCTTATTTGTTATATACCTATGTACTTCTTTATTATTTACGTCGGTGATTGGTAACACAATTATGTGAGTGAATGAAGTAGTATTGATGTTATTATAATACGCCTCCACTTTACTATTCTTGACCTCTAGACTTACCTTTGAATCGTGCTAATGGATGCCGTAAAATAGCTAGGGTAATTAGTCTTTGTTATGAGTGACACGAGAGAGTTTTTTACACGTACCCATAAAGTCCGATCTAATTCTAACTGGAAATGAGAAGGTCGCCGCGAACAGTACGTACGAGTGGCCGACGCTCCTGTTATTGAAAGAGACCCTCAATGCGACCGAAAGTTAATTCACCGTGCCCTAAATTTCCCCGAATGTATTCCACTCACTTACAGTACAGTTGATATTACGTATAAGTAGAAAAAAAGTCAGCGGGCCCGATTTCTATCATTTTTATGGCTCAATCAGTCGCATGTGCTCATACCATATAATTTGGTCGAGACACAAACGATGTAGCAGACAGCGTGTATTAGAGTCATTAGCCGTTTGTTAAGTCGTATTGGCGTGTGTGCAATTTCCGCGGGAAGGCTCCTCCTGGCAATGGCGTGGACAATGCTCGTTGCGGGCCACAATGGGAACACACGAGCGGGAGCGGCGGGTGCAGGACGCGGCAGTCGCCTCGGAGACGCCGCGCCGCGCGCCGCACGCTCCGCGACCGTGTCCGACATGGATTGGGGCATTCGCCGTAAGTTGGCACGTACACAACTTTTTCACCGAAGCACAGAACTTAGCCGACGACAGAGGCCACCTCTGCCGCCGGCGACGGCTATGCCGCGATCGAAGCCGATAGTAAACAAACGCATGTGGCTCCGAGGAGTAGTCTGACCGGTGTGCTCGCAGATGCCGGTCGACTGGCCGGTATTTTTAACTCGTTTCGCGGTTCGATGTCCGTTGGTTCGCCGAATCGATATGCATAATATCGTCCTTGAAGGTCTCAACTTTTGCAAAAGTTGAAAAGTGTTCACTGTTCCTTATTATCTGGATTACCTCGTCGATGATTTGATTCGTTCGTAAGTTGCAAACTTGTTTGGACGTTCGCCTATAATTTCATTCATAAGCTGACGCGGAACTTCGAAACTTTCTAATCGCGTTATGTAGTCGGTGTAATAGATGGCCGCAGATACATTTCTTTTGTGGAACCGGTTTATTTCGCGGAGAACTGTCGTGATAAGGGACTTTTTATAGCCTGCCCATAAAGTGGTGTGTCTACGAGTAATTTGACCTTTAGCATTATCTCGTATCGAGAGCAGTCCCTTAAGGCAACTTGTTAGCGAAGACAAGAGAGTCCCTGTGCGCGCCAAGAAAAGGCTAACATAAAGTTGAGCTTGAGAGTCACTTACGCGTCACGGAAGAACTTATCGACATTTATTACCTTCTTGTGCAAACATCAGTTACGAGTCGGACAAAAGCAATATTTAACTTTACTTGATTTTACCTTTGTCTTCTTAATCTACAATTTTACCCTTGAGTGCGAGCGAGAGGCATTAATTTGTTTTGTTCTGTACAGCACGTGTCAGAACTTAAGAACTGGACCTTTGTTGATTAAACAGGGCATCAACTCACGGTATAAATATTTTTACTTTGTTTTGTTTGTGTTCATTTTTAATAAATTTTTGAAAAAATATACGATTTCATAGATTTGGGTCTATTAAGCAATTTTAAAGATATTTCTAAGAGTTTGTACTTAATCTTTTAAACGATTTGCTTGTTATCTTACATTTCTTTTCCAAATTTCGGCTTAACTACGACTATGATTCAAGTTACGACAATACTAGATATAACAATTGATGGAGTAGACAGATTACCGCAAACCAGACAGATTTCATCACCACTTTCCTAATGATAATATCTTTAAAAGACTTTAAATGCAACATAGATAACACTAAGAAGTGGTACAAAGTCGAAAGTGTCTAACTTGTTTTGGCGCTTGCTGTATCGCGTTGTACAGACGGCTGTTGGGGAAGAAACCTAGGTTTTGCCTTAATATTCTATCTACTTAGAATTATTGAGTTGTGACTAAATAAGAATTTTGTTGATAACATTCCATTTTGTCAAGTACCATACCATTGTTAGCTAGTAAAAAGTAATTTTTATTTCCTTTCATATTTTTGAGTGCAGTGCTAATTTGAATGCGCATTATGAGTATTCTGCAGCATTATGGAAAAGTAGGTCGTGGGCAATGCTTTGAATGGCCTTTGGACAAGATTCAAGATCTTGTGTTGAGTAGTCGCAGTGTTCTTTCTTACATACTAAGTGAATTAATGCGCTAAATGTGAGAAATAAATTGTTTGCCGCAAGGGTATTTTATCTTCCAGTTATAAGTCCCATAATAAACTTACAGTACCCCTACTCACTTAATACAATCCCACAACAAAGTTATGAAACTAACATTTACACGCCAGCGTATAACTGACTCCTTACCAGAAAGTTTTAATATGTAATGTTTTGTTTTCAGTGTACAATGTACACCAACAAACTCCTAAGTAAATATTATCGTTTCAACAAATGGTTTAGTTTAGTTTATTTCAGTGTATGCTACCACATATCTAGTTTCAGTTTAGTTAGTTTCAATGCAAACAAATGCCGGAATATGTTAATTAAACAACCTAATTCCCGTATACTTTACATTGTCGCGTAAATGTCAAGGTGTTTCGTAGGTGCCGTCGCACCTGCCCCAATAACCTAATAGAGTTGCCCGAGACGGATGGCCCGTGTGCTTAGCTCGGGAACAAACTCCGGTAATGGATATCCCTTCGCCTCCATCACACCACCTCCCCTATAAAGACGAGCGGGATCACCCACCCAATGTAAAGTTTGAATTGAAAGATCGAAGATCCTGAGATGTCACTACTAAACAATGCCATGTATTGTGCTTTATATGGTTGATTTATGAACTACTAACAGTAACAACATATCCAATTGTCAAGTCTCTGTCGTGATCACCGTTTCCCCTTGCACTTTAAGATCGTTTCAAATGTTATTAGTAGCAATGTGCGAATGTAACATTGCATATGTTTTATTAAGTACACAAATGAGTATGCAATATAATAGGGCACGAGGTCGTCGATATAAAGCAGACATTCATCTCTTGTCCCGTGACTCGACAACAATATTTATTATGCACGTTGGTACCCGTACGTGCCCACGTACGAGGCATTATCTCCTCGTTGGACGTTACTGTCGCATTTTCGGATTCACATTCGCGGTCGTGGTCCCAATGGCTTGACAACATTCTGATGAATATCAACGGGAAAGTGAGTGGTCGTTCGTTTTAATCATGTTCCTTTTTCATTTGATCTGATGTGCGCAACTGTAAATTGGATTTGAATTCGAAGAGTAAATTAATCGGCTGTGCAGGTAAGGCACCAATGTTCACACACTAGTCTAACAAAGTCTAATCCAATGATTTAGCCGTGAAAACTTGTGTAGTGTGAAATCTCATCGGAATTTCTCTCCAATTTTTCTCTCCCAACATAATCCTCTCGCAGAATAGATTTTGTAATATTCTTTTATTTTCACCTAGAAGACATTCAGGTGATTCATGTTTGTACGCGACGGATTATCCTGCGCGTTGTTTAGTCAATATTAAAATGTATATTGCAATGCAAGTTCAGTTTCAGAGAATAGCCAATTTACTCATATTTATCTATGTCATCGTGAAATATGATCGAGCGAATAGAATGGGCATGTCTTCATTAGCATTGATATTAGTGCGCCCAGGCCGGGCCCCGAGCAACCGAAGCAACTAACCCATAAAGAACTAGCTTTGTGGTTTTAATATTTAGGTTGACTACGCGCGGTTGTCAATCAATAGGGGTCGGTCGATGGCGCACCGGCGATTAACCGGACAGCATTATTCACGCCGGACTTCTGATTTACCGCCTATTTGTATAAACGGCTAAAAGTTTTCGATACATGGGTCACTTTTTTTTACCTCTGAGACAGTTGCGATGGCATTTAATACGGTGACTAGCAAATGCCTAACTTCCGCATAGATTTCAATTGTTTTTCTTTGTTAAATTAACAGTATAAAGGGTCCTTTACTATTCTTAATGATTAAGGTATGTTAACATCTTTTAATGAGTACAGGTTTGTAGTGGTTTGTAAGTCTATTATAAAAATTACACAATTTAAATTGAAATTCATTAAAATATATTATTCGACTAGTATAGAATAGTAGTCATTAATATTTTAAACGGACGCAAATTAAATTAAATTTAAACATTGTAATTCAAAGGTATGTTTAACTAGTTTTCCAAATATTTGATCTAGTACGCGTTGAATTAGTACCAGATTTATGTTCAAGGTAACAAGTTAACACAACTGATGATATATTGTTTGAACAGACTAGTGGTTTTATATGAGAAAAGGTAGGTAAATATAGCATTTTATGAAAATAAACCCATTGTCTCATCAATACAGGTACCATGATTTGATTTAAAAAATATCATTCTTTCAAGAGAACGGGAGATTCCGATATCCAATAATCCGTAGATTGCTCTGATAAGTCCGCTTCGAATACAAAACGCTGCGATTCGTTCCTCTATAAATTAGATATCAAAGGATGTTTGTGGAACGATTCAAATTTATGATAATGTAAGCACCGCCTCTGTCGACGAAATCAGCCTTCCCTCTGTGCGATGTTAATAAATTCTCCTCGAAGCTATAAGAAACGATACAAAATTATAATGAATATTGTCACTTAATGCGAGCATTTAAAACTGGTTTGGAAATTTTAAAACCGTTTCACATATTCGACCGTAGGTTAAACACTGTTCCAAAACTTATATTCGCCTAACAATTAATGTTGCAAGAACTCTACATAATATACTACACACAAGTGGTTTTTAACTGTTTAGTTGTTACCTATACGTATTCCTTTCTCCTAACATTAAATGATGTGTGCAAAAAACAGTCGACGCCAGATGGTTTGTACCTACCTACATAATATTATCTCCATAACAGCAATATCACATAAAGTTGTTTTTAATGTAAATCAAAAATCCTAAAAGAATAAATAAATAACCCAAGACATGCCACGCTAGGCCACACATCGCCATCTAGCCCAAAACTAAGCCGAAGATTGTACTATGGGTACTAGACAACTAATAAACTACTTACTTAAATACTTTCTTTTTTGTAAATAAATACATATTATACATAGAAAACTCCCAGACCAATACAAAGACAATATATAGACAAGACATGTTTATGAATACAAATGTTTGCACTGTGCGGGAATCGAACCTACGACCCTTGGCTCAGTAGGCAGAGGTGAATACCAAATGAGCCATCGAGCCAGTCGATAGAGACCAATTACTGACTACCGTAAAGACGGTGTCTTTACCGTGTTTTCAACTAGGATTCATTGTCACCCAATGACCCCAGAATAAGCAGCTTAAAAATTGCTGTAATATCAATGAAAGTAACGTTTGAAAAATCAAACGATATTTTAAAACAATACTCAGTACAATACATAGGTACTCGGATTATATCGAAGATATTGCTACCTATCGATACCTATCATAAAAGAGGCATAGATATTCTCTCCGGTATCCTCCAAAGGCATCGCATCATCATACGAAAGCGGGGCACGTCCCTACTGCGGAAAGGTCACGTCCGTAGAAAGCTTTTACACTATTATGTTGCGTACTTCATTCGAATGTTTCCTTCGGGAAATTATATCTTCACTTGGGTACTAAATCTGCACTCTTCAAAGCCTGACTATGTTCAGTGGTACTGACTAGTGGGGTCGTCAGCTTCTCTCTGTTGGTTATATTGTATCAGGAACTCTACAATAACAAGAACAATGCTCCAACAATAAATGTCAATGTCAATCATAATTACGTTTTGCTCTGCACTCGTGTTAATATTGGATGTGCTTGTACTGTTAGCGAATTGTTTCCTGGGAAAGTCATTGTCAATATTATGTATGTTGTGCAAATGTATTATTTTTTGTAAGAAAATACAAAGGACGTGCTCGTTGTCGCTGCGACTTAGCTTTCACTATCGTTTTCCACAGAAGCTATTATGCTGTGTTACTATTTAAAAAAAAAGAAAGAAATGAAAAATGAAGATATTATAACAAATATAATAAAATCAGCTTTGCGAAATAAAAAGAAAAAGGTCATACGCTATATTAGGTATTTATTAAGATTTTACAGGACTGTAGAACTAGGCTTGACATCGTTACATTTCAAAATGTTGATGTCTATACAATAGGCAGTAGTAATAGGTAAATAATAACATAACGACATGATTGCTCAGACAATCTAACGCCGGCATTGTTTAGTTAGATAAAGTCCGTCCCGACGCACACAAAGAGTTATATTGTGTGTTACAACTTTTGATTTTCAATGTTACTGATATTTAATTTAATTTACGTTGATGGTTAAATACGATTACGGACTTTACTTCAGTTCTTTATTTGTTTAAACTTTACTGCACAATATAGTACAAAACTTAAAATTAGGAACATTAAGTTTGTCTAAGGTTATATTGTCTACTCTGTAACTTTGAGAAGGCAGTATATGTTTACCATTATCAATGAGCTTTTAAGTTATTAACGTAATGTGATTATAGTGTACCTAAAAGTAAACCCGTCATTAGCAGCACACCCGTCGATAACAGTTTCATTACCAATCTATAATCTTCAATTAAATCCCTGTGTTGGTTACACGAAACGAGCGACAGTCGCGCCGTTACGTTTCATATACCTCAATTATATATCCGCAGTAATTTAACCAACTACGAGTACAGTATACAGTGCAGTTTCCTAAAATTTATTAGGTACATTACATACAGTATTTCACCGCGTTCCCAGTAGGCAAACTTACTGTTTTGCCGCCGACTGAGTTAGCGGCGTATCGGCTTAGTATGCCATGCCTTTCCTTACATGTACTTGAAAAAGAGTTGATCACAGTTTGCTAGTTTTGCGCTCTCACTATCTACGCAATTTAAGGAACGCATCCTAATAGTTGCTCTTGAGGACAACAGCAAATCAGAACCATGGTTAAAAATCTACTACTTTATGGGCTTGCTTACTTTATGCAAACACAAGCGCACTCGTATGTTTCTTCAATTGCAATGTCTTCTGCGATGGGACGCCCATCGGGAAAGATCAGGACAATAGCTCAAAGAGTTGAATACGTATTTAAAGGAATAGCAAAGATGAGGCTGCCATTATACGTTGTAGTAAGTGGTGTGTCGCGGGAGACGTTGCGTGTCGCGGTGTTGGCGAGCGCACCGCGGCCCGCTGCACCCACATGGCTCGCCGCACACACGCTATCGCGGACGTATCGACCTTCCCATCGTCCCGATTGCGAAGCGCACCTATGCCCGGCTAGTCACTTACGGGGCCCGTGACCCCTCTCGTCAATGTTTTTAACCTAATTACGTTATCATAACAAGTGAAATGGCCATTATCGTAATGAATCGATTGTCGTTTAATTGGTCCGAGTTGGTAATGCTAGTTAATCGATGTTTAGAAGTGACGATTTCGCCTTCAATATACCTATAGTACTTGACTCGGCTAAAGTTTTATATATAACTTTAAATAATACTGTTTATAAGCACTTTTCACATAAAAAGCTTGGCAAGAATACATATAAAATTCTCTCTTATCTAACCAATTTCAAACAAAAATAGATTTTCCTTCGTTATACTCCCGAAAATCGAAAGACAATTGAGTTTCCGACCTTTTGTTGTTAGTTTGATACCCAAAAGTTTTATCCGTTTCCAGTGGCATTTCACGTTAATTCTCAATTAACGTCGTCATCTCGAAGTTTTGAAGTAAATATTTAGTTCTTCTCTTTTTTCAGTGAACACGCATAGCTAGTTAGGTGGCCCATTTGAATATGAAAACATACAAAACATTTTCTGCCCCAAATAAATTCTTTCGGAAACGTTCCGAAGCGAATACCCCTGAATGGGCGTGACGTCAGGCGTTTATGTGCTAACCGGGTGATCGACAAAGGCGGCATTGTTTACATAGATAGGCGCTACGGCTCCCGAGTGCTATCTCTCGCTGCATTTCACTTGTTACGGAGCGCGAGCGGCCGCGTCGGGTGGGCTGAGTGGCCCTCCACGTCAGAACACCACCGCTGACTGCACTACAAACATACCTATCTAAGCACTTCCGTATACAACATGTTTATGTTATTCCGAGACTTCGCCGCAATACCCGCGGGGACGGCCTTTTGTTAATTGGGTACGGAGCACTAGTACTGATTTTACCGCCTTCAGCGCCCACTTTGACAGCTTGACTCATTTACCAACATAATATTGATATATGTGCGAGTTGATGAATGATTTGGTAAATAATTAGTACGTAACTGTCTCTAATGTAGGTGCACCATTACCCGAATGAGAAATTTAAATGCCAAAGTTGATGTTAGAAACGATTTTCTATGTTGAATGATTAATGTAAAACACATTACGCACAAATTGTACGTTTTTTGGTAAAAGGTCTAAGAGGGTTAGCGATAAACATACACATATACGCGTATCAGACGTTCTGTAAACTAGAATCCGCTAAAAGGGATTGAGACTAAGCCAACTCTCATGCGTGACCTTTCAGCAACAAGGTTTCCAATTTGACGCGATCGCTACCGGCCCAGATCAAGTTGTGCGTAATGTGGAGTGGCGTTTCAGCCGACCGTTTGCGACACGAAGCCCCTATAATATACCTCTTTTCTTGGCCTCAACTTGAATGCCATTTCCCTGTTAGCGATTCTTTTGAGATAATTGAATGCGAGGTAAATCCGTCCCGTCGGGGTTCTGTTTGAATAGATACCTACTAAGACTTGCTATCAATGTGTTCCATTTACGGTTTTTCTCTCCAATGAATAATACATATAAGGAGACATTTGAATCTGTCATTAAGTTGTTGGGTCAAACAGCAATACTTGAGTAGCAAGTATTGGCTGTAGCGTTAAAATGGCCCGTTAAATTTTGATATAATGTAATTAGTATTCGATCGTGTCGACGGATATGTTGAAATTGTGTGTTGATATTTAGTGAGGGAGCAACAGGTAACTGGTAACGCGTAGAGGTTTATAGGGCCGGTCACGCAAGCACGCGACGGCGGCGACAGCGAGCAGGCGCGGCGGCCGTCGCCTCCCACCGTCCGCCATCGCGCCCGTGCCATTGTTCTTTACAACGCACCTATTAATTAGTGTCCGCCACTCGCAATGTGGACGCACCCGGCGCCCGGCACACGGCCAAGGAACGCGGCGGGAACCTAACGCAACATGTACGTGCGTCTCGTTACTGCGTCTAGTTACTTGATCCAGATCGTTACCCACACCACACCACAACGTGGGATGTTTACCAAAAATTTACGTTTTGCTACAATATTCGAACAAGTTACTGTCCTTTTATTGTAAAGTCTTACGTGTAAACAGTGGTTCGATAAGTTAACACCAACTTTGCTCCTTTATCGAATAGTGTTGACTAAATGTGCAACTCTTTAAAAATTTGTAGATCCGTACAAGTGAATAATTTAAATTGAAAAATCCCTCAAGTGCATGTTAGTAAGTAGACTTTGAATCATTTGTCCTGCCGCTAATGTTGTCGAAGCTTTCATATGATAAAAGTTGTCCCTCGCGTGATCCGAGCAATTAATGTCGTGTCATTTATTCAATATCGAATTTTAAAATAATAAAAAGTTACAATAGACGTCTGACTTATGTTGACAAGCACTGTAGTGAATAATGTATTTTCTTAGTTTGTAAACTATTAATTTGAATTACATTGCATGTTGTACAAATAAGTATTAGATTGAACGAAAGCCACGCACTTAAATCTGCCGCTTCCCAATTCAGAAGTGACGTTGTTGCAAATTTCAGATATTTTAATGTGTGAATTTTCATCTACAGCTATAAAAATTAAAAACCATAATGAAAAGCGATTACAATATTTTACAATGGCTTTGGAGTTTATATTACACATTCAACTATAAGCAATTTACAAATGGACCAAGACGGTGCGTATCGAAATAATAAGGGTTAACCCGCCCTAACAGAATGAAGACTTATACATACACCCATACCATATTACCATAATTCTATATGTTGTTTATAAAATCTTCTGTATTATCGATCTCCGTTGTATCCAACGTGGGATTTTATTTGTATTCAGTGAGCGGGGAAGCCGAAGCAATGTGAGAAAATAATGAAATTACGTACCGACGAAGATTGCAAAGGTATCTGAATATATTTCGACGGATATGACCTTAACCAGGCGGGGCCGTACGCAGTGCAATTTACTTTTTCGTGGATTCTAAACAAATGAAGCCTTAAGCGGTGCTGGATTGTCGATGAGTGGTGAGCCGAAGGCTCCGGTGCCGTGCGCGCGGTGTAGTAATGCCAATGTGGTGTGTCAGTATCAATTAGGCCGTCAGTTTGAACCAACGTACATACCGCACCTCGCGAATGCAGGCGATGTACCGCATACCACCACCACCGATCACCGACTATGCTGTTCAACAGATCATTTAGTTCGCGCCTACGAAACCAAAAAAAGGAGGTAGTCCTCGGTAATTCAAACATATTTGTTTTCACTGGTTACTTGTGCTTCTCATTGTTACATTGTCCTTTTACACGTTGTTTGTGTCCCCTTAGAAAGCCGCACTAAATTCGGGACGACATGTCGTTAAGTCGGTATTATCTCCGAGTTTACATTCGCTGTAAATGTGAACCAATACTCGTAAAACAGATAAAAGTAAAATGTTCCTTATAACAATGCCATAGAGACTTTAGGAACGTACTGGCTGTTCGTTTATTACACTCGTCGTTTCACACGAGATGCCAATGCCATTGAACACGGAGTACGCACTAAAGTATTCATCGGGAACCTACCTCTCTATTGACGAGGTCTTGGAACGTCTAATATTGAATTGATCAGCGTTTAGTTGATTGTGAGCTTGATGTTATAATGCACGGCACCCATTGAATTTCCGCTGAACCGTGACGCATCGCTTAGACTTGCTTTTGTGTGTGACTGAACAATCCATGTGTATTACACCTTCTTGGTATGCATTGTCTATAAATATGAACAAACGATGGTAGCAAAATTAAATGTTCACCAATTTGTATAGGTTAACGAATATATTATCGGCAAAAGCCAGATACTGTTTTCTTTTGTGATCGATCGTCTGTTTGCATTAACTTTCATGAATACATGAATGTAATTCGGTTATTGGCGTAGCTGGGATTGATTTATTCAGATCAAAGGCAACATCCGCTCATTGGATAATCACTACGGCCGACTACGAGATTAAGTTTGCGGAAATTCTATACGGAAATTAGTGTGAACACGGAGAGCTTTGTGCAGTGAGCTACGAAGTCGTAGCTCGTAGCGGCTCTCGTAGCGGCAGCAGGGCGGGCGACAATGTACACGCTAATGATGTTGACACTAGAGGCGCGCTCGCTGCCGCCGCCCGCGCCCCTCAGGGTTGCCCAACCACATACAAAAACCTTATTCTACCACATTTCTTTTGCCACATAAATCCTACTTATTCCCGGAAATATCGGGTACAACCTAACATTTATGGACGTATGGGCACACTTAGTTTCCGTAAATTATCCTTATTCCGCTGTGGTCGTGATATTGGAATTAACTGGTTTAATCTTCTTATCTTACTATGCTGGAATGTAATCATTGGACAAATAATTCGCGCTTTTTCCTTTTGCCGAAATCGCATTGATTATACGAGTTCCATGGCGTTATCACAGGTCTGCCGATTTACTTATTATTGCCAATTAGATTATCGTTATCGGGAAAGTGAATAAGATACAGTATGGTAGCGGCCTGTGCAAAATTATTTAGTGATTATGTATGCTTTGATATTTTCCGAACTAAGTCGAATTATCTCGATCCAGGTCAGCAGGTAGAACCGGGATTATATCCCGGTTAACAGGCAACCTTAGTCGGGTACTCCCCGCCCTACACCCCCGCAGGCCCTCCACTGCACTTAACCCCCACACATCACTAAATGTAGCGCTCCTAAAATGTTCCCAAATCATATTAAGACATTTTACCGTCTGACTCGATTTAGAGCGCCCTGTTTGTAAGTAGATGCTTACATATGTCATATTAATGTATGTTACATGTTTTGATTGTTAGACGTGTTGTGTATGTAACATGTTTTAGACTATATTGAGAGTAAACGGATTTTACACTTCGTTAGGTGCTTTGGTGATTTTCCAATCGCGTAATTCAATAACCAAGTCGATTGTTACAGGAAGCCATTTCTCTTTAGGATCTCATTCAGAAACGTCTTTTATTATACGAAGGTATTACATATTTATATTTGGATCCATTTTAGCAACGTCTTGATTATTTCATTTTTACAACCTTATTTAAGAATAAGGTTGTAAAAATGAAATAATATAATAATAATAAATAATCAATAATCAATGGGTAAGCCCATTGGTGTACACTCCCTGAAATCATGTCTTTAAGTTTTTTTTGTTACATTTTATAATTTATGAAACTCCGACGTTGATACAAAGTTTGATAATAATGGCGCAAGATTTCTCGCACAGTGAAGTTCGTAAGAAAGTGAAACTATTCCCTAAATTATACAGAGTTTCAATTGCAGTGATTTCCGAAGGAATTACGTTTAATGGTGGGTTATCACGTCACACTATATCTCTTCCGTGCCATCTCGTTGTTTTCAACCGAACGCACGAATGAACTATTTATATATCTATATCATAGTGTTACATGTTTGTGAAGTACTTGATTTTATTGGTGTCAATTATAAATTCACACTCTACAAAGAACATGAACATATGTAAAGGAATAACCTTCATTTCCTTCTCTGATTAACGTCTTTATGTGAGTTTACATACTCTGGATTACGAGGTGGTACGCTCCGACGTTAACCCGTATTTTTTCATTCAGGGAGAAAAGAACTCCCTGATATAAATATCTTTTATGGACTAGGCTTAATGCAAACTACGAGCAGGGTCTACAGCTTTAGTAAACCACTGTAAGTTATGTATTCGATGTACCTATGTCCTGGGAGGATTATTGTATTTTAGACGTAACTTTGTTTGTTACTGTATAAATCAAATTCGAACCTTGGACTTGGTTCCTCAACACGTTTCCTGAAAATAGGTATTCTAGCTAAGTGAACCACGAGTTAATGACGCCACCTCACCTTCAAACGTAATGACTTGCCCACTTCAATTAAAGCAACTCATGTTTTAACCCACGTTTTTGGGAAAATTTGTTAGTAACCTTTAAAATTTATGGCATCGTTTGATAAGAGCCTGGCTGAGATTCCGTGCCAGTGTATTGTATGAATTGGTCTGTCGCTACTTTATAAATATTAAATAAGGATTACCGTCGTTAAAAATACTTTATAATTACATACTTAAACCTACCCAAATGGACGCTTTTAAGAATGGTTTTTACCTCGTAGGTTTCCAGTTTGGCTTTTAACATTTCACAAGTATACGATAAATAAATAATGCAGGGAACGGCTATTGTTTTTTCTATTGTGTCTGCTTATTATGAATAGTCAACGTGTTACTGTACAATGTGTGTCCGATGTAACATCGATGGGAGCTTGAGAAATAGTCGTACGTGGTCCAATAACAAAAAAGATGATATTTTCAAGTCATAAGCTTAGATTAATATAAGATAATGTTTCATTGCACTTGATTATTATCTGCTGTTAACTGTGTACTGTATTATGTACTGTAAATTAAAGTAATTTGACTAGACGTTCGGCATTCATTGTGATGAATGAATGGCTAATCTGTGTTTTTCTATCTGGTTGTTAATTTGTAGTTAAGTATAATTAAACCAATACATAGTGGTATGCTTATTTTGTAAAGCTACTGGTCATATTTTGCTGTTGATATACCTACCTACGTTACTTCAATTCAACCGATTAAAAAAGAGAATAATACTTAAGCGATGTTAGAGCCTACGATGGAGCGCGCTTCGCCCAGAAAAGACCGATTCACTCGCACCTTGAATATCGGTTAACACGAACTCCGGTTAGGAATTCCATAGCTTAGTTAAGACGTGATCCCGTTCTACTATGATAAATATGATTCTACAAACTCCCCTACTACACTACCCAACATTAGTGTACATGAACTGTACTCCACAGGCTCCATCATGTTCCACGTGCGGCGGCGGCCGGCGGACGCGCAGCCGCGGCGACGCAAGAAGAAGGTCGGCGGCGTCGGCAGCGGCGGCCGGCCCGGCACCGAGCCCGCGCTGGTGGAGGTCGCGCCCGACGGCGCCGCGCTCGAGAACGGCCGCCGGCTCAAGGTCACCGATGTTGTCGAGGTTGGTCACACACTCTCACTCTCATATTCCGATGGGAAGCTCTCCCATGAGAGGAGAACGATCTCTCCTAAGGGTGACCAAAGGGTGATCCCTTTGGTTCTACTAACGGCTTCGTGTCCTTGTGATTTTGAATCAGAGTCAAAATTGTAAATAACCCCACATTGCTTCGTTATCTTCTCAGTTCGGAAGGCGCTCATTTCTAAGCGGATGGCTGTCAGTATAATGTGATAGGGATTCTGCGTAACAATAAAAAAAAGATATTTGTCTCATTTTGTTTGATAGAATAAGACCTATCTCATGCCGTAGAAGACCACTAAGCGAATAAATATCAAGAAATAGACAGCAGCGCTATCCTGAGTACAAATAAAATCGTGCTCATCAGTAAAGGGTTTTCATTTTTTATGACATTAGAACTCTCGTCACCGATGAGATTTCCCTGAATAGAATCAGGAGTTAAATTTTTCTATGCAAAGCCAAAAAGAATCAAAATGTCAGTCCGACGTCCGTCTTAAACTTTACAAGTTCTCAAAAGTCTTTTTCAGACACCCTTAGCTTGTTAGTTTAAAGTTATCTGACAGCTGAACCCGCATTAATTCAAAGTCAAATTCCCAGTTAGCAAACTTGTTTTTCTGTCGTTGAATAAAATATAGTCTCGAGTTCTTTGGAGCAACTTGAAGTTTACGAAAAATACATCTCAGTTTTCCTAACTTTCAGTCGGTTCGCGACTTGTGAAATCATATTTTTAAAAATATGAATCGCGTTATGCGGGTCGTCTCGGGAAGTCATTCGTAAATTGTATTACTCGTATTTGTTTCTGGGGGCGCTGTTTCGAGTCTGCATCGGCCCGTGGAGGTATGTGA
This sequence comes from Conogethes punctiferalis, assembly GCA_031163375.1. NCBI lineage: Eukaryota > Metazoa > Arthropoda > Insecta > Lepidoptera > Crambidae > Conogethes > Conogethes punctiferalis. The sequence goes on from CM062084.1 coordinate 14,371,483, forward strand.
ACGTTGTCAAGTGCATTTCATTGATTAACCTTGGCTTTGTACATCGATTAGTTCAGTTGTTTGTCTATTTGCGGCGACGCTTTGGTGCTTTTCGTGGAATTTTATGAATTCTTCAAATGTGTAATTCTGTGACGTCTAATTACAGTTGTTGACAAAACGATATACGTAAAGTTAGATGCATGAAAATCCATCTTATTATTATTATTGTAGTACATGTAATATATGTACCTAAAATAAGTGTGTTTACTCGAATAGGTATAAATAACACTTTATTTAATGTTTTCTTTGTCAGCCATATTTGTGGGACATTGTTGTGGGTGCACTTAAAACGTGGTGGTGTTTCCATAAATACTTAAATTGCTCAATAGTATATGAGTTCCAATAATTTATTTTATGTAAAAACACAGATATATCGTTAGTTGATAAATAACCTACCGTATCTTATTAAATTCTAAAGCAATTTTTAAGTTTAGTTTGCGCAACTCCTCCAGAAGTTGTGTGACAATGATTTATATAGCTGCCCAAGTTAGAGTTAATCCTTAGTAATGCCAGGACGGTGCTAGACACCGCGGCAAGTTGCGAAGCGAAGCAGGCTATTCTCGCTTCTGCAAATATTGCCTTACACTTAGATAAAGTTACTCAATGGTAGTGTCCTGTACACTGAAGTTCAGTTTCCCATTTTCAAATTTGCTAATGTTGGCTAAATGTTTACATCAGTTTCACCATGAAGTAAAAGTGTCTAAGAATTTCTTTGGAGTTAGGGTATGTACTGGTTATATGAGTCCTTACAACTTTTGTCTCATGTGGCGGGCGGACCAGACAGCAGTAATGAGTTTCTAATTACTTATTATTGATTGGCACTTCAGTGGTCATTAGGTTAACGTGACGATTGCCATCTTCTGATGGATCTATCTTATATCTCGTCATAATACCAACCAACTATTTAAAAAAAAAACGATGTAGTGCTAGTTACACTCTCGTTCGTGTAACAGACAGCCATCCTATCTTATACTTATGACTATAAGCAGCAGTTGCATAAAAATGCAAGATGGGCCTGGATGCGGGCAGCTTACAACTCGTCGATGTGGAAGTCTTGGTGGGGCCTATGTACTGCAGTGGATATTTGTGGTTGAATGTGATGATGATGATGAGGATACGGAACTCAACATTTCTCTTTGCTCCAGGTCGGGTCGGGCAACGGGACCGCGCTGCAGCTGTACGGGCCGTCGATACAGCCGCGGCACTGCGTGGTGGCGCCGGCGGACGGCGGCGGCTACTCGGTCACCCCGCTGCACGCCGACGCGCACGTCTACCTGAACGGGCGCCGCGTGACGCACACGCAGCGGCTGCAGGTATACACACACGCATACACTCACGCACACACATTCACACACACACGCACACACACACACACACACACACACACACACACACACACACACACGCACACACACACACACGCACACACTCACCCACACACGCGCGCGCACGCACACACTCACCCACACACGCGCGCGCACGCACAAACGCACATAGTTGTATAACCAACCTAAACTTTATTAGTTTATAAGGCCCATAGCGCCTATCTAATTTCGTCGTATAATAATTATAAGAAAAGAAAAACAATATCCTTCAAAACAAAGTTTCGAGGTCCACTTGAAGTTGTTAAATTATTTATTTTTGCTTCTAGTCGTTTCTCTAACACTTGATATATAACAACTCCCACGCGGAGTCCCCGAGGGATGCTGGTGTTTGTTATCGCCCTTGTTTTTAGATTAATAATACATATTCACCAGTGCGCTCATTTCCATCCACTGCGGTGGATATTCTTGAGCGCAGCGCAAAATGTAATACGACTGCTATTATTCGTGGAACTTATACATATTTGATGAGAAACTCTCAGGAGTAACTTATACAATTTAACTGGTGCTACGCGTTTTGCATCCTTCTTATGTACCATATTGCTCAATCTACTAGTTTACCTGATAAGCCGTTTCGGGGTGGTAAGAACTTCTTAGAGGGAGATGTTAGCGCGGGGGCGCAATCCACTCTCTGGGGCGTAACGGTGTATTGGGTGCAGCCACACTGATGCGCGAGGCCCGCCTGTGGAGCATTCTATTGCTCGTCGTATCTCTATTGGGGGTAGAGGGGTATTTGCCCTCCCCGGTTCAAGAGTGCCGGCCGCTTATCATCTGCTGCCCAGGGCAGGTTGGGATGCGGACGTATGCAAGCTGCTATGCTGCCCACTGGTGACACTGGGGGGTTTAGTGGCTATGCCCTCCCAGGTGTAAGTAAATCCACCATATTGTCTCCCTCCGGAGGCGGTGTGAAGGTGACTAATGCATTTCCCTCTAAAAAAAAGGAGTTAGTTTAAACCAGGCTGAAACTACTGTTATAACTGTTGTCGTTGAATCATATGCAGTAATAGTGGAGTATGGAATTCGAACTAAGACAAAATATCGGAAAGAAACATCGTTACAACTTTCCATCATCATCAGCCCGTGTCAGTCCACTGCTGGACATAGACCTCTCCCAATGTTCGCCACCTTGATCGTTTTTGGGCCTACCAAAGGTGATACATATTTTTATGTTTTATTTAGAGAATCTTTTGTTAATACAGCATTGTATTTATTCGCAGCACGGATGCCTGCTTAAATTCGGGCGAGTGTCCACCTTCCGCTTCGTGGACCCCATACAAGAGAACCTCCTCAACAGAAACCTCTCCCAGTCGCAACATTTCGGCTCCGGCTCCATATACGACAGGTGACCTAACCGTTGACACACACCGACGACAGTACATGTTGTGTTGCGTAGCAAGCAATTATTTGTCTCTTAGTTTTACAACTTAGATACTCCTTTCTTACACCAGCAATTTTATTTTTTTGTAATCTGTAACTAAATTGATTTAACGTAACAATTCCGACTGATACGAGACACTATCAGCTCAACGCTTCCGTTGATCACTTTGATTTTATGTTCGTCATCTATCATCGTTGTTTTCTTTTGCATGTTACTATCACTGGCTCACGACCATCCGCTTGTGTCCGTTACGTTAACGTTAGATCGCCGACGTCGCCCGGCAACAGCGCGATGTCGCCGGCGTCGATCGCGTCGCACGAGCCGCACGCCGACGGGAACGGGAACGACGAGTACTCGCGGACCATGTCGCCGGTGTCGCAGGACACGTACTACCGCGACGGGAACGACACGGGCTCGCGCCAGTACCGCGACGACGACCCCGCGCGCCCCTACAACAACAACACGCTCAAACTCGACAACGAGTCGCTGATGCTGAGCCAGCAGCCCGACGACTACATCGCCGACGACCCCGCCGGCTCCGTATACAACGACCAGGACCCTAGCGCGACCCCCAACCGGACCGCCAACTCGCAGTACAAAGACAACTACGAGACCACCTTCGACCTAGACGGGAACGTTGAAACGAAGAGCATCTGTAGTGCTAAGAGCGGCGGCTCCGGACACGACAACAGGTATTCACTACACGTACTTGTATATATGTCTAATCTTTTGTTGTTCGCTTTATGTATCCATTTCATATCAGTGACCGTAAGTGACTACAAAAATTTTATGTTCAGGATATAGTTTTCATTCATTACTTACACTACATTGTCGCAGTTCTGACCATTAGTCAATAATATATTGTAATATTGTTTCATATTTCAAAAACCAGTACTAAATGTAATTGTTTTTGTGAATGGTATCTTATTTAGGAATAGAACTCCCCAGGCGTTATTAGCGATCATGAAGCCTAGAAATTTCCCCTCGGATTAAGTCCCAAAGGTTGCAAGGCACTGAACTCAAAATTATGTGCAATGACATGTTGGTGAACAATATAAGACGCCATTTTAGTCCCAAATGACTTCACCGTTATTTTTGTCTAGTTTTTTAAAACTTTGCTTAGTACATAATTCGATAACAATCTTTTGTCACTGTCAGATCGTTTAGATGAGAAAAGAACACTCTAAACACTTGACTTGTTTTCGAAATGTTCTGATTAAATTTATGAAACGGGATAACTTACTAGGAATAAGTTCCAGATTTCCGAAAACAATTGATAAAACAATGGGATTTGGATCATAAGAGAACATTGGGACTTACGACGTTAAAGTTGTCGTCATAAGTGTTTTTTGTGTTAGGATGAGCGCGTCGGTGGTGGGGGCGACGCGGCCCGGGCAGGAGGCCATATTGCCGGCCGTGCTCGAGTTCCCCGAGCAAGGCCAGGCGCAGTTCCTCGCCGCGGTCATCTCCAGGCTGGACCCGCACGCTCCGGCCTTCAAACTCGCCCCCGTATACACGCTGTACCTGTGTGCTAGGTAAGTGAGCAATGATCAGTCCTGCAAACGTCCACTGCTGGACAAAGGCAATAACAATTGTCATTTGAGAGAAGCCTTAGTCACCACGCTTAGTAGGCGGGTTGGTGACCGCAGTAGGTTTTATTTGTATCTAGTAAATGCTGTTGATTTAATGGGGTGGTCCGATTCTAAATCCTTGATCCGTATGGTTTCTAGATAGAGAATGATCATACGTATACATAATACTGATTAAGCTTATCAAATGTATTGGCTTCGCTTCTCAAACAAGAAACTCTAGAAGTCAAAATTCTGTCATGTATACTGACGAGAAAAGTATGAAATAGATTTTCAACTTGTACTATGATAAAGAAGGTAAGAAGTCCTATTCTTGACGAATTCCAGATTAATAATACCAGGTTTAATTAATTGTCAGGTATCGTGCGTCGACTCATTACCGGCCGGAGCTGACCCCGATGGAGCGCGCCCACAAACTGACGGCGTTCCTGCACCACGTGGCCACGCTCATACACGAGACTGTACAGGTATGCACTTATTTTATTGTATTTCGGACGGTATTAGCTGATCAGATATGTTATGGACGAATTTCCATGTGCTAACTGGACATCCTGCGTACTAGACATTCTGGGAACTGTACATTCTGCGAATTGGACATTACGCGAATTAGACATTATGCAAATTGGACATTCTGCGAACTGGACATTTTACGAACGTTGGACATTTTGCGAATTGGACATTCTGCACCTAAACGCCTTGAAGATGCCGTAACTTCAAAATACCTTCTTAGAGTGTAACTTTGAATTTCAAAAATATAATAAACATTTCTCATAGGTATTTATTATGGCGCCACGTTTTTAGGTTTTAATCCAGTTTATTCATTTGTTTTGCTTTATGTCATTTTAGCAAAGATGCAACGACTCGGCGGCTCAAGCTTTCTGGATGGCGAACGCTAGTGAATTACTACATTTCCTGAAGTGTGATAGGCACATATCTTCATTTTCGACTCAAGCGCAAGACTTGCTACCTACAACTGTACAAAATGCTTTTAGGTAAGTGTAGACGTAGTACATTTCTATAATATTGAGATTTTAGTAAAGTTTGTTTCTTTTTATACACTATTTATTAATTAAGTTTCTTCTACATAAGTTAGATACCTCAGCGACTATAGGTATTTTTCTTAGCATTGTGAAATAGTCCAATAGGAAGGCCCTCATCTTTAAACATCTCTCTGTGTCATGTGAAAAGGATGTATTGCAATAAAAAAAGATTTGACGACCAGTTCCTTTCAGTTGTGCAGTTTGTTTTACTGCTTCTGATACATTGATTGCGGGTTGTCTAGTACCCATAGTAAAAGTTTCAGCTTAGTTTGGGACCAGATGGCGCTGTGCACCCGAAGTTCTCGAGTTTCACGCGGCTCACATTAATGTAACAAATGCTATAGTAAATAATGTTTCGTTTCTGTCTGTCATGGTTTCCACACTGAGGTGCCCAATGACATGTATCGGTATCTAGTACCTTTATATACTTGGTTTATGGCTAGATGGCGCTGTGTGGCATTATCATCATCAACCCCCCAGTCCATTGTTGGGCTTCTCGCAGTGTGGCATGTATTGGGTTCTTTACAAGTGACGTTTGTATGTGCAGCAACCTAGTGACGTGTTTCCAAGAGGAGCTGTCTCGCGCGCTGGCGACGCTGTCCAGCGCTGGGCCGGCGGACGCCACGGAGGCCACGGCGCCCACGCTGCAGACGCTGGCCGCCGCCATGGTGCTGCTGCGCCGCTGCCGCGTCAACGCCGCGCTCACCATACAGCTGTTCTCGCACCTGTTCCACTACATCAACGCGGTCTGCTTCAACAAGGTCGGTGTATAGGACGCCACGGAGGCCACGGCGCCCACGCTGCAGACGCTGGCCGCCGCCATGGTGCTGCTGCGCCGCTGCCGCGTCAACGCCGCGCTCACCATACAGCTGTTCTCGCACCTGTTCCACTACATCAACGCGGTCTGCTTCAACAAGGTCGGTGTATAGGACGCCACGGAGGCCACGGCGCCCACGCTGCAGACGCTGGCCGCCGCCATGGTGCTGCTGCGCCGCTGCCGCGTCAACGCCGCGCTCACCATACAGCTGTTCTCGCACCTGTTCCACTACATCAACGCGGTCTGCTTCAACAAGGTCGGTGTATAGGACGCCACGGAGGCCACGGCGCCCACGCTGCAGACGCTGGTTAATTAATAAAATAGGGAAGTTAATCTGCTCCATGGTATATCGGTCGGTATATATTGCACATGCCATCGTAAAATTGTAAATACTCTTGTAGGTCTATTTACAATGCGTCCGGAAACATTTGAATTTTTGAATGAACGAATTTTGTATAATATGATGCAAACTATCAATTTTCAAAACAATAATATACCTGCTAAGTTTCCGAATCTAAAGCTCTGCTGTAAATTGTTATAGAATAGAATTGATTGAAATTGACTATCATTTATATTCCATAGCTGGTGACGGAGCCGAGCAACATCAGCGCGCGGTGGGGCGGCATGCTGTCGGCACGCTTCGCGCTGCTGGCGGCGTGGGCCGAGCGGCAGGGCCTCGAGATAGCCGCCGACTGCCACCTCGCCAGGACGCACCAGGCCGGTCAGTACTGTAGCCGAGGACATCATCATCATCAGCCTTTCGCAGTTTACTGCTGGACATAGGCTTCTCCAATCGTACGCCACTTTGCTCGATCATGGACTTCTCTCATTCAACACTTGCCATCGATCTAGTGCAAATTGTCGCTCCACCTGGCATGGGGACGTCCTACACTACGTTTGCCGAGGAGCGGTATCCATTCTAGAACATGTTTACCCCAACGTTTATCGGTTACGCGGCTGATATGGTTAGCCCACTACCGCTTCAGCTTGCTAATTCCCGCTGAGACAGAGCAACTTTTAACTTGTGGATCAGCCGTACCGTGAGTGCCCACGTTTCGGCTCCGTAATATAATAACCGACAGGACGCACTGATTGAAGACTAACACCCGGTTTGACAAACATTACTATATAGGTCTCACACACAGTGCGCGCGGACGCACAGGTACCCAGGTTTGTTTTGTAGCGTCAGTATAGACTTCCCACCCCACAGCAGATTACAACTGAAGTAGTACAGCTTTGCACAGCAGATTATAACTTGTAGTGTACCAATCAAGAGCCTTGTTTTAATGATTATTATTTACTTATATACTAATGTGTATGTTTGTCAGTTGTGACCTACTGTGCAATATCTATGCTGACTCTACAGTTTTCATAGACAAGTATTGTTTGTGAATACGGGTGTGAAAAGCAGCTGCACAAAGCTTACTTCAACCATTGTTCCAGCCCGGCTAATCCAGGGCGAGTACCGGACCGCGGACGAGGTCCGCGCGGCGCTGTCGGCGTGCTTCAAGCTGAACTCGGTACAAGTGCGGGCGCTGCTGGCGCCGCGGGCCGCCGCCGACGTCGTGGAGGCGGCCGTGGCGCACGCCCGCGCCTTGTCCGACGAGCTGCACAGATCGGACGGCCGAGAGGTGAGATAGATAGCTGTAGTGTCCTCTACCGCCTTTACAATGGGGGATGCTCTCGATGAGTCATTTCAACTAATCCCGTCCTCTCCTTTTATCTCCCGAACAACACGTGCTGGAAAGCGGTCATCCGCTTACCATTCAAACAATAGTGACGCGCACTAAGAGGTTTAGCCAACCAAATGAGCCATCTGACCAGTCAAAAGTTTCTGAATTTGTCTTCAAAATGTTGTACACATTTATACTGATACTTTTATTAGTTTACATATACCATGGCGCCTGTTTTTCATTTTGACATTTTTATATTTCCATATCTTTAACCTAACATTCCAAGGTTCTTCATACCCTTCATACGAAAGTGAAAGGATGGATTTCTTTGACTTGACACTGGCTAAAATGCATAATCACAGTGCAAAGTCATAAAAAAATAATATACATACTTTGATTGAAGAGAAGAGAAAAAAAATCGAGCTTCGAAATTCAAATACGTGTTTCGCCCTTCCAGATCCGGCTGGAGGAGAGCGTGTGGCTGGGCACGGGCCTGCTGATCCCGGGCGACGGGTTCAGCGCGGAGGTGGTGCGCGGCGTGCCGCCGGGCCTGGCCGAGTTCGTGGCGCCGCTGCAGCGCGGCGGCCTGTGCCGCCTGTCGCACCAGCCGCACGCGCTCGGCGTGTGGACCGTGTACATGGGCACGGCGCCCGCCCGCCCGCGCGCCGACCCGCGCGTGCACATCATACAGCTCAGCAAGAACGCGGCCGGCATGGGGCTCAGCATCGTCGCCGCCAAGGTACCTGCAGCCGCGCGTGCGCATCATACGGCTCAGCAAGAACGCGGCCGGCATGGGGCTCAGCATCGTCGCCGCCAAGGTACCTGCAGCCGCGCGTGCGCATCATACAGCTGAGCAAGAACGCGGCCGGCATGGGGCTCAGCATCGTCGCCGCCAAGGTACCTGCAGCCGCGCGTGCGCATCCTACGGCTCAGCAAGAACGCGGCCGGCATGGGGCTCAGCATCGTCGCCGCCAAGGTACCTGCAGCCGCGCGTGCGCATCCTACGGCTCAGCAAGAACGCGGCCGGCATGGGGCTCAGCATCGTCGCCGCCAAGGTACCTGCAGCCGCGCGTGCGCATCCTACGGCTCAGCAAGAACGCGGCCGGCATGGGGCTCAGCATCGTCGCCGCCAAGGTACCTGCAGCCGCGCGTGCGCATCATACGGCTCAGCGAGAACGCGGCCGGCATGGGGCTCAGCATCGTCGCCGCCAAGGTACCTGCAGCCGCGCGTGCGCATCATACGGCTCAGCGAGAACGCGGCCGGCATGGGGCTCAGCATCGTTGCCGCGAAGGTGGCAAAGCACTGCTGCTGCAGTTGCCTAAAAAAAGAGCCTGGACCGTGTACATGGATAGAACACAAAAATAAACCAATGGGTAACAATTTTCAAATGCCGTGACGCAAGCGCCGCAGCGCTGATAACCCACCAAGACTTGAGCTTACTGGTGCTGGTCAGCTTACCGACTGACGCCATCCCCTGCCCCCCTTTTTTTTGACACCATTACTGGCCTCTCACCCTCCATATATGTTATAGTATTTTTCCACAAATATAAACACAAGTTACTTACTTCACAGGGCTACGGGCAGAACAAGCTGGGCATCTACATAAAGTCAGTGGTGGCCGGCGGCGCGGCGGCCGCGGACGGGCGGCTCGCGGCTGGTGATCAACTGCTCTCAGTCGACGGGCAGTCTCTCGTCGGGATCACACAGGAAAAGGTATGTGCACCAGCAAAAGCAGTGGTTGTAAGACATCGCGTACTATCAGACAGGATTATATGAGGTTGAGAAGAAACCTAACTCCCTTGTTATCCTCACGCCTAAGACACTAACAGCCGTATTCTCAAAGGGACCCAAAAACATATAGAATTTTAGGCACTGTGCGCCCGCGCGTCTCCTAGTAACGTTTGTGAACACGGCCGTAAGTCCCTAGTGCCCTAACTCCATTTAACCGTGTAATCATGTACTTAAATAGATATAGCTCGCTCCCGTCCTGTGCCGACGGAACACGCGCTCGGTCCATCAGCTAAGTAGTTGCGTGTAGGTCGCTGACGGCTGTGTCACGTACGACGAGGCTGGTACAGTATGCGTCGAATGTGATGCGAAATACCTCTGTAGCACCTCGCTCGGTATATCTAAGTCACAGAAATGTGCCAAGATAGGATAGTGATCACTTATTTTGTAAGCAATGCTCATCTCTCGTTAAGATAAAGAAGCATAAAAGTTTGAAAATGCCAGGGTCGTAATTAGTTTAGATACTACTATTTCGTTCAAATTTCGTTCGGATTTGTCATCAGGGAAATATACTTCTTCACTACTGATGTGATCCGTATTATTGTGTCGCAGGCAGCGGAATACCTAATGAGGACGGGCCCCGTGGTGACGTTGGAGGTGGCGAAACAGAACGCCGTGTTACACGGCCTCGCCACGCTGCTACACCAGCCGGCCTACAACCAGAAGCAAGGTAAGCTTTGGGCTAGTTTGGTGACAATGGAGAAATGTACGTGTTTATTTAAAAATAATTCCGCCATGTAGTGCAATAATACAATAGTAAATATTTAGGCCTTAACCTTCGACGTGCTGTGATGTGAACGTCACAAGAAGCAAAATACATCACCGGATTGGTCTAGTATGTTATTGCTGACAGTCAGCAATTATTATGTATTTTTGTTAAAAGTTGTGTAATGTCTGTTCCAGTCGAAACTCCGCTCTGATCTAGAGCTGTACTGATGGGGGTGAACCCTAAAATTTAATTATTTTTATTCTAAATGTGTTTTTATTTTCGAATACTATACCTATGTTGTTTCTTAAATTTTCTAATTTTCCGCGCAATTATTTAATTTTTTTTTTATATGAACCTTCTTCTGACTATAACAAAGACAACAACAAAAAAAAAGTAAAATTGGTCCAGCTGTTCACGCGTGATGGCGTGACCAATGGATATAGGCATTAATTTTTATAATAATATAGATGGGGACTAGGGCCTTTCGTATCTACGGAGGCGAAGGCCCTAAGTAGAGATAGGTAATGAGTTGTTGCGTGTGTTGCGCCGGCGCAGAGGAGGAGGAGGTGCAGTACGAGCACCGGCTGCGGCGCAACTCCGGCACCTACACCAACACGCACCCCGCGCTGCTGCGCGCCGCCTCACCGAGGACCGAGCTCGCCACCGCAGGCATGCCTTACCCCGCCTCACCCCCGTTTTGTCCAGTTTCACCCCACCTTAATCCATCTCACCCCGCCCTACTTCTTTCGCCCTGCATACCATCTTACTTGTCCCGCCCACTGCCGCTCCGTACGCGTTCACTTATCCCGAGATCGATTCGGCAAAGAACCGTTCGCTGCCCCATCAGGTCGGTGAAAATGATCAACTTAGTCAATTGCAATCGGTCACTTAGTTCGATCAACTTCAGATAATAATGTGTAGAAAAAAACCAAGCAGGAATATGTAACACATAATGAAATATGGGATGCACATATAAATGAAATATAAGTAAATACATATAAATATGTACATCACATCACACAAGGTCTCTTCGCCATCTTCTAAATCAACTGAAGAGGAAACAGAAGGAAAACCTATATGTAGTGCTGATAAAAGTTCTTTAACGCGAATTATGATACGCATATACTTTACGTTCTTTAGATAAAGTCAACAGAGTAAGATCAAAGAAATTACATTCCACTTCAAATCCTACCAGCTCTTAATGATCTTATACATTATTATTCGACAACATGTACTCTAAGGAGCTTCCTTCCTTATAAACTCATTACACCCAACCTTATTATCCCCGACGCCGGCCTCTCCCGGCCGCTGTCGACTGGTGTCGCTTTCGTTTCAGTTGTTGCTTCATTGTCCGTCCTGTGCCCTCACTCGGTGTTCGTCCACGTGCCCACGGATTCCCCGTTTTGTTTGCTGTCGTGGTTAGTATTTTATTTTCAGTTTCTACGTGTATTTTTTTTTTTGCTATCCATATCCCGCTTTGTCCTTTATCTAATAGTCACTCGAAGCTGAGCGAGGTCACTTTGCAGGGTACGGGCGGCGGCCGTGCTCCGACCGCTGCCGCCTGCGCGACGAGTCCAGCGAGTCCAGCACCGAGGAGAGCGAGGAGTGCCACCCGCACTACCACGGCTCCATCCCGCGGCTCATCATCACGCTCGACCGCGAGACCGACCAGCTGCGCGAGGACCTCTCGCCCGACACGCCCGGCTGCCCGCTCGAGCTCAAGGGCGACCCGCCGCGCCCCATCCCCGTGTTCGCCTTCACCTGCGAGGACTTCGACGAGCTGCACCCCGGCAGCGACACCACCACCTACGACAGCCACGAGCCGCCCCCCCGCGTGCCCTCCCCGCCCGCCGCCTACCGCCCCGCCCCCGCCCCCGACGCCTGCGACCAGTCCAGCGAGAGCGACGCCTGCCTGCCGCCGCAGATGCGGCCCATCGACACGCGCCTCACGCTCGACCTGTTCTCGCGCGACGCCTACCGCGGCCGCTGCACCGGCGTCGACGAGTGCGTCTCCGCTTGCGACTGCTGCCGCACGCCGCAGCCGGAGCCGCAGCCGATCCCCTACATCGACGAGCCGAGCGAGCCGCTCATTTTCGAGAACGACGGCTCCCCCGGCGAGGTGGCCACGCCCAAGACGCGCCGCATCCTGCCCTCGCTGTCGCTCGACCGGCCCGACGAGCCGCGCAGGGAGACCGCCGACGCCGTCTGCCAGACGCCCTCCTCGCCGCTCGACGTCGAAATGAAACCGTTTCCGGTGCCGACACCTCGCAAATTAGAGTTAAGCCTAGACGTTAAGAAGGAGTACAGGGATATAGATAACGCTCACTGTAGGCTGAGGAGGGCGCTATTCAATATGTCGAAGTCGTTCTCGAGCAAGTCGGAAGACACGGATGCTCCGTCGACGTTCTCGACGTCAGAGTCCGGCGAGGAGCCCCCGCCGCAACAGAAAGTCGCTCCGCCGCAGCGAAGCACCCCCCAGACGCCGCTCGAGACGGGAGCGAAACAGATACTCGACAGCGTCGACAGAAAGTCCTGGAAGTCCCCCGACGAGTACCGGCCCTCTTTCGGGAAGGTCCGCGCCCTCGCGAAACATTTCAACGAAATGAACTTGAGATACTCTGTGCGGAACTATAAGCGAAACTGCCAATCTAGTCCTAATTTGAGCGGGCGCGTAGAGAAGCCGGCGCGAGCGGTCGAGAGCATACAGGCTAGCGCGAGCCTGGCCGACATCCATTACGAGTCGAACAAGACTGATACTACGGACACGAGGGCGGGTAAGATGTCCGACGATGAGGTGAGGAGTATACTCATTCAGCTGGAGGACTGGTCGCGGTACGGGTCGCGCGGCAGCGAGGACACGCTCGCGCAGGGCAACGAGTTCGAGCTGCCGAACCTGCCCGCCGAGGAGCCTACGCTCGTGTTCAACGAGTTCGTGGATAAGAAGCCGCGGGTGATCACGCTCGAGAACATAAAGCTGCGGTCGAACCAGTCGAGTTTGAGTCTCGATCGGACGCGGGAGAGCGTCGAGTCTCCGGCGGGCGTGGCGGTTGCAGAGCGTGGGCGGTCTCCGGGCGCGGCGCGAAGCTGTCCCGATGTGTCGGACGCGTCGGCCGACCGCGACGCCGCGCTGCACCACAGCTGCCCGACGCTGGCATCCACTCCGCGTAAGACCCTCACCCCCGCATGATATAGGTGTGTTACTAGGCCTCGCACACGGATTCGGTGTATTTACTGTTACGTTTATTTTCGTTTCAGGCATGTTCTGTTATCTCGTTTTATTTTACTAGCACGCACGTTTCGTTTTCAGGTGTAAGAATATTTATTTTGCTGACTGTTCACGCCTTTGTAGTTGTCCGTAGTAGTAGGTATGTACCTGAGGCACTTCGATTCGATTATGATTTCGTAATATGTTTTTTACAATGTTATTTTGTTTTTTTTTTCAGCAATGACCACGTTAATTGTGAATGAATAAATCGCTTCGAAGTCACATTTCTGTTATATTTATTTTACACTAATTCAGCAATGATTTTTTTTATGTAGATTTCCTTTTTTAATGTATCATTTATAACTAGACTATTAGTTATGTGGACTATTTTGAAGATCACTAGGTGGCACCTATAAAACCGTAAACGGTACGGTACAGCCATTCTAAGGCGTAACCGTCATTCGGGCACGATTCTTAGCAACTTTTGTAGATCTAAGACGACGTCACCCTTTCACAGCCACCTCTGCTACAAAGCAGGGCCGGATTCAGTAATAAAAGGTATCGGAAAAATGTTCGATATCAGATTAAAATTATTCTATTTAGGACTTTGTTCACAGTCATTAAGGCTCTCGAATATTAAGTAGAGTTTCGCTGCACAGGGTCGGGCAGCATCGGGTCGGGCACGGGCGTAGGCGCGGGCGGCCCGCGGCGCATGTCGGAGCGAGACCTGCCCTCGCGGCTCGCTGCCGAACCGGTCAAGCCCAGCAAGAGCACGCCGGCGCTGCACCACCCCTACCACCTGCCGCCCGCCGCGCACGCGCCGCCCGCCGCCGCCGGGTACCTGCACCACAGGTCAGTAGCAGGACGCAACCGGCAGCAGCGACCTGCCCGTCGAGCCCAGCGAGAGCACGTCGGCGATGCCCCACCCCCACCCCTACCACCTGCCGCCGCCGGGTACCTGCACCACAGGTCAGTAGCATTGCACAAGCTACGTCGTACGTGATGCAGCCGTCAGCAGCGAATTTTATTTCCATCACTCATCGCGTCTACTTGGAAAAATTACATGACTACGCGCTCCGAGTGATAAAAATAATATTCGTGCGTCCCAGTGGCCTCACCATAACCGATGAATCGAGAGCTTACACACGCTCTACACCGACGGCATACAACCGGAGACTCACGAACGTGCGCATATAATACGTAGGTTGTACCCACAGATATCTCCAATAGATACCGCACTTAAGATATCGCGCGAGAGGTAATACATCAGTGCAATGCAGGCGCGAAATACGCATGCGCTTAAAGTGCGTCAGTACCACGGTCAGTACTGACCAGAAGTCAGACCCGTGTGTATCGGAGACACTTTTAATAGTTTGTAGAACATAAACGTATGAATCTTAGTATTGAACTCCTTGGCGCCGGAGCTCAAGTTACGATGGAAAAAATTTGACAGATGTTAGCTCGCGTTGATGTCTTTTTTCATGATCCCTTTCTTTCATTACCAATTTCACTATTTTTATCCCTTTCTAGCATGGACACGTTTGACAATAGTGTTACAATGTATTACTTTCAAGTATATCGATAATGCAAGATGAGAAAAATTTTAGTGTTTCTACTTTAGATTTCCAAAGTGTCCTGAGAGAACATTAAAATGGACAAATGCCGCACCCTGCTGTTAGAGACATTTACATAGGATAGTTTTCAATGTATGAAGGATAGAAGACGAGTAAATGAAAACTGCTGTGATTACTTCATATTTATAACTATACTCATTTGAATTTTTTTTTTCCCAAGACATGCCACGCTGGGCCACACAGCGCCACCTAGCCCCAAACTAAGCCGAAGCTTGTACTATGGGTACTAGACAACTGATAAACTTACTTAGATACATTTAAATATACTTATAATGTCAAAACGTCAGTTGAAATGTATTATTTAACGTATGTATTTTAGTAAATTGATCATTTTACGGGATCTTGCCGTAAAATCATCCGACGAAGGTGAGGTGAACGTTGATTGGTTCAATGGCTCACGTGGCGTTATCCCGGCAACCAATCAGGGAACAGTGTATTAAGTTACGGGTAATAGTGCACCGTTAAATAGTACATTGAGCAACGATTGGCCCATTTAAGGACGATTTTACTTGTGTCAAAATCGTAAATTATTAAATGACTGTCAGGCTACCGTAAGTTGATTAACTAACTGAAATCCATTGCGTTAAATAATACATTTCCACTACCGTTTGTTATATTCCGAAAGATAATCAACTACCTAGGAAATTGATCAACTTACGATTCTTGCTATTTTCCGGTGACATATATAAACATATATTTATATACATACATAGATAAATATCCAGTATTGCACAAAATACTGAAAAGGTGATACAGACATAATCTAGTCTAATATACCTGATTGGTAATTTTTCGATAAAATTATCGACATTGCACAATACAAATGTACATCACTTGAGAAATGAGTTACGTCCCCCGCACACCCTTCCATACCACCTGAAATTGACTCGCGAAACTCAAAGCAAAATGCCGAACATGCGGTATCTATTGGAGATATCTGTGGTTGTACCCTACCGATCATTATGACACATTTACTCGCATTTTTCTGTTTAAATAAAAAATAATACCTGTCAACATATCGACCAAAACACAAATACGAACTGGAGGTAAAATCCATAACACATGCCACGACACATGCCGCACGAGAGCCGCGGCGTTGGTTATTGGTAAGTCCTGCTAAGTGAAGCCCTGTGCGTGCGTCTGCTCCTGTCTACCTAAGTGTGCTTTGTTTGTTCAACATTGTGCGTGTTTTCCAGTGCCACCCTGAACCCGTCTGCGTCGGGGTCCGGGCCGGGCTCGCCCAACGCGTGGGCCAACAAGTCGCGCAGCAGCCACAACCTGTCCGCGCCGCAGCACGACGCCTTCTACCAGAACCTCTCCGCCGTCCACTCGCACCACACGCTGCAGGACAGGTGAGACACCGCCACGTCCACACACGCCCACGCGTGGGCCAACAAGTCGCGCAGCAGCCACAACCTGTCCGCGCCGCAGCACGACGCCTTCTACCAGAACCTCTCCGCCGTCCACTCGCACCACACGCTGCAGGACAGGTGAGACACCGCCACGTCCACACACGCCCACGCGTGGGCCAACAAGTCGCGCAGCAGCCACAACCTGTCCGCGCCGCAGCACGACGCCTTCTACCAGAACCTTTCCGCCGTCCACTCGCACCACACGCTGCAGGACAGGTGAGACACCGCCACGTCCACACACGCCCACGCGTGGGCCAACAAGTCGCGCAGCAGCCACAACCTGTCCGCGCCGCAGCACGACGCCTTCTACCAGAACCTCTCCGCCGTCCACTCGCACCACACGCTGCAGGACAGGTGAGACACCGCCACGTCCACACACGCCCACGCGTGGGCCAACAAGTCGCGCAGCAGCCACAACCTGTCCGCGCCGCAGCACGACGCCTTCTACCAGAACCTCTCCGCCGTCCACTCGCACCACACGCTGCAAGACAGGTGAGACACCGCCACGCCCACACACGCCCACGCGTGGGCCAACAAGTCGCGCAGCAGCCACAACCTGTCCGCGCCGCAGCACGACGCCTTCTACCAGAACCTCTCCGCCGTCCACTCGCATCATACGCTGCAGGACAGGTAAGAGACACCACTTTGCCCAGGAATCGTAACGCTCGGCCTGTGGTGGTGACGCCGGTCGCCGGAGCCACGTTTGTTATTCAGCAGGATGCACCACGGGCAGGTGAGGGTGGAAACTACCTGGCAATGTGATACATATTCATGAAAAAAGTGTACTTACTTTTATGTACGGAGAGTATTTTCGCTGTTATAACATACAGGCCGTGGTCGTGCTAGGTAGTACCTTTCTGGCACGACCACGATTAATCAGGACTCATCTGGTTCAAATTATAAGACTCATATAGTTTGTATAATTTTAATGTGTATCATATTCTATGATACATAATCTTTAATGTACCTAATGACATATTGTCATTATTTAAACAAAAGGATAAACTTAATGCTACAAGCATTTGTGCCAGCCAACCCTTGGGTGATGCAGAGATATGAATAACGGGTAAAAAAATAAAACACGCATTTAACAAAGTTAAATTTGTAGTCGGCCTTCGGGGTGACAATATTAGGGGAAAACCACCCGAACATGTTTTACGAGCCCCTTTCATTAAGTAGCTGACTTCTGAGAAACCAGATATATTGAAAAAGATATTGTTTGGTGGTCACCAGGTGACTCTCGTGGCGTTTAACATGTCGCCCTCGGCTTCGGTCACCAATGCCATATTCATTAGTTATACGCATTCGGCAAGCGCAAACCGCACGCTAACGTGTGATTCACGCAAAGTGTTCAAGTAATTTACCACAAACGCAATTTTAAAACACCCCTTTTTTGTATAATTTATAAGGGACCAATAATAAAATTGACGGTTTTGTCGTCCTATAGGTGGTCCTCGCTTCGCAGTTCTACGGGAAGCAACCGACCGCAGTCAGCACACTTCTCAGCCGCCGCGGACCAGGCGCCAGACTCGCCGCTGCATCAACAGGTAATGACTTTAAAGTTTTAAGAGTAGAGATCGTCTAATCTAATGACGCGCCATCGCCGCTTTTACGCACAAATTAAACAAACAAATTTAAAAAATGAACACAATACATATAAACATGCAGTCATAATTGGTTGTTCCGTTAGTTTCCATCGTCGTATAGTGCAATGCTCGGATTTGTTGTCCAACTAAGTAAAATAATGAAGTAGTTGGACGCGTCACTTTTTAGATAATCTCTATGTGATTTCGAAAATAAAGTATCATTTAGTTAATAGCTCTCAATCTTCTTTGTGATTTGAGAGCTATTAACTAAATTATACTTAATTTTCGCAATTAAAAATACTACATTGCAATTGCAAGGTTTAGTTATAAAAAAGCAAACCTATTGGTTTGGGCAGACGTACAATTAAAGAATTGACATTAAAAATTGTGAAGGTTCCTCTGTGCGGTGTGCTAAATATAACAGAAGTCCAGTTACCAGAAAAATATACATATATTGGTGCACCAAAACAGATACAATTTATATGTCTAAAGTGTGTTGTCGGAATGCGGGGCTTGAAACGACTACCTATTTGTAGCAGTGCATAATACGAAACTGTATGCGTAGCAAAACTCCTATGAAAGCCTCTTATACTTTTGTGTCCTTTAAAAAAGGAGTACAACTGTTTTTTTTTTTTAATTTTAGCAGTTAGCAAACGCGAACGCGATGTCGGCACGGGCGGCTAAGCTCGCGGAGATGTCTGAGGAAGTGGCGCGGCGCACGCAACCGCCGCAGCCGTTCGCGCAGAAGCACATGCCCATACAGCCGCACCCGCCGCACCAGCCGCACCAGCAGCATCCGGCGCATCAGCAGCATCAACAGCATCAGGCCGCGCCGCAGCACAACCACCAACAGGTGAGTAGTATGAGTAGGAAGCACAAGCCCAATTGCCCATACAGCCGCACCAGCAGCATCCGGCGCTTCAACAGCATCAGCTGCATCAACAGCATCAGGCCGCGCCGCACAACCACCAACAGGTGAGTACACAGACAGGCCTTGAATGGAGATGTGTATGAGTAAGAAGAAGCACATGCCCATACAGCCGCACCCGCCGCACCAGCCGCACCAGCAGCATCCGGCGCATCAGCCGCATCAACAGCATCAGGCCGCGCCGCAGCACAACCACCAACAGGTGAGTACACAGACAGGCCTTGAATGGAGATGTGTATGAGTAAGAAGCACATGCCCATACAGCCGCACCCGCCTCACCAGCCGCACCAGCAGCATCAGCGTTACCGGAGCGAGAAGCTACGCCCTGCGATCGCCAACTCGCCTGCCCAGCGTGGCGATTGTGGTATATCCTCTAGATGTTTGCCCTAAGTGGCGAATAACTGGATAGGTCTATATTGATCAGTGGACTGTAATAGCTGATGATGACGATGTTGTGATGTCCAAAAATAACATGTCTTGTTTGTTACAGATGCTGAGCCAAGCGCCGCTGTCGCCGGGCGCGGGCAGCCCGTACCAGGCGGCGTCGCCGCAGCCGCCGCCCGTGCACAGCCCGCCGCCGCACAGCGCCTACCACAACCACCAGCAAAGGTACCTTCATAGGGGAAAAGGAAAAGCGGAACCTTCAGGGGCAGCGCAGACGACAGACTCCGTGACGCACTTTTTAGTCTGTGAAAATGGAACTATGCAATAGGGATGTTTCCATGGTCAAAATAATTACTTTATATTTAATCCGTATTTTATGTTATAAAAATATATTGGACATGTATTTTTCCTTTTTTCATTTAAACAAAAAATAACGATACAAGGCATCAAAATGTAGGAGTGGGGGGTTTTGACGTCACTCAGTGGCGAAAAAGCTCCCACTCTTTGATGTCACGCGTAATTTTAACGGGCTATATCTTAGTCATTTTTGGTCTAATTAACAAATGAAAAAATACGTGTCTTTTATTTTTGAACAATCTAAAAGACGGACTAATTATACTAATTATGTAAATATTATAAATTTTGCTTAGGTACGAGTGGCACCCGCCCGGACCCCCGTCGCCGCAGAGGTCACAACCCCCCGTAGCGCCCAAGCCGCAGGTAATATTTTTGTATTTATTTATACTATTATTAAGGGTTTGTGCATAAATGCATAATGTACTTGAAAATTGATCCTCCCCTTTGATAATTTTTGGTGACGTACTAGACAATTTTTCTCATTCTAATTAAGGTAATTAGTATATCAGTGAATCTTGTTTAATTTTTCTATTTTAGTGTAGAAAAATACATATAAGTTTCCTTCGTTCGTGATTTTTTCGTGACCCCTATCGAACCTCGCATGGTTTGTGCGTAAGGTGTAACCTAATTCTATTATTATTTTACAGAACGCAAGACGATCAGAAAACGAAATGGAAGAACAGTTTCAGCAGATGCAGCAAAATATGGCCGCCGGCACCGTTCAGCCGGAAGATGGTAAATATTATTTTACATGAAAACATTTACATAGGTTCTTACTCACGACGCTAAACGCCTATTCGGAGCCGGAGCATCGAGAATAGAAAGGAATTCAGTTCGAGTAAATGTCATTTATTACTGTAGGATAACGTAGACTACGAAATCGCTTACCATCAGGAGAATCCCAGCCAAGCGCAAACTCATTTTGAATAAAAAAAAAGACCTTTGGTTCAGAAGGCAGAGGTCACTACCAAATGAGCCATCAAGTCAGTTTATGAAGCCATATGTTCATGAATATTATGTTTAGAAATAATAAGGTAACCTCTGAGCCGAGCCATATGTTCCTGTTGCAGAGCGGTACGTGGCCAGCGCGTTGGAGCCGCCGGCGGTGTCGGTGTACCCCGCGGGGGCGGCGGGGGCGGCAGGGGCAGGGGCGGCGGCGGGCAGCAGGCAGCCGGCGCACAACCCGTGGCAGCGCGAGGAACGCGAGCGACAGGCCGAAGCGCGACGCGCCGCCGCGCGCGCCAGGAGGTAACGACCTGATTTCAATAGGCGATTTGACTATATTTTTTTTGTCTTGCTATTGATAGCATACTTCATTATGAAATATTGGCAAAAAATTAGCAGAATTAATTGTCTCTCAAAAGTTACTCGGTTTCAAAGGCACACTGAATGGGAGAGTCCAAAAACGGTTCATACAGGCCGTGTGACGTCACAAGCGTGTTTTATACATACCTACCGCTAACAAGAGAGATAGGGCAAAGCGAATCTTCGCTCGTATTGAGCCGTCCGACTGGGAAAGGACCTTCACCCTATAATACCGCAGCAAATTGATCTCCCGATCGCGAACCTTCTTTTCATCAAAGATTTGACCACTAAGAACGTTCCGGTAGAGATTTGGGATTCTCCTTCGTTTTCCCATTATACTGTACAGTATACTGTAAACAATCGTACCTTTCCAGAGACGCGAGTATCGCCCAGCTGTTGTCCCTGGGCGCGGCGCGCACGCCGGTGCAGAACCAGCAGCTGCGCTCGCTGCAGCTCGAGAGGGACTTCGAGCGACGCGCCACGCAGCACGATCAGGTATGAGAGAGTATTTAGTAACTGCGAAGGGGCTGATGGCGATCTAAATATTGTTATTATTATAGTAGCTGCTGCCCGCGTGAATATTCGTGTAAAACATAGCCTATGTGTTAATCCAATGTATAAGCTATATTACTGTGAAATTTCACTAAAATCCGTTCAGTAATTTTTGCGAGTAACAAACATCTATCCATCCAAACTACATCACTCGGTACTAAAGTACATTTTAAGATATAATAGCATCACAACGTGGTGTAAACCAAGCGAAATTTATAAATGGTTCAGGACAATGAATTTGTTGTGAAAATAGGATTATGATATCTTTTAACGATACGATTAATGCCCAGAAAAAAGTTATAGTTATTAAAAAATCATGGTGTGTGTCTAATTCGAATTGAATATTTAAACAATATTCGTTCGCGACAGGAGGAGGTCGCGGCGGAGGCCCTGGCCGAGGAGGAGCGCTCGTCGCCGGAGCCGCGCGCGCCGCCCGCCGAGCCCGACGCGCGCCCGCCCAAGTCCATCCTCAAGGTCAACCGGCCCGACCTCAACGGGCACGCGCACGACCCCGCGGTGAGTGCGCATGCGCAACAAACGCTGTAAATGGTACAAGTTTACGACATTTCAAGAGAAGTAGGGCATAGCTAATCTGAGCTCGAATAGAGCCGTCCGTCCGGGAAGTACATCCATCTTATAGAACAGCGTAGCTCTAAATGACCTCCTCGTGTTTCTGCAGGTGAGTAAGGTTTCCGGAGCTCGTTAGGCGAGTGCAGTATCCGCAATCGGCATTACACCCTAATAAAGTGTCGGTAACGCGCATGCGATACGATACCCTTGGCTACTATACAGGTCTTGCGAGGTTCCTCTTGGAGTCCTCACGTACGGGCTTCGATCAAGGGATCTTTTTGCCCTACTTCTTATCCGGGTCTTCTTCCCGGGTGCGTCGGCAACGCATGTGATACCCTTAGCGTTGCACGCGTTCGTAGGCTACGGTAACCGCTTATTATCAGGAGGGTCGTAAGCTTGTTTGTTATCTTAGTGGTATCAAAAAAAAAAGTTACTTAACTTAAAGTCTAGTTTCATGTGACATCTTGCAATACGACCTCCCAACGATAGAACCTCTTTGCTAGCTAAAATTTTATCAAACATAAGTAACACTATTGAATAGCCTGGTTTATAATATACTGATTCCACTCTGAATCATTATTCGTGATTCGTACACGAAAGCGCCTCTAGATATGTCATCGAAGTCGATACAAATATGGATGTCCTCGTTCCAGCAGTCGCATCAACAGGCCCAAGCGCAGGCGCAGGCGCAGCCATCGAGCGAGGACCGACGCTCCGCCGAGCTGTCCGGCAGCATGGCCGCGCTGCACGTGCACTCTGCCCCGGCCGCTCCCGCCGGCCCCGCCGCGTGCGGTCCCGCGGGCCCCGCCGGCCTCGCAGGCCCCGCCCTCGCCGCGCCGCCCGCCCCGCCGGCCCGCGGCTCGTCCTTCGCGGTGATGGCCGGCCGCGCGCCGCCGCCGCAGCCGCAGCCGCCGCAGCACCAGCCGCCGCCGCACCAGCCGCAGCAGCAGCAACAACAACAGCAGCAGCATCAACCCCAGTCAGTATAACATTTACACTCTTCTATACTAATATTATAAAGCTGAAGAGTTTGTTTGTTTGATGCGCTAATCTCAGAAACTACTAATCCGAATTGAAAAATTGGCTTTATAACATCACGTTGCAACTATTAGGAGCGAAGAAATAATATCAAATGTAAAAAAAACGGGGAATAAATAACTATTCCTCGCGGACGAAGTTGCGAGCACAGCTAGTCTTAGATAGATGTCAATAAAAATCTTGTGTTGCGTAGTCGATGACATAAGTCCACATATTAGTTTGTTTTATCCCGCACAACTCGTAGGGGTTTGGGTTGGATCGGCATGGCGGTGGCAACTGACAGGTGACTGACCAGTTACTTGCCCGTTGTCACGGCGACTTGGGCTTCTCTTTCGCTTTCCACCAGGCGAAGGGAAGCCATTATGCCGAGCTACTATAAAAAAAAGTAACAACCCAGGGTTGACTGGTAGAGAATGCTCCTAGCATTAAGTTCACCTTTACCATCTCACCACCTGTACCATTTTGTGCAATAAAGTTTAAATAAATAAATCATCGACCAATTTGGTTCACTGATAAAGAACACCGCTTCTCCACTACTCGACATCTAAATCTAAGCGCCTATTGAAAATGGGCTATGCTACCCTAAGTTTGTTTCATTCCCGCCATCGTAACTCATCCAGAAACCCTAGTTGACATAACAGAGTGCGATTCCGTGCAGGAGGAGCACATTATCCGATAGCCTTGCTTACCGGCATATTCGACTGTAAGTCGGAAACTTTATATGTATACTATAGCTATTGTGTCCTTTTTAGGTCCCCGGTGGGCGCAGCGCGGGACAAGCGCGTGTCGTTCCACGAGCGCGCGGCACCGCCCGCGCCGCCCTCCACGTCGCCGCCGCCGCTCGACCAGCCCAGGGAGGACCCCGACGTGAGTCACTATGTACCACATGACACAGGCTAGGCCGTCAGGCCAGGACACCACACCGTCCTCCCGAGAGACGTCCCCCTCAGACAGAGTGCTCGTAGCGGACCACCGTCGGGATTAGTGGGTATTCTCCGCTAAATTAATGCGAGTGAGGTCCACATCACCCAGATGTCCCGTACCCAGGGCCCTGGTGTATGCGTAAAAGCATTCGACGAAAAAAAAGCATAGTTTGAGGTCTGCACCCAACATGGAAAATTGCGTCAGCTACACGAACTAAGCTAAACTAACAGTTGAGCTCTTGGTCTGCAACCTGCATTATCAGGTCAAAACAGCTTTGCATGCAGGCCTCGGTGTGTTGCTTCTTTGCCCCGGCTTCATATCTGGGATCCTATGGAGTCCGAGGAGGAGTCAACGCTCCTAAAAGATTCCTCTCCTCGCGACGCTCGGCGCGGTCTTACTCGCGAATCCCATTTATTTCTTCTCCAATTTCCATTTTAATGCTGGAAACAGATTAAAATTTGCGTAAACTATTTCCTTTCATTGTTTTAAATTTATGTATGTAATTTTTTGACAATTATAGTAATTTGACAATGACAGTCCAAAGTTATTTCACATTTCTGCCACATCGTGCGCTGTGATCGATTTGCTTGGCATATACGGTTTACGCACGAGAAACCTAATTCTTATATTTCTTACTTAAAATAATATGTACCTATGTATAAGTAAGTATAACACAATTCGACAGCGGTTCATCGAAGAGGCGGAGAGCATGCTGGCGGGCGGGGTGTCGCCGGGCGCGGCCGTCGCGGGCGCGCACACGCCCGGCGTCATCGGCGCGCAGGAGGTCTACCGGTGAGCGACGACAACATCATCATCATAATCATCATCCATAAATTAGGTCACACTTAAGTAGGGGGAAAGGGGTCCATGAAGTGTGACATTCTAGAAGAGTCCCACAAAAGGAACCAGCTGTGAGGGAGGGATCAAATTCGTGTGATGTAATTTGTGGATGGCTCCCAAACGTCCACTGCTGGACACAGGTCTCTGTCAACGACAGTTTCTATTTCGGGGGATTTGCCTTGGTCACCACACTCGGTAGGCGGGTTGGAGACCGTAGAAGTATCAGGGCCGGATCTAGAGTAGGGCAAACAGAGTTTTAGGGGGCGCCAAAACCAGAATATGATAGAATAGGAAAAAAGAGGGGTACAAAAAAACGAAAAAAAAAAAAAAAATTGTCTGTCTCTTGTTCCTGCTGTCTGCTAATCTTCAAAATGGCCGGACCGATTCGTACACCAAGCTTTTTGGTTCAATATTATAATAACTGACAGGTGACTGGTTTGGTTACCTGGCCGTTATCGCAGTGATTTGGGTTTCTCTCTCGCTTTCCATCAGGCGTAGGGTGGCCATTATGCCGTGCTACTATAAAAAAAATGAATCTTACCTAATGCTCAACGCCGTAATGTTTCACGATTGAAATTTTACTGAATATTGAGAGTTCACAATAACTAATGTCTCATGCATTGACTATATCACTGTTCGCATTTCGTCCGTGCTTCACTCACGCGTGCGCTTGCGCAGGGACCCGCGCACGCGGCGGCTCGCGGAGCAGCGCGCGCGCGCCGCGGCGGCGCCGGTGCCGGAGCAGCTGTCGTTCAAGGAGAAGATGAAGATGTTCGCGCTCGAGTCCGGCGAGCACTCCACGCCCAAGGACAAGGTGACCGCCTGACCGCCCGCCCGCCCGCGTCTGCGAGGTACACGTTACCTCGTAAGGGGCTGTCCATAAATCGCACCCTCAGTGGAAAAAAAGCATAAACAATCTATGGGTTGTCGATTATTTTACTAATTCCTGATGAACTAAAAACATTGGCGCTTAGTCAAAACATTAATATATATTTTTTCATTTTTTGATAGTAAGAAAGATTATTCTATGCCTAGAGATGACGTAATTATGTCCATGAATTCGTTTTTTTGGTCGTACTGAAAAGTCGTTATTTTTTACTTATGCTTTTATACCACCGGGGGTGCGATATTACGTCACACTTCAGGAGCAGAAAAAGGGTCCATGAAGAATGTGACATACAAAAAAAAGAAGTTCCACAAAAGGGACAATCTATGGCGAGGAGCGAAGAGGGGTCGAAATCATGATAGTCTTATGACATCATTTGTGGATGGCCCCTATACATTATACTACACATACCGCCCGTCTGGGCTTGTCCGAGTTTGAGAGGATCCAGGGGATGTCCAGATAGGGTTCTAAATGAAATCAGAGTTTAACCTTTAACCGCCAAGATCGGATTAATCCGACAAATATTTTCGATAAATATATGGCGAAATGAGCTCGAAAATATTTGTCGGATCAATCCGACTTTAGGCGTTTAAAGGGGTTGATGTAACAAAGATTTTCTGAACAAATAAATCCACCAGATGCCGTCACATACGCAGAAGGTCTGACCGTAATGATTGCTTTATTTTGACATGGTACTGACGTTTACGTAGCGACTGACCGACATGACAACTGAACTGCAGGCTAGGCAGGAATATACTATCGCATCTATCGGGCATTTAATCTTGAAACACCCTCATTACCGTTGCATGTATACGCGAAAATGGTTTTTGTTAGGGTAGCAAGACAATATGTTAAATTGCGAGACTTGAGAAAAGCCAGGAGTATGGAACTTACACCGCCAAAATCCTGGCTTCTCAATCTTTCTTGGTAGACAGATTTCAAAGATTTAACCCTCTATGAAGGTATTTATTGGTTATTATCGACATGACTTGTTAGCTCGCGAGGACACTCGGTGCCTTCACGGCGTCATTAGACTTTTTAGTTGTATTTCAAGAAACGAGACTGCATTTTACTCGTTAATTCTGTAAGGAGATTAACCATTTCGTAGTGACCAATTCCCTAGACACCCTCTTTTTTAACATTTCATGTACTGTCTTTTCAAAAAGCTCATGTTGCCGACATTCGTTTGAATTGTTAAATGTTTCCAGGTAAAAATATCGCGAGCCCAGAGAGACATCGACGCGGTGCACTGACCGACGGGTACAATTACTAATTAACTCCTTGTACCGCGACATCACATGACTCGAAAATGTACCTATTGAGAATATTTTAGGGGTCATAAATAATGATTGTTGTAAGTTATCGTCACATGACATATCTCAGTATTAAATAAATAACTCACTCGAGTTACAAGTTAGGAGCCGTCGAGACGGAGCGGCGTCATCGTCGCGTATTATGTACCGAGACCAAGTTTGCCTTTGACCGAACATAGTACCAATTTTATAATGTCAATCGTAGGTTAAATTAAGCGACTTCGATTCGAACGAATATATTTTTATGGATTTGGATACAAATTTATATAGTGTCGCCTTAGCAGCTAGAGCAATTTTATTGTGATTCGATTATATTGTCTACAGACCACTATTTGGTTATAATCAAGAGGTAATATTTACAATGATCATGTTTATATTTGGATCTATGTCGATGTAACGGCGCGTCGGGTCGCCGCGCCGCGCCATTAATGTATTTGTAATGAACTACGTCCGTATTTATTATGTTACATAATAATATAATTTATGTCGGAAGGACCAATATGCAAAGTCTATGTCAGCGGGTGCCTTTTGTGTGTGTTTAGTGGATACTTTTCACTCACCCCTCATGTTTCCTAAACTGTGCTGCTCGTATCATTTAAATTTATACCTGAAGCTTCGATACATTCCAAAGAATAATTCTATATCAATATCTACGTTGAATAAGCATTCCTATAAAATCTTCTCGAGTCATCCAGTTTATAAAGTTTATGTGTGTAACACGGTGTTAATGTTAAACGTTTGTATTTTGATTCAACATAAAGCAATAAATCCTTGTGACGCCTTTGTTGTATATAAATACAAATAATTTTTACATATTATAAGCACATCTTTGTGCCAAAATTGTATACATTTGTGGCAAAGTGTGAAGATGGGGATCATTTCGTGCGTACTGACCGGCAGCGCAGCCTCGGCCGCCCGCGGGCTTCAGTCGGCAGCTATTCTTAGTTAATTTACTTCATGTGGCACCAATCTATTGTATATAATGTAGCTAGTGAAATCCATATTATGTTAAGGTTTTGTACACCTGTTTGTATATGTACATGTTTATTTAAAGAATATTATCTTGATGAGTAAAGAGGCCTATTCAGGTAGCTTTAGTTTAGTTCCTGAGAATGATTCCATGTTCTCAGTATTGACCCAACGATAGTCAATTAGCGAAAGATTGAGATTTATTTGTAGAATGGAGTATTAAAATTATTTTATGAATAGATTGTATATAATCACATTTCAATGAACAATTAGTTTTAATTTTAATTGCTAGAATACTATTTGAGATAGCGTACACAGATTCATTTTATCATCATTAACATTAATTATATTGTACTTCATCTACTTTCGAGCAAATAAATAAAGTAACTATATAAACCTGCTTTTTATTTAGAATACCCTTGTAACTGAATCGTTGTATACCTACGCATCGAAGCGCAGTACGCCTGACATGCAAATACGGTTTGCACAAATTGGTTCTAAAGAATCGCATGACTATAAAATTGCAAACCCTGCGCGGGTAGGTATCATAAATTCGACTGACAAGCTTGTGTAGTAGCTTCATCTGAATTTTTGTATTGCATTGTAGCATAGACCGAAACTTTATATACCTACCTAAGCATCGGAGCGTAGCTTTGCATAAACTTGTTCTAAAGAATCAGTGGACTCTAGAATTGAAAAACCCTGCGTGGGTTTCATTATATTTCACAGACTCTAGCGCAGCAGGCCCGTTCCAATTTTTGTACCGCCTTGTACAATAGCATAAAACTTCATATTTATATGGGGCGCAATACGGTCATAAGTAAATACGCTTTTGCACGCACACATTGATATGAAATAGAATGATAGCAGGCACTTAAGAATTTTGTATTGAACTGCAGAGTAGGATAAAAAGTAGTATTAATATTGCCTTCTTCACCCAAGAAACACATACCTAGGTACTTAGTGGTATGCCGGTGGCTAGTTAACATAATTTAAATCGCAGCTTCCGTAAAAATCGAATTACGCCCCTTTCCACATTTAATATTCAGTTGTATAGTGGCATGTACGTAGCAATAGATCGCCCGATTTGTACCTAATAGTGTCATTGAACATTCTAAAATGAAAAATAAGCATAATTATACGATTGCTTCATAACATTTAGATTTCAGTTTGCAGGGCATTATGGACCCCGTATATGTTGAACACTTCATATAATCCGAATGTATGTGACCAGCCTTAGGCTTCGAATGACGGTATATACCTACAGTTACTTAATATGCCGCATTCTTTGTGCGGCCGGACTATAGTCAGCCTACAAGATGCGTGTTATGTCGACGTTCACCGAGGGCAGAGGTTAAAGAAAACACAAAAGTCAATTAACAGTGTTTATATTTGTTTTGAGGTTAATATTACGTGTGCCATGTGGCTTTAGGTACCTTTAGGAAAAAGCACTAAAAAGATTTCTAAAACATTATCAACATTCTCAGTTAACATGTACTTTACATTACAATAAACAGAGCCGTCACGATAGCATGCACACAGGTACACGACGTGTCGCGGCCGCAGATTACTGGTTTGTGCACTACAATTACAATTACATTATGCCTATAAATATAAAACTTTAAGTGCAACCAAGATGTTCTTTGAATTATGTAATTTAGAATTGCTACCTAGTAAATTATCATATTCGAGATTGTCATAACTAAACAATGTTTGTTTACAATGAATATGATTAGCCATCGGAAGATCTGCGCTAGTTGGCAGAGCACGAAAACGAGCAATGTACGATGTCCGACGTTGACCGTATAGACTGATCAACTTACAACAACTCTTATCGAAATCCCTTCCTGGCGGATTACAAACACACAAATAGAAAATATGATTATTTAAAATATGCATTGGAAATGCTCAATTTTCTGAAATGTCGTGCTTAATCTATAACAAATGTACAGTACGCAACAATTACTACTCTCATAATTAACATACTTTAAAGCTCGCCACTTATGTACACACAAAGTTGATGCAACAATATTTTATACATATGGAAATACTTACACAAAAACAGTAACATCATTCCCACTGCGGACATTCCGTCCGCGGTAGTCGTAAATCATTTGTATCCTTATCATGGATGTTTCGGTGTATTTATTTCGTACGCATATTTCGGAATATATACCATAACATAAATAAAATTTTCTGAAGCAAGATAAATCATAAATGCCAATGGAAATATCACAAAAATACTAAATAACGTATCACTTATAGCATGACTCGTCATCATGACACATTACTTTGTCCTATTAGAGGTAAGATGTTATCATTAAAGTTACATATAAAAATACTCATTTGTAAGTTGGACTTCACATAACGCCACTCTATTTATTTGAAACTATTTCTATCAGTAATGCTGACACTAAAAGTTACATAATATACGTCATGAAGTTCTCTCGTCATGCGGTTATAATATCTTTGTTAATTTGTCGTAACAAAGATAGGTGAAGAGTAATAGAAAAATAAACTGCCGTTTCATTTACTAAATTGACTATAAAATATTTTCTTAAGATACAATACCATATAACTTTGAAATAAAATAGCGCGCGAGTGCCGCGGCCGGACGCGAACCCGCGACCCGCCGCGGCGCCGCGCCTCGTTACGCTACCTACGCTTACGCCTACCGCTCGCTCACTCACTCACTCACTCTCTCACACTCGGCATCAACAACAATGGAAGAGACATCAGAAGCCCTGTGTTACAAGAGAATCCTTTTTGTAAAATATACATATTTTAGTTCAAATAGCGTAACAACTCATATCAAATCCTCTTTCATAAAATGCTTAGTTAGTTAATTAAGTTTAACATATTATGTGGCACAATTCAACCGCTCGCAGGCGCCGAAGGGGAGCGCTCCGTCCGTCCTCACAGAGGAGAAAATATATGGACAACACAATATTATTCATACACCATAAACAAAATATATCATATAAAAATAGTCTTGAAATAAATTCGAACGGACACAAAATGCATAACATAATGGAAGATATATTCAGGAATGCATTTTCATATCGCGTATCCATAGCCTATATATAATATTTTACCGATATCAAACTTATAAAATTGACTTAAAAATATGTACTATAGAAATACACGCTAATTCATTTAAGATTAAGACTACCAAATATAATAATAATATGTATAACAATACGATTCGTGGCACTAAAACAGTATAACCTCATCAGTTTGTTCCGTAACATTTCGAGTGCACTACTAACATATAAGATTAATCGGAGGTGCACAGAGCGTCGCGCAGGACGGCTCGCGCAGCGCACCTCGCCGGGGTGACCAGATCTGATTTACGGTTTTACGGGGCAACTGCATAAACATTGTATTGGAGGTTAAAAACCGGGCTAGGGCGATTTTTTTTTTCAAAATAAGAACCATATTTTTAATTTGGCAATTAACACAATTGCTAACGGCCGTTTTCACAGACGTTCCATGAGTCGCGCGTACGCACAGGTCCTTAAATTCGGACACTGTGCGTCCGCGCGTCGTAAAGTAACGATTGTGAATACGGCCGTAAAATTTAGATTGAAAGACTTCCAAACACTATACCTTTTATATTGTTCGAATAGGTATTTTTTTTTTATGAATGCTATCGAACAACACGGGACAACGTAATAGTTCTAGTATCAGTTACATGCGACGGCCCGTAAAATGCAAACCAGCCGGTCACCCATCCTCACCGGCCAACGTCGACGAGCAGTCGGGGGCGGTCCGGCGCACGCGCGGCGCTCAGGCGGGCGAGCGCGGGCGCGCGGGCGGCGTGAAGAACTGTCATTGCGGCGTGTCCCGCGCCGCGCTCCAGCGGTCGAACTCGATGCCCGAGTCGGGGGACACGCCCGACGCCGCCGCGCAGCCGCACGACGCGGCCTCGCGCGCCTCAGCCGCGCCCAGCGACTGCAGCACCTGCGCCGAGACAGACCGGTCACACCGCGCCGGCCGGCCGGCCGAGCGGCGGCCGCGGCGACCGACCCACCGAGGCGGAGGCGAGCGAGATCGGATGCGATACGACGAAAGCGACCGGCGTTCACTTTTGACATCTGACGTTTCGACTGGGTGATTTATTTTATTAATTATTTTGCTTTTTTATCAAATCCTCCTTCATATCCTCAATCCTCTTTTTTATATATTTATTATGTTTTTGTTTACCCCACCCAAAAAAGGCGCTCAGTCGTCGAGTTGCGAATAACGGCCCGATCGAACTAACTCAAACTGGGTGACGTTCCACTTTACAAAACTTAGGTGTTGAAACGGATCACACTCATGTCATCAGACTACGAAACAGAACCATAATAATGATTTTGTTCTACGCCTAATGTGGTCGATGAAATCAAATTATGTAAAAAAAAATTTTTTTTTTCCCATCCCACGTTCAAGCAACTAATTATGCACTAACTATACATTTTATATTTTAAAAACAACCATTATGGTTTGTTAAGGGGTTTCGTTCTGCTCCCCAACAGTTCGATGATGCAGAGACAACGCCGCCCTGGCCATCATCTTAACTAATATTATAAAGCTGAAGAGTTTGTTTGTTTGAACGCGCTAATCTCAGGAACTATTGATCCGAATTGAAAAATTCTTTTTGTGTTGAATAGACCATTTATCGAGGAAGGCTTTAGGCTATATAACATCACGTTGCAACTATTAGGAGCGAAGAAATAATGGAAAATGTAAAAAAAAAACGGGGATAAAATAACTATTCCACGCGGACGAAGTCGCGAGCACAGCTAGTCGTATAAATTTTTAAAAAATTATGTGATTTGATTTTTTTAATTTTTTAGCAAGAGGTAATACAGGTACATACTTTATCTTGGATCTATAGTAATTTAGAGAACTTTTTACTCCAAGTTAATAAAATTATCATTTCGATTATTTCTATAGAATTAAGTTCAGGACCTCTTAAATTTTTATATTTTTGATGGAAAGAGGATGACGTCAGATAATATTGAAGTCAGTTCCTACATAGACAGCCGAAACGCAAACATTCCATCGCTCGCACACCTCAGCCGGTGGGCCGGCCGCCGCGGCGGCTGGGGGTAGTAACAATGCAGACCTTACTCAGGCTGGCGCTGCGCTCGTGGAGGCCGAGGTCGCGCTCGAACGAGTGCAGCTGGCGCATGAAGTGGAAGTTGGGCGCGATGTCCGTCTTGCGGCTGCGCACCAGCTCGAAGGCGTCGCGCAGGCTGAGCCGGTGCCGCTGCATGAGGTAGGCCAGCGTCACCGTCACCGAGCGCGACACGCCCGCCACGCAGTGCACCAGCACGCCGCACCGCGCCGACATCGCCTCCTCTGCGCACACACAATACACATTCGTACTGCGGGAACAAGGTGTACAGCCGTGGGAGCAGGAGCGCGGTGCATCGCTCGCGCGATTCGATATTTATGCTTAAGATAGACTTCCGACCAGAGCGGCTCCGCCGACACTAACGCCGCGTCAGTGCCGTTGCGTCAGTGTCGCAGCGGCTCTGACGCTAAATTGGCTTCCGAGCAGCGCGACTCCGGCTTCAGTTCCAGTTAGTATTCCATGCCTAACACCTCAAAAACACATGCGATCGCAGCTATCATGCGACAGTGCTTGCGCAAACATGCCACGGCCGCTATCGCTCAGCGACACTGACGCGGCGTCACTGTCGCGGCGACGGTGACGCCGCGCTCGAACGTTAGTTCATACATTTCCGTACTGCATAATACTATCGCTCTATCGCCGCGTTACTATCGCTGCGTTAGTGTCGCCGGAGCCGCTCTAGTCGGAAGTCTACCTTTAAGTTTGTATTAACCGTTCTGGAGTCCATTCTAATATCCATTTCCATTTGGACATTTGGGCGGAATATGGTTTTTTCTCCGGACACTCCAGAAAAAATATTTTTTGCTCCAAAAATCTTCTTTGCGCATCGATGGCATATAAAAAAAAACAATAACACCTGCCCAGCGCTCCGCGATATTCAAATCAAATCTTTGTTTTCAGATAACTTAGATCCATAGGTTAGTAACAATGCTTATAAATCCATGATATTGCACCCCATCAGAAATTTGGAATGCTGGTGGTGACGATGAAGATGGTGGCTTTGCGTTGCAGACAAAGTAACACGGTCTGTGCCAGCGCCTCGTTTGTTTTTCGGCAGGATGCACCACGTGCAGGTGAGGTTGGCTTGGAGTAAAAAGAAGCTTACATGATCTAAGCCAACCTGCCCGGAGATAATGGTAAATGTAGTACACTGACCTATAAACCGAATAGCTTGCGGGAAGTGCACGGCGAGGTTCTGACTCCAGTGGTCGGCGATGGGGATCTTCAGGTAGTTGATGCCGCAGCCCTCCGCCTCGAACGTGTTCGGCAGGTCGGGCGTCACGTTCAACACGTACTGAAATTTATATAACACAACATTATTTTATTTTTATAAATTCCATTAAGGCCGGTCAGGGAAGAACTGTCATTTAAAGTGAATGAAAATGAAAAATATCATCATAGCATCTTCAATAGTTAGTGACGAAATAAGAATATTCGCCATCGAGAAGCACAAAACTATGTATAAGCTGCAATATTTCTTTCTACTGCTTTAGCCGAAGCTTTAGGCATTTTGATAAACAATTTAGGCCATCTCTAAGTATCAATTTTGGCATTTCGTTAATTGGCAAAGCCGGCTTAGGGCTGCTTAGCAATATGTAAGATTAAGGTCAGTTACTTACTTAGTTTGTGCTTATAGACTTTGGGTCCGCGTGGGATCTGACCTTTTAGCTTGGAAGTTGGTAATAAGCTTTGAATAAACCCACGTATATTTTATTTATTTGAGCTGGATCAGAAAACAAAAAAGAATTACTAATTCTGAAGACGAAAAGGTCATTTAGCAAACTTTACATTGTTATTTAACAATTTTAGAATTAATTGGTCTGTGGTCAATTACATAATTCAGAGCAATGTCTTCGTCAGTTGTGGTAGCATTACTCGGAAATGATGCAACAGCTACCCATGGCTTATGATCAACTCCTTTGTAACGTGATGTAACTTGTTCCCGCGAGATTCCTCGAACACGCGTCAGCTATTAATGATTCATTTCTCAAGATCGCTCAGTTTACAATGAATTAAATATTAAAATATAACCCTATTTCTGCTGATGCATCATCGGATTGTTTTGTTATGTGTTACCGACTTAATTATTATGCCTCCATCTCTACCTTCATTACCGTACTGTTGTTTTAATATAATTGAACAGCTGTATATCTTTTGCATTACGATGTTCTGAACGATACCCTGATGTGACGACCATGAATTGGAAATTAATGTGAGAGCTTTCCGCTGCCCCGCAGTCCGATGATATTGATAAGGCTTTTTTTCGTCGGGAATGCTTTAACGCCTACATCAGGGCCCTGGTTACGTAACACCCGGCTTATGTGGGGCTCACTCCTATTTAGCGGAGAATACCCACTAGACCGACGGTGATCCGCTACATCTTGCAATGCACGACGCTACTGACGACTATGCCCGCAAGCACGCGTCGTCTTTCTCTTCAAAGGTCAAAAGCCCTTTTAGTCGTCTCCTACGACAGGCAGGGATACCATGGCAATAATTGTACGCACCATACCGCAGGGCGCGATATTGACTGCCTCAACATAGTCGGTTAGTAATAAAAACTACATAGGTACCTTTATGTTGTGCCTGGCGAGCGCGTCGCAGTCCTCGCTGTTGGTGGAGTTGCCGAGGTACAGGTTGGGCAGGATCTCGATGGGGAAGTCCTGCGGCGCGTGCGCGTGCGCCTCCTCGCACTCCGACGACGAGCCCGACGACAGCGCCTCGTCGCAGCCCGAGCCCGAGATGCGCAGCGACCTGCAAACATGTACGAACATGCTGTTAATATTAACGAAGGTAGATGGGTATTCTCTTTATTGAATAAAAAGTGGTTTTTAAAGGGTCGGCCTTTTTTTTAACCGGAGAGAGTGCATTTACGCACATCCGCCGCTCGGGGGAGCGGACGGGGTATGTAGGACTCATCACCGCCTCGGATATTTTTTTATACAGTAGGTACCTCATAATGACATAATGGCTTCCCTTCCCTACGCCTGATGGAAAGAGAAGACCAAGTCGCTGTGACAACGTGTTTTTGCTTAAAATCAGACCTTCAATCCCACGCGACACTTTCAAAAAAACCGAGGTTATTTTGAAAAAAAAAAAAAAAAACCATTGACCTCCGAGAAGGGGTGGCAACTGGGGGTGGTGGCGGAGTTCAAATCATTTTCACTTTTGAAGTTAATGGTAAGATGAACCTAATCCCAAAATTGTATGCAATTCGGTTCACAGTAAAAAAAATTCGGGGCTATTCATTGACTGCACTATACTCAAATCTTCGATACTAGGCGATTTTGGTACCTTAGTGGCTACGTGCATACAAAATCAAATGTCGGCGACGCGTGACTGTGTACGAACCTCTATGAATTTGCATTGCGGTAGTCGCTAAGCGACCAAAATCGCCAGGTATCCAAGATTTTTAGCCTTGTGTACGAACGGGTTCACAGTTTTGCTTCCTTCAACCAAAGATGAAGAGGAAGATTCCGTTCAACGAGTAACAATACGATTAATCCTCAGCCGGTCGCAGCTCAAAGCATGCGAGCGCATAATTACGTTACGGGAGGTTGCCAAAGGAGCATCCGGCTTCGTTCAAGCCGACCCCGCCAAATCTAATGACACAAGATAATTCAATAACGGGTGCTGCCCACCATACGTATACAATGAGTATAGTAGCGCTGGCTGACGAGGTATTATAGGTGCACCGAAATACTAGCTGGTTGAAAGGAAAGATTAGTATTTTGTGTGTGTGAAAAATGTTTGTGATGAAAAAACTCAAAAAGTACTGTGCTGATTTCGTAAAATTATTTCTCCATTGCAAAGCTACATTCGCCTTGACATAGGCTATATTTAAACCTCAAAAGAAATGGTGGAACCTCAGATGACTACAGTGACAACAATACAAAATCTCTCCAATCACTTAGCAATTCATATTCAATTAGAAGTGCCTCAAACCACACCAGTAACATTACAACAAATCAGCAATCGAAAAGACTAATAGTGGAATCGGAACTTGATGTCATTTAGGTAGGTATCTACTGAAGTTAATTAAGACTTGTATTCTATGTAAAATAGGAATGGTATATACTACTCTTATCACCAGCCATGACATAAGTCTTGGATAGAGCAAATCGTCGTTTTCTAGTAAGTAAACTACACATCTCGCGAAAACAAACCAATTACTACTTCCTCAATTAAAAATGCCTAATTCAGAAATGCTCTAAGTTACGTAACCGCCCACACGGCGGCCTCGGTAGCCTAAGTATGCGATGAGGGAGGCAATCGATACAGTGCGATTGGGTTTCCTAGTGCATGTTGGGAAAATGCTTAGGAGACGGAATGAGTCTGCAACTACGATATCAGTTACATTTATTGTCATAATCCAGAAGCGTCGGGTGGTAGGTACTGCAAGGCAGCAAGGACCGAGGGCAGCGGGCGCGCGAGCGGCGAGCGGGGCGCTCAATGCCGGGCCCGGGCGGAGGCGCATCGATCCGCCCGCTCAATGGGGAAGGAGGCCGGGGGTCCCCCATTCACCTGCCCCCGCTGCTCAATGGCCGCCCACACGCGCCTCACCCGCCCGCGCCCCGCACCCCGCGCCCTCGGCTCCGACGCGTCTCCTCCCACGCGACACTTTTCCAAATTCGCCCTCTCAATCGTCCCGCCGCCATTCAGTTTGCTGTTTTGACAGCAATCAAATTAGGCGAGCACGCTGTCGATGGCTCGACGCCCACGCTTGTCGCAGCCGGAGCCCGCGGTCAGCCGACCACGAGCGTCGACCCGACCGCTCCGAGCCGACGAACACGGCTCGTTACATACGAATTTCATTCAGCAGTCATAAATTGATCCTGAATGAGTAGAGGTCGAGCAGCCGACGACTCCTTACAAGGTTAGTAAAGAGAGCGAACTGCAAATTGAAACCGACAACGCGGGCATCAGTTTTGCATTAAGGTTTACGCCGGCCATTATGAACGACATGCTAATTTAAAAACATGGCCACGATGGACCTCTGATCTCATCGGCACATCCCGCACAAAATGGCAACTAATTAGATCAATGTCAAGCGAATGGTCATATAGCGAGACAATTAGTGCGTGGGCGCGGGCCGGGTACTATGTAGGCACCGATATAGTAGGCGCATAGTAGGCAGCGTGTCGGCGTGGGCGACCATCCGACGCGTCCATTCAGGGGAGATCGCCCACGCGCCGACGCCATTCCGAACGATCTGATAAAGGCATCGACAGTATTCGCTTTGATTTCGACCTACATGTTTGATTCTATTACGCAACGTACGTTTTTAATCTGGGGAAACATTAAACCGTCGTTCACAGGAATCCATGATTCTCAAGCGGAAAACAATAGGAGGTGGCGAGTGACAACGACTTCGTGCGAATCCGAGTGATATTTCGAATGGGTGAGCGGCGTACAAAGCGGTACGAAGCGGCCGCCGGAAGCCGTGACACGGTCGGTCGTGTTATTAATGAACGAGTCAAGTATGTATGGGCGGGCGCTGCCTTCGGCGGTGCGCGCGGCCGAGCGCGGGAGGCGCGCGGCGCGGGCGTGTGGGCGTGCGTGCGCTGCGCCGGCGCACAGGAATGCGGCCCGACCCACCCGCTGCCAATGACCGCCTGCAAGGGACGGTTTTTTTAACGCCAGACTCGTTAGTTCCCATCCTGGCAGGAGTTTTAACGAGCTCGAACAAAGAGACGTTTGTATGGCGAGAGCGCGTCGTCGCCGCGCGCCGTAACGATGTTATTGTATTTTAGCAAGTGTGTCGAGGTCGTAGACCACTCGCACCTACGCTACGTGATGGACGGGGAAGAGTTACCGGCGCTCTATTTCGAGATAACCTCGGATATCGTTTACTTACTCGTAACCAATTTAAGACACTCAAACTAGGACGTTAGAAGCTGTTCCCTTTGAAAAAGTATATTACCTAATTGCCGACAGTCAAAGGTTATTATGAATATAGCTTCATTTATTCCCAAAGGTATTGAAAAATAGAGTAGAGCAGATAGGTAGTAGAGTAGACATATTATGTATGTGAACTTAGGAACTTATGAACTTAGGAAGGATATTAGTATATCATCTACAAAATGTTTCTTAGTTCACATATTGACGAATATAACGAGCGCCGAACGATGACCAAAGTAAGTCGTCGAATATGAGTATGACCGAAGAACACTTAAGAAATGCGTTAAATAGCTATTACCATTCAAAATAGATAACAAAAGTTGCAGCGATATAATAAAAAAGGTTTCCTTTCCCCAAGCACTCACGGGCAGTGTATAATTAATGCATCGTGGCCTCCACAAGCCAAGCACACCGGGTGCATTCCCTATACGAATATGCTTAATTATGTAGCTAGTTAGTTAGACGGTGGAGATAGACGACAATATAAGGCAACTGTGGTAGCCATAGTAAAGGACTTAAAGTCGTTGGTATGCGCCTGATCTATGTACGGTCGTGCAACTATAGCGTTGAGAGTGAATCAACCAGGGGAGCACCTGTGTCCGCGCACACACACTATTGTTCTTAATCATCATCATCATCGATCATCATATAAAAAAGACGGCAGGGCCGACGTGGACAAGAGACGCCGCATCTAGAACGCTCTGAAATTCCAGAAAGGAGGCTTATGTTCAGCAGTGGACCTAAAAATGCTGAGAAGAAGAAGAAGATCATCATCATCAGCCTGCAAACGTCCGCTGCTGGACATAGGCCTCCTCCAATGAATGCCATTTGGGGGAATTTGCCTTCATCACCACGCTTGTTAGGCGGGTTGCAGATCGCAGTAAGTTTTCTTTGTACCCAGGTAAACGCTGCAGCCCATATTTACTTGATATTCTCTTAGTCTTCTTTTACAACATCCATGGGATGTGATGAGGTGGTCCTATTTTGAATCTGGAAACCATACGGACAGTGTACTACTAATATACTTGTATACTTCTTGGCTAGTCTCCTTGGGGATTGCTTGGAGGCTAGACTCTTTGGAGAAACACTCTTTCTTTCTTGGTTTTGGTTTTGACTACTTTCAGGATCTAAGAAAATCGTTTTTGACCAGAATATACAGAGTAAGGGTTACGTTACGTGGCTATTTTACATAGGTCGTCACTGTTCCGCTACGTAGTGAAAAGCCGGACCCTCAGGACTTGAAAACGAACAACAGTGTAAACCGAAATAGCCGGCGGTAGCATAAAAAGAAAACAAAAAACGATAACTTCGCTTATTATAGCTCGCGTTCTAAATAAATATCTATGTTTATCGGATTATGCAAGTGTCGGGCTGGCATTAATTCGATAAGATAAAGGAGGCGAGCGGGCGGCCGTGACCGTGCTCGGATAAAATTCGTGAATGAACGCACGCGACGCGCGGCAGGACTGACGTTGACGGTGACGTCATCGCCGCTCCACGCTGCCTCGACCAGGATCTTCGGTTTCATCATTCGGGTGACATCACGCTACAGCTATTGGGGAGCGGAAAAGTATTGCGAAAGCTCGGCAAATAATGAAAGCGCTGAGAATTAATAGATATCTTGCTAGATTATAATTTAATTATAATCGATATCGCATACATTGACTAGATCCCTAAAAAGTAGCTTAAGCACTACTGTTACGAGTATGAACATCGGAATCAATGAAGATGCCACAAATAAAGATATACAATATATTTAAATA
This sequence comes from Conogethes punctiferalis, assembly GCA_031163375.1. Classification (NCBI taxonomy): domain Eukaryota; kingdom Metazoa; phylum Arthropoda; class Insecta; order Lepidoptera; family Crambidae; genus Conogethes; species Conogethes punctiferalis. The sequence goes on from CM062084.1 coordinate 14,412,591, forward strand.
CAATAATAATATCTAAACACAGAGGAAACTCGAAACGTTCATCACATTTTGGTCCCGTGACACTCAGTTCGGAAGGTAGGGTAACCTTAGTAACCAACGGGTCTGTCAACATTATCTCGATATATCAAGTGGAGAGCAGCGCCGACAAAGGATAAGCTATCGAGATAGATACAATTTAGCTACCGATAAATTTAAACTCACTCTCACTCATATTAAAATCTAGATTACCTGGTACTTCATATTGATAGATAGATCTGATAGAGATGATTTTCCATGCACATTTATCATTATTATTTTTAATTATCTTCAGCTTTTCTTTGGATTCCCAGAAGAAACAAATATTGTAATCAAATTCAAAAATTGATTATGAACAGAAACAGAAGACTGACTAAAGAAAACAAAAAAAACCGCTTGGAACGTATCAACATTCGCCGTTTCGAATTTGTGAATTAATAGAGGAAGTCGTTCTAAGAATACGGCGAAACACAATACATCAAGACGCTCGTCTTGCGCGCGTATCCGCGGCCCGATACAAACGAGATAATACGACAGATTCGCGCAAAACATCCGCAATGGGCCTGTTTCCATAAAAAATATAATTAGTCCGTCTTTTAGATTGTTCAAAAATAAAAGACACGTATTTTTTCATTTGTAAATTAGACCAAAAATGACAATGATATAGCCCGTTAAAATTACGCGTGACGTCACATAGTGGGAGTATTTTCGCCACTAAGTAACGTCAAAGACCCCCACTCCTAAATTTTGATGCCTTGTATCTTTGTTATTTTTTGTTTAAATGAAAAAAGGAAAAATACGTGTCTAATATATTTTTATAATCTAAAATACGGACTAAATATAATGTAATTATTTTGACCCTGGAAACACCCCCATTATGTTCCACGTAACTAAATACAGGCGAATGAAGACAGTATGCCGTGTGCAGTACGACAACACACTGAAAAAAATGATTGGGAAATGGAAATTAACCGAAAGGAGGATAAAAATCCTCCTTTCGGTCCTCTTAAAATGGGGCAACGGAATCTCATAGGATCGCGAAGCATAGCGTTTGTCACGAACTTCTTTCTTTTGAAATGTGTAGAGGAATTAATATGATATGCTCACTTGGGCCTGCCTCCTCTTAGTGTTGAAAGAAACATGACTTTCAGATAAAACAAACCAAAAGAGCGATATTTAGATAACTCCTCCATTTTTGTCGTTTTTGGAGAAAGAACAGATTTTCTGAATGGAGATTTGCGATTTTTTGAATCGTTACTAATCAAACCAAAAATTTCAGGAACCCAAACAAAGATGTCAAGTCTTCCAGAGCCCTGCATCCACTTTTTGTTTGTGCAAGTACATATTAATAGCCTTATGCCCATAACAAAATCGTCTCTTACCGTCGGGAGATCATCAAAGCATTTTGTTCGTGCATGAATTAAATGCGTGATCTGATGGAAATAACAGATACGACATAAACGCTAGGTAAACAGATTAGATTGATTGATTTAGTTGTTGTTCCCTTACTTTGCACGTGTAGGTAAGTTAAACTGATCAATCACGGCATGTTCGCAAGCTTTTTCATAAACGAACATTCTTAAGTGGTCTGAAACATACTACATACATTTATATATCTGTTTCACTGTCCACTACTCGACTACAACCGACTAGTGTGTGGCAAACTTGTTCAACTTGTCGGCTTGTATGCGAATAACGAATGACGTACTACGCTGACGTCAGGTCATAGCCGTCGAACTCTAAAGTTGCGTGACCAATTCCTGTAAGAAAACAATAAGAGCTATATATAGATCAAGTTTCGGCTCCTTATTAGAGAACCGCGGCTGTAATAACAATCTCCGACCTTTAAAGGGAATTTCTTGTTATAATCATTTCTATTTCTAAATTAACCTCGCCAGCGGTAAACTGTACGCTCGTTTACAAAAATTGTTTTCATTTTCAATGTTTCTATTTTGGTAACCACAATTTATTGTTCACCATTAGATTTAGTTATACGTAGATTTTTTGTATAGGGGAAAAGGGGAATATTTTCCTTTTCTTCTTCTTACTTGAGTGTAATGTATTCTTTTATTTCTATATGAGTATGTATTCACCACGATGTTTAAGTATATTCTGACAGTTATCCATGCTTATAAAGTAATGAAATACCTAAGTGTTATTCGCTTATTTAATTACGCTAATTCCTAACAGATACGCTTCTGACAATATAGGCAATTAAAAAGTAATTTATAAACTTAAATTGTCCACGTTTAATTTGTCTGTTTATTTTTTTGTAATTCTAGTCATCATTAGATCACTAGATATTAGGAAAACAATTGTTGCTCCAATGACACATACTCGTACTCCAGCTAGTGTAAAATGCTTGTGTTATCGACTATACAATATACATGTACTGGCAAAAGGATGAAAAATGTCACAGCCAGTTAGCGGTTCGCGGTCGTAATGCGAATTTAATGAGGGTTAACCATGTGGAGGGCCGGTGCCGGAGGGCAACCCTCCCGTCACTCGCACGTAATGACTACAGACGAAGATCAGTGCACACTCCTACGTCACGCAGTAAAAAAATTTACGCATGAGTCAATTTTTTTCAATTGTACTGTTTGCAAAATTTAGATCAGCTAAATTGATACGACAATATTTTTTTGGAAATATGATTTATTGGCGTCAAACTTAAAATATATATCGGTAACTTGTATGACTTTAGATTATCACTGATGATTAGCGGTGAGCGGTATGTAAATTCTTTTTTGTCATATCTGACTTTGAGCCCGAATCAAAAGCTTAGCAAATAATCTGGTCTAATAACGATAATTTAAATATTTCTGAATTTTATTATTTTGTTATAACTTTTAGGATAACTTTCTTAATATTATCCTAGTGTTAATTATAATGAAATAAGTTTTCACTTCATTTCTACTAACTCAATATTATTACATGTCTCAATATCAAAAAAAGAAAGAAGAAAAATAGGAATTGTTTATTCATGATTAAGTAAAGATTACTCGTAATAATTATCCTTATTCAAATTTCTGTAGAAAAAGCTCCATTCTGAGATGTTATTTTTAGAACCAGAAAATTTATTATAATGAAAACAAAAAACAACTAGACATAGAACTTCACGGAACAATACAATTTGGAACAGAAATTATGATAAAAATCAAGTCTTGAATAAATCTTTTTTGCGGTAAGACTGACCTTGCGTTTCAATGGCCGTGGCCTATCCAGGATAATCTTCTAAAATATTCGTTCGTAGTTTGAAAATGAGCAGTATAAATCTTGTATCAGAAGAATATTTTGTTTTTTATAACTGTCCGACCTGCTTCCTTTCCGTTCTGGACGAATTTCTGAATTCTGACTATTCTGAGGTATTTGTACGTATAAAGAGCATTTTAGCTTTTTATACGTACGTATCGTACTAACTACTATTACTATAGTTAATGAGTTCTTCTTCGACTGTACGAGTATACTCCTTTTTTGAAGCTCGCTGAAATACGTAATTTTGCCTGACAACTACACTTGGCAACATAGGTAGGTAACCTAATCTAATTGTCCAGTCCCCAGCACCTACCTGCCCGCTCCCGGCCGGCCGCGGGGCTGGCATCAGGTCCACGTTTCCATTTATGGGATGGGATTCGCGTTAAAAATAGAAATGTTGATTGATGTAATCGTAGCAGGCCCGGGTGTGGGCGCGCTCCGCCGCCCGCCCGCACCACACGTGGGCGTCATTACATTTAAACCATAAATTTGAATGTTGCTATTTATAGTCTAATACGTTAACGTGAAAGGGAACCATCACACGATCACTAGTGGGCGGCTAACATCACTTGTATCAAATTCCGGCGAAACAAAATTAATTCGCGGGCCTGAGAAATCCGCCAGCCGTTCGGCGTATGTTTGCGCAAATGTAGCCGAGTCGATTTTAGTTGTTTTTATTCTAGGCTTTCTTAATTTTTTTTTGCTCTTATTCTTCTACCGGAGTGTGTCTATTAAGTAAACAAAGCGTTTCGTCAGTATTTATGTACCTATGTAAGTATTTCGTGATGGCTTTGTAGCCCTCAACCGGCACTTAGTAGGTAGTACTTGACCCATTTTTGTGCAGTCATTTTGTTAAATGCCCTTCCTGGGAATAGGTGAGCCAACCCTTAGTGCAAGTAGGTGTAATTTATCATTAGCCTTTGTTTGTTAGCACCCTTCGCGTACTGGTAATTGGAAAACCCACGCTAGCTGAAGTTGTGAATACAACCCTCTACAGTTACAAAAAAACTAACCAACATGCAAAGTTACCGATAATTACAATTAATAGTAATGGTGGCTTCAATGGTGGAGTCATTAATTATACATGCAGCCTTGCATTAATTAATTTACTTAATGGATACGAGTACTTAAAATGTACTTGCTAATTTCTTTGCAACATTTGCATTTCAATTCAATTTAATACTCTATTTATCAATTAGTTAACCTCAACAAGTCAACAGTTATGCCGTTAACCTTGGAGAATTGATGTAACAAGATTTATAGAAAAGCAATTAAAATGTTTTTAGATTACATAGCAAAAGAATCGTTCAAATATAAAGCTATATAATATACAGCATATATATTATACGGAAATTATCGATAGTACAATACATATTAATATAATTTTATGGCAAAAAGATCAGGCTATTGTTTTTCTGATGCTGGCTCATGGGATGAAAATAGCATTATATATTAACTTATGGATTTAAACAGAAACTAATAGAAACATCAACTAATAGCATCATCGATTTGTAGGAGTTGAAGTTGGATCACAAACGGGTCAATTTGAGAAACAAACTTATCTAAATGGGCAGTGGTGACGTTACACACGACATTGGAATCCATGCAAGGGAAAAATTTACTTAAAAACAAATGACTGCACGTATTGTGTGTAACTCAGATTTAATAAAAAACAAAACAATATGAATAAATTTCGAATCAACTCGATTTTTAACGGTTTCCACTATGTTTCGTTTGCTGAATGGATTGTTGTTGTCGATCGGAACGAAACAAGGACGAAATGACCTTTTGTTATTCGCTTTTCCTATAGCGTAGCTACTGTGTGAACGGCGGACAATTATTTATTTATTTATTTATTTATTTATTTATTACACAAAAAGAAATACAACAGACTTATAATTAAGACGTCTAAAACCAGGCAATGGTTTGACTAGACGTCATACATTCACACTATTCATTAAAACAGTCCTTCACTGCCAAAAACAAATCGCAATAATAATACATTTAACATAAACGAAAACATGCAGGTAGGACGCATGCGCCGCGGCGCCGCGCTGCTCTCGCTCACGCACCGGCGACACACCAATCGCCACAATCGCCCCGTCTCACTTAACAATATAATACAGCATGTTCAGAGAATTGAAAAAAATAAAAACCTAATATTATGTATATTTTAATTACGATTAATTTGATCTTCCTTATAAAAATATTTTTTGATAAACGATTTTAAGTGTTTTATGTTTTTATTACGCATAGATTTTATATATTGCTGAGGAATTTTATTTAAGATCTCTGGTATTAAGTAATTCTTTATTCTTTTGCCGTAGAAATTATTATATCTATTACATAAATATTTTATTTGCTTTGATTGTCTGGTTTGTTTATTTATCTTAGTTAACGGTAAAGCATCTATCATATCCAAATTTTCTTTTAGCAGTAAGTAATCCACCATTTCATATACAGACAAAATTTTGCAATATTTAAGCAGGCCACAATCATTATCTTTAAATTTAATTTTTGTCTTTGATCCAACGATTACTTTAATTATCCGTAATTGGAGTTTGTATATTTTATCTAAATATGTTTTGAATGTCCTTCCATAACTCGTAATCCCATAGGTAAATAGTGGTTCTACAAGCGCCCTATACAGCATTAATAGCACTGGAAATTTAATTTTGTGTGATATAATCTTAAATCTTGCGAGGATTGCACGCATTTTGTTACAAATAACTTCTATATTCGGTCCCCAGTTAAGTCTATTATCGATAACAAGACCCAAATACCTTTGCTGCGTTACTTTATCGATAGGCTCACAAATACATTGTTTAGTAATGTTATGCATACAATCATGGTTATGTAATACTATTTTAACGTCATGGGTTGCTCGAATGTGACTAGAGTTAATGTGCATTATCTTAGTTTTTTGCGAGTTCAAAACTAACCCCATGTCGTGGGACCACTTACTTAACATATCCATGTCAGCTTGCAAACGAGCCTCTGCAGTTTCTATATTGCGGTCTGCCGATATCAAACAAGTGTCATCCGCGAACTGGTATATTGAGCACTTTGTAATAAGGTTGTTAATGTCATTTACATATGCCAAGTAGTGTAAAGGCCCTAAGACTGAGCCCTGGGCCGTTCCGATTTCGCTACTGATACCTTCGCTAACGGTATTTGCAACCTTTACTTTATACTTTCTGTTTTGCAGATAATTTTTACTCCATAATAATAAAGGCCCTCGTATTCCAGTTGCATCTAACTTTTCCAACAACGTATCATGTCGTAGCGTGTCAAACGCTTTACTATAATCTATAAAAGCGACCAAGACATGTTTTTTATCATTCAGACATGAATTGATTTCATCTGTAAATTTTGAGAGCAACATACTTGTACTTTTTTTGGGTTGAAATCCAAACTGGTTGGGTGAAAGGATACTATTACTACTGTAAAACTGTTGGATTTGTTCACAGATGAATTTTTCCAAGATTTTGTCTATAATAGGTAATATTGATATAGGCCTATAGTTATTATAATCACTATGAGAACCTTGCTTGTGTATAGGTCTTACGATGCTCATTTTCAGTTCGTCAGGATAAACACCTTGTTTGACAGATTCGTTGCAGAATTTAACAATGGTCAAAGTTATAAGTTTAGACAAGTGTTTTATATCTAATGGTCTTATTTTGTCGAACCCTGGCGATTTTTTGTCATTGATTCGTTGTATAATTTTTGATATTTTATCTTCCGTGGCTGGTTTAAAACGTATGGACACATTCGCGGGTTTTTTATATTGGTCAGAATTCAATAGTACGTTATTACAATTGGACGTAATCTTATTTATGTTATATTGAAAATTTTCAGCAAAGTTGTTAGCTATTTGAGATTCAGAAACATTATCCGTGCAAAATGAATTTAATATTACCTCATCCAAGTTTTTTTGTTTTTTACCCGATATTTCATTTATTAACCTCCACATTTTTTTCATATCTCCCTTATTCTGTTCAATTTGCGTTTTAAAATAATTATTTCTTCTTTTTTCTATTATTTTATTTAATTTATTTCTATATTTTTTGTATTCCAAATAAATTATTGCGTTACTTTTATCTTTTGACCATTTTTTAAACAATTCATCCCTTTTTATACATTTATCATTTAGGTGTTTGTTAATCCACGGTTCTTTACTTCTTTTACTAATAGTTTGTTTTACTTGATAAATTGAATTAGCATAGCATTTGTTGAATTCACGTTTTATGGAACTATATATAATGTTTGGATTGTCTTGAGTACTTATATGATCCCAATCTATTTTCTCCAATTCACTGTATAACTTTTTGTAATTAGTTTTTGTAACGAATTTTGGCTCAGCCTGTATATACGCTGGCAGTGCGCAAGCCAAAGCAATCATGCGATGGTCCGCCAGTACGGTTCCGAGCGCAGCTGAGTATAGGTCTTGCCTGTAGGAACGTATAAATGCATGATCGATGCAAGATTTCGTTACTAAATCTAACCTTTTCTCAATCCTTGTGTAATCAGAGATCCCGCAGGCAAGTCCCGACTCACTGAGCATATTAAGATATTCGTCCTTTACCGCAGTGTCACCCTTCAAATTAATATTTGTGTCTCCCAGCATTATAAAGTTATCCAGATGCGAGTATCTCTCAATTGTGCCGCGTAGCTCACTAACAAAGCCGCGTTTATCGCTAGATGGTGGTCTATATAAACTGCATAGTGTGTATTTTTGATGACTTGGAGTTGTGACGTAGCCCATTAGACATTCGAAGTTGAGTGTGGACATTTTAATAGTATTGAATTTATGTTTATTATTTATGTACACTATTATTCCACCCCCTTTACGGTTTTTTCGTAATTCTGTGTGCATGTTATATCCAGATATATTATATAGCGAGCTTATCGTTTGAGAGATACCCGCTTCCGTGACCACAATAACATCAATTCGATTTTTGAAGTTTTCAATACACTGCAAAAGAGAGGCGAAATTTTTTATCATGGAACGTATGTTTATATGAATACAGGAGAACGATGCTGACGGTACACAATCAAAAAATGTATTCAAGTTGGTGCAATCATACAATTCAGTTACTATATTATCTAGGTCACAATCCATACTAGGCATATAGCAATTAGGGAACTTAATGTAGTGAATACCTTACAGACACGAACTTACAACAAAAATTTTTTAATATCGTCCTCATTTCTCACAACAAAGATTTTTGACTTTTCATCTTTCCGTACCTTTATGAGACCGTCCTTACACCAAATGAATTTAACACTATCCTTCAAATCAGTTTTCACCTTCCACATCAGCCATTTGTTGAACGCCGTTAGAGCTTCCCGTATATAGACCTTATCCTTAGGGTCTCCCGCTGTCTGGATAGCCGATTGGAGGTCCTTAACAATCAACTTCTTCTCTTTAGCCTGTTCTAACCACTGAGTCCGTTTTCCTTCCTGTAATTCTACCAGTAGTATACCAGGCTTATCCGCTCTCAAGCTCGTGCGCCTGGCTGACTTGATCGAGTCCTCGGGCACATGCAGCTTTTTAGCTACCGCCTTCGCAATTATGACCGGCTCCACATTCTCAGTATCCGCTATGCCTGCTATTTCTATATGATTAGCCAGTTGTTTCTGTTCCAGTTCTTGGATTCTTTGTTCTACAGCATTTAATTTAGTCTCTAAATGAACATTAGTATTGGTGAGATGAGCATTTTTCTTTTCAAGGTCCTTGATTCTCGTTGAATATGCCTGCATACATTCTTTAAAATCATCAATTTTATCACTGAAGAAGTCCAATGTTTCAGTTATAGTTTTCATTTCTTTTTGAATGGTCTTCTCCACGCCCTTGAATAATTTCTTGAATAGTGGTTTTTGAAGCAACCCTTCCAAATCCTCCTCATCCTCCGAGTCAGGTTCAGAATTGATTAAAGAAGCTCGTTTAGACGTAATTTTCAAACAATCCTGGCATGTCCACTCCAGGCTCTCCGCTGAGCGTAAAGCTGCTAATTGCTTGGTTGTGAGACTTGCGCATTGAGTAGTACCATGTACTACTTTTTCGCACTTATTGCAATCAAGCCCATTAGATTGTGCGATTACAACAAAATTGATTTTATCGACTAAATGTAACAAACGAAGTTACACGTTTACTACTATGTGTGCTATTTTTAAAATACAAGTTCAATTGAATATTCTTTAGTTTGGTAGCACAAATCTTTTATCATCGGAAATCAGTAATTTTGTGACAACGATTTGCTTTGCTACGGCATTCATTCTCTTCAAACTTCCGTCAGTGGGACAAGAAAACGAATTACGATTCGAAACTTGTGCAGTTCTAGGGTTGCCTTCGGAATTTCATCTGACAATTGGAGTAGGTAAGTAGGTAAAAATAGCCTCATATGAAGAACACAGTCGATTGAAATGCTGACGCATGATGATGCATAAAAACCACAATATCCGGTCATTGTTTACCGCACAGCTAAACATTGCGATATTTATTAATTCCAAAAATAATCAACGCTCTCTTTATCGAATCAGCGATTACGTTTGGCCCTCAGAAAGCATACAAATTAGCGTTAGTTACCAGCACGGTTCATTGAGTAAATGGTGATCGAATTACGGTCACAACACAGCTATTATGCTCCCTTCTCCATCTACGAGACTGGTCAAATAACCCGGGATATCATAAAATTGTAGAGCACATACCTACTTTGTCCCCTCTTGTTCATTAAATGAACAGTGAAAAATTTAAAAATCAGATGATTAAAAAAAATCCGCAGTATCACATCTTCACTACCAGCCCACTGGGAGATCCTCCCAGGAGAAAAAAATCTATTTTTACAATGACAATCATAGAAACAACTATTGAATTTAAAAAAAAATCTCGAAAGTAATGTAGCTGCAAATGTTCAGATCTTCCTTTAACTTAGTGGATATGCACTGACTGCAGTTTGCAGTCCAGAAATTGTCTGAAACATTGCATCGGCACGCGCTGCGGTCGCTTACAGTACCCCCACCGAGCAGTCTTAGCAGTTGGCGAATAGTGAACGGTGGCGCATGCGCGGCGCGCTCGCATGAATGGAGCCGCCGCCCATTGAGCCGCGCCGCGAGCCGGCGCACAACGAAACCAACACCAGTACAACACATACACAAATATATTTTTTTTATAGAAAAGAGCGGTCACGCTTTTCTCCCAGGGGGGTAGGCAGAGACCACGTCTTTCCATTTGCTACGATCCTGGCAGACTGGACAACTTTTGCTTCGTCCACTCCATTCATTAATCTCTTCTCTTCTGGGAGACAGGCGTGACGTTATTGTATGTATGTAAAAGAGCGGTCAGGATGACCTCACTCCACCTGATGGTAACCGCCCGTGAGATCCAAATGTTAACCAAAAAGTACAATAGGACAAACCCGCCGCGCCTGTCGCCTTCACCATGAAGGCCCAAAGAACCCAAGATTTTAAGAGGAAAGAAAAAACAAGAGCTGGAAGAATAAGTTATACAATAAAAGTTTACAATACTTAGTTTTAGTCGTAAATGAACTATGTGCAGCTCTCCATTTGATTGCCACTATGCATAGTTAAAATAGGGCACCAACTCCCAGCCTTCATGTTATGCAAATCGTCCACCTCAGCTGGTCTGAGGGCGGCTTAGCTATACTTTCACAAACATCATTACTATAGTTTATGGAAGTCCTTTTGGCTAGGCCTACAACGCGCATGGCAATGGTAGCTTTTTTTATAGTAGCTCGACATGATGGCTTCCCTACGACTGATGGAAAGCGAAAGAGAAGCCCAAGTCGCTGTGATAACGGGCAAGTAACTAGTCAGTTGTCAATCTGTCAGTTGCCACCGTTATGCCGGCCCAACCCTAACCCCCCACGAGCGCCGGCAACCCTGCTCACCGGCAGAAACACGCAATTGCATGCAATAGGCATTTTTCATTGTCGTCTACCATCAGTGTCGTGTTTCGCTACTGCCACGCGCGTACTCTGTGGCCGCGCCAGTTGCTAGGCTTCGTTTCGCCGTTCTAATGCAATACACTCGGTTACCTAACCCCGCCGATGCCGCGGCACCGCTCACAAATGATGAATGAGTTTATTAACCAAGGTTTTTACGTGCCGATTGCCGACTGCAATGCGTCAACCCGCCCGCCACGGAGTTTTACTTGCAATAGTTTTCATCAATGATCATTGTTTAAAAGGCACGCTACGTTTTACGCTTCGGTTTTAGTTATGTACTGTCCGGTTTTATGTGAATGAATGGCTTCGTATCTAATTAAAAAACTATGCTCAGTCACCATAATTAATTTAATTCGGATTGATCGTTATTAATCTAGAGCGTGTTTAGAACGTAACCTTGAAAAGAGCCATTGAAAATTTTACTACAATTTTATGTTTCGGTGTGACATCTATGTTTCTAATTACATACTTAGTAAAGGCTTGTAAGAACGATGCTTGCCATTGAATTTTACACCATTTATGTTTGGCTATACATATACATATTACGAGTAGGTATTAAATATTGAAGCCACGGAGCAAATATTTCTAGAATATTTGCAGGGACCATCTCCGTAAACTGTAATACCTAATGAAAACAGAATTGGTAATAGGTGGTAAGTTGATGTAGCGAGAAAACACGATAGTATCAAATCTTCTAGATACCTCCTTCAAGGAAATGTTAACAGGAGCACAATAGTTTCTAAAGACACACGTCGGCTATGGAAACATTACAAATTTCAGTTCGTACGTGAACAACATTGTACTCCAACTACTAAACAAATAGGACATTGTTCAGAAACTAGCTGGATGCCACAAAGATCTATACAATCGTATTGGTCCGAGAATAGAATTCAATGTCGTATGAATTTCAACAATCGGTGTTGTCAGAGGCCCGGCCCAGCTGAACCGTCCCAACGTATGATTGGAAAATTTGACATTGACATAATGTGTGAGCTCGGTAGTAAGTACATATCTATTGACATGCGCGAGAGTCACGACATGACACATAATAACGTTCAACATAAAACGCTGGCATTTTCCATACAACAAAACGTGAATAACTTGAGTGTACCTGTCAGAGATATTGACTAACCGGCCGTGTACAACATAGTCATCGGCAGTGCTCATTACAGAGTTACTGAGAATTAGCTTTTTGTTATTGGCAAGTGCAGCCCACGCTACACTCGGATCAAAGTTCAGAAACAGGTACGAGCGTAGTCCACACGAGTTTCTTTCAAGTAATTCTCAGTACATAATTGTCATATCTTTCGGAACGGAACGAGTTTTTGAAATGTGGCAATGTCATCGTTTACCGGCGCGGACACCAGTAGCGACCTCAATGACTCATACTTCCGTATCATTAATTTCGCTGTTCCAAAAAGGCATCCACATCCTCAAATTAAGTGCTCAAACATCCGCGTTGTAATCAGATTAACACCGTTGATTTGCTATTGGCTCTACGGAAACAGCTAATGTAGTCCTCAAAAATTGGACATTAATTGGAAACGTATGATTCGTTTCGTCGATGATTGATGCACATTAGAGGAATTATGTGAATGACTAGTTAAAAATATCAGAAATGCGCAGATAACAATTTCCTATGTTAGTAATGAATCAAATTGTGAAGTTGCCGATCCAATCTTGATCAGAAACCAACTCGTACTTTATAACAATATTTATTATAGTTTAGGCATTGCACTGTGCTTCGTTAGCACTTGTAGTGTGATGTACATCGTAAAATCCAATAACTTCATTGATTAGGTAAGTAATTCTCGGTAATTTTCCTGCTTAAACTGCAATTACAACGAAATAAATGTGTTTTATTTTAATTTTCCCTTCTATTTAACCAATATGGAATGTACGTTTGTTGAATCAGCTTCCTTTTAAAAGGCTTTTTGAATATACATAGAAGTTTAGTTGCAATCGGGGAAGTGAACATTGAAATGTAATTTTATTTTTACTGACAATGTTGCGTGTTTTGGGTGTAGCACATCAAGCAGTTATCGAGACAGCAGCAGCTGCAACAAACAACATTTGTTGCATAAAAGAAGGGGCAAAGCGTTAGGCAAAAGTTAGTTCAGTTTTCTTTTTCACTGACAATGTTGCACGTATCGGTGTTTTAGATGTAGATTGCCTGTTCCCACAGGGCGAGTTTCTCACCGTGGACAGCAAGCAGGTAAACGTAATAGCTCATCAAGCAGATATCGAGAAAGTCGGTATCGGTATCCAGTCACGGCGGAGCGCTCGGTCGCCCGTCGGCTTTTTCCGTCGCGCGGTGATTAAGGGAAACGTCTCACGCGCATGAAATCGGATTCCCACGCGTGCGCGAACCGCGAGTTTCCTCGTTCACGTAATTAAAGCTGCCACGGGGGGCAGGTTTCGCTGAATTAACAAGCTCTCATTAGGAGACTATTGATGAGTGTTACCAGTTTAACGATCATAGATCTGGCTCTAACCATGAAAAATGGGAATACGAAATCGAAAAAAAAAACTCATTTTACCAGTTTGGAAGAGTCTCTCACGCAAACTTTTCACTTTAGAAAAAAATTATATTAAAAACCTCAACATCATTTTAAAATATCTATCCATAGATACCCCCACACGTACAGGTCTGATGAATTTTTTGAGTTTCAGTTCTATGTATGGGGAACCCCAAAAATTTTGGATTATTTTCTGATTTTATTTTAAAATCATAATGCGGTTAATACATCTACGCACCAAATTTCAATAATGTAGCTCTTATAGTTTCGGAATAAACTGGCTGTGACATAGGACGGACAGACAGACAGACAGACATGACGAATCTATAAGGGTCCCGTTTTTGCCATTTTGGCTACGGAACCCAAAAAACGAACTTCTAGGTTTTTGTTTATGAAATCAGAACAATATAACTCGAAACAGAAATGAGACAATAAAATAGATATACTATAGAAATGGAAACCTTTGTTCAGCAAAAGGACAAAACAAACAGGCTCATAATGAATAACAAAACAAGTATGTATAAACGTACGATTATCATGGAACAATAGTAAGCACAAACTAGGTACCTACTTACTAGACTACGGAAATGACAAATCGGTCATATCGCATGTATGCGTGTGTGTAGCCGAATGACCTCTCTAGGTCGTCGCGATGACATCACCATCTCAACGCTATACAAAAATTATTAGCTGTAGGTAGATAGACTATTGTGTGCGGTGATAATGTAATGCGAGATATCTAGTTAGCATATTTATTTACAAGTGAAGTCAACAAGATTACAATTGAACTTGGGTTTATGAATCCGGTTCGCGTCTTTTCTTATGTGCTGCTATTGAATGGTTGTTTCCCACAGTTCGCTCCCGCTATCTAGTAAATTCCAAACCCGGTGCATATTTAAGGAAGGCAAAAAAGTTCTAGTAGAGTTTAATAAGAATTGATACATTTATAAACCAAACACGAACGAACGAATCCCTTTAGTTTAACAATATGAAATTAGACAATTACTAGAATCAGGCAATTCATTAGCAGATGCGTCTAATAAATTATACGTACTAATTAATTACCCCCACTCGACAAAGATATCTATGTTAGTAAGTCGATAATAAAATGTTATACAGATTATTAAAACCAAAACTACGATCAATTACACTAGTAAACAAGTGGCTTCTACTGTTCATCCAACATTTGACAAAATAAATACAATTACTTAGACACTTTTGCAAATTAGTCAATTTTTGCTAAGTGTTCGATGTCTGACTGTCGATATAAATATATTACCTATCTATGTAGGTAAAACTAAATTTACAAATCCTCATTGGTAATATAATTTGGATCTTGACTCGAGTTCGTTCTCATGGCAAGTTAACCAATAACTTAGGAAACCGTAACGGCGCCCTTCAAATCAAAATTCCCACAACATCATGCGAAAATTTACCTTTTAAAATCAGAATGAAATTGATAATCGTCGTTTTAGAAAGGACGGAAGCAAGAGTGGAGGTGATTGCAGCCATGTCGACACAGACGGGCAATCATCCAGCGAGTCCAATTGGTTAACAGTATAATAAAGTGCACGGGTGCCTAGGAGAAAATGTTCGGAAATTGGAATTTCAAGTATATTTTCGGGTAGTTTTCTAATTTCTTTAAATTTACTTCCAAAATCTAGTTCCTATATCTAGCGCTAGATAATTCAGATTCAGAAATGGCGTAAAAATATTCCATCTTGTAATGACAGGAGTAAAAACCGGCCTGAAGGACAAAATATTCAGCCCATAGACACCGCAACATCAGGGGAGTCAACCATGCATTGCAATATAAAGAGTGTACTAACCGCAATCCCATGAGTGGTAGGTGTGGCACATGCTGAGCTCCAGCCTCGCTGCACCATTCAGGATACGCTCGGTGGAAACCCTCGAAGTCACCTGACAACAAAAAAGGCACACGTTAAAAATACAATGGAGAAAATACCTTAATGGAGCCGCCATCTTTTTATAGTCGGGATCAAATTCTAAAACTCAAACCGGTTACGAAAAGGGTCAGATACATATTTAGTTAGAGCAAGGTTAAGGGAGACTAAAATATCTGTAGTAACCGTTTGGCTAGAGGGCATTTAAGGCTAAACATAGAAGTTTAAACCCAGCAATTATCAAAAAATATTTGCAAAGCCATTATAGGTCTTCTCCTTAACTTGTCTACGTCTGAAGACGTTTATAGCTGTACCATTAGTACTTCAACAACGAGTGAAATTGGTTTCCTAACCTTTCGATGATGATACATCATGTGAGTCATTTGGATATAATCATCGATCAATCGCTTGGAGAGACCGTCCGCTACTTTAATTAATAGCCGCCACTTAAGAACCCTCAGTAGCCATGTAATATAGTGTCGAGTTGTCGAGCATTCAGCACGAATGGAGTGTTTTGATGTCATGTAAATTGCAAATGAACTACAAAGCCAACAAACTACGTCCACAAAGTTGCTTCGCACTACAATTGATAGTTGCTCGCTAAGTATCGACACAAACTATCGTGTTAATAAAGTTTCAAGTGCGTTCATTCATTGTTTGTTCTCATTGATATTCTTCCATTCATCGGCGTACGTCCTCGCACGCGGTTGAAAGTCACTTTGTAAAGGCGATCGCGCTAACGAATGAAAAACAACGCTAAGCCGGCTATATACAAACAACTATAGCATATTCCTACGTATAATCTAATCCGAGATCGGATAAGCAAGCGGATACGAAAGCAGCTTATCACAACAATACGAGGTTTTTAATAACTTTCCAAGAAATAGTGCAGTTATTTTGGACGATATTGCCCATGTAATATGACAGATTATTGCGGTCGCATTACACACAAATAAAATTATCTAGAGTTCTATTTTTGCACCTGCCACTTAAACAATCAACAATGATTGTGATCTTATCAATGATCCTTTTATCAGGATTTATGCCTGTGTAAAGTGAGACGTAAATTTCCATTTTGTGGAATACAGATGTTAAAAAAGTTCAGTTAAGTACTTTAAATTTCAGGCTCTATAAGTATCAGGTTGACGATTACGATTATAAACAATTATAAACATACTTATATGCTACCTATGTTGCTATATATACTCGTATATATTTATAACCTAAATTAGCTACTTCAGTTTTGGATATGGCAACTGCTACTGCTACCACGATTCCGCCATTATAATGATTTAAGAATGCGTAAGAAATTGATGTTCGTAAAAATCTGTCAGATTTGTAGTCTGAAAACCTACCTTGATTTGACAATGTTACGTATTGACTTGGCAGGAGGACTAAACTCAGGCATAATTAATTCATATAAACCTGAGAATCCTTTGAAAAGAAATACTCTGCTAACCCTAAGAATTTCTGTAAAGCAAACTTGTCTTGGAACGCTGCTTCCCGGATTCAGGACGGTAATAAGAGCATCTTACGATAGAAATATCTGTAAGCCGTTGCGGCGGTTGACAGCGGCGCGGCGTGGGCGCAACACGGCTGCGTTTCCGCCGCTCAGCAGTTTCCTGTCGCCGACACGGGCCGCGTCACGCCGCTATTGTCACCATGCTAATGCCGCTCTCGTTATGCCCGTCAAACCCATAAGCCGTTACAAGAAGTATAAAACCCACTTACGAATCGAGGTGATCATTGCCAAGTCGATTGAGAAATATTTTCATGGATTATATCACAGTTTGCGTAAGTTACCGTTTGCTGGTGAATTGACTGAAAATAAATTAAACGGAACAGTGGATTGTATAATACTATTTGAAATAAACTGTTAGCTAGATGCCATAGGCCACATTCCAAAACCGTGCGCCTCCGTTTAATCATCATCCCGGCTTAGTAAGTCCATTGAGTCATGTTATATCAATCTAGTTGATTATGTGTCCCATGTACAATATTTATTAAATGTGTTGCTTAATCGAAATTCTCGATTAGCCACCTGGTGGTCCACAGTGAACAAGGACTTAGAGCGTCCTGGCGCTTCAGAACGAGGAGAGCCGACCCCAAATAATGAAAAATACTAGAAATAAAAGAAGAAGAAGCTTAATCAAAATTCTCAAGACAATTTTGTTTGCTATTGGAAAATATTTCTTTCGACACTAATGAATGAGTTATGTCATGGTTCTGTTTTAAAAGAAAAAGAAATATAATGTCATCTCATTGTGTTGGTATCCTGCTTACAAGCTGCCCGTAGGTAGCCGATGGGCTCATCAGTGATTTATGTGTGGCACCTTCGTCTGAAGTGATGCTAGGCAGGCCACGGAAGGGCGTCGAGCGCCGGGCATTGGGCAGGCGGGCAGACGGGCAGACGGGCGCTCGGGCTGCGAGGCAGCACGCAGCCGCGGCGGGCGGGAGGGGGAGGGGGGGAGGGCAGGGCGGCGGCATCGATCCGGTGACTCATCGCGCCCATTCATCCGCCGCACTCAATGAACCCGCAGCGCCCGCCCGCCCGCGCTCACCCCCGCCCGTGTCCTCGGCGGCAAGGACTCCATAAAATCCGCCCCACGCCTCGTGAAGCGAATCCTTCAGCCCATTACACCCACATAATATAAAACGTGATCGTTTCGCCATTTCGACCGTGGCCCGCCCACGGGTTACCATACGCAGGGCGACATTGTATTAAAATAATAACAGTCGCGGCATAACGCCTTTTACGTCGCGAGCTAACGTCAGGTTTTAACGATGTAAAATGGCACCAATCGATTCGGCCTTCAAGGTCGAGGCGATAAATTTTAAGAAAACAATTCGTTTTTGTATAGGAGTCGGTCTGCGGAGTGTTACGCTGGGAGTCCCGGGCGGGCGCGTGGGCGGCAGGTGGAGGCCTTGGCCCGCCGAGTCCTTCCGTCCCGCAACGATTATCAGAAACCTTGCACAGTTTTAGCCAGCCTTCAGTCTACAGCCTACAGCACGCCTCGTATATCACATTCTATGAAAGATAAATAGCTTCAGGGCATAGCGAAAAAATACCTCGGAAAGCCCAAGATCCTCATAATGATCCAAAGCGCATTGTTTTATCTTTTGTGTTTGCAAGTCTAGGTCTTACTACTTCGACAGTTCAAGGAATATGACGATTCTCGAATTTCTGGCAACCTCTCAGAGTATGTTCAATAAGTTTCTTTTCTTTACAACATAGTGCCAAGCAGCGTTGTCTTTTCTATAAAACCTTCACATCTACTGCTAACCACGTGCTTTGGTTTAATGAATCTCCGTAAGGGTAACTAACGGTAACCATTTGGCATTCTTCCAACGACAGGAGGCAACTAATTGAAAAAAGATAGCTCCGTTTAATCAGCTCATACGAAATGAGGCGATAAGCCAGATCCAATTTGCAAGTTGTACTCTACGGTTGGGCAATTCCAAAGCACCATTATCCTGATAACAATAGATGAAGCGAAAGCGTCGGTACGTCATGGAAAGCTTAGGATTCATAAATAGAGTTTAATCAAGCCTGTTGGGACAATTTGAACCAATTTAGAGTGGATGGTGGGCGACTTATTTATGATCGCACATGGGCTCCGAGAGGCCGAGCAGAACCTACGTCAATTAGGACATTAATTCTGTCAGTCCTAATAATCACTCTTGTTGTTTGTTTGGAAGTTGAAACTGTTTTCGATTCGAAAAGAACACTTTTTTGTTTTTTTTTTATTATACTGGGCGATTAATTAGATAGCTTCTACGAGTATATCCACTTGTTCAACATGCTATTCATTTGTCGTAAAATCCCACGCTAGGGGAATACAGTTTATTATTGCATGCACATTATGTTACATGAGGATAATTAATTCAAACTAAAGCAAATCTATTTATATAAAAATACCTATTTTAAATTAAGCCATGAATTATGCATTTCATATTTCAAAATTGGGAATATACATCAAGGTTATTTGGGAACGGAGATGAATAATGCTTGAGACGAATAGTTGATAACATAAGTTAGAAGCTCACGCTGCCTACAAAAGGAGGTTCATTAATGTATCTGAAACATAAAGAGTATTACAAAACACCGGAACTTTTAACGTATTACTTCGCAGCAGAAATCAATTACTAGTTCATGGCAAGACGCCAGAAGAACTGCATTTCCTCCTCGCAATCAAACCACTTTCAAGACAGAAACATCCACTCTGAGATATAAATAGATTTAAAAATTGTGAAATTGGCATTGGAGATATTCTGTATGAATTTATTCTTGTGCACAGTATAATAGAGGCTGGTCATATAAGTTCAATTACACCAAGTATTGATGATTGAAGTAAGACTCTCAAAGATAAAATCCAAAATTCAGAATGTCTTAACCAAGTACTGAATTTGGTGCTTCCCAATTTATTAGAAAACTTAACATCACCATGGATGCTTACGGTTTCCCCATATCTCATTAGTTACCTATACAACACAGAGCTTTCCGCTCATTTTGGAATCAGCTTTACAAATAATTAGTATGTGACTAGCTAGTAATGCCCGGACATTGTACGGCTTTTGCTTTTCTTTTATAGTAGCTCGACATAACGGCTTCCCTACGCCTGATGGAAAGCGAAAGAGAAGTCCAAGTCGCTGTGACAACGGGCAAGTAACTGGTCAATTACCTGTCAGTTGCCACCGCCATGCCGGCCCAACCCTAACCCCCCACGAGCTCCGGAAACCCTAGTCACCGGCACACGACCCGGAGGTCATTTTGCTGCGGTATTCTATATGGTGCAGGTCCTTCCCCGGACGGGCAGCTCAATTCCAGCGAAGATTCGCTATGCCCTACCTCTTTTATAATCTATCTCTTCGAGTATCAGGAAGGGCTTAGATGCCTCACATGTTCCACACATCTCATCAGGTTTATTTCCAGTTTTATTCGGGAAACAAAAGAGATATAAAACGGTAATAAATAAATAATGTTCAGCCAGATTCCGAGAATTTAAGGAATTGACGTCATCGGGTTTTGAATTGATTCTACTTCTTAGAACCGACGAGATGTAAGCTCGAGATATTCAAGACGTAATATAAATAACTGGAGGCTATAAAGAAAACGATTTGATAATATCTATTTGTAGTATTCATTAAACCTTACTTATTTTTTGTGCTTATATATTTTTTAAAACCACATGTCTGTCCTACTGTCCTGTTACATGATGTGAGGTTTCGGTCACGCGTCGCGTTCAAGTCGACCTAAACGAGGCCGAACATAGTCTTAATTTTCCTTTGAAAAAAGCTTGGGATAAAATTTCTCGGCTTGCTATTAAAATACAATTTAGAAATAACACAGCCATTTTTCAGAATAATATTATGAATACCGCCACTAGGAAAACGCAAAAGGAAAAACCTAACAATAATAAAAAACTGCGAAAATAATACACGGCTACTTGTGAAGGCGGTCTCGGTTTCATGTTAAGTTGATGAAGCTTTTGTTCAGACTTGAATGTGATATTGAGTGAGATAGTGATTGCTGGTTCTCGGGGGATATGATAACGATGGGCGTAACGCATTAAATGACGCAAAATTGCCCTGAACACAAATTATTATGAGTGCTGACCGACCCCAAATTGGGAAAAAGCAGATTGAGTATCGTATGTAGTAAAAGTGTGTCGTAGTACACCATGTTTTGCAGATAATACTCAACTCAAGCGGATGCTCAAGCCTGAACTTGACAACAACGCGGCCTTGCTCAAACGAAACCAGCTTTAACAACAGACGACACGCTTTGATAAAATTTGTGACCTCTACATGCCTCCACAGCGTAACTAAGCCAATTTTTTTTGTACAGGATCACCGTACCGCGACGAGACATTAAATAAAATCAGAATACAATACATAGTAGCGCAGAGTGTAATCAGCGGATTGGACATTACATCAGCGCGCAAAAACTGTCAATGCCAATGTTACGCCCTCGGATCGTTATTAATAAACAAACGCTGAGTATGGGCCCCATTCATAATGACATCACTATTTCCGCCAATCTTGAACAATTTCATCGCATACTCATAATTCGCTTTATGCATAAGAAAGCAATGGAAAATCAGACAACGCAATTGTTTCCGCGATGTGGTTAGTTTAATTCTAGCGCGATTGAATTTATGAGATCTAACTTCCTTTTCCCATTTCGTTTTCCTCTACGAGTTACATTATAACGTCCACTCCCACCAGATGCACACGATTTCCTTCGTCGTTATTGTTGAGTACAAAGAGTTTACATTCAGTACAGAGCAGATAACATCCTGTTATTCGCACGCACGTGCCATTTATTTTATGATCGACCAGAGCCATCGTCTCTGAATTGGCTGCTCGCCGGCCATTATAATACGACAGTTCATTTCAGCCAGCTGACAAGGATCGGGAACAGGGGTTCTTTGGTTTAGCAAAATTACAGGCGGTACTAGTCACGTCATCCTTTTAAGAAAGAACCAGTAGTGAATTGTATCCAGTCTGGTGTACCAAAATATTCACAGTATTTTCTGCGTTGAATAGCATCTCTATTTTGGGGGTCAAAATAATTACATTATATTCTTCTTTTTCATAAAAATGTATTGAACACGTATTTTCCCTTTTTTCATTCAAATATAAAATAGCAAAGATATAAGGCATCAAAAGTTAGGAGTGGGAGTCTTTGTCGTCACTCCGTCCCGCAAATGCTGCAGTTTTTGAAATTCATACTTTCGTATGTATGACAATAGCAACAACAGATGAAATTGGCAGGACGTGAGTGAAACAGGAACTTATTAATAAAATTGCGGCGCTCTTCCGTCGGACGCCGAAGCAGTATTCGCATCCGGCCCTCTTTTGATCGTTCGGTTTATATTAACCAGAAATAATATAATACGTTCTGGCTTCTTTCATCGCTGCCGTCGTTGTTTACATCCCTTGTATCCGTTTGAAGAAATTCTGGTTACTGTTGTGATTATTGTAATCCAGCGTTTGCGTTAACTTTGCCAGATTAACCGCAAACAACTTCTTGTTCTATTCTTGCGTATCCTGCAGAACATTTACCTTCGACTGGAGTTCATCCAAATACAACTGCATCTTTTCTGATAAATAAATCATCTCCTTTTTCATACATTGTAGGCTTGGTTGGTGGTGGATGTATTAATTAAAAAACATTGGACGAACGTTTAATAAAAAGTACCAATAAATGCTAAATATGCCATCCTAATTGTATGTGCTCATTCGCCACGCAATACGTAGGTACATTGATGGCGAGTATGCGCGTTTAACAGTCCATAAAATAACGCATAGTTGGAACAACAAAGTGGCTTGTCGGCGATCGTAATCAGCATCGTCTCGTCTCGGAGCACAATAAGTAGTCGACTTCCTCTCCCACGTTTGGTGGGGCGGATGCCTCGACTGGCGACCTCCGGCTCGCCTCTGCGCCACAGCCACGCTTTAAATAATAACTAATCCGAGAGTCCCCGATCGATGTATTTATTATTTATACTGTGCCCTAGTCGACTGTTCACGGACTTTCAAACGTAGAGATCCGAATGAAACGATAGGGAAACAAGTAATATTCTGTCTACGAAGGTACGCAATTATTATTTTTTAAGCCGCAAGGTATAGCGCCCCCGAAATATGTAATGTTATTTTTAAGGTGAATGTTCTAAACCTTTTTTCAGAAAACGTGGTACAAAAAAGATACGTTCAATTATAAGTACACAAGGTAAGACAAGAAAAGTCTGATGTTCTATCTTAAATATCAAAGTTTATACATTTGTTCACTGTTTTTGGAAGTTGTACGAAATATCTTATTTAAGATCTAAATCGTACATCAATATTGAGAACGCTTTAATGAGACTACATTATGAATCGTACCCAACGCGTTATTATAACAGCGCTCTGTTTGAAAGTGACTATGAGTAGGTAGGATTTTTTGTCAATGAACCATTACGAAATTACTGCACGGCAACTGGTATTACGCGTTCTCGCTTAGGTAATATACCTACTTGAATGCATGAATGATAATATTATGTACCTGCCACGGCGAGCTAAATACGTGGGAAGTCAGGTGTTTGTTCTATACAGTTTTTAATTTTTATTATGATTTTTGTAACATAGTCTTAATGGCAAAAATACAGGATTGTTTTATTACGTATCTTCTTCTATCTTTTATTCGTAAGTTCGAGATCGAACATTGAGAATAATGAATTTGTTACTACACTTGCATTTATACTATGTAAGAGAGCAACAGACATCAATATCAGTATTAAATAATGAACAAATAATGGTCTTTGTATTGGTCTGGGTGTTTACTATGTATAATAATATTTACCTATTTGTTTATAAAAAGAAAGTATCTAAATAAGTTTATCAGTTATCTAGTACCCATAGTACAAGCTTCAACCTAGTTTGGGGCTAGATGGTGATGTGTGGCCTAGTGTAGCATGTCTTGGGTTATTTATTGTACTCCCTGAGGTTAACCCTGATTTAATGAGTTAGAGCAAGGATTGCATGTATTAAATGGTGGCTCAAACCTCGTAAATCAGAGGATATTATTATTTTTATGAATAAACAATTTTATTATTACTATTGTTTTTATAGTATGTGGATGCTTATAAATTGGAAGTGTTGTTAGCCACTCAAAATAAATTACCCATATACATTGTTTTGATACTACTTAATTTCTTTTTCTGGCTTACTTGCAGAAAGAACTTAAAATTTTATTACATATGCATTAATTTATTGAATGAAGTGACAATTTGAACTAATCTGCTTAAGAACTCTGGATCTCAGACTATATTGTAAAACTATACAGGAGATGAAACCATCTTTAAATTTTATTGCCCATAGATCATAATATCAAGGGATTATTGTGTACACTCAGTTCATAAAGACACCATGATGCACTTTAGAATCCAAGTCAAAAGCACAATTACATTATTGTTTAATCACTTGCCAGATGTTAATTAATGCAAAATGAATCTCTATATAACTAGTTGTTCTAACATCATGTAAGTAAAAAATTACAACTTTACAAGAGCACATAAAACCATGGCTTTTCTTTAAAATGAACCCATAGACATATTAGACATACTGAAATTATCCTACTAATATTATAAACGCGAAAGTTTGTTTGGATAGATGGATGGATGTTTGTTCCACTATCACACAAAAACTACTGAACGGATTTCAATGAAACTTTACAGGAATATAGTTTGTACATCAGATTAACACATAGGCTATGTTTTATATGAATATCATGCGGGTAGAGCCGCGGGCAGCAGCTAGTTTTTCCTATAGCTTTCTTGAAATCTTGCGAAGGCCATCAAGACCCTTTTCTGGTCAGTGAGCCAACACCAGGATTGTAACATGTTTTTATAAAAACTATATACCTAATCCTAAATGGAATAGTAAACAATTTGGTACTTCTCAATAGATTTCTTGGATACAAATTATTCCTCCTGTTAGCAAAGCATACATTTTTGACACT
This sequence comes from Conogethes punctiferalis, assembly GCA_031163375.1. Classification (NCBI taxonomy): domain Eukaryota; kingdom Metazoa; phylum Arthropoda; class Insecta; order Lepidoptera; family Crambidae; genus Conogethes; species Conogethes punctiferalis. Next base: position 14,437,756 of record CM062084.1, read on the forward strand.
TTAGGTGAGGGTGTGTGAAAAATGTACCTATGTATAATTAACCTGAATGGGTATCACAAACAAGAAACAAGCTTATTAACAAACGAGGCGCTGGCAACTGACTGGTGGCGTTATAACCGTCACAATTGAAGGTATAGCTAAATACTACAAGGCAGCAGCCTCACCGGAGCGAGAGGCTGCATCCTGCAATCGCCAATCCGCCTGCTTAGCATGGCCATTATGGGTATATCCTCCAGATGATTGCTCTAAGAGGTGAACAACTGGAGAGGTCTGTGTCCAGCAGTGGACCGCAAAAGGCTGATGATGATCACGGCACAAGAACAAAGATGAATTTTATTGAAAATCTATTTAGGGCTAAAACATTGATATTTTATAAATATTATTCTGTGGTAACTACTTAATAGTGTATTTCATATGTTTATATTTTCAATGAGTAGGTATTTGGGTGAATAATTTATGACATTGTAGTTTTATTCATTTAGATGCTTACTAAAAACTAATTTCTTTCCCTTTCATCACTTGACTTGGATGAGTGGGTATAATTCTTAAATTTATCGGCAGCTTTGCACAATTAATATATTGGATGATTTGTCAAGCATAAATATTATTATACAGTACAAACAATACAAATACCTACATGGCCCTGATAAATATGACTTCTGGATATCAATACAGGAATTACAGTCCTGTTTTTGATTATTTTGTTAATGAGTTCTACACAGATAAACTTTAGTGTAATCTGCAGGCATAATACCTTTAGAGATGACCACATACAGTACCTACCTACACAATACACATACAGGAATTATGCCCTGGTTTTGGTCATTTTGTTGTTAATGAGTTTTACATAGACACATTTTGGTGTAATTAAGTTAGCAGGCATTATACCTTTAGAGTAGACCAGACAGTATGCATACAAAATTTACAAAACCTTTTGTATCATTGAAATAAAGGGAATTGATTTAATTTTCAGTGCACCCCACACTGAAAATTAAATCACTTACCTCTACTCAAAGTAGTGAAATACAAGGAGAGATTGAAAAATAACTGACAAAAAGACAACCATTTTAACGAAATAGAACTAAATAGATATGTAGTGAAAATATTACCTTCGAGACAGACTACTTGCACGTTGTCCTGCTTGAGCCTCTTCAGCAAAATGCCATGAACGGAATCCGGGTCCGTGGTTGACCCGTCCCCGTACAACACAAAAATGCCTCGCGTACGACAATGCGCGATTCTGGCCTTCAACTCTTTACATTGCACTGTGGACGCAATGTCGATTTTCCCGGCTGCCAATCGCCGCAGCATTATACTGGGAATGGAAAAATTCACAGCGGAACGTATGTGAGACACGGAATAATCGTTTGACCCGCGGCAGTCTATCAGTATCATGTCCCTCTCGTCCGAGCGCAGCTTCGCCAGCAGCCACTCTTTCGACACCAAATCGCACTCACATTCCGTGTCCGTGGGCATTTTGGAATCAGAATGTCCTTTTCTGTTTACAAGGGCCCTTCACAACTTTCAATCGCCTGTTGCACTAATGCATGAACACCATGCAAATCATTGAGTTAGTACACATAAACATTGTGGTTGTCACTTTTTACGAACAATACACCTAACTACAGAAGTTATTTAATTAAAATAAAACAAGAGATTTAAACGTCGAAACTTAAAGACACTGAATAAATCCTACACATTTGTGGCGAGCGCATAAGCGCTTAACAGCGAAACAACCCAACGAACGAATTCTGTATTCTACACGAACGAACGGCCTACGACGCGACGAAGAACTCGCAGGGGACCGGGGGAGATTGAAGGTGAGGAGGGCGAAGGGGAATAGATTAATGAACGAACGGATCCAACCAATGAGAAGGGAGCTAGTGACGCCCAACCCAACGATATGCGAATGCATTAATAACGATAAATCTATCGATTCGGAATTCATTTCGTACTATAAAATAATAAATATCAATATTCTAAATAAATAAATATCTATATAAGAGTAAACGTTTTTTGTAAATTATGAAATAACAAATTAGTTGTACTGCATACGTAAGTATGTCAGCACGTCTTTTTGGAATGTTATTGCAAAATTATTTTCCTCCAAGCATTATGTAGGGTTTAATAATAAAAATATTACTTATATTAAATCAGTATATACTTAAATTAAATCTACATTATAAAAATGATCGTATGCACTTGGCGACACATTCAGCGTATGACATTCACGAGTTATGACTCGTGAACAAGTGAACCGATTTCAATAATTACTTGTTTAGAATCTTCCTTGAAGTACGAGGATGGTTTTTACGCAGAGAAAAAAACATTAGATAAGATAGGTACAGCGTGTATGTAGATGAGTTGGGCCAGCCAGTTGTACATAAAATGAACAAATAAATATAAATTTTGTATTCTTTATTTAAACAACGATAAACATCGAGGTGTAATGTAACAACACCATTATTCAATGTTACCAACTAAAAATATTTCGATTAATTAGTAGAATTTCTAGCCGTGACTCGCGTCGTGCCTGATATTTTAAGCGCACCTGTCCGTACCTAATAAACCTCAGGCGCCACGCGCCGGGACTTATGTCTATTCCCACTCGGATTCTTTGAATGAATATCATTTAAATTGTGACGGAATGCTCAATAAAACTATGGGATTTATTTTTGAATCTGGCAACATTGGAGCTAGTGACGTAATAAATTCCGTATCGATACAGACCGACAAAGATGTTTTGACGTGTCGTGGTGGAGTTCGGAACTAAACGCCTCAAAACTTACTTTTGAATTTGATGTTGATTTTCGACACTACGTACCTAACTAATGTTCTTGTTGGTTTGTTTATACACAGACCGATTTTAATCTGAACCTACTAGAATAACGTGCGACAAGCTGGATGAGATATGGAAGCCTAAGATCGATCAAAGTGGCGAACCATATGATGGATTTGATTGCAAAAGGCTGATGCAACGAGCGCCCGCTTCGGAGGGCGCGACGCTATTAAAGAAGCTTGCGACCCTATTTAAAAAGCCGGCGAAGTCCAATTACGTCCTTAAAAGAAATGGAGATGGTTTAGATCAATTGATAATAGTACTTAATACTTCCATGATAAATTTATACCTATTTGGAGTTTAGTTTGGTAAGTTATGACTAGATTTTTTCGGTCGCACTAGTATGTATGTCATATGTCAATTTGACGTTTGATTGAACTGACACCTGACACTTGCGTAAACTCGCATCTCGCTTGTTCGTCAAGGAATAGTTTATTTTCGGTCAAAAAATAAGTTATATTTTCCTATAACTCATAAACATCAATTGAAATAAGTTGCTATTAATCTCTCTTCAATCATCATGGATGATCTATACGATAATCTGGATAATTATGAGGATCAAAACTTAATTGAACAGGTAACGTTACATTTTAGCGCCAAATATTCTTATTGTCAATTTCCTTCATCAATAAAATAATTACGGCGTTATTTCTCTAGCTTGGCTGATAAAATCTAAGTGATCATGGCTATTAACGTTAATGTCTGACCCATTGTTTTTTTGTAGTTGAAAAATGAAAATATTGAACTGAAAAATAAGCTTGAGGCGTATACCAAAACTGTGGACAAATTACAAAAAGTAAGTGAAATTTGATATGATTTCCGTGTAACACTAAGCTCACAGTAGGTAAATTTATTATTTGCAATCATCACATGTTTTGATTTAATAACCTTGAAGGAAATACAACATTTGTTTCTGGTGAAGTATGTTTTTGCTGATTTTCAATTTGTTACTGATGCATGTTTTCCATTAATGTGTTAGATAAATGTTTTTTAGCATACCATAACAATTTTTTGGGACTTACTATACATATTATACATTTGTTTATGTAGTCTTAACAATAAAACAAATGGGTATTAAAGTTTACCAAAAATGACACAAATATACACAAATAATGCTTTGGAGATTCATTTTATTTATATTTATTGGTTTAGTGTTAATATCTATTTATAACTATGCAGCTATATCTAACTTAATTATTCCGCTGGCTCAGTGACCCATATCTTGCTAAGCTATATAAAACTTTAGTCAGTAGTTTGTACTGTCATTGCATCATTCTATTGCAGTGTGTCACATGTAACTATAGTTCATTTGCGTTAAGAAAATAGTGACTCATCACCGACTGCCGGCCACGAAATTATAATTTCTAGCGTTTTAATTGGCTAGTGGCCGGCAGTCGGTGATAATTTCTAGCGTTTTAATTGGCTAGTGGCCGGCAGTCGGTGATAATTTCTAGCGTTTTAATTGGCTAGTGGCCGGCAGTCGGTGATAATTTCTAGCTTTTTAATTGGCTAGTGGCCGGCAGTCGGTGATGAGTCACTATTTTCTTAACGCGAATGAACTATAGACATCATTGCTCTAAATGAAATGGGCAATAAATGAAAAAATAAATAAAGTTTATTATACTTTCTTCTTTTTCAATCTATGCTGTCCTACTGCTGGGCAAAGTATCCCCTAAATTTTTCCATAGTTCTTTGTCTAAAGCCAGGGCCTGCCAATCCTCTGATTGATGGACCAAAACGTCACACCATCCTTTCCAGGGCTGTCCCCTTCAGCGGTAGCCATCTTCCGGCACCCATTATGTGACGATCCTGGCCCATCTCTCCTCCTTCATTCTGTATACATGGCCCACCCAATCCCATTTACAATTTTTATATAATTTTAATCATGTTTTATTGCATATTCTTCAAATGAGAATGTATGCATTTTATGTCTAATACTTAATCCTTCTGAGAATCTGCATTAGCGTGTCACAGAATGGATGTGCATTGATATTTTAGAATATTTTACAGGATTTTGACAGAGTGTCTTCCGATTTCAAGAAAATGGAATTGAACTATTCATCTTTATTGAAGACTGCTAAGGTAGAGATTGAAAGAAAAACAAAAATTATAAAAGATCTTAATAAGGAGTAAGAACATTTTTTATTTATGTTTGTATTACTTAGATGCATTATAATATGAAACTAATTGTTTTGTCCTACATTACAGGAAAGATATGATTGTCTTGAAGTCCTTACAAAATAAAAATCATATCAATATTAGGAATCTCAGGAATATAACAAAACCTTTTGAAAAAGGTCCTATGACTGATGGTAATTTTGGTAAAAACACCAACCTGCCAGTTGCTGATAATTTGAAAGCGAAGTGTGATACAACAATGAATAGTGGAAGGTTTGTATTTTCATTGTTGTCTTAATTTGTCATTGCTTTATGAACCACGGATACATCTGGCAGAGTCTGAATGAACAAGGTGTGGAAGAGCCGTATATACAAATAATAAAAGCTATCTATAAAAATTGCAAAAGTCTGATCAAATTGGAAACCAAAGGAGAGCAGTTCCCCATTATGAGAGGCGTGAGACAAGGAGACCCACTCTCTCCCAAGCTGTTCAATGCCGTCCTCGAACACATATTCAGGAAACTAGACTGGGAAAATTATGGCATAAACATTAACGGCAGTCGCCTCAACCACCTGAGATTCGCTGATGATATCGTCCTGTTAGAAGAAGACCCCAACAAACTAAGAAACATGATAAAGACCATTGCGGAAAAAAGCAGGGATGCAGGATTAGAAATGAATGCAAGTAAGACAAAACTGATGACCAACTCCTCGGAAATCAGCATAGAGGTGCAAGGAAACAAGATCGAATATGTAAAAGAATATGTTTACCTTGGCCAAATCATATCCCCGGAGGACTCTATGTCAAAGGAAATAAGCAAAAGAATTGCCTGCGGATGGAGGAAATACTGGTCACTAAAGGAAATAATGAAAAATAAGAAATTGAGTATGCGGATTAAGAGGAAGACTTTTGACACCTGCATCCTACCATGCCTGACATACGGGTGCGAAACATGGGCGCTGACAGAGAAACATCGGGAAAAGCTAGCCAACGCACAGAGGGCAATGGAGAGGAGCATGTTGGGAGTCAGACGAAGGGACAGGATAAGAAACTACAAAATCAGAGAAGTAACGAAGGTTTCAGACATAATTGCTCGCATTGACCACCTAAAGTGGGGCTGGACGGGACACATGTTGCGATGTAGAACCGACAAATGGAGCAGACGAGTCACTCTATGGTACCCCAGAGAAAACTGCAGAAGGAGGGGGCGGCCAAGAGTGAGATGGAGGGATGAAATCCGCCTAACTCTGGGACCATACTGGACCAGGGTGGCGGAGGACAGAGCCCAATGGAGAGAGCTGGAGGAGGCCTATGCCAAAAGGCACGCCGAGATAAGGGACATTCTCTAGTCTCGGAGTAAAAGGGCTATTATCATTATCATATCATTATCATTATCATATGACAGAAAAAAATTGGCTTATGACAAGTTTGGTTCAGTGGTATAGTGGATGTTGCCCCTGACATCGTGTTTGCGGGTTTAATTAAACCTTGCATACATGCACAGTACAAACATTTGTATGCATGAATGTGTCTGTTTGTATTGGTCTGGGTGTATGCTATGTAGAATATGTATTTATTTACAAAAAAGTATTTAAGTAACTTTATAAGTAGTCTAGTACCCATAGTAGCCACTGCTTAGTTTGCGACTAGATAGTGTGGCGTGGTATAGTGTTGACATTTCTTGGTTGTGTCTTCTTTGTTCAAAAACTTACACTTTGGATTGGAGCCCAGGGCAGGATAATTACCAAATAAGCTATTATGGCTAAAAATTGTAATTAGTTCGTCTTTTAGCTTATTCAAAAATAAAAGACACATATTTTTTAAATAGCAAGTTTTTTTTTAATATTTCAGAAAAGAGGAATCTCGTTTTTCATCAGTCGATACTGTCACCAGCTGTAATACAGATGTCACTAGCAGACTACTGAAACTAGCTGGTAGCAATACTGAAAGCGTTGAGCAGTGGAGCGACAGGACCAGCGATACCAAAGAGAACTTGAAGAAGGATGTTGAGGAGAGTGGGAACATGAAGACTCGCGCACTCGGCATTAGAAACAGACGGAAATCCATGCCAGCTGCCAGGTATGTTCTGTTCATATGTGTTGTCAGCCTGAAAATGTCTTTTGGTAAATTTCAGAATCCATCTCTGGATGCGAGAAGTCCAGGATCGATCAAAGTGCAAGACATTGGGAGAGGCCTATGTCCAGCAGTGGACTGATACGGGCTGATGATGATGATGATTATAAAGCCTCCATCAAACGCCTCCTCAATAAACTATTTTAGACCCAATGCTGAAGTAGTTCATCATCATATTACATGGCTTCACTTCCACTCAAGTCTTCATGTCCAATTCGACGCGGCCGGAGTAAGTTCATGGAGCTTTTGTATTCCGCCAGGCCATCGAAGGATATGTGAATAATTCAGATCAGCGTAAGTGCGAGATACTCTCGCGATATACATGAAGAGCGCTTTCACATTTGTATAGGCGTTTTAGTCGCGCGATTTCAGCGTTGCACAGCGAATTCTTTAGGCCGCTAACTGGACGTTATCTTGATGTAGTATAGTTGGCTCGCGCGATCATCTTTTCCTGTTCCCGCTTCAGTCGCTACCGCGGTCGTACAGTTTGCGGCCTAAGGGATAAACTGTACAACGGTGAAACTGCACGGCTTTATACGGCTTATAAACCCAGACCAAATACCTATAACATCTTTTTACTCATCGCAACACATCTACAGTTGAATATTAGGATATATAGTCCGCATCATATATTAGGTACATCTACTGTAAGTATTACCATACTTCTTATTTCTAGGTCACAAGCCAAATTTAGTTCAGATGAGGAGTGTGAAGAAACATACAATAGAAATGAAAAGTACAAAAAATTTTATCAATCCAGAGAGGATAATAGTAGACAAAATGTTGATAAATACCATGACAGATACAGACATAAAGGTTTGGAAGACAGAAACAAAGTGTCTGAGACATCCAGTGTGGAAGACAGGTACTCTTCTGGTTATGAACCAAATAATAGAGATACATATCATAGAAATAGAAACGACAAGTACGGAATTGATAAGCATAGGACCAGGGATAGATATGATAATACTCAAAGAAATAAAAGATATGTAAGCCCCGACCGGTCCCGGAGGCCCAATAGACCTGAAGGTATATTTCAGAGGCAAGAATATGGGAGACATAGGTTATTGGAAAGTCCACCACCAGATAAATTTCATCATTATGATCAAAGGAATCGCGAAAGTAATCGCAAGCACGAAAGAGATGACCTATTTGATCGTGACAGAAGAGATTGTCAACTAGATAAATTCCCTATTAAGCATAAAATAGTCAGCGAACACCGCGAGGAACCTATTAGTAAAAGGCAAAGAACTGATTCTCTTAGTAAATATGCTGAGGAAGAGAAAAGGTGGGCTAAAGATAAAGGGCTTCCTTTGGAGAAATCTGTATCTGATCTCCTTGAGGAAATGCCACAGTATACATCTTGCCAATCACCTGATGATTACCTTCTGTCTGACGATGGTTCATCACATCATGTTAAGGGTATGTTTTCTTTATTATTTATAATTATTTTTAGAATAACAGCAAAGATCTATAATCAGTGATTGATGTTATGTTTTTTCCAGAAATTATGACCACAGCTGCAATACCCCTTGAAGATCCTAGACCTCAAAGTAAGAAGTATGTATTGAAAAATACAGACAAAAACGCCGAATTGTCTACTGTCACTGGCAGAAATGTTGATTTGAAAATGGTAGATCTTTCCCAGTGGGGCATGCTTCATATGGAAAAAGTAGATGTACCAAAAGCTTTAACTACAATACCCTCTCAATGTAATGATGAAATTATTAGTGAAATATATATGGATATTGAAAATCCAATATCAAATATGTCTGCAGAATCCGGTGAAATTGTGTCCTGTAATGAAGGCGAGTCCGATAATGTGGGCATCAACAGGAAGTCACAATTACAGTCTAGTAAGAGGCTGTCAATACAAGCCGATAAGAAGTCACAAAACGAACTTAAAGACGCAGATATTAACCCATCTAAATTAAATTCTAAAGAAAATCTGGTAAAACCCACATACAAAATACCAAAACTTAAAAGCAGTACTCAAGATAAGCCCCCCATTCAAAGCAATATGCCCGCAATTTCAACAGGACCGGACCCCTTTGATAAAACAAAATTAACTGACGACAGGAGTAGACATTGTAAGACAATGAAAACGAGACTAGATCATGTTTCTGAGAGGGCCACATTGAAAGAAAGCGAGGAGGCAGATAAGCTTAAGTGTAAAGTAAGTAAAAGTAAGAGTAATAATAAAACTAGCTCTCTAAAACAGGAACAAAAGAATACAGATTCTTTTAAGTCTGCAAAACAAATAGTAGCTGATGATTTAGAGTTAAGTGACGAAACATGCGATAATACAGAGATTCTCCAAAAAACGGTAGTGGATAATAACACCCATCTAATACAAAAACTTGAACCTGAAACGACGAAGAACATTGTTGAAAATAAAGTGTCTGAACATAAGAGTTCACATAAAGATTCCGAAAGTAAAAGTTTTCATAGCAAACCTGACAATACAGTTAAAGATGAAAATAAAAAACAACGAGGTAAGAAAAAGGTTTCTAAAACCAAAGAAACTGATAAAATGGATGAAGCCAATACTGTTACAGATAAAAAAGAGAAAGTTAAAAAGGACAAAAAAAGTAAATTCAATGAATTGTTTGGAGGAGACAGTAATAGTTTAATGACACCAGAAGATTTTGGAACTAATAGTTTAATTTCACCAGATGACTTGGGCATAGTTCCAGTTGTGCAAGATCCTCAGCAGTCCGCAGTCGAGTATATGCAAATATGCGAAGATGCGCAGGATGCGGTTGACATAAAAGTAACGGAGAATACAAAAGAACCATCCTTGTCTGTACCATTACAGACAGATGTAGGCAAAGAAGTGGTAGAGCCACAAAGTAGTAAAAATGACAAACCATCTAAATCAAAATCAAAACCTGTCAATGATACTAAGAAAAAGAAGCCTAAAAAGACTGAAAGCGATTGTGTAGTTTCTGTTCAAGATCCTCCCACTCAAACAGAGACTTGTCAGAGCTTGGTTGCAAATGTTCCTATAGGAATGGTCCCGCTAGAAGAACCTATACTCATCTCTCCAATAGAACCTTTACCTCCAATAGTTACGGAAGTAACGATGACCGATAGGATCCAGGGAGAATCGGCTGATAAGATCAGTGTGGTTAAAAGTGTGCTTTATAAACACGATGGATTGTTGAAAGCGTTAGCGACATCTACACCACATAAAGCGTTGGTGCCGGACAGTTTAGATATGGGGGGAGTACGTACGGTGACTGAGCCGAGTAGCAGTGCCAAAGAATGCTTGGGGAGTGTGGACGGTGACGCGGGCAACGCTTCGTCCACGACAGAGACGGCTGACGAACAGAAAGAGACAGATGTCCCCGACGTCAGGATATTCGTCAAAAGGCGAAGAAGAGTTATAAAAAAGTAATATTCGTAGTTGTTTTGCGTTGTATTGGTTAATTTTTATGTGTAAAATACTATTCATGAAGTTACATTAATTTTTGTGACATCGGTTATCCAGATTATAAAAATGTTATGTAATGAAAAATACTTCAGGTATCTATATTTTTTTTTTATCTTTACATTAATATGACAGTCCCTTTCAAAACATTTCAAATTTGGTGTATCGAGGATGTTTTCATGTGTGTGCAGGGAGGGCAGCGGAACTTGAGTAATGATGTGCGATATCACTTATTCCTGCTTGACCTTAGATTTAGAGAATGGGCTGAGCGTTCCTTATGTAAAGTAAATACGAGCAAGAAAGAGCCAGAGATGAATCGAGTGTGTGGCCAGTAGTTGTGTTTTGTGTGGAAAAAGCGGACACATTGTAGATGCGTATAGACCGCACGATCGCTTCCTCTCTGAAAAAGAGAATGGTTATGTACGGGTATTATTGCTTAGCTTAGTCCATTCTCTAACAGTGTGTTTCTTCAGAAGAGCCTATTGAGGGTAAGCGTTTGCGTTCTTGGGCTGCGGTGACCGCTCCAGCAGGCGGGCCGGCAGCCATTTTGTCAACCCTAGTAGTAGTAGTAAGAAGAGGCTAACAAAAATTTCCAATGATATTGCTTAAACCATCTCCGCCTCCTTTCAGTGAAACACTATCATTGGTGAATATTTGTAGGCTTCGCTCAGCTTCACGCAGCCCAGATCCAATATGATAATGGTTTTATGATAAAAGGGCAAACGCGTTCTAACTTATTTGAAATAGTCGCTATATAGTTGACTTTTGCTTTGTTGTAAATAATGTATATATTTATTAAGGTTACAAATATAATATAATAGTAAAAACTTGGCAATTTAAATTAATAAACCATTTATATTCCCGTAACAGTCTTTATTGTCCTTAAAAATAATTATAAATTATATATTTATTTACATCAATTAATAGAATACATATAAAATAACAGTATCACTTCGTCAGTGCAATATAACATTACATATCAAAATAACTACAATTGAAAAAAATCGTTTTAATTTAAAACATTTCATGTATTTAACTTAAAAAGATTATTCAACAGACATTCTCAATAGACAAAACATATCTCATACCGATGGAATACATTATTAACTCGGCCAGGTACTAAGTGATTGCGAATTGAATGTACTAGTCAGGGACTCTGGAATTATACAGCAGAGCAAATATGAATAACAATGCCTAGTTTAGCTCGGATTCGGAAACTTTGAATGAACGTTCTTCAAATTTGACAGTAGTAGTACAAGGCTAATGTCAAATTTGAATGGAAGGAGTGACCTTTATGGTTCTCTCATTCTCATTCAGGAATAATATAACTTACCTTATTCAACTATATTTATTTTTTGTTCAAAGATATATTGCCACAGTCATTAATTACTACCTACATGAAATGGATTATATCCACACCTTTTTCTATAATATTGTAGAAAATTATAAATAAAGCGATATAAACGTCATTCACAGTTCATGTTAAAAGCAATAAAAAAGTATGCAGTAACATACTATATTCAAAAAGTCAGATAGCTACTTTTTTCGAGCATGTTTACAACAATACATATAAAAGATACATACATTATGTACATGATTCTAACACATTTTATTCAGCAGTCTCGCTATGATCAATACATAGCTGAAATAATGAGGTGGTATGAAGTAACTAAGCGTGTGCGAAGTCGCTGCAACGGTCAGTGACGTAACAGAACTATAGTGTGGCCACCGGCATAATGCCACAGGCATCCAACCCTAGAGAGGCCCCAGCAAAGAGGTAGTGAGCTCCGTAGTCTATATCTATATAAGTATATAAAAATGAATCTCTATTTCCTTTGGTCACGCCATCACGCTATTTTACTTATTTTTATTTTTGTTGTCTTTGTCAGGAGAAGGTTCTTATGAAAGTCATACCGGACCGTTGGGTTTGACGCGGCGTGCGCTCTGGTCGGCACCCCTCCCTGGGAGCTTGATGCTCAGGTGCTGGCCACTACGTACCTGTGGTTGGCTGGGGAAAGGGCGCGCGGGGAGCGCCCTGCCCCCGCGGAAAGAGGCGCTGTGCGGAGCGAGGCCCACGACGAGATGGTTCGTCTGTGGGCCGAGGACCTCGCCTCCGCTCAATTTGGACGGAGATTCCTGGACGCTGTCGGTCCCGTCTTGAAGGAATGGCTGGAGAGGCAACATGGTTTCCTCACGTTTCGTCTGGTGCAGATATTGTCTGGGCACGGGTGCTTCGGGCGATATCTGCATCGGATCGGACGGGAGGAAACCACTGTGTGCCACGAGTGTGGGGCCGGGTGTGACACGGCAGAGCACACCCTGGCCATCTGCCCAGCATTTAGTGATCCCCGGGCCGTTCTGGTCGGCTCGGTGGGGACTGATTTGTCGCACCCAGCAGTTGTCCGGGCAATGCTGGAGAGCCGAGCATCATGGCTGGCGATGGCCTCCTTTTGTGAGACAATGTCCCAAAAGGAGGCCGCGGAGCGGGAGCGGGAAGACGATCCCGATGCTCCTCCCCTCCGCCGACGAAGAGGTGGGCGCGCGCGGCGAACGTTCCGCCGCTTGTTGCCGCCTGACGGGGCCCAGCGGGCGGATGGTGCGGGGGCACCTCCACCCGCCTTGCACGGGTCCCCGTCTCCGTCGGACGGGAGTGGGTTGTCCTTTTGGACCCCTCCCGTCGCTCCCCCCTAGGGGGGTGAGCTCGTTTGGGTCTGCCGCATAGGGCGGACAGCGCTGGCGGTGTCAAGGTTGTATGAGTCATCCTCAGGACCCTTGACACCGTCCCCATAGGCGCATGACGAAAGGGCCGGGGTTTTTAGTGGGTATTCCCTGCCTCCCTACCATCTTGAGGCAGGGCGAGTCCCACTTAACCCGCCCCTCCCCCGAGCGGCGGGTATGCCTAAAAGCATTTTCCCCGGCTTAAAAAAAAAAAAAAAAAAAAAAAAAAAAAAAAAAAAAAAAAAAGGTTCTTATGAAAGAAAAAATGAAAAAAATGCACTCCAAGCCGGGGCGGGTCGCTAGTTACTTATAAATTTTAACTGGCCACGGGCCTCATTATGGTATAGTTACGCCGCTGGTAATGGTACTCTTTTCATCTTACACCAGAGGTCTCGCATGGGACCCCCTTGTGTACTACAAGGCGCTTCGCCCACGCCTAGTTATATCATTGACAAACGAAGGATATTTCTAAAGATGACCTTTCAACGGTGGGCTAATATTGTGCGAGGTACATTTGGCCCCGGAACTATACAACTGTTGCAAATATAAATAATATCGACCTTTAGGACGGCTGGACCAATGAATCATGAACACGATGTGCAGTACATATTTATAATGAAATGTTTAACTGACTTATATGGCAGACTTGTAGGTCTCATGCACTTATTAAACATGAAAAAAGTACATGAGACATTAAAGTCGGCTTCATGTATGTTAATAACTTTTAACCTTTGAAAGTCCAACGGTTTGACAACCTTGGTATGGGCCAAAACTTGCAAGTGCTTTTTTTCTGTCTAGAAATTACTGTAATGTAAACATTATGCTTTATTTGTGTCTCAGTAACAAATACTGCACTTGCCTAATTTCCTAATCACATTTAGTTCTGCCATCCCGACGGCCACAAAAACCAGGCTGTGATTAATTAAACATGCCTTCACATTACAAATATTATGTAACACATACATACAATAAAATGCCATCAAAATTGATAAATATATAATTTAACACCTAATTACACTTATTCGCAAATTCATTTTGGCCACGCCTTACTTTATACAAATACATAATATCTATATATTTACAAGATATTCAGCAGTTTCTAACGGCACATTAAAATGGCGAATCACACCATTTCGTCACTTATTACGTAAATATTTATCGAATGTCATTTGCGTGAGGTACAAAACTTATCGCTTACCTACTATCCGATAACAATAATTAGTTTTAGTTAATATGACACTGTAATCACTACTCAATACAAGATCTGACGTCCAGTGAGCCTATATAATTGGAATTTCAATATCGCTAATGCTATAGAAAACTTAATAATACTCTCCTGACCGATTTCGGCCACCGCGGCCATACTTCAAGGAGACTAGCTAAGTACGCAAGAGATATTAAATTGCATAGTGCGCAAAGACAGGTGAACTGTTTGTCCCTTTAATCTGGTAATCTAATGGGACGATATTTCGACACGACCGAAGAGAGATCAGACGCAGGGTCAAAGTGCTTTCGGGTGCTTTCATAAAGATACAAGTTTCCGGTACAGACAAATCTGTGCGGGTCGATACCGACCGGCGCAGGTATAATATTTCATGTTTACTTATGTGCTCACTTATAAAGAAACAGGTTTAAACTTGTCCGGGCCGACCACCTGCACCGAGCCATACGGTCTTCATTGTTTATGAAATAAGGACAGATTAACCTGTTTCTTTATGCGAGTTGACCCTGCACCGGTCGATACCGACCTGCACAGATTTGTCTTTACCGGAAACCTGTTTCTTTATGTAAGCATCCTTCCGTTGCACGAGGGTATATTACGATCAACATCCTGACTACGGAGTTGCTCCTGAATATATATTTCTATATAAAAAAAACCCTTGTTATTAGGTTGTTTATGGTTGTGTACCCTTTTTTGGCCCGAATCGGGATTCTTGGACCTATCTGTTGTCTGTTACTACTAGACCACGAGGCAGTCTGGAAAACTTAACAGTAATGTCGAGACGATCATAATGTACGAACGAGTTTATGGAATATTATTTTGTAATAAAAAAATTAATAGTCAATTGGCATACTTTTTATATGCTGTTAAATACTTCAGTATCGCAATACTAATATCCTATGACGTCATAAACACTGCTGGCATTACTTAATTCAATATTAGACGTCAGTTGTCAATTAACACTAAGTTGCGCGTACGCAACCAACGTCATTACCTATAGAACAGTGGTTCCCAACCTTTTTTTGACCAGAGAACCCTCTGATGTATCTTTTGATGGCAGGGACCACTATGTACAAAAAGAATAAAATATAAGCGTAATAAAAAACCGATCTTGATGAATCGCCCACGGAACAAAAGCTTTAGCGGACTATATTTTGACTCCTTCGGACCACTGGGTGGGAACCACTGCTATAGACTAAAGAAGGTAATAATAATAAGTCAATACGTTTTCAAACAAATTATTTACACCTTTTTGGCGGCTCATATGAACTAATCGTTCAGAGTCTACCCTCAGTCAAACCGTTAAACCACTATCGGCCGCTATACAATAGTTTTTCTATTGTGACCGGAATGCGGATACCTAAGTGAAGTATTAATCGCTTAGCGAGTATTGAAGCAACACTTGAGTGGGTATCTCTGCGCTGAGGACCTTTGCTATAAGTTGGCGTTGTGGGACAGCGTCCCTATAATGTTACCGGCCATTGGTATGTCGTCGTTCCGAGACGTGGAGGCGGTAGGCGCGTTCGCCCCATTGTGACCCGACGACGATCTGGAACAATCACATTTAAGTTTTAAAGGTGACTAGTATTAAAGCAGCATAATAATCAATCGCTACGGACTGCACTATTTGGCCTCGTTCAGGAGTCACTATCGTTGACGTTTGACGCTACGGTGACACTGACAGCAAAGTCGAGTTCCCGCCAATTTTTTTTTCTCTCTCTGGAGTCTCCGGTTAAAGTTGTGATTGTAATTGGATTATGACAATGAATACTTGTCAGATTATAAAACAATGTTTAAAAAGGTATCGATTTTCAAGGCGAGTGTGAATCAGCTTTTGTTGGGTAAGCGCGCTCCATCGTAGGCTCTAACGGAATAATAGGGGTGCTGGTAACAGACGGCGGACGCGTGGCCGGACCACGGACCACGGGTCCGCAGTAGGGTCGCACCGAGTCACTCACCGCTTGATGACCCGCCTGAGCACTGCGGGCGGCTGGTCGCAGGGGTCGTGCGGCGCCACGTGCTGGTAGCAGACGGCGGACGCGTGGCCGGACCGCGCCGACGTCAGCGTCGGACCGGCGGACCAAGTGTTCGTCGTCGGATCATACACCTCCACGATGTCTAGGAACGATGTCCCGTCGTACCCGCCTGGATATAAAGTTAAATTAATTAATTAATGCTCCACAAATGCATATATGCACGGTTATACACATTGCCTTCGGGAAGATTTCTCTCGGAAACGAGAAGGTGTCGTTCATTGAAATAATCTATCCGAAAAAAAGATTTCGCTCAAAGGCACTTACATCAAATTTGAATGAGAATTCGAGAAAGATTTCGAAAAAAATGTATGTCTATTTCTGCCCAAATTTTCATCATCATCATCATCATCAGCCTATTACAGTCCACTGCTGGACATAGGCCTCTCCAGTTATTCGCCACTTAGAGCAAACATCTGGAGGATATACCCATAATCGCCACGCTGGGCAGGCGGGTTGGCGATCGCAGGGCGTAGCTTCTTGCTCCGGTGACGCTGCTGCCCGTCACCGGTCTTTAGTATTTAGCTACGCCTTCAATTGTGATGGTTATACCGCCACCAGTCGGTTGCCAGCGCCTCGTTTGTTATTCGGCAGGATGCACCACGGGCAGGTGAGGTTGGCTTGGAGCGAAAAGATGATAGGCCGCTCCCTTACATCCCTATTTCAAAATTTAAATTTAAGGAAGTTGAAAGAGATCTTTCTTTCCAGACTTTGCGAAAAGCCTACAATAACACATAATACAATTTACAGAAAAGTGATAACGAGAATAACAATAATATGTTCGTCCATAGTCGTGTGTAGGTATAACAATCCACAAAAGAAATAAATAATACCTAGACATTCGTCATAATTTTCAGAAAGCGGCAGATAAACAACTTATCTCTATCAGATACCTAGGCAGTTGACAAACACGATTATTTAATCCTCCTCCTATAGGCCTTCCAGTCTATTACAGACCATATAAGCAGTGTCAGGAAGGGCGACAATGTGTTTCATGGCTGTGTAAGCCAATTCGGGAGCGGCAAATACGACCACAAGCCCGGCTAGCGTAACGTGTGCCCGTCGAGCAGGCATCGCGCTGCCGACGCTTGGCTCTCCCACTAGCGAGTGACCCAAACCAAGCATCATCGTGAACCTTACGTCCGTCAGACAGCAGCTTGCGCCACCCAATTCTGTCATCGGCGAGCTCCTCCCACTTATGGACCGGGATGTTGAAGGCGTGCATGTCCCAATTTGCTATCAATATGTCGTATATGTTTTGCTAGTTAATCGGCCAAACCGATATTGATTTGAGATAGTGAATTAGGTTTTGTGTTACGATATTCTAAGCGATTTTCAATAGCTTGATTATATCTTATCAGGGTCAAATTAATTAAAACCTTACATGTGAATAGTAATTTCATAAGTAAAAGCAAGTTCAATATATTCTAGTTCATTCTTTTCTATATACATTGCCTTCTGGTTTATTCCGAACGCACTGCCGCTGCAGTGCTGTGCTGGACAATCTTTCGACAGTTTACAATCTCGCAAGATAGTATAATCTAACGGTATTTACAATTTTACGGCGACATATACGACAAACCAAGGTAGTCTGTCGGACCGCGGACCCCAAGCAAAATCAAATATCTCGGTTGAAATGGCGCTGTGTGGCCCAGCGTGGCATGTCTTTTTTTATAAGAAGAGCTTTCAGGATGACCTCACTCCACCTGATGGTAAGCGGTCGTGAGGGCCAAAAGTTAGGTCGACAGGTATAATAGAGCAAACCCATTGCGCCTGTCGCCCTCACCCTGAAAGCCCGTAAGATGCCGTTTCACGCCCGGCCTAAAGAACCCAGGATTGTAAGAGGAAGGAACACATGGCTGGCATTCCATGAATTAATGGCACGGGGCAAGAACGAGGAACTAAGCCTCTTGGTGCGCGCCACCATCGTCTGGATAGTATGCGGATGACAACTTTACCCATGTGTGCAAAAACGGGATCCTTATAGATTCGTCATGTCTGTCTATCTGTCCGTATTTAGGTATTTTAAAATGATGTTGAGGTTTCTAACATATTTTTTTCTAAAGTGAATACCTAGTTTGCGCGACAGACTCTTCCAAAGTGGGAAAATGTGACCCCCCCCGTAACTTCTACTTCTAAAATATGGGCATGATAAAACTGAAAAAAAAAAACGAAATACTAACGAAAATGGTTTGAATGAAATCTAGACAGTAGTTTTTTTCAAACGTCATAAATAAAATTACCTAATTATTTTGATTCAATCAGTGGTACGCAACCCTACGTGCGCGAGTCCGAGTCGCACTTGGCCGGTTTTTTTAAATTTTTTTCGTAGAGACATGTTCGCTCACCCATGGCGTACAGCTTGTTGTCGAGCACGGTGAGCGAGAGGGCGGAGCGCGCGGTGCGCACGGCGGCGGCGGGCTCCCACACGTCGCGCTCCGTGTCGTAGCGCTCCACGGCCGCCAGCTGCGCCGCGCCGTCGTAGCCGCCCACCACGTAGATGTACTGCCCGAGCGCCGCCACGCCTACGCATCGCACACAAACTTATTCATTTTGTCATGTCGGTGATATGTAACTTACGACAAAAATAATCAGTCGAATTGAGAACCTCCTTTTTCGGTTACATACGAGATCAATCATTGTTAGATCAAGGATCTCAGGTTTAATTTATTACTGAGTCTACTGTTAAGTCGCTGGGACTAAAGGATTTTTTTGTGAAGCTCTATGCTCTAACCGATCTTTATATGAAATGTCTCAGGGTGAGTGATTTATTAAAGCTTCATTTCTATTGTAGTCTAAAAAACTATCTGACGTAGAAAATTCTGGGCAAACACATGCATGGGCGCTCGCGCCATCCACGTGTCGCTCTCGGGGTGGTGGCACTCGACATGGGTCACTGTAGGCTACACGGCACTGGGGTCACTGACCTGCGCCGCTGCGGGGCACGCGCATGGGCGCTCGCGCCGTCCACGTGTCGCTCTCGGGGTGGTAGCACTCGACGCTGGCGACGCGCCGCGCGCCGTCGAAGCCGCCGATGGCGTACAGCAGCCGGTTGACCATGGCCACGCCCACGCCCAGCCGCGCGCACCCCATGCTCGCCACGCCCGTCCACGTGTCCCGCTCCGGATCATAGCTGCGGAGTAGGCACCCATTTTAAAGACTTTGAAAACCGTGAGGAAAGAGCTCTCCTTATAACCACGTTTTTTTTTTCTAGATACTATGATGGCCAGGGCTTTGTCATCATCACCGGACTGTTGGGGGAGCGGAAGGCTCTCACCCCTAATAACCACGTTTATAGAAGATCATGTCATACTGATCAGGAAATACGATAGCTCAGACCCGTATTCACAAACAATACTTCAACAATCTATGAAAACAACTTTACCTGCGAAGTAAGGCATTTACAATGGCGACCGGCACTCAATTATTGTCTATAAATAATAAGTTTGGATCTCGTCCCCGCGACGCATAGTAATATTTGTGAATACAGGTCTTTAAAAACCGTGAGGAAAGAGCTCGCCCTTAAACACGTTTAAAGAAGATCATGTCGCATTAAACAGGGATCACGGTGGCTGGAAGATCGTTCCAGAGTTTGCAAATCCGTGGCAGAAATGAACGCTGGAAACGAACAGCTCTGAACGAAATCGTATCCAGGTGATACCACCTACCAGTTTTCAGTATAATTCAGTAGAATATATATCCAGATCTAATTCTCTGCATCACTCAAAAGTTTTCCAGATATGAGATCCCGCTGGGACACACGTCAAATACTTAATGCTTACACTGACTAAACTGACTTTAACTCACCATTCCACGGATTTGTGATATTCAGAGCCGGAAGAACCACCGACCGCATACAGCAACCCGTCCATTACCGCTACACCTACCTGTGTAACAAAACGATACATTTACTAAGGGGCCATCCATAAATTACGTCACACTTAAGGAGGGAGGGAGGGGGGATAAAGTGTGACATACAAGGAAAAAAGTAGTCCTACAAAAGGGACCAGCTGAAATTCGTGCGACGTAATTTGTGAATGGTCCCTAATTACACCAACAACCTCCACCGCAATGACTTTTAAGGTTACTTTTCTAAAGAAACGAGGTTTGGCACTATCAAAATTTTACCAATGATATTGTTTCACTAAAATAGACTGGAGATTTGTCCATTTTTATTAACTCCACGCAGCCGTCTCTGATAATGTCGCTAAGTAATTAAATGTGACCGCACCTTCGCACTCTTTGCTACTAGATGTTACAAATAGTAACTGTGTTGTGGTTGAATTGTCACCGTGAAATTGTAAATACCGTTAGATTATATCCATCTTGCGAGATTGCAAACTGTCGAAAGATTCACCTTTCACCAATATCGCCCAGGACAATATTGGTGAAAACCCATATTTTGCTAAAATGCTGAGCAAAGCTCTCCCCTGACTAAATTCTTCCATAGCTTGAGACCTCCTGCTGCAATCAGCCATTTATATCACTTTCCTATGTACAATTACGTGAAATAAAGTGAATATTTTACGCCATACTTTTAATTTAGAAAAGGCAGGTTTTTAGCAAGTCATCATCATCATAAGGTACATTATTAATATTATTATGTACATGAGAAAGCAAGTTTTTCGCGTGTCGAAGTTTGGACTTTGAACTTCGGTTCAAAGTCTATAGTTTGATGTTCGTTATCTGTACCACTGATAATAACCGTACTTTGAACCATGAAAAAGCAATGACAATGCAATTATTTTGTATTTTGACCTCGGAAGTCGTCAAGGATTCTTACAAAAATATATTAAAAAATGTGTATAATGGCAGTTTTTCAACAACAGGCCTTTCGATTTATTTTATTAATAGCTACAGCTCACGGCTAAACACCTAGTTCCTTCATCCCGTCGTCGTATTAGGCGACTAAGAAATCAGGAAACAGGCAGCAGCGTTTATCTTGGTACAAATAAAGCCTACTGCGGTCACCAACCCGCCTGCTAAGCGTGGTGACTTAGGCGAATCCCTCCAAATGACAATATCTACATGTCTGTTCCAATGCCTAATGTCATTATTATAAGTATTTGGGGGCATACATGGTGACTTTTTAATCACTATCCAATTTTTTTCTGGGCATTAGGTATAGTTATTAGAGCCTATTTCTGCAAAAATAAATATAGTTAATATTTTCACAACAAAGTTATTGTCTCGGATCCATTATAAATTTCACATGGTTACCATTTCGTTGTACTCGCGGTAATACCGTCTTACCTTTAATTCGTACCTTAATTCGTAATACCATTGATATTATCGTTTTGCGTACTAAATATTTATGCCAGAAATAGTAACCATGAAATTTATAATGGATTCGGGACAATAACTTTGTTGTGAAAATATTAACTAGGTATATTTATTTTTGCAGAAATAGGCTCTAATAACGATACCTAATGCCCAGAAAAAAATTGGATAGTGATTAAAAAGTTACCTTGTATATCCTCAGGGAGAGAATTCCACATCCTGATAGCCGCCAAGGTATGTGTTAGTTATAATTATGTTGACGTGTGGCGGGTCGTTACATTCCCTCAAATATGGTTGAATGAAGCGACGGCTGGTACACACGTCATACTTGTGAACAGGTACTGCCTTGGAGACTGGTCTACTCCTGATTGCCCTATATAGAGTATGTTAAGGTTAATTTCTTTTTTTTAATCTAATTTATAATTAATTTTGTAAGGCCCCAGACTGTATGACGTGGTCGTAGTTAAAAGTATAAATGTGATAATAATATTGTAAACACCATTTTGAAAAGAGCAACTACACGAGTTTCTTGCCGGTATCTTCTCGGTAGAATGCTGCTTTCCGAACCGGTGGTAGCTTCGACGATTTGTAAGTGTTTTTCATAAAAACCTATACAAATAAAGATTATTTTGACTTTTGACTTTGACATTAAGTGTGGTCCCATACCCTATGCCTAGGCGTGGACATGGGGCTGCAGGGCCGCCAGAGCTCGGTGGCGGGGTTGTACACGTCCACCCAGTCGCTGTCGTACGACGAGCCCGGCGACGTGTTCCGCCCGCCCACCGCGTAGAACAAACCCTGCAACAAACAACACTTTATCAATACATGCCTACATATTATAGGAAGAATAAAGACAGCCATTATAATTATTTAAAATTATATATATTTATTTTTGTATAAATAATAAATATACATATGCGATTTTTTTCATGACCATGAAATTATGCAAAAAAAAATTAACAGACTTCAAAAAACACAAACGATCAAAAACTTTACCTGGATTACTAAAAAAGCGATAAATAACGTAAGTTTTTACTTAATACATATTATATGTATGTAAAACTATAATTATTTAAATATTTACATTTATCACTTTTTTTGAAGTCTGTGCCTAGGTAACGTAGACTGATGTGTTGTACGATGCGCGCGGCCGGCAAAACCACACGACAAAGTACGTTTATTTGTTTGGCTGGCACCGACTTTAAAAAGAAGTGATAATTGTAAATATTTAAGTGACACCCTGCTACCAGCTCGCGCCATCTTGACACCTTAGAAGAAACACCCTGTATATGGTGTCAGTCTGTCAGGCTCAGCTATGTTTAGAGAATGTAAGTCTAAATAGAATAGACACCGTTTGAGTTGATCTTATTTAGTAGTGCGTATATTATAGTAGTATTTATAATGATGTATCTATCACACATTTAAAATAGTTAACCAGGTACGTTCCCGCGGTTATACAACTAGTGACACGTTTCTTCACGTAAGTAAACAGATCATTTGGCTGATAAGCAGACCATGACGTAATTAATTGGCATCGATAAAAATCGGCGTAACAGTTATCGCAATTATGTAAAATGCTATTTCATGCTCTGATGTCAAAAATCAAAGGTGACTGAGCTCTTATTTATAACTTAGAGTGCGCTTAGTAGGGCGGGGCGACGTTCCACATAAGGTACAGTATGCAGTTGTCGTTGAGGTTGTTCTATATTGCAGAGAGGGCAGTAGAATAGAATGTTCCACATAAGGCCTGTGCCTTGTATGGGATAGTACCTTGAGGAATGCCAATACGAGGCCAGAGAGCGGCACGGTGAGCAACGGTAGCATGCTTCAGCAATTTTGTCGAGTTTGTAGTCTAGCGTAAAGGAGGCATTGCGCGGAGGCAGTAGGGCGGGGTGTCCCATAGAAGGCACAATACCTTGAAAGGCTTGAAAGGCCAGACCGCGGTACAGTGAGCTGCGGCTGTGTGCTCCAGCAGATATCGTCGAGTTTAAGGTTTAGCATACAGAAGGCATTATTTTTTACACTAAATGACTACGATGATGGCCAGGCGGCCTTGTCATCATCACCGGACTGTTGGGGGAGCGGAACAGTCCGGTGATGATACAGAATGCACTATAGTGGGATGTTCCACATGTGGCACAGTACCTTGAGGAATGCCGCCCCGAGGCCGGAGTGCGGCACAGTGAGCTGCGGCAGCGGTTGTTGTCTAGTGTACAGAAGGCAGTATAGTGGGATGTTCCACATGTGGCACTGTACCTTGAGGAATGCCGCCCCGAGGCCGTACCGCAGCACAGTGAGCTGCGGCAGCGTGCTCCAGCTGTTGTCGAGGTTGTGGTCTGGTGCACAAAAGGCAGTATAGTGGGATGTTCCACGTGTGGCACTGTACCTTGAGGAATGCCGCCCCGAGGCCGTACCGCAGCACAGTGAGCTGCGGCAGCGTGCTCCAGCAGTTGTCGAGGTTGTGGTCTGGTGCACAAAAGGCAGTATAGTGGGATGTTCCACATGTGGCACTGTACCTTGAGGAATGCCGCCCCGAGGTCGTACCGCAGCACAGTGAGCTGCGGCAGCGTGCTCCAGCAGTTGTCGAGGTTGTGGTCTGGTGCACAAAAGGCAGTATAGTGGGATGTTCCATATGTGGCACAGTACCTTGAGGAATGCCGCCCCGAGGCCGTACCGCAGCACAGTGAGCTGCGGCAGCGTGCTCCAGCAGTTGTCGAGGTTGTGGTCTAGTGCACAAAAGGCAGTATAGTGGGATGTTCCACATGTGGCACAGTACCTTGAGGAATGCCGCCCCGAGGCCGTACGCAGCACAGTGAGCTGCGGCAGCGTGCTCCAGTAGTTGTCAAGGTTGTGGTCTAGTGCACAAAAGGCAGTATAGTGGGATGTTCCACATGTGGCACTGTACCTTGAGGAATGCCGCGCCGAGGCCGGACCGCGGCACAGTGAGCTGCGGCAGCGTGCTCCAGCAGTTGTCGTCGAGGTTGAACGCCTCGAACACGCCGATGGAGTGCCGGAAGTACCCGCCTGCCACGTAGATGATGCGCGGCGTGTTCGGACGCCGCTCCTTCACCACAGGCTTCTTGTGTAGTGTGAGATCCTGTGGAAGGAAATTTAAATGTACTGTAGAACAGACACATTACTACCGGGCTCTACGACTTTATTACGAAGATGACTGTAATTTAAGCACCCTGGCACTAGGTACATGGGAAATTTGTAATTACAAGAAAAATGCATTTCCTTTTGATTTTTGGAATTTTTTTATATAGAAACAGGATATAGGTCGGGTACTCTATAGCTCTTAAAAGTATTCCTTCGATTTGTAACAGTGAGAAATTGTCTGTCAACAATAACGTAATGCATCAAAAACAGTGTCCAGCAACATAAGCTTTACCAACTTTACAGGAGACGAAAAAAAACTGCCTTGTTGAGAGCCCAAACGACTTTCACCCTGTCACTACTTTCGAATTATGGCTTCTGATTGGCTCAAATCTCAAAATATCATGTGACCAATGCTTAGACGCCCAAGAGCAACCCCATCGAAACTGACTGGCTTAGTGGCTCAATTGGTAGTGACTCTTGCTTTCTGAGCCAAGGGTCGTGGGTTCGATTTCCGCCCGGGACAAACATTCGTGTGATAAACACTTGTGTTTATTCATCTTATTATCACTTGGGTCGGAACAATGTATGTGATGTTGTGTGATACATATTTAGTTATTTATAAAGGCATTTGAATGTGAAAACTGCTAATTTTCGACTTGAGTGGTGTCGTAAGCTGAGGGACGAACTGTACCTTAAATATCTTGGCGAGGTACTCCCTGCAGGCGGGCACTTTCTTGAGCACCGCGCACGTGCTCATCTGCTCCTTGAGGAAGCTGGGCGTAAGGTACTGGCACCGCACCGTCTGCAGGATGTGCTCCATGCGCGCGTGGCGTCTGTCCTCGTCGTATTTTACCTTTAACAACGCGTAACCAATTAAAAAAACAACATTTTTTTACAAAAAAAACATCCGGCCAAGTGCGAGCCGTACTCGAGCACGAAGGGTTCCGTACCAATATCGGGAAATACAAGCAAAAAGTCGTGTTTGTTGTATGGGAGGCCCCCTTAAATAATTATTTTATTGTTTTTATTTGTAGATATTTGTTGTTAGAGCGGCAACAGAAATTCAGAACAGTCGAATTGAGAACCTCCTCCTTTTTTTGAAATATGTTAAAAACTATCTAAATAAGTTTATCAGGTGTTTAGTACCCATAGTACAAGCTTCGGCTTAGTTTGGGACTAGATGGCGCTGTGTGGCAAAGCGTGTACGCCGTAGCTAGGACGGGACATTGAGGAGCAATGTCCAATTTGAAAAATACCAACATGAATTATTATAATTAAACCACCCGACAATTATTAATACCTCACTCACACGGGGATCTCTCTCTACATCCAACGCGTGAAGTTTTACCATCTTATTCTCATTGAGAATTTAATCGTTCTTAGAAGGTCAGTGATTGATTTCGGAACCAGGGGCCTTACTACAGAAAACGAAAACGATCGTTCGTTGAACGGATCGCGTATTTTTGCCCCATAAATCCCTCTCATTTGTCCCTCCCGTGTTCTAATATATCAATTAAATTGTTGAAAATCGACGTTGACGAATTTTAGTTTGTATATTCGAACACATGAGGGACAAATGAGAGGGATTTATGGGGCAAAAATACGCGATCCGTTCAACGAACGATCGTTTTCGTTTTCTGTAGTAGGGCCCCTGTGCTTACGGGCAGATCAATTATGTTTTTTTTATACTATAATAACTTAAATTTTCGCGTTGCATCATAGGATATCAAATGTTCGGGATTTGATGCGCACATACCCTTTTCTAAAAAGCCGACGTTTCGCACGTGATACAACGGTCGTGGTCACGGGGAGGACTCAATTTTTCTTTTACTTCTGCCAATTATGATGGTTCTTTTTTAAAACCTTTTATCAATTCAAAACCGATTGAAATAGGCTGAAATATTAACATTATCATCCATCGCTATTTCAGTCTCATCCATGGAATGAAGAAGATCTATTATGATACGAGTAATCCAATTCTGTACGATAAAAAAATAAAAGTCGTAGTCTATTAAGATTAGATTGAAAATTAAGGAAATGTTCCAAGTTCAGCCATAGATAAGATACAGTATCAATTTATATTAAAATTTAAATTTGTGATCGGACAACTACAAAGGTTGACGATCACCGTAATAAATCTTATTGCATTGATTAAATATGGTATATTCCACATTTTGTTATTATCTTTACTCTACTTGAGGACAGTTATTTTGAAGGGACGAGTGTGAGTTAAGTTTCAGATCAATATTTACAGATTATTTATTTATTTGTTTGTGCTCTAAGTTTTAAAAAGGTGAGAAAGTTATAGAAACAATGAAATTAGTCTTCTAGCGTGAATTGGATGTGGAGAAAATTTTCAAGTGAACAACTTGCGTTGTACCCGTAAACGTCTTGACATCTAGCTGAGGCTGGTTGCCATTAAACAAATCTATAAAACGTAATTAGCATGAGTTATTGACGAAAGATTGAGTTCTAAAATGGATACCGCTTCTGGACAAACGTAGTACATATAGAACGCCCTCAGGCCAGATAGTGTGACGATTTGTGCAAGTACTGAATGCGAGAAGCCAAAGACTGATACAAGTGGCGAATAATTGGAGAGGCCTATTTCCAGCGGTGGTTTGCGATGGGCTAATGATAATATTTGTTGTAATGTGTAGAAAATAATGTGGCGCCACCTATATGTATACTGTTTGATATTTTCTTATCAGGCTCAATCTGTAAATTCCAAGTTGTGATTTTTGTCATGGTAGGTTGAAGAAAAATAAAGTCTGTTCTGTTCGCACGCGCAAGAATATTGACTATGATGCGAGATGAAAATGCCACAAAAGATAAAAGTAGCGTCTTTTCACTTGCACTTAAGATCAGTAGTTTTGAGTTCATTTATTACAAAATTAAATATCTTTCTATGTAGGTTTTAATATTGTAGGTACTAAATTAGCGTAGATATATTTTTACACGTATATTATAATGATATAATATTTGAATTGGAGCAGGTCTCCAATAATAGAAATGTATGATGAGTACAAAAGGATCGACCACTTTTCATTTATCAGGCAAACAAACTCACCCAACTCAAGACTGCATTGTAGACTTCTTGTTCTTCTCTTACGTTCAGCTCGTCCTTTCTTATTAATGATATGAGTTCTTGTGTTGTCAGTTGTAGGAATTCTTCCTCTTGGCAGACCTACAAATAAACAACAATAATTGAAATATTGATACAAAATTTATGATCTTCGTCCCGTTTTTGCCATTTGGCTACGGAACCCTAAAAAGTATCTAAGTATCGCTTAAGCTAGTCTAGATGTAATCAGTATGTTAGGTACCTGTGTAAAATGCCTCTCGATGAACTGGTTGGCCTTCTGCTTGAGGTCCGCGCAGGCGTGCTGCTCGGCGAAGTTGGCGATCCCGATCGCGTTGGACGGGTCCAGCTGCCGCTCCAGGAACGCGCAGCACGCTTCGATCACGTTAGATATCTGGCGCAAATCACTATACCACATTTAGTTTCCAACAAATTGTGACGACGGCGAGGTGAAAAGGGGAGGTTTATGGTTTTTTTATACATTTTTTTTTATAAAAAGAGCTTTCAGGATGGCCTCACTCCACCTGTTGGTAAGCGGTCGTGAGGTCCTAAAATTAGGTCGACAGGCACAATAGAACAAACCCATTGCGCCTGTCGCCCTCACCCTGAACGCCCACTTAGATGCCGTTTCACGCCCCGCCTAAAGAACCCAGGATATATGTTTTTTCTTTTATGCCTGTGGACCTCACTACCGCTTTCTATCACGTGGAGTGAGATCATCATGAAAGCTCTTATAAAAAAAATAACAAGACATGCCACGCTGGGCCCCTCAGCGCTGTCTAGTCCCAAACTAAGCCGAAGCTATACTATACTATGGGTACTAGACACAGGTACTAGACAACTGATAAACTTACTTAGATTTTTTTTTGTAAATAACCACAGACTTTCTATCGGCCGATAGTCGGCCGGGCTCATAATCAGCTCGGCCGATACCAAATCGTTGTAGTATGCGGACTTGCATAACATCTTCAAACTGATTATGAGCAACCAAACTATCGGCCGATAGAAGATCTGTGGTTTGCAAAATTGCAAGGTCTCTTAACGGGAGATAAGGATAGTCGGATAATGTTACATTGAGAATGTTCAAACAAACAGTTTTAAGTAGGCATACGACCACAATGAAGAAGATGTGTCTATGTGAATCGAGTCTTACAGATCATTACAATTATTGTGGATAATATAAATGTTTACTTTGACGTTTTCACTCTTGAAATGTTTTGTTCCTATGTTTCGCCTATCTATATAAAAATAAGTCGGGTTTTCCTCCCTGACGCTATAACTCCAGAACGCACGAACCGATTTCCACGGTTTTGCATTCGTTAGAAAGGTCTCGGGCTCCGTGAGGTATATAGCAAAGAAAATTAAGGAAAAAAAAATTACAGCCATCTGGTGGCGAAACGAAGTTCGCCGGGTTTGCTAGTTTAATAATGAAAATTTCCCTGTAATCTCTGTCTCATTTTATTCAATGGAAAATCAACAGCGTTTAACTTACAATATGACGATTATATAGTGTTGCACAATAATAAGACCAATAACAGATGTTCCTCGATTGAACAAATAGTTACGCTTAGTGAAAAACACATTCAAACATACCATATTTATAGCTCACTCGAGTGCAGGAAGAAATTGTAAAGAACATTTTAAGGAATGTACAAGAGCCAAATATTTCGCTTTAAGACATTTAGAGATGACAGGAGTCTTTGTTATCTATCTTATACTCATATTTGCAAGTAATTAAGAGTTGAATAACATCAAAAGCAACATTGACTTACACGGAAAGCAGAGTCATTGTTCAAATGCTTTGTGATATCAAATTGTTCAAGAGAATTAAAATGATAAATGATAACCATAAAATTATTTATTGTTGTAATGACATTCAAGTTAAAAGTTCAGTAATCATCGTAAACAGTAGGTACAATCAATTAGTCGTACGATTATGTTTCAATTATGTTTTTTGCTTTTGTGTGCATGAACATGAAAAAAGTTTTTTGCTCAGCATAGTGGCTTTCTGTCGCCTGATCGAGAGCGAATGAGAGGGTCAAGGCGATACTACAAAGGACAAATAACCAAATTAGTCACCCGTTGACACCGCCATGCTGGCCTGTAAAATTATTCTGGCGACGCGACTCCTTCGTGGGTTTTTCGGCGAGTGTAGTCGCCTGCCATACGAATAAGTCTCTTAGTTATCTAGTCCATAGTAACGACGCCACGGGAAGAAATGGGGAGGTGATATGTATTGTTATTGTTGAAAAGGACTTGCGTGTGCGCCGTGCTCGCAGGAGGTTGCGCAGGATAGACCTAGATAGCTCTTATATTGGAGGCCAAGACTCAGTGTGGGTCAATGCGTCAATCAAGACAGGTATAGGCATAAGGAATCTTCGCTCGAATTAAGCCGGGGAAGCCACCCTATAGAATACCGCAGCCAAATGAGCTCCGGGTCGTGTTTCTGCCGGTGGGTCGCGTCTCCAGAGCTTGAGGGGTGACTGTTGCATTGGCAGCCGGGGGTTAGGGTTTGGCCGGCATGGCGGTAACAACTGACAGGTGACTGACCAGTTACTTGCCTGTTGAGCGACTTGGGCTTCTCTTTCCCTTTCCATCAGACGTAGGGAAGCCATTAAGTTGTGCTACTATAAAAAGAAATCGAGTTAGTTCGTTCAATTTGTTTATTTATTTATTTATTTATAATTTGTATTTAACTATTCGTCTCAGCATGGAAAAAATGTGATTGTGTGTGGGAAATAATAGAATTTGTTTCCCTTATTTATTACGTAACGCTGACGTTCGTCGGAATCGCTTTCAAGGATGCATTATTTTGTAATTCTAACAACAATTTTAAAATTGTATTACATACATTATTTTTCCAAACAATGGAATGATTTACGTTCTAAAGAACCTTTCATTAGACAATTTTCAATGGCTTGGCTATACAAAAGTTACCCGTTGAACAAGAGACGAATTATAATATGAAGTAAACAAAATCATTTCTTAAAAGTCGAGTCACGGTTGCTTTCAAATTTTTGTGACAGTTTGAAAATCATTCAAATACGTCACGTAATGGATTATATAAGTTACATATTATCGGTACGGGTTTAGAATAATACCTAATATTTAGTAATTACATAATAAATAAATAACCCAAACATTGCCGCGCCGGGCAACACCAAGCTCTTTAATCACAAACTAAGCCGAAACTTGTAATATGGTTACTAGACACCGGATAAACTTTTTAGATAAAATAAATAGATATTATACATAGCAAACACCCAGATCAATACAAACAGACATGTTCATACAAACAAATGTTAGTACTGGGATCGAACCTGCGACCACAGTATCAGAGGCGGTCTTTTCTACCACTGGACCAAATTAGTCGTCTAAATAAAAGCCCAATGCTTTACCAACAACATATCAGATTGTTTTGTATGAAAAGCAATCGTGATATTTAACAAAAATTAATACACACTTGGACTGATGTGGGCTGATGATGATGATGATGATGATGATGAATACACACTTATTATTATACGTGTATGATCTGTTTATAGAACTATACTTACGTGTCGCATTGGGTTTATCGTTACTATTTGCAGTGTGGGTCTAAATGTCGTTAAACTCTTATCAGAATTTTTGCGAATGTATGATAACATCGGGCCATATAATATCGGTTGTTACTTGAGTTTCACACGAAAATTCATTGAAAATAACCAGTTTTATGATAATTTTTGACTAGTAATGTCCCATGATGATTATAGCAGCGCGAAGTCACGGTTTGAAGGTAATCAAAATCATCAGACGATATCACATACATTGACCAGATCACAAAGTTAGTAGCCTACGCATTTTGTTATGGAAATCGGAATCAACGAAGGTAGCACAGTTTACAACAATACAATATTTACACCCATACACAGAACAAACACAAATATTTCAACAAGAATGTTTCTCTCGGACAGGGATATAAACCGTCCGAGTTACTACGTTACGCGGTCGACCGCATGGTTTCATACTGTAGGAACACCCGTTTTTATATGAGTTTCATATAAAAATGCGGGTTTCTTTCGTGGGACCCCGCTTAACACAGTTTCAGGCCTTAGTTCAGTACTCGCCGTGCATAAAGATGCACTAGCCAAAGTTTCCAGTTGTGACAAATTGTAGTTTCGTTCGTGGAGTGAACTATTGACCTCTATCACTCTATGCTATATCTATACTATATATCTATCTAACGAACACGTGATGTCATCGGCCCAAAAGTAGGTACAAGTATCTCCTACGCCTTACTAGCTGGATGTTGTGTTGTGACCGAAACAGAGCTAAGCTTATGATAATAAACAAAGTATTTTGAACTATTGATTTGAACAGAAGCATTTTAATGCTTACCACTTTCTACAGCATTTTTTCTTGCGATCGGGGGATGGGCTAGTCGACTGTCAAGTCAATTGATACACTTTTAGGTAGCTGACAAAGCACGATTGCGCCATAAAAAAAATATATCTGGGAGTGACATTGGATATTATAAATGCGAAAGTTTGCTTTAATGTCAATTATTAATTTTAGTATTCAGTCAATTGACTTGCGGCTTTTCTGAAGGCTTTACTGAAATTAATTGCCCAAAATGTACGAGTATATTATGGTGTTTTGATATTAAGCCGTATCCTGATTTATTAGATTGGTATTTTGAAAGTTATTGAGAGGTTTTCATCATTCATGTTAAAATTTCACTCACTGTTTCAGGAAGTACAAACGTAGTTACGTATACCATCATCGCTACTACACAAAGTCCATGTCATGAAGTTATTAAAATATTTCATGAGTAGATAATCCCGGCTACTATCAACATTGACGTCCGTCAAAAATACACGGTTTTATCTATTTTACGATTTTTTAGCACTATTCACTGCGGAAGTTACCGCTATCTAATCAAATAGATTAATTTAATTCAATCACATCGAATTTTTCCGTTGCATCATTAAAAAAAGCATTATGATGGCAAATTAATGTTAGCAGACATACTGACTATATAGTCAGTATGTCTGTATCATATACATATGTATATGATAGCTATCAATGAGTGGGTTTGGCAAAACAATATTAATTCGTAATGACGGAAAACAGCATACTTTAACTGATGTGTTATCTTGATAAAGAGATGTAGGTGTTGAAATTGAAAACTTTATATGATTCAGCATATAAAAATGTACCAGGAAAAAGATATAGGAGGTAGATAATCGTATACCAACCATAATCATTAATCGGTCATCTCGAGGAATGCCACTACTCGACAACACTGTCTATTAACGAATTGTTTCAACATGCATTTATCGTCACTAATATTGTGAAACCTATAAGTAGAGAAACTGTTTACAAGAATAATTAATGTAAATTAAAAAGGTAACATAAAACGTGCTCTGTAAATAATAATCGAAAGACTCGTGACGATTAAATCGTAAAAGAATCGATTCTAAACTGACTTCTCCCGCAGGATAATGTCAGTCGAAGAATCGATTCCGTGATGGTACAGATCGCATCGGAAAGTTGTACAGAGACCTGAGGCTGGCCAAGGGTATCACAATTCCAAACGGATTGCTATTGTATCACAATTACAAAAGAGGTTTTTTTTATATAGTAGCTCGACATGATGGCTTCTCTACGCCCGATGGAAAGCGAAAGAGAAGCCCAAGTCGCTGTGACAACTGGAAAGTAACTGGTCAGTTACCTGTCAGTTGCCACTGCCATGCCGTCCCAAGCCTAACCACACGAGCTCCGGAACCCCTACTTACTAGTAGAAACACGACCCGGAGGACATTTGGCTGCGGTATTCTATAGGGTGGAGGTCCTTTCCCGGAGGGCAGTTCAATTCGAGCGAAGATTCGCTATGCCCTACCTCTCCTAAATTGTAATATCATCGTGACTTAGTATTTATATTCTCTTTCGCTTTCCATCAGGCGTAGGGAAGCCATTATGTCGAGCTACAATAAAAAGAAATATTAGTATGGATCATTAAAATTTATTCTGAAAAGTTTCGTGCAACGCACAACCTGCACCTAAGGGTAAGACGCCCCTGTCCACCTATCCGCAAAAGGTCCCCCTACCTGGAACATGGTGGCGGCGGGCAGCAGCTGGCAGACGGTGACCTCCGTGATGCGCACCTTGCCGGTGTACATGAAGTAGACCAGCCACGCCATCGCCGACGGACAGACGCCCTGTAACCGCACGCGGGACATCTCGCACTCTTTGAGGCCGCTTGTGAACATCGCCTGGAAGATAAGTACAGAATTATTTATAACGTCTATATCGTGATATGTGGGGATCTGATCGACTGGCTTGGCAGGAGTCACTGCCAATTGAGCCATGGCAGTGACTCCTGCCTTCAGAGCCAAGGGTCGTTCGTTTCCCGCACAGTACAAACGTTTGTGTTCATGAACATGTCTGTTTGTATTTGGTCTGGGAGTTTACTATGTGTAATATGTATTTATTTACAAAAAAAAAGTATATTTATAAGTAAGTTTATCAGTTGTCTAGTACCCATAGTACGAGCTTTGGCTTAGTTTAGGGCTAGACGGCGCTGTTTGGCCCAGCGTGGAATGTCTTGGGTTATTTATTTTTATATTAGACAGGTAATCCCATCTCATAGTAGGCGTCGTAGAGGACGACTTAGACTGCCCGTAGGTACTGCTTCGAGCAGTTGAGAACCGACTGCTTCAAGCATTCCGTGTACGGCCGCTTTAAGAGAATATCAGGAAACAGGTAGTAGCGGTTCATCATCATCATCATCATCAGCCTATTGCAGTCCAATGCTGGACTGGAGGCCTCTCCAGTTGTTCGCCACTTGGGGAAAACATCTGGAGGATATACCCATAATCGCCACGCTAGGCAGACGGATTGGCGATCGCAGGGCGTAGCTCCTCGCTCCGGTGACGCTGCCCGTCATCGGTCTGCTGTATTTAGAGGTAGTAGCGTTTACCGGGGTACAAATAAAACCTACTGCGGTCAACCACGGGTTGGTTGACTAAGGCAGCACCAAGCGTGGTGACTAAGCGAGGTAGTTAGCTGACGTCGAAACGTAAACATCTGCTGTGAGATTAGTGCCGGTTTTTGCCAAAAACTTTTGGGATTTTAAGCGTTATTCGCAAAAAAACTTATACCACAACATTCCTTATTAATAAGTGCTTACAGTGATATAAATATACAAACATAAACTGTGCCATAATATTAAAAATATCAAATAATAACTTTAAAACAATCAGTGCAACAAGTGAAACTGTCAAAATCATCAGCTGTTGAAGTAAACGCGTAAGCGACACGGAATACACGGCGCTTACGACCTTTTGGCCGCGCACATCTGGGCGCCGCCCGTATTACGAGCCAGCTAAACCAGCGATCGTGCAGCGAACCTGCGTCTAACAAAGGACGCATTACGGCAGCGCGTTACTCGCTTGAATCCTTGTACGTGTTTGGACGGTTGCGTATTTTGTTTCGAGAATGCCTTCTCCGAAGAAAACAAAGGAGGTACATCGCTGCAGTGGATGTCAGGCGATTATAAAAGACCGACAACTATTGAAATGCTCTATATGCTGTCTATGTTACGACCTACAATGCGCTAATGTTTCGGAAACGCGATTTTATAACACCTTAAATAAGGCTACATGGAAATGCCCTCTGTGCAAAAATAAGGAACCGAAGGTTGGAAATACCGACACCCCTATACGAAACGTAAAAAACGATGTGCCCGCAGCGACACCTGACTTGAGTAAATATGATTCAAACGTCACGTTGCGGGCTCAAAGGGGCTCCAGCACTCGGGTAACTCCGGATGGTTCGCTTGAGGACGCCCACCCAGTGGATATGGGGCAAATGATGGCTGATATAAAAAATATTCTGGAAGAGCTACAGGCGGTCCGTTCGGAAATGCATGAGTATAGGGTAACTGTTAATAGATTAACTTCTGATATAGCCAGCTGTAATGAGCGTATTGATGACCTCTCTTTGAGAGTAACGGTTCTCGAGCAGCAGAAGTCGAACGAGTCGTCTTTACCGACGTTTGTAGATACAATATCGGTTTTAAGGAGCGAATTAAATGAGAGAGAGCAAGAACTCCTATTGAACGACGTGGAAATTACTGGGATCCCGGAGGAAAGAAATGAAAACGCAGTGCATATCATATTAGCAGTGTCGAATAAGCTAGGGGTGTCAATAGACGAGCGTGACGTAGTGAGCGCCGAGCGTGTGGGACTGACACGGGCCACAAAGGCCGCGACCGACGCGGCCGCCGCCCGCCCGCGCCCCATCGTCGTGCGCCTCGCGCGCCGCGCTCTCAGGGACCAGATGCTGGCGGCGGCGCGCGTGCGTCGCACTCTCAGCACGGGTGACTTGGGCTTGTCAAATACTCAAAACGCGACTTTCTATATGAATGAACGCCTAACGAGACGAAACCGCCTAATCTTTTTCATGGCACGTGAAGCGTCTAGGCGAGCTAACTGGAAGTTCGTTTGGTCCCGCGATGGGAGGATTTATGCACGTCGAGAAACAGGAGCACCTCGTCATCGTCTCAAGTCGGAAGAAGACATAGATAGGGTTTTTGGTGAACATACTGTTCGATAAAACTAAGTTGCCTTATTTTAAGTTTTTTATAAGTCGTTTAAACCAATTGTACTTAGCTTCAGGTACGAACAACAAACCTAACACACATAACACACACACCACGAGCATAACACACACACCACCATCACAATACGTTTATTATGTGGTATCAATCCACTTTTTTATTTTGCTTTTTAATAAATATAATACAGGAGTATAGGTACCATAAAAAACACATGTTTGACAATAGGGTTACTAAATGCTAGGTCTCTTAATACGGGACAGGATGAGCTAGTAGTGTCCTTTTTAAAGTACAAACCTGACATTCTAGCAGTTAATGAAACGTGGCTGAATGACCAACAGGATCTTTCTGGGTCAGCTATAGGAGGGTATAAATTTTTACATCGAGCGCGTAGAGGGAAAAGAGGAGGTGGGGTCGGTTTCTATGTTCGCGAAGGCATTAATGTGCATATCCGGCAACATCCAGTCTCAAACCTGGAACAATTATGGTTGGAGGTGCGGGTTTCAGGGACCACAATCAATATTGGAACAGCATACAGACCGGAAAATGTATCAGTACATGAAACTTTTGACTCCCTTAGTGAGTCTTTACACCATATGCCACCATGCCGTTATACATGTATAATGGGGGATCTAAACATAGATCTTTTAAACAAAGACTCGACGCGTGCTAAAGAATTAATCAACTTTTGTGATCAACAGGGACTTGATCAACTAGTTACTGAAGCAACTAGAGTAACTGATGATACGGAATCATTAATTGACGTTGTTATGACCAATATTCCTCACAAAAAAGTGACGGTTGAACATAATAGGAACCTCAGTGACCACGGGCTAGTTTTAGTAGATTTCTATATAAAGAAACCAAAATTTATAACGAGAGTTAAATTTACGCGTATCCTACGAAATATTGAAAGAGAGTTATTTGAAGAAGACTTGAGATCTATACCTTGGGAGTCAATTCTAAGACTTGAAGATGTGAACAATATGGTAGGAAGTTTTAATAAATACATGTTGGATTTGTTTGATAGACATGCGCCTATGAAAAAGATAACCATCAAGAGGCCACCCAAACCTTGGATTACCGAAATGGTCAAATTTATGATTAAATTGAGAAACGAAGCTCTATCTAAGGCGCAAAGAGAAAAAACTAACAGTTCTAAAGAATACTATAGAAGCCTTAAGAATTTGGTTACATCTACTATAGAACGCGAAAAAAAAGCATATTTTAATAGCTACTTAAATAATAATCTTAATAATCCAAAGGAGCTGTGGCAACATATTAGAAATACAACAACAGATGACAACTCGCATTATAAAGAAATACCAAAACACCTTAATGATCCCGAAAAAATAAATAATCATTTTTTAAAATTACCGGATAATATTATGAATTTGAATATACAGAATATAAACATAAGTAACATTAATAACAAAAATGAAGAAAGCTTTCGGTTAAGGACTACGACAGAAACGGAAGTACGGAAACTTATATACAATATAAAAACAAACGCAACAGGACATGATAACATTAACATAGATATGATTAAACTGACACTAGAGTTCACCCTACCTATTATCGTAGCAATTATAAACAAATCTATAACAACGAACACCTTTCCCGCCTGTTGGAAAACAGCCTTAATTAAGCCCATTGCAAAAGGTGTTTCCGTCGAAGATATAAAAGATCTACGACCCATATCGATTTTACCCACACTGTCAAAAGTATTGGAAAGGGTAGTCTTTAAACAGATGCAGGATTATTTACAAAATAAGAACATTATTCCTAGCTTTCAGTCAGGATTTCGCAGAGGCCACGGCACAGAAACCGCGCTATTACAAGTTACAAGCGATATGACAGAAGCTTCGGATTTAGGATTGAGTAGCATTATGGTCTTGCTAGACTACTCACGCGCTTTTGACTGCCTACATCCTGATATATTGCTAGCCAAGCTCTCGGGGTACGGATTTTCTGATGAAACCTGCTCGTGGCTTAAAACGTTCCTTACAAACCGAGAACAGATAGTTGTGACTGAAAATGAACACGGATATAAGAGGTACTCAGATGTTGGCAAACTGAAACGAGGCGTCCCTCAGGGCTCAATACTTAGCCCCGTGCTCTTTTCAATTTACACAGCAGACTTACCTTCAAAGATCAAAACATGTAAATATCATCTGTATGCAGACGATACCCAAGTTTACCACTCCTTTCTCCCTCAAGACGCAAATGACGCCATGGTAAAAATCAATCATGACCTCCAATGTATATACAACTGGTCAATTGAAAATTCTTTAGAACTAAACCCCGCCAAATCTAAGATGTTGATTCTTGGCACCAAAAATCAAATAAAAAAAGTAAAAGAATGTCGGGAAACCTTAAGAATAAATAACTGCATTATAGAACAGGTCACAAATGCGCGCAATTTAGGATTGTATCTGGATGAAGAGCAGAAATATGAGAAACACATTAATGAGAAAGTTAGAAACGCATTTTATAGACTTAAAACCCTTTATAAGATCAGACCATACATTAGTGAAGAAATTCGGATACGCTTAATGGACACATTGGTTTTATCACCATTTAATTATTGTGATACTATTTATGGACCTAAACTAAATTGTAATATGGAGAGATGTATCCAACGTGTACAGAACGCTTGTATAAGATTTTGTTTTAACGTACCAAGACGAGCGCATGTAACTCCGTTTATGAACAAGAGAGGCATTCTCAACATGAGCGCTAGACGAGAGTTACACTATGCTTGCCTTATTAAGAGAACAATTTCGACAAAATGCCCTGTTTACTTGTACAATCAACTGCTGTGGAAGAAAGACCAGACCAGGCTAAATCTTCGCTCTGTGTCGTCAAACCTTCTAGTTGGTCCTGCTCATAAGTCCATGCGGTTCAGAGGATGTTTCAAGTTTATGGCTGCCAAAATCTGGAATGATCTACCTCCCCCATTGCGTACAAATATGTCAAATCATTGCTTTAAAGTAAAATATAAAACTGCCTTACTCAAACGCCAGTACATGACCGAAAACTTGAGACATACTTACGCTAAAAATATAACTCTTAGAACTTTTTTCTCAACCCAATAGGAAACTTACGTATACCTACCTACTCTTATACACACATGCACACGCACTCACGCACACACACACATACACACGCGCGCGCGCACATACACATCATTACATCTCCTTAGATACATCACATACACACTAAATACACCTACTTACACACACACACACACACACATGCACACAGCCAAATACCATACACACCTATGGTTCGTGTCTGTTTAATTCTTTGCTTGTTTGTTTTTATTTTTTTCTTTCCTTTTTTCTTTTGTACTAATAACATATAGTGCCTACAAAATAATATTTACGGCTTGGCTTAACTAGGTTAGTGTCACGACTCAGCCATACACACTCAGCCCTCCACTAACACCTCAGAGGGCAGGGGAAAGCTGAAAACCAGCGCTGCCGGGGACGCACTCCCGCGACAGCATCAGCTGAGCTTTGTCCTTTTGTCTGCCTGTATGATAGCGTAATATATGCCTATGTACCTACTGTATATGACAAAACTGTACAGACAATAAATAAATTCTTATTCTTATTCTTATTCTTAAGGCAATTCCCCTTAAATGACAATTGTGATTGGGAGAGGCCTGTAAGCTGATGATGAAACAGGTAAGGCAATCAAAACCATAGCATAGTCACTCGCAAGCTAACATTTTATGAAGAAGATAAGGGAGAAACGTGTGCAATAAAGGAGTT
Source organism: Conogethes punctiferalis (assembly GCA_031163375.1). Lineage (NCBI taxonomy): Eukaryota > Metazoa > Arthropoda > Insecta > Lepidoptera > Crambidae > Conogethes > Conogethes punctiferalis. The sequence goes on from CM062084.1 coordinate 14,478,092, forward strand.
TAGTCTAGCACTTGTACGGTTTATGCTTTAATAGTCTGAAGGAATAACATTCATCCATTCAAGCAAACTTTCGCATTTATAATATTTTGTAAGAATAAGAAAGTAAGATAAATGATTGTTGTTGTTATTCTTACTTTATAATTTTATCAGTATGTTTTGTGTTCCCAATAAACGATTTTTAAATTAATTCGCACGGCCACACTGTATGTATAATGTATACGTGTGTAATTGTTTTTGTGTCGCTAACGATTCTGATCTAAATTAAAAATGTCTGCTGTGTTCAAAAGTAAAGGCAATTTAGTTTTATTAGTTACGAGTTTTACCTTCATCGAGATAATTAAATACACTTACAAATACTTATGCATGTATAACTAACTAAACGAATTCACTATTGGTAACGTTTGTTAGGTATAGCTACATGTAGGCACATAACAATTGTTATTTATAACATTTTGATAAAGCTTGTACAAATTCGCAAGTCATTGTTACGAGTATTTTTCGACTTTGTTTGTGACGTTTAAAAATAAGAAACGTAGGTACAACATTCCTGCATTTAGTTTTGTTGGAAACATTAAAACATTATTGTGATTTTCACATCATCACATAGGTACTTGGTACATTCTACTGGGCTGTTTACACTGTACAGTTTGACTGGCCCGGTGGATCAATTAGTAATAAGTGACCGCTGCATTCAAAGTAAAGGTTGAGGGTTCCATCCCCACCCGGGACAAACATTCGTTTGATGAACATTTATTTTTGTTCCGTATCTGGGTGTTGTTTTGTACATATATTTGTGGTACCTTTCGTTGTTGTGATAACTATAAAACGAGTGCTCGAGCTACTTACTTTGGGATCGGAGTAATGTACGTGATGTTGTTTGTATATTTATTATTTTTTATCAAACTAGAACGCTTTACTAGGTATTGCGCAATGATTGTATGAAAATAAAGCTTGATGAGGCCTATCTATCCTTCATACTCAAGCATACGCTGTACTTCAACCTTAAAATATTATTTACTTACTCACCTTGAAATACGGACTCCCCGCGGCGAGAACTACTTTGTGAACGTGGAACAATTCGTTGCCGACTTCCAAGACGACGTCTGTCAACATGTGGTGAGATCTCATCGTGAACATCATCTGTAAAACAAATAAAATAAATAAATAAATAACCCAAGACATGCCACGCTGGGCCACACATCGCCATCTAGCCCAAACAAGCCGAAGCTTATACTATGGTATGGGTACTAGCCAACTGATAAACTTACTTAGATACTTTTTTTAAAATAAATACATTATTATACATAGAAAACACCCCGACCAATACAAACAGACATGTTCATGAACACAAATGTTTGTACTGTGCAGGAATCGAACCCACGACCCTTGGCTCAGAAGGCAAAGGACACTACGAGCCAGCCGCCAATAAATCTATCACGTCTTGTACGAAATTCTTTTTCTTGAAGGCCTCGATCGATGGCGCATGGGACGACCCAAGGGTTCGGCTTTAATTCGCCAGGTCAATTTAGGAAACTTTTCGACATTGAACCCACTTGTCATCTGGTACAAGAGTGACAGACGTTGACTGGCTGGTAAGGGAAAAAAATAATGCACCAGGCAATTGTTTGTTTTCTTTTATTAGATCACTTCCGTATCACAAAATATAGCTGAAGTAAGAAAACGTTAAAGGTGTTTTGTTTGAATTGTAGTGACATGACGCAAGCGATGGGCAGAGGGCACGGCTTGTGACGCAGCGAGTGACGTAACATGTGACGCGGAGGGCACAGAGCGCCGCCTCAATGTAAACGGAAAAAACGCCAGAAGCCCCGCGAGTTCTAACGCTCCACCGTTTGAAGTATAAGCAACACTGTGCTTATACTTTGCGACAATGACAATAGATTTTCAAATCTTAGCGGTTAAAGCCGTAGGATTGTATTTCGGCAGTACGATGCAGTCGACGACTACGATGATAGCCAAGGCAGCCTTGTCATTATGACTGTCTGCGGGGGATCTTAAAAGCGACCCGTGACACGCTGCTTCTCCCTAAACGAGGCAAGACCCTTTTGATAGTGGCAGTTCTTTCCCAAATTTCCATACATTTTAGACATTTTTGTGTTTTAGTTCGGTCTACTAATATCAGAGTCGGTTATTTAAAGACATTTTATTTGCATAATTAATTAGCAAAAAAATACACAAGCGTTATTGCTATATGTAAAAAAATATAATAATTATAACAATGTTTAAACGGCTCGAGTGATGACCTCCAAACTTTAAGTCGGACATGAACTGAAGCACGTGGCGTCGTTTAAAAACATACGTTTATTTGGGCAGGCGCGTAAAGATACACAGGTTTAGTTGTGACAGATAAGCAAATGCCTAGTCATGGCGACTTGCAATTCTTTTCTATACCTACTATACTCGTACCACGAGTATATAAACTATTGCCGCCGGTTTCAAAAGATTGTAAGAGCCACATCTAGTTAGACACTTTGGACTTTGTATAACTCTTCAGTCGGAATTCTTACAATAATTATATAATATAATATAAATAATATAGATTGATGTGTCTTGTGTGTGTTGAAACAGAATTATTTGAACAATCATTCTGACAATTGTTTCCAGCAGTCTATTCATATCAAACTAACTATGTAAATGCGAAAAGCTTTAGCAATAATTAATAAAATTTGCATATGAACACAAATTCCAAATTAAAGTTTAGGCACAAAGTAAAGCCAAGGCCATGTTGGGTAAAGACTATTAATGTATGTATTGTGTTTTAAATTAACTTTGTCGCACACTACCTTAAAATTAGTTTCTGCTTAACCCAATGGTTGACTGGTAGAGAATGCCTATTATTTAACGTAATATTATTTCTTTCACAAGTAACTGTGTATAGGACTAGAATATTAGAGTAAAGGTATTCTGCAATGCATGATAAGATTAATGTTCAATCATGCTTAGTCATTGGCAATCAAAGAAAAGTTAGTTGCGATTGTCACCTTGATAGAAATTTGTAAACTCATTCATTGGAATTCCCCGTTCCCCGGCATAATATTTGCCAAAAAACAACCGTGCAAGTCAAACAAATAATGATGACCAGACAATCAGTATTCTCAAGGGTATGGACAATATCATACTACATTCTTGTATAAAAAAGAGAGAAATGTTTATACATTTCTTTCTTTCACATCTTAACATGAGACATCTATGGTGATTTAATATGAATGTTGGAAAAACATAATTTTCACTTTTGTTTCACACTGTACAGTGTACAATGCTACCAATGTCAATATTTCTCTAAATATGCGGTACGTAGTGTACGTTGTTACGATATTTATGGCTTCCATCGCTAAAATCTGTTATCAAGAACTATAAGTGGAAAAGCCGTGGATTTTCGACCCCGTTAAATAGAATGTGCAGTAGCTATAATCACAACATTTTTACTTTTTAACCCACTACTACGATGATAGGCAGGGCGGCGCGGCGTTATAATAATCGTCACCGGACTGCGAAGGAGTCTCGCCTCTAGGAAAAGCTATATAGGGACATAGCTATGTTTTGAAAAGCGCCCCTAGTAGAGCCCGGGCTTCAGCTCAGGGCATTGGGTCTACGGACATTGTTTTTTTAGTAGCTTGACATAATGGCTTCCCTACGACTGATGGAAAGTAAAAGAGAAGCCCAAGTCACTTAAAGACAACGGGGAGGTAACTGGTCAGTTATCACCACCATGCCGGTCCAAACCCTAAACCCGTACGAGCTCCGGAAACCCTATTCACCGACAGAAACACGACGCGAAGGTCATCTAACTGCGGCATTCTATAGGCTGGAGGTCCTTTCTCGGACGGGCGGCTCAGTTCGAGGGAAAATTCGCTATGCCCTACCTCTCTTCATGAAAATCATGTTTTGAGGAGAGAGGCGACGGGTTGCAGGCCGGTTTTGCAATAAGGAACCAGGAAGGATGGCAACCCTTGTTTACAACTGGACAGGCGAGGCAAGACGTGACGTGCATTATCAAAGATGTAGACGAAACAAATGTAACAATTCCCTTACCTTCATGAAGTCGGTAATGTAGTTGCCCATACAGAAGGTCATGTCCCCGATTTCGTTGGAGCCCGCGCCCACGGCGCCCTCGAACATCGAGTCGCTGATAGGCGGCATGTTGTCGTCCCCGGTGTCCATTTCGCACCCTGCCAACAAAAACATCATCACATTGCAGATTTCTTTCTACATAGGCACAACATCTACATAGGTGTATCATATATGGTGCGCTTTCAAACTTTTGTTGCTCATAAGAAAGAAGAGAAGATGCAAACTAAATCGTTGCATGTTTTTTTTACCCAAGACATGCCACGCTAGGCCACACATCGCCATCTAGCCCCAACCAAACTAAGCCGAAGCTTGTACTATGGGTACTATACAACTGTTAAACTTAGATACGTTTTTTTTTTTAATTTTTTGCGTGATGTAGTTTATCAAGCAAGAACAGCTATAAACAAGAACAAAATGCGTACCTCGGTCAGAGCCCTAACTAATATTTGCCTCGACAAGCTCCATGTGACTGAGCAATGTAAGGGCATAAAAAAATTTGCGAAAACGTTAGGCAGAAGGTATGCGCGGGAAACAACATCTTGCATCGCCTTAAAACCAAATGGGGGGATCGCCTAAATTCCTGCGGGCGACCGGACTGTTTGTTTTTCGGCTGGCCAATACGCGTCGCCTGTTTTGAGTCGCTCAGCCCACGCTAGGCTGGTGGATTACAATAGATTTAGAATACTGTAGGTATTCTAACTTTGTTTGTCGTGATGACTCTGGGAAACTATGAGTACCTAATCTATATTGTAAGTCACAAGACCTTTAAAGGTATGTTACGTTTACATAAAGATGTGTAGTTGTGATGACTGTAAAGTTTACTTTACGTAATCCGCATGATTGTGTTATAAATTTTCATGGGCATAAAATTCTTACTGAATTTTAGACTTTAAGTAGGTAAATTCAAACCTTCCTGGTCTGTGGTTTAAACTTTCATTATAGATGTGACTTTTTTACCAATGATACCTGTAGGTTTTCACTACTGCACACACTCAATCTCAGAAAGACGTGTCAGAAGAGATATGTCCTCTTGACAAACCACAACATTGGCCACAACGACCAATAGACATGAAGTGCCCTGGAAAAGTTATAGTACTACATAGTTCTGTCTGAATATGCCATGGTACAACAGTTCGACACTACCGGAAAGAGCTGCAGGAACAATCGCAAAACGCTGTTTTGGCCCGGGATTCGAAGCTAAATCTCTTGGCTTCAGGCGTCACTTCCTAAGACTAGACTCCGCGTAACAATACTAATTTGTTGGATATTTTTTTATAATAAGAACGATCAGGATGACCTCAATCCATCTGATGATAAGCGATCGTGAGGTCCAAATGTTAGGTCGATAGGCACACAAGGGAAAACCCGCCTGTCGCCCTCACCCTGAAGGCCCACTGAGATGCTGTTTCACGCCCCGCCTAAAGAACCCAGGATTGTAAGATGAAGGAAACACATGAGCTGGAAGGGCATTCCATGACTTAATGCACGGGGCAGGAACTGAACGAAAGAATTAATTATAAATAACTGTTCACAAGTGTTTATTCATGTCATTATTGGGTAACCTTTGTGTCATTTACGTACAAAGAATTTATCAATGAACCAAGTGAGCTTCGATTTTAGACATCTACATACTAGTTTGGGCAATAGTGCTAACTACACCCGTATTTTGACGGTGAATTTTTCTGTTTGTTTACTCTATTTATGGGGTTCGGATAGTTGTGAAAACTTCCAATGATGTGAGAACTTCTCTAATGAGAGATTCGCACTGAGTAATAATAAACATCCGGATACGGTAGATATGATGTTGATGATGATATGTCCCTTGATGACTAAGTATTGGTACGAGTAGAAAAATATTTGTTATCGCACAAAAACATGTAGAAAGGTAGGTTGTTTCATATTTTATTTTGACGTACGTATGTACGACATTAATTTAATGTAAATATTAAAAGATTTTTTATATTTTTTCGCCGGTGATAATGCTTTCAAATTTTTACGAAGGACCTACTTTGACAACATAGATATGTTAGAAATGTATAAGTTAGCTAATTCAATTGTTTTTAAAAGGTTTGTAATTTTTTTTTGTTTTGTATTAAATATACAAAAGAGCTTAAATAGCTTAAATTATTTTAGTCAATGAGAAATGGAACTTCCTACATAATATGTAGCGTCACCGGAGCAAGAAGCTACGCCCTGCGATCGCCAACCCGCCTGCCCAGCGTGGCGATTATGGGTATATCCTCCAGATGTTTGCTCTAAGTGGCGAACAACTGGAGAGGCATATGTTCAGCAGTGGACTGTAATAGGCTGATGATGATGATGAATGTATTGTCGTTTCATACAAACATTTTCTTACCATCTGTATTTTGAATAAAGGCAAAATGATCCAATTTCATTTTCATTGACACTTTTATCGACACAAAACAATTATTGACACTTTACACACTAAACTTAGCTATGCACTTTCACTATCACTGCACAATTTTTTTGTTATCCATCACAACACTCACGAATACAGATTTATTTTAAAGCTAAACCTTTTAAATTATTTTATCGTTTTTTGTTTATGTTTAATTAATATGTTTCGGACTAGACACGGTTGAGGCCACCGAACCGCCGCGCGCGCTGCGATCCGGCATATGATCGATTCTGTATCTGTAATGAATTCGCACTCTACATCGAGTCGTGGCACAGTATAGTCGCTGGCCCGTAATGATCCAGCCCCATTACGTGTCTACCTGGACACCTAGCCACGGTAATAGATAGTATTGCCGTGACATCGCGGTAATTCTCGCCACAATTGTGGTGGCAACGGGAATCGTCAATGCCCATACTAAAGTAAACAGGAGAATTATCACGATTATGGCGTTGTCGTATGGTCGTAACAAAACCAGTATCTTACACCGAATGGTCGCAGACAGTTACAAAGTAGGTAGTGATTCTCCATTACTACTACTTTATAACTATCTTTCTTAAGTTATGCTTGGTTGGAGTGTCTCTGAGGCATCAACAACAACAATAATCCGCCAGAGAACAAATGTAACCGACATAAGCTGCTCGAAAACACAAGCTGAAGTGGTATTGCGCTGGCCACATCTGCCGCAGAACTGATGTTCGGTGAATTAGGAAAGTTCTGCAATGGATGCCGAGCACAGGTAAGCGTACAGTGGGACGCCCCTCCCCTCGGCTAGATGGAGCGACGACAGGACGCAGGGCGTCAAAGCGGTGGGCGAGCGCAGCTGCTTGCTAATCAAGCAGATTCGCGCGTTTTAGGAGATGCCTACGTCCAGCAGTGGACTGTGATGATGATACTAGATAGAGGATTTTTTCCTACAGCCCGCCTGGTCACTGATGTCAAGTGGTTACCGCAGCCTATGGACGCCTGCAACATTACGGGTATCAACCGCGCGTTGCCCACCCTAACCCGCGGCTGATGCAGCATTCACCCCACGTGCTCCGGAAACCCTACTCACCGGCAGAACCATGACCTGGAGGTCATTTAGCTGCGGTGTTCTATAGGATGGGGGTCCCAGGGCGGGCGGCTGAAATTGAGAGAAGATTCCTACCTCTCTTAGTAAGTAGGTAGGTTAGTGTTAGTTGTTTTGTTAACCGATTTGAATTAGCCTCACTGTAGTTTACTCCGCTGTACCCAAGGCCCCTGACGCTGAATGACTCAGCGTAAACACTAAAACCACTTGAATGTCATCAGGAGACTTAGCGTATTACATTTGTTTTTACAAACAAATATAACGAAAGATTTTGCGAAACTGTACTATAGTTTCTGTTCAAATGAAAACTGGCGTAAAATTGGTACCAGTTAGATAACTTAAGGTTATTGATACAAACGATATCAATTTTATGTGTTTTAAATTGGAAATTCCAGGCCAATGATCACTAATATAATTATGTGCGTGCCCAATCGCAAACGAAGGTCCATAAAACAGCATTCCAGAAACAATAGAAATTCTATTGTGTGGCGACGGATATCGCGTGTAGAGGATTTGATGGGTTAAAAGAAAGTACACTGAAAATAAAAAGATAGGATAGCAAGCAAAAAGTAGTCCGATAAATTCAATTACCTAGAAATGGAACTAAGATTTTCTTAAGGGGCTGCGCAGACGACAGACTTATTGTGCGATAGAGTTTGCATCTGAGAAAGCATCTAGGTCCCTACAGCTCTGCCGACAGAATGATCGAAGATGTGCGTTGAGTCTGTGAAATATGCTGCCCCTCAGAGTAATGGCCGTGACCATAGAAAAGATACCATAGAAGATAAGAAACAATAACAAGCAACCAGAAATCCGGAACCATCAGACGTTGCATTGTACAGTACAGCTACTGACGCCATATAACATATAGAAACAGTCTATCTTAATTTAAAGATTTAGAAAGGGTTTAAAATTATGAGTCATTTTGTATAATTTACTATCAGATTTGATAACAACATCCCAGCTGTGATGGTATTATGTTTCGACATTATTAAAACGTGATGCGACGCGACGTGTCACCACACAACGGGTACCTACCATCCGCGACGTACCTATGTCCTTACGTGATTCTGGTCACAGGAAACAATACAAGTTGTTTATTTTTTTCCCTCAACGACTACGAAGTTAACCAGGGAAGGTCCCTACGGACGATGTTCTGAGGGGCGACCGGTTGAGGGCCGGTTTCGCGTGCGGGACGCGGAAGCTAAGCCGCGGCGCAGGTCCCCGCCGGTGGGGACGGAACGACGGGCGTGCAGTGTTCCTATGTGTCGCGAGCAGTTCGGCGGCGGCCAGCATGGCGAGGGTAATGGAATCGTAAGCGTCCAGGAGGGCATGGCGGGGACGACATTTCCTACTATGGGGGACACGTTAAGTTAATTCAACTGAACATCCGCCTCTCAACAGATTGCATGGCTGATAACAGTTTAAATGCAGTTATCCCAGCAGAACAATTTCAAAGTACTTATTACATAGCTAAAATTTACTGTATGGCTATTAATAAGTTAATAATGTGTTTCACCATAATAGTACCCACTTTTATAGGGTTTGATGGCCCAATGCCTACATTAGGTAGGTACCATGTAATTCAAAAATTTTAATCTTTTGTGGTAAATATGTGAAATGATAATCAGCTACATAAGCAAGTTATTGTACGTTAGCCATGCCACAAATTTTTGTAGTGTGAAATTCATTAAAATATTGAACCTTCATTAAGCTGCATTATTTGTAACATCTTTTGTTATGAAATCAATTAAAATATTTAACATAGCTATCAAAAAACTTCTTACATGAGGTGCAATACAAAATCAGACATAATTATGTATAAATAGGCATGTGAAATCATTTGTCTTAGCACTTGTAAATATTTGTAATATTGTAATTCTGATAACTCAAAGATTTTTAAAGCTACCAAAGTATCTTTCTCAGAAATATATCTATGGAGTAGTATTGTTTGCAAGATAAAATAAAAATTTAAAAATTGTCTAGTATGTTCAAAATGAAGGAAGGAGTTGGTAATGCATGTTCCTAAACTCAAAAATATCAATAAAAGAATTTACAATGACTTCTTCAAAAGCTTTCTGAACTTTAAATCAATCAAACCAATCATGAAGGCTTCAAAAGGTTGTAACTTAAATTTTGTCAAATTTGGTCAGTATTCATTAAAATATTAAATACGAAAAATATCAATTAAATAAAATCAAAGTCTGATAACTATAATTTTATACAAGGTTTTTAGAGTGTACATAATTTAGGAACTTCAGATATTTTGACACAGTTGTGAAATCCATGATCACAGAAGAATTTAGATCTGGTACATGGTAAAGACCCTATTAATAAATAGGTAGCTTGAAGAGACAATGATACACAAAATCATTCAGATATTATTATGCATCATTATCTAACAATTTTACCATTTCAGATAATAACATTGCAAGTAATTTAACAAAATCTTAGAAAGAATGCTTGAATTATTATTAGTTTAGATAAATAGTACTCAGAATTGAATTGAAACTAATTTCTTGAATTTTCATAAAATCAATTTCATATATTCAAAATTAGGTATGTGCTCAATGCAGCATCTCTTGGTGGGATACCAATGGATGCAAACAACGAAGAATATTTTGTGTTTTGTGCAATCATTGTATGCAAGTTTACTACATAAAACAGACTTGAAACAATAAGCATAAACATATTAAATACTGCCAAGAGATTGAAATTAAAGGATCTTTTTCTCATTATTACTTACCAAAGGAACTCTCGATAATGTTGAAATATCTTCACCAGACTTGCTTTGCTTTATTTTTCTAACGTTTAAAGATCAATGACGCAAATAATGACTTCTGGGAGTATTATTCCAATTAGACTTAGCAAAAAGTAGATGATTTTTAAACATTACATACAAAGTTAATTATGGGTCCCAAGTGATAAGTGAGGATTTTACGAATGGAACATCATAGAAATAAGTATCCAACCAGTATGATTATTACACATTAAATTAACTAGAAACTAAAATATTTTTACAAACAGCACGCAGCTACCTGCAACTGATAGACGATTTCGCGATAAGTTTTGACATTGACATGAAAGTGACAGATAATTTTTTTTATACCAGGAGATCCCTCAAACAATGGCTCATGGTACAGTTACATGTTATATAAGCGAGTTGGATCGAATGTTTCCGAATGGACTCTGTCTGTACATTGGGCATTTTCATGAAAATAGTTTTGAAATTTGTTTGTCACATGAATACACTTCAGGTTGACGTGGTCGCCTACGTTTTTGAACGAGTTTTTGACAGAAGCAAGCAACGCTATCGCCCAGTGTGTATGCGACCTTGTACAAGTGTGACCAAGTTTTACAAAATCCTCTATTTAGTAGTTCTTCAATATTTACAGGAATATAAGCTAAGAAAGTAACTTACCTCCTTCCACCTTAATGAGCCTAAAGCCATTCTGGTAAAGTAGCTGAGTCCCTAGAGCCTGTGCCCGACCTAACCGTAAAAATAAAAATGAGAGCTTGTAGCCGGGTCGACTGCAAGCTATGTGTGTGTTGGCTGCAGTGAGGGCAAATGAGACTCAAAACAGTAACTTGATATCTATTTAATTGTAATCTTTAATTCATTTAAATAGTATATTTAAAGTAAGATTTAACTAATGCACGCGTTCTTGTGTCTCCCGTTGTGTGTCACTACTGAACGCCTTAATACAAAAAGGTAGGTATATTTAATATTGTTCATACATTTTGTACCTACGAGTATACCTACCTTTTAGTTTTACGACTTGCAGCAGTGAGTTTTGTAAATGTAATAAAAATTAACTAATCTACATAATAAAATTAATAATTTATGTCCTCATTACAAACAATACCTACCTCCTACCTATAACCAGGGCCGTCTCTACCAGGGGGAATTTGGAAGGAGTGCGGTGTAGTTAGTGCACCTGGGCGCTGCCGGGGGCGGCACCGAATATACTTAAGACGGCCCTGCCTATAACATTCCTAATATATTTTGTGTCGAGTAAATAAACAGGTATTTATAAATCTTAATGTTAAATGTTGAATGAATCTGGATAACTGTGGTAGGAGGTACGATGAAAAGAACACTAGTGTGTTATAGTGAGAGTTCCATCTTATTTGTAAAAGTAGAAGATCTCTAAATAAAAAAATATTTCCCATGTGATAAGTATTTTAATCAAAACTGTTATTAATTAAAAAAATATTTGGCAGATTATTATTATTCCAGTCGGTTAGAAGAAAGTTTCACTTAGTCTGGTCACACCATTTTTGACTGCCTGCGCTCGCCTCTATAAAAAAATTGTACAATGGCAGACTCAAAGCAAGGTATAATTTTACGAAAATTACTAAGACGAGTGCTTGTTTTACTAGATTTTAAGTATTTTTAAACGTTTTGGTTATAATAACGAGTATGTGGTTGTTTATAATAGTTGTAGAGTGTACATTGTGGTGATCCTGATAGTCCCCTCATGCTGCATCATCAACGTAGTTTTTTTATTTTGATTCCTGCTATGCGGATCCGTTAATTTAGAAGCTAATAGCGAATAACTGAAATTCACACGTCAAATTTATTGATTGTTTATATTTGTTCATGGTCTGCGTCAGAAAATTTGTCTATATTTCAATTATTAATACAATAATTCTCTTTTTGTCTCTATAATAGTGCTCATTTTGTGATAATTCAATTTAATCATAATAAAAATATCCCTCAAGAGTAAGCATTTTATTTACTACATACTAGTGTATTAAAATGCTTAAATATTAAAGCAGATTCAACAGTTACATTAGCTCTAACTAAACAACTTTTATATTAGGTTAGATTGTAATTCAATGTTTGATTATTTCAGAAAAATCATCAATGGAGGATCATTTCAATGGGTCATCTCAATCGCGCGTGGTTTTGGCTAAACCAAGGCTTGGAGGCTTGGGCTCTAGATTTGCATCAAGTTCCAATAAAAGCAATCTGTTCAGTAGTAAGTATTTTTTTCATATCCTTAAAAAATACACAGGTACATTGTGAAAACATAACTACCTATCATTCATTAGAAAAAATTAACTTGAGTGGAATAAAGCATTAATAACATTTATGTCGCGTTTACATGCTCGCGTTGAATACAACATTCAACGTGTTTGAATGTGCACGTGTGTGCGCAGTGTGTAGGGCAGGGCTACTTGCCGAGCTGCTTGCCAGGTTGCTTCCCGGGCTGTGTGGCACGCATGTAAACTTAGCATTACATACTCCACTGTGACTGTGAATTTATTATGATGTCAAAAATATGAGAAATTGTAATGTTTCCTAGCAATGCAACATCCCGATCCCAGATGGGACAGCCTGCCCAATCAATTTGATTCCCAGTACCATTATGTTGCCCATTATCCATAGTTAATTCAGAAAACTATCTTATGTGTATGTAAGGAAATTGTTTTATTGTTTGTAGAAAACAAATATTTTTGGTCTGGTAAAAATTGCTATCTTAACTATTGCTTTATGTATATGCATATAGGTAATCTGATATTTGACTGATACTGATTAAACTGGATAAGTAACATATTTTAATTATCTAAAGTCATTCTTTACTAAGCTTCCATTAGTTTAATTATAGTTGATGTCTATTATAAACCAGTGATTAGCATAGTTATAAGAAAATGTAACATAAATTGTGTTTAATTTCTCCAGGTTCAGTGCTGCGTCCTCCACAACTGAAAGCCACCACAAACCCATTCTTGAAAGTTACTGAAAATTTTGAGACAGCCCCCGATAAAGAGAAGGAAAAAGAAAAAGAACCCGAATCTGCTTCGGAGGATAGGTTGAAGGAGAACAAAGAAGAGCCGGAAGCCCCAAAGTTTATCCCTTTGAGGTCCAGCAGTACCCCAAGGCCAAGCAACCCGGTCGTGGCGCCAGTTGAAACTGCGGCCAGCTCATCATCTGGCTTCGTTTTTGGACAGAACTTGAGCGAAAGGGTAGTGATCAATGAAAATTTGAATAATGGGGAATCATCTTCGGCGGATCACAGTTCAAGCAATGGAGCATCGGAGTTGCTGTTTACGAGTGCAGCGGCATCTGTTAAGGAGAGCACTAGTGATAAGGTATGTTTCCATTTAGTTATTTATCTATTTTAAATATTGGCTCTATCAACAATTATCATAATTATTTTTAGGAATTAAATATATTGGAGTTCTGTACAAACAATTTAATGTTGACATTACTTGAAAAATATAGTTATTGTAGGTATATTTTCTTTAATTCTAGAGTAGGCTTAGACAAATATTAGCTAATAGTCTGTGTAACTTTATTTAATTATACAGGAAGACTTTTTAATCACTATCCAAATTTTTATATTATAATCTATGGCGAAAATCACTAAATACGTATTTTTTCTTTTAATACCGGTCAATACTAAAATATTGAGAAAATAGCATTCCAAGTTGTCTAAAAAAAGACGAAATAAATAGACACCGCGCGCCGCGGGCGCCGCCCACCGCCGGGCACGTCCGTCCCCGCTCCTTTCATTCATTCATAAAAAGCCGCCATTTGCAGAACAGCAAAACACATAGGTACTCGTACCTACATAAGTTGCAAATTTTCCCTTCATATTTTTACGGGCTTAGGACCGTCAGATTTCAAAAATGCCTACCTACCTAATTTTCACCTTATAACTTTGACGCAATCGCCTATCGACAATTGACGAACCGCCGAACACGTTCTCAGCGAAAACTGTCCAATTTAAACGCATTTATCAATGGGTATTTTATTGGGTGACCCAATAGGTGAATACAATATTTTTCAAAGTTGACTTTATGCTCTTGAAATTAAACTAAGACGGCAATAAGTAGGTAGTACATTGTTGCAATAACACGTATTTTAAAAAATTGAATCTACTATGTACAAATTAATTAAAATTAAAATCAACTTACACTAAAACTGATCAATAATTATTGGTAATTTAATAGGTAACTGTTCAAAATGCATACCATTTCTCTCCAAACAGTCTCGCACGTTTTTCCACATTGCCTTTTAATTTGTTAAGGACTAAAGTCTCACTTTTCACTTTATCAAATGCTCTAATAATCTGTTGTTTAAGGGCGTCCAGGCTCTGGATCCCATCCACATACACACGTCTTTTGATTTCCCCCCACAAAAAAGTCACACTTTTGGAAATGATACGGGTGCCAGCCAGCGGTGTTAAGCAGTTTCCATATGGCGTATTGGCTAACCTCAAAAAGCCTCGCCGCGTCTCGAGTACTTGCACGAGGGTTTCTTTGGAAAAAGTCGAAGATCTCTTTTTCGATTTCCACTGGCCCTTCTGCATGTGAAGGTGTAGTAAATTGGCCGTAATCTAACAGCTTTTGGTTGGCAGCTAAAATCGTTGCATGGTTCGGAACTTGACACACCCTGGTTGCGAAGGCGAGGAAGGCTATCCGCTTCATACAGTCTTTGAGCTCCGTTCAAACTCTCTCCACTTAACAAATGACACCGCACCATTTCATAAAACTCACGATTGGAAATGTTTGGAATACATCGCGACGGAGGGGTTTCTTTCTACTGCGACACGTGCGAACGAACACGGAAATGGCGCGCACTCGCTGCGCGGGGATGCGCGGGCGACTGCTCTTGACCTTTGCCATTTTGTTTTGGGTCGCTCGCTCGCTACCCTCCCGCCGCTCCGCCCCGCACCCCATCTCTACCCCGCGCGGGCGCGGGATATCTTTCATTGATGTTTATCGCTTTGCGTAGTAAATTTTTACGCTAGAAATGGTAACCATGCGATATTTATAATTGGTTCGGTACAATGAATTTGTTGTGAAAATATGACCTATATTTTTTATTGCAGAAATGGGCTCTATTAACGATACCTAATGCCCAGAAAAAATTTGGATAGTGATTAAAAATTCACCTTGTATGAAAAAGTAGCATTTTTTTATAGAATTTTATTTGTATGATGATAAAGTGCACTTACTTAGCTAAACTAATAACAACACAATAATTTTGTGTAGTTTTGTTGTGTAATATCCAGTTGTCTTGTATTGCATTAAACTATTTTTTATTGTTGGTTACAAGTTAGTTACTATATCATTAATAGGGCATTAGATTAGAACTTTGAACTGTCAAAGTACTGTGCATGTATTTATTAATACTTTAGGATAAGAAAATTTACTCAAACAAGTCCATAGTTGATGATATCAACCAATGTAATTATTATTATAACTTTGCCCTAAACCAGATGCAGGTACCTAACTAAGCTTATATTCACAAAAGCAAACTGGTCGACAGCACAGAGATTGGCTTGTTTATTGCAATTAGAGGTTTTTTTTTATTTTAGTAAGACTGTGGTAGAGTGCTATATTTACATCCATACATATACATACATAAAATATATAGGATATGAAGTTGGATGTGGTAAGGTTATAGATAGGTATAGTTATAGGTGTATCTTATCTATGGTATTCAGGTTTAACATTTTAAAAGTTTCTATGAAAGTAGTAGTCATACTTCTAATTCTTCCTGGGCATTCCCAAAAGCTGATAAACTAATCAGTCTGTAGTCATCATTATATCATAAACCCTTCCACAGATAGTTGAAAATAGATTCCACATAATATTGTATGTACTTAATTTTTTTATATGGAGTCCAAAGGCAACTTACAGATTGGTGCAGTGACCCAAGCTGAGTCTTGGCTGCCAATAGTCTGTCTTGCACAACCTCCTGCCAGTTATCTACACGGAGCTCACACAAGTCCTTTTCATTCATTTGCCCAGCAATTAAGCGGTTACAGGTTAACAAATCTTTACCTTCACATTTCCGTTTTAGGATGAGGCTGGACCTAGCGAGGCGAGCACCAGCGAAGGCGGGTCGAGCTTAGCCGCGGCCGCCGCGGAGTACGAGCGGTCGCACGCGCGGCCGCCTCCGCCCACTACAAACTACACCGTTACCGGAGAGGAGGGGGAGATCAATGTTTTACAGGTGCGCAAGGGTTTAAGTGCCTAAATATCGAAAAAATTTTAAACTATCTTTTCTATTAAGAGAGTTATAAAGCGATAAAGTTATTGGTTAGACAGAGAGATCCGACGTGGCGGATGACGTCACGTACCATACACGCCATACAAAGTCCATAGAAAAATCTGTTTCGCGTGAGAGTACGCATATAATACTTTCAACGACTGTATCTCGCCCATTTTTCAGCCAATTTTGATTTTGTTTTCACTGTTCGTAGTATATTTTTATCTATTTTACGATAAATTACTAAATATATGAAACTATATTTCGTGCATATTCCCTACTAGCTGTGCTCGCGACTTCGTCCGCGTGGAATAGTTATTTTTTTCCCCGTTTTTTTTTTACATTTTCCATTATTTCTTCGCTCCTAATAGTTGCAGCGTGATGTTATATAGCCTAAAGCCATCCGCGATAAATGGTCTATTCAACACAAAAAGAATTTTTCAATTCAGACCAGTAGTTCCTGAGATTAGCGCGTTCAAACAAACTCTTCAGCTTTATAATATTAGTTAAGATTGAGCCGCCGAGCCAGTCGCTACTGTTACTGTTGTCGTTAGATATCGTGCCGCCTGTTCGCGTGGGAGGCGGGCAGCTGGCGCGAGCGCGGGCGCGGCGTGCTGCGGCTCAACGACGCGCGCGCGGCGTCGGCGGACGGCTGCGCGCGGCTCGTGGCGCGCGTGGCGGGCTCGCTGCGCGTCGTGCTCAACACCAAGCTGTGGCCCGGCATGGTGCTGGAGCGGGCCGGCACCAAGTCGCTGCGCATCACCGCCGCGGACGCGCAGCAGCAGGTCAAACTGTTCCTGATTATGGTGAGACAAATCTTTTACGAGCTCTTTTTATTTGGAAGGTCCCTACGCAAAATAGGCGCTCGGACGTCGAGTCGCGGAAATCGGCCCGATCAAACTAACTAAACTATTTGGAAGGTATTGTTGGTTCTTTTCAACCAACTTCAAAAAAAGAGGTTCTCAATTCGACTGTTTTTTTTGTTGTATATTTGTTACTTACATTTTATTGAGATTTATTGAGATCTTTTATATTCCAGATACATAAATAGGTATAGAAGAAAATTTTAATATACCTTTTTCTATTAAACGAGTTATAAAGCAGTCAAGTTTTAACTTAGAAAGAATCCGATATGGCGGATGACGTCACGTACCATTCGCGCCATACAACTCCATAGAAAAATCTGTTTTCGTGAGAGAGATACATTTACTTTACAACGTCTGTATCTCGCCTATTTTTTAGCCAAATATGATTTTGATTTGATAGAAGCAGTCTGTAGAAGTATTTTATGTAACTTATGCTAGCTTTGCGTCACATGTGCCAAACTTGTGCTATTTTAATATACCAACCTGGTGTCACTCGTACAATCACGACTAATACCACCCATATCGAAATCCGTCGCCTTATAGACGGTAGGGCGTGACGTGACTAAGAAAAAGTTAAGGGTACATACATGCTTTGAAAAAAAACCCAGAGTGCATGCCAGATTACCCAATTACAATTTACATTTACCTTTTAATTCCGTGAGTAGAATGTTTTATGTTATGTACCTATTGAATTTATTTATATGACTATGACAGACAATATTTCATAACTTACATCAATACAATAATTCCTGACTTAGGTGCAGGGCAGGTGGCACACTTTGTGCGATCGAGTCTGCGGCGCACAAAAAGTCTGCGTGGCGGACAAAACGTTGAAGCAAAGGTTCCATTTTTTTCCGCAGACTCTTTGTGCGGAGAGGCGCGGCCCGGCGCTATCCGGTCTGCCGAAATTACACGGATTTTTTGTGTGCCGGACTTCTTGCGCGTCATCTGCGTTACTGCATTTAATTGCATAGGTTCTCTATTTTCAGACTAAAAAGTGCGTAACGGATAGTCTGCCATCTGCGCTGCGCTTATCCTGTCTAATAACGTCCAAATCAATAGTCGTTTGTTGCACGATGTAAATAATTAAGTGAATGTTTGACCTTCCAGGGCGCGCCGGGCGACATCAGCCAGCTGTTCCGCGCCATGAGCGCGCGCATCAGCGTCAGCAAGCGCGCCGACGGCTGCGCGCACAACGCCTCCTCGCAGAAGGCGGCCGAGCGCCTCGAGGCCGCCGCCGACGACAGCGACTACCTCGACAAGCCCGACGACGACGTCTACGGCCGCGACGCGCCCGCACAGAACACTGACGCGCCCGGCGTCGACCGACCCGACCCCGACAACGAAACGAAGTCCCTCAAACGGAAGGAACCCGCCGAGGACGAAACGTCGCCCAAGAGACAGTGCCCTGAAATATTAATAGAGTGATACGCCTACCGTGACGCAGTGTACAGTTTGTGGTGTTAGTTTACGTGGACTTGTACGATTGACATCAGCGAGCTCTGGATTCCAGCGAAATCTTATGTAACTGAGGAGATCTGTAGAGATATTTATGATTAAATTAATATAGCCTATTACGACATTGTTGATTATTACTGATGGATCGACCGTTTCTTAACGTCACAGTTTTAACGCACGGACAGTTAAATTTTACGTTAGTACAAAATCGTTGTAAAGTATTTTGGCTTAAAACTAATTTCACATTCCAATTTTTGCAAGTGAATGCATTGATAAGTATGTTCGGCCGGAGCTGAATACCAAATAAAAAACTAATGTGGTTTATTTTCTAATAGTTGATAAAATAAATAATTTTACATTACAGTAATGTATCATTAAACACCTATCTACCATTTATCCTTTAACAAATACCAAATAATAACAGTAATACTAAACACACAATTGTGTTTAGTTAGCAAAATGACAGATTCGTAAAATACTACTATGCCATAAGAAAGTTGCCATAACATACTAATTTCCATAATATTATGTAACTTTTTTTTTATTATGAATGAATGAGGATTGAGTAAACCACGGCATCTGATGGTTAGCATCACGATTACCCATGACATCTGAAGTTCCATTTTCAGCACACTTCATTCATTCATTCAATTATTTTAATTATGGTATTGGGCACTGCAGTGGTATCTGGTGGTTCAAAACCTGGAATAATGGAATCCAGTTTATATTGTTCACATGAGGGAGTTGACTGTATAGTGGTAGCATGTGCCGCTTAAGAACCAAGAGATCTTGCATTCGAATTCGGATCAGTTCAAAAATGTATTACTGAGTTTTTCTGTACAGAATTACCTAACGTGAGCAGTCCTTGGGTTCAAAAAGTTAGCGGCAGCGGCGACATCCTTACTTACCCTTATGTCGTCAAAAATTACACGTTAAGTCGTTGTCCTGCGCCTGTTCTCTTTATGTCCCATCAGATTCAACAACATCATCATCATCAGTGTGCCTAGCACGAACACTTTCGAAAAAGTATGCGTAACGTAACCGTAAACAGCGATAATTTTCACTACGTTAACGTACATAAACGTAGTACCTCTTACGCACGATAGGGGCGCTGTACCAAGTTTCTTAAAAATGTTTACGGTAACGTTACGCATACTTTTTCGAAAATGTTCGTGCTAGGCACACAGCAGCCTACGACAGTTCACTGCTGGACGTAAGCCTGTCCTTGTTAGCCATTCTGTACAATTAGCAGTAGCAGCCACAATCATCCAGTTAATACCGGCCGCCATGCGTAGATCGTCAGACTATGAGAGGATATTGGAGTATGACTCCAGGCCAAATCCTTTGGCGTCATTAGACAGTGAATGTGTTAAGTTAAATAGGATTTACCTCTATCCGTGGCCTCGTGTTTTGGGTATAACTGGTATAACAGAGTTTAACTGGTTAACCAATTGACACCTCTTTAATTAACATGGTTAATTAATGAACTAAGGAGTCGAATGTTTTCACGCTGTGTTGATATTAGTAGGTGCCGATAACCAGAAATTATAAATGTATGATTAATTAACAGGTCTCAATTGATACTTACACCCACATTAATAAGCGACTAGTACCGATAATAAACACGCAGTATGTTTCAAACTGCTTACATTTGTACATACCTATATTTGTAGCAAAATGAGATTCAGCAATGGTAGGTAATGTAGGACTTTCAAACAATTTGACTGAGTTATGTAGTTTATTCCGTGATTGATATACAAAAGAGATGAAGGGTAGACACAATATGCCAAACATTAGCTGGTTGCTAGTTTAAACTAATCTATCAGAAATAATGTGATATTTAGAAATGTTAGAATCTGCTGGCTACAGAATTCATTCCTATTTATGGATGTCTACTGAATATGTCGTACCATTGTTCGCCAATGTCTAGACATACCTATCTATATGTCTAGGTACTGAATACGTCTTGCCATTTGCCAATGTCTACTGCATACATCTGGACAAATGCTAATGTTTACCTTGTTCTTACTATACCTAGTATGTAGTGCCAAATGTATATGTATGGTACACGTAGGGCCAATTTTATTGTCTATGTTCACTAGGCACTAATGTAAATATACTAAATATGTATAATTTTACACACGCTGTATGTTGGAATACGTAGCTAATAATTATTTATCTATTGTTATAGCAGTGCGTGGTATAAAATATGGGTAAGGCATTCAAACTTCCATTGTCGAGTCTTGGATTTTAACAGAAAATTATAGATGTCCTCAAGATGGTCGATGAAGCGTCTTCTTATTCTACCTTTAAGGCTTTCAGACCTCACTTCAACACGCTCGCAAGAGTCGGCTACTTCAAACTCGTAGACCCACCGACTTCTGTTACAAAACTAATGCTTCACAATTGGTATCGTGTGTTCATGTGGGCCTTTGTTTTGTCTTATAACGTTCAGCACGTGATAAAAGTTATACAGGTAGGTAATTTATTTATTTCAACTAATTTTTAGATCTAGATGGAATGGGTAGGTACCTACTTTGGGTCGCGATTTTTCATTGGACTGATGACCTTAGAAGAACTGCTGGCATTGTCGGGGATGGGGAAGCCCGGGATAGCACGAATGCCTACGTTCAGTAGTGGATGGACCAGGGCTGTTGATTGATTGCAACATACCTACCCTTATTTACTAAATTAAAACGTGTTACATGATACAGACTCGACATAGCGCAGACAGGATGGTGGACACTCTGTTCATACTGTTGACCACTCTCAACACGCTGGGCAAGCAGGTGGCTTTCAACGCTCGCATCGGCCGTGTGGACCGCATCATCCGCGTCATTAACGGTTAGACAATTATTTTTATGTAATTAGAGCCCTCAATATGGTCTAAGATCCTAGGGTATCCTAGACTAGCGGATCCTAACCTACCCTGATAAAATCAAACCCTGGGCCAAAATTTTATCGGCAACCCCCGTATGCATTATGTTTATTGACATACCTACCATAAGGTCGTATAGCGGGATCCTCTACTAATAGCGGAGTATATTAGTTGTGAAGTATTGAAATCACCTAAACTTTTCAGTAATAAGCTACATAGCTACGGCCCTCAGGTTCGTAGTTATGTTGGGAAATCCCCTTCCTTAAAATACGAATGCTCTCTACCTCCGTAATCAAGTAATGACGAGGGAAGTACTGAAGTAGTTTTGGCGAGAAATATTACCCTACATAGGTAGTCGCAGCTTACCTTAAATTCAAGTCTAACTACACAACCCTGGCACATTCCCATATAAGTATTGTGTTTTTATATTCGGAGATCCATTACATAAGTGCAAGACCAATTTCTTTCTTGCTCACGATTAAGTAGATATTTAGGTACATAAAAAGCTTCTGCCTTACTACGTCAGTAAGATTTAACCGGCATTAAATAACAGACGAATGTTTTTTACTTAGGATCTCAATTCGCACCAAAGAACTCTGACCACGTTGAAATTCTGAAGGAGAACGAACGATCTATGGCGAAGTTGCTGGCTTTGTTCCAATGCATGGTGATAACCGCTTGCATCGCTCTCGGGGCCTACCCTACGGTCAATAAGGCGATGGGGACGGAAGTTCACGTCAACGCCTATTTCCCTTTCGACACCGACGAAACGCCTATGTGAGTGCTACATCTAATTAAATAATTACGATTGAATTCTTCACAATAACTTTTAAACTTTCGCGTTTCATCATACCTAATATACGAAATATTCGGGACTTAACGCGCACATTCGCTTTTCATTTAAAGTTATGGGTATTAAGTAGTTAAAAGTTGTTAGCGTGTCGTCTCCGCTCCGCCTTAGTATCACAGCCTTATTCTTCTCTCTTTGACTGTATATCGTTGAATTGGCGTGTTCTAAATAATCGAAGCTTTAGAATTGATTTAATTAGATGCCCAGTGTAGGTACCTACCCAGCTTTCACCCAGGTCATTATCAAATTCAGTTTAAACAATTAACATTGGGGCCATTTTCTTTCAGCTTCCAAATTGTCGTGTGGTATTTGTCATTTAACCTTGCTCTGCAAGCTTGTGGAAATAGTACCATGGATTGTACCATCGCCGCCTTCTACGCCATGGCGAAAACACAGCTTCGACTGCTAAGATACAATCTGGAGCATATTGCTGAAGTAAATGGGGCTCCCGATAACAGTTACAATAGAAAAATAATACAGAAGCGTTTGGAATTCTGCGTGAAACATCATCTTCAGATCATATGGTGATAAAGTATTATAAACACTTGTTTCCACTTGTTGATTTTTATTTCAGGCAATAGTAAAGCCATTTGGTTTGTTCCGTAGGTTCGTGAAAGAAGTAGAGTCGATATTTTGCGAAGCAATGGCAGTTCAGTTTTTAATAATGGCTTGGGTAATTTGTATGACTATGTACAAAATGGTTGGTGTAAGTATCTATCTGCATGTAATTTTAATTTTCGTTGGACATTCTGTAAAGATCTATGCCACCTTTGGAGTAGGTGAGTACATGCCTTTGATATTCATCATCCATTGGAAAACTAAGACGATAGGTACTTTGTTTGATGATAGATATTAGGCGAAACTTTAGATCGGCTTATTTTATCTTGTCTCCAGCTCAGCGTGGGTTCTGCGGAGTTTGTGACATTGATTATTTATTTGAACTGTATGCTATCACAACTGTTTATTTACTGCTATTTTGGAAGTCAAGTGAAGGTTGAGGTAAGGAGGCTTTTTTAAATCTCACAAATAAAATAAAAATCTTACTGAAACTAAGTAGCTAATACACACTATTTCATCTACAGAGCGAGTTCGTAACGCAGTCGGTATACTGCGGTGGCTGGACGAGACTGTCGCCTTCGTTCCGTCGACAGTTATTGGTTCTGATGCAATGCAGCTCTCGATCCATCATACCTTGTGCCGCTAAAATCGTGCCCATCTCCTTGGAGACTTATATAACGGTGAGCACAGGCTGTAGAGTTAAACCGCTACGACTGCATTCGTCTGCGGGTGGCGTGCAGCGAAGGGATACAAGATCGGGGAACGGGTGAGGTGCGAGGAGGCGCCCACACTTTTCATGTTCGCCGTTTTCGCCCTACCCTCTTTCCCATATCCGCAGGCAGAGACTCAATTAATAAGCTATTTATGATGTATTTTAGCCGATTTACAAATGTAGAGACGCGTTGATTGAATTAGCGTTGATTTCTTTTTATTGCAGGTCTTGAGAGCTTCGTACACTTTGTTTGCAATATTGGATAAAAAGTAGAAATATTGGCTTACCACCTGGATAAAAATTGTGGCGACATTTATCTTCACATTCTATCTTTCACTAACACTTACAATTAACATTACGTACAGCAATAGCGATTTCCATCCATGGTGACAAGCGTTTCTAACAAATCTACGCAAGATGAACTTGTAAAGTAAATTGTCACCGTTAAATATGTGAACTAAGATGGTACGTCGGACCTTGGTCCTCGAGTAACAGATCACATAGTTCTGAAGAAGGACTTCCACGTTTCGTAAGAATATGAAAGTTTCTATTATGTTTTTTCTTAATTAATCAATTTATTTTATAGTCGAGCATACCTGTATACAACTGGTGTACCTACCGTAGATGCTAAATAAATGTAAATCATATAGTTGTACAGATAACTTCTTTTCATTTCAAAGAAATCTTTCAATCACAACACCAAGAATAAGTAGGTACCTTTGTGTTCTTTAGGTGTGGAAGCAAAGTTTTTTTTCAGATTAAAAGTTTTAAGAGATTAGGTTATTGGTCCAGAAAAAAATTACATCTGGTGAAGGTATGTAGATGACCTTATAACCTTAAATGGGTAAGCGAGTTTCAGTTGATTACTAACAGGATGGCTGGTAGGTAATCACGGCCTCTTTTTAACATGTAGGAAAGAAGACTACATTTGACGCACGATTAAAATTTGGAACTCGTTGCCAGTACACAAGTAGGTACTGGCAAATCTTAATCGTGCGTCAAATGTAGAAATTGCAAAACTCTACCCGACTTTTAGCACGTTGTCGCCTGATGGTAAACGGAATGTGGAACCAAGATTGCTTGTTTGATTGTTCGTCGGGAAGTGTAGGTACAAGTCAACATAGTGTAAACTCTCGACCAGTATTCTTGTGATCAATATATTTGTACACGGGCGAAGCTTGTTGTTTATCTTGCGGATAGTAAACGATTGACCGGAGGCTCGTAAAAGCGGTTGTCGATGCGCTGACGACACCGCCTTTGTTGCGGCTTCGGTCTCACATTCCTTTGCTTCCATTTCACATTTGCTACATCGATAGTATAATTAATAACGTTTATTTCTTAGCATGCAGGAAGTAACAGCAATAATACAGTCATAGAGACAAATAGGTACTACAAGTGTGAAGGATTTAGGTAGATAATAAATGTTATCATCTAAATATGTGGGAGGCGTGTTATTTGGGTTGCCTTAATTTTATATTTTTTTGTTAATTATTGATATTGCATCGTTTGCTCGTGAAGCCCATACCTAAAATAGTGAATTTAGTGTGCTCTCTATATCCATTGTCCTTTTAAAATCCAAATCCCATTGTTTTATGTTTTGTGTCTGGAAGTCGGCAGGACGACTATATTAGGCTACCTGATGATATCTAAGTCTCGAAAGAAAGTACATTCACAAGTTCTCCAAAAATTTGAGGTCTTATCCCTATGGATAAGGAGTTATAGAATTCAATTCCTATGAATTGAATTCTATAACTCCAGAGTAACCTGAATATGGATAGTAGAGTAGTTAGATACTAAAGTGTTGTTGAGGATACAACATTATCCAGCACCATCCTGAACCCCCACTATATTAGAATTATTGCGGAGCATGCAAGATTTGAACGAGATTCTGGAATAGGTACGCCAGCGCGAGTAACAATGAATCGGTAAACAATGCGGGTCGCGTCGACTCGGAATTCGCAAAGGAGTAGGTAAACATTGAGGTCGTCTAAAAATATTTTTTATTTTCTATCATTTTATTCGCTGTAGCATTCGCTTGTAAAATCATTATTTTAAGCACCGTATTTTTGAGAACGTTTAAAGTGTCGTTCCGCTCGGGCGTCGGCCGCTGAGTCACGCGGGCTCCGCCAGACGGTCCGGGAGCCCGGAGTGCGGCTCCTCAGTGCTCCGTACGTCGTAAGTGCTGAAAGTCGTGTAAAAAGTTGTATCCGGCCGCGGATTGGTTGGGCGCGGAATTTCGTTTATAAATACGTCGGGAGCGCGAGTGGTAGAGCCGCGCGAGCGAGCCGCGCCGCGCAGAGCATGCGCCGATGATATTCACCGGCGGGGGGGCGCGCCGCCGAGCCTCTCCCGCGCCGCGCGCCCGCCCGCCCGCGGGCCCCGCCGCCCAGAGACACCACCAACATGCCAACAAGGTGACAACACTGTTTACTTTTTTTTGATAATAGCCACTAGACCAGCACGCAGAGATCTGCCAATTTGTAGAGTTAAGCCCCAGCGCCGCCCAGAGACACCGTGTCAACAACGTGACAACACAATTTACTTTCTTTTTTGTTAATAGCCACTAGACCAGCACCAGATTTCTGCCAATTTGTAGAAGGTTTTTGGTAAACACAGAAAAATTATCAAGTTTTTTGTTATCAGCACAATGTTGGCAACTCATAGGTTGACACTTTTAATTTGATGGGAGATTTACATGACCACGTAATAAAATTGCATCCTTGACATGTACCTTTAAACTTAGAATAGTTATTATTCTAAGCCTATAAAAAAGCATACTTAAGTAGAGGTTGTTGGACGCATAATTCTTGAAATCCTTGAGCTATTCTTCTTGGCAGGTTTCGATAAATCTTCAGATACAAAGCCTTTATCTATCTATGCGAGTTTCGATGCACACTCAAAAACGATTTGTCACCACATTCAACCTCAAAGAAAAATATTTCTTATCTTATCCAAAATGCTCTAAATGCCGTTTCACTTCTTGCCAAAACGCCTCATCCACCTTTTCTAATTTCCAAATCTTTAATTTTCCCTAATGTATCGTAATGTCTGTGTTTTTTCTCTAGATGCTAGTAGCGCGGACAATGTTTATTTATCCGCTCATTCATGCTAATATGCGGCATGCTTTACTTTATGACGCGTAGTAATCGTTTCGCGCTTTAATTATGATCATGCGTGTAACAAGTCGTGTTTTCCTTGAAACTTTTTATCATTTGTTGCGGCCTACTTACTATTACTTACCTACTGCGAATTTTTTTCTCTTTATTCATATTAAATTAAGAATCGTCAGGTAACAAATAAAATTGACTCACCGGATTCAAAAAGTGGTTTCAATCTAGAAAAAAAAACACTTTCTAAACCCATAAGTCTCTTGCTCTCCGTTTCAATCATCCTCAGGCTGTCTTAGTCCAGTGCTGGACAAAGGCCTCTCCAATTACCTATTCGCTACTTTGCTCGATCTTTTTTTTTGTTTCACCGGGGGAAAATGCAATTTACTCATACCCGCTGCTCGGGGGAGCAGCAGATTATGTGGGACTCACTCCGCCTCTAGATGGAAGCAAGACGGAAAATACCCACTAAAACCCCGGTCGTCACTGCCAATGCGCCTTGGTTGATCACCATCAACGCCAGCCATTCGTGTCACCACACGGAATGCGGCCATGCTCGCACTCAGCAGTAGTCAACCATCTTGCGCAAATCGTCGCTACACCCGGCTTTGGGGCGTCCATTTCGTTCACATCTGCTGTCCTCAGTGCTTTGTCATCCTAAACACTCTTGGTCATTGTTATCTCTGGATATTAGCAACTTAATGAGTGGGTCTCTAGCTACGCACGTGGGACAAAAGATCAAACGGGGTGTACTCGCATTCCAAATCTGCGTTTGCATGCCTTGAATCGAAAATATGATGTACTTTCTTGTTTTGTTGTATTCGTTGTCTTCCTTTCGCTTTGTATCTCCTTCATCATGCTGCATTGAAATAAATTTGACCCAGATTTGCGTTATGCCTTTTCGCATCATTATGTGCACGTATTTCAGTATACCTACCTAATTTAAAGTGACTTTGGATATTGCTTTTTTTCAAGTCTTTCTTTCATCTTGCCTGAGAAAATGCCTTGAAATTCGGTATGCAACAAGTAGCCTCAATATACAATACAGTGATGATATGTGTTCTAATCTTCAGTGGAAGACTTATTTACTTACATATCTATTGGGTATTAGATGTGTCTAAAGTTTCGTAAAGGAATCCTGTAGGCAGGTGGTCTCGACCAGGGGGTGCAAGGGGTGCGGTGCACCCGGGCGCATGCAGCATATAATTTCTCACACACTCCATCCATTCCTTTTTCGGTCTTCTCCTCCCTTTATATCTTTCCACATTCATACTCGTCTCGTTATATGCCTTTAATCCCTCCTCATAATGTGCCCAAACCATGCTAATCTGCTATTCCATAACTTTTCTATCACTGGCGCTACTTTCAGATTTCCTTTTTTTTCGACCCCAACTGGCCTGATCTTAAGCGATGTTAGAGTCTAAGGTGGAGCGCGCTCACCCAACAAAAACCGATTCACTCTCGCCTTGAAAATCTGAGGACTATATCTCTCAGGGAACACGGACTCCGGCAAAGAGTTCCATAGCTTAGCCGTTCGCACTATGAATGTAGAGGCAAAGGGCTTTGTACGAGTTTTTGGAACCTGGACCATAAAGCGGTGTCTCCTAACCGTGCCCCTGCTCGTTTCCTCTGATACATTCATTCCTAATCTTATCCATTCTAGTCACACCGGACTACTGGTCAATAACTATGTCGGCCATTTACTTAGTAGTATCGACTTGTGTGCAGACACCTGAATGGGCTCTGTTCTGACGCACAGCAGGAACATTACAGTTCCATCAAACGTTTAGCGCCCGCTTCGGTTTACATCTATTTATACCCCGCATTTACTCGCTGTGGTAGCGCACTTAACCTTGATGTACAATCGGGTCTGATCAATGCGAGTACCTACCTTACACGAGATTCCTCTCTCCAGCTATTCGTTTGTTTATAAGTGCCTTACTATGACTTGATATCGCATGCGGGAATGTTTACTTTCGGTAAGCAAAGGTACCTACTTACTTACTTTTGATTCGTTCAGGAATTTGAGACACCCTTGTCTTGTTCTTTATGAAAATCCAATAGAAAAAGAAAATCCACTTTCTACAGTCTTTCCAAAATATCAGAACATTTTTTCAAGCTTTTCTTTCCTTAACGATAAATCAAATCAGCACGGATTTAGCTTTGATTTTTATGCGTAAAGGATTTTTGTATAAATTATTTATAAATATGTAATTTAATTGCAATAACTCTTAGACAATTGGAGTCATGGGCCAGTTTTTACTTAGGTACAATAGAACTCAACATCAATCTTTTGCGGCTTGGGCCTAACAGAATAAGCAGACAGGTACACGTAAGTATAGGTACGGTATCGTAAGCTCCTGGATGAATCACCGCGTGATGATCACGTGCGCACGCCACCCGACCGGAATAATCTGACAAACGAATTCTCAATTTTGTCTATTTGACATACATACTATAATTCAAAGTCGTTATCATCCGGATCTATGCCAGGGAATTCGCAAAACAGACCTTGGTGTGGCTTGGAGCAACGGGCGCTTTCTATACGATACCGATACTGTTGCATCTAGTAGCGCCCCTTCGGCTGAAAGGGCGATAGCACATAATTCGACGTTATTGGCTATGAGACACATACTTATCCGCCTTCGTGGTGGCGGTGACGCGTGAGTTGGCGATGTGTCCGCGGCCGACTCCGGCGTCGCGCGATGTCATCCTGGTTCTGGGTATGTCCAATTTCTCATTTCGCGGAATAGCGCAAGCGGCTTAAACCTAACCACGCATAGTAGTTTTAAAACAAATGACTTTAGTAAGGCATTAACTAATCCGTCCGTTGTTAATATCGATGTTGCTTCGATTCATACTAGAATTACTAGAATATTTTAAAGCAAATGCACATTAAATTTGGGGAATTGACTGTAACAATTTGCTTAAAATTCCATATCGACATTAACAGGGGAGCATAGCGAAACAGTTTCAAGAGAATATAATTCGGCGACTGTTTACATCATATTACATCTTATCTGTTATTTATTACAGTACCTAACACTATAGGCTAATATTTGTTTACGAATTTTTGGCAATCACTCAAGTCTGTGATTGTAATCCCTTTTAACTGAATTGACATAATGAATGGACGGATTACCGCTAGATTACAATTCTTTGTTGTTATTATGTAGTTTAGCTGGCAGTGCTGGCACCTACATTATTATCCTCCAGCGCACGCTAGCTGCAGTAGCAAAGCTGCAAAGATGATTCACAAACACGCTACACCTCCATATGTTTATCCATTTCTACATGTGTTCATTCCTTTCGATTATTCGGTATCTTTTTCACCGACTTCATTGGTGTTTTTATTCTTACCGCTGTGGTTTTAACCCTATTTCTTTTCTTCATGATAATTGTCATGTACTTTGTAATTAAACGGTAATATATGCTAGATCTATTGTTGAAATTGGTTATTTAATTGCTACATAATGTTTACTGTAAGAAAGGACGTGTCTATCCTCAAGAAATATTTTATTCAATATCCATTTGTCCTTACAATCTTTATTCTTATTCAATACACTTCCTTTCCACAAGGGAAAGGAAGTGTATTGAATACATATATACAATTTCTTGGGTACGAAAAATGCAATCATCGTCTATACCTATAGGTAGGTAAATGGTGTCTTTGATTCTAAAAGTGTTAAGTTTTGTACTCTAACTTTAATCGGCTATAAACAATTGAATATGTGTGTTGTAATTCCAGTGGTTACCGGGCGGGGGGTGCGGAGATGTCTCCGAGGAGCACCCTCGGCTCTCGCGCGGCAAGCGCATCACTCAGCGGCGAGGAGCCATCAAGCATCATAAGTGAGTACAAAAATTAAGTAGATATTGTAAACATGTAACCGTTTTAGTTAGATTACCAGTCTAGCAGGGCTATATGATAATCGGAGATCGTTCAGAAACTCTCTCGCATGTCCAAATTTGACATTGGTTTTCGGAAATTTGTCAGTTCACATCGGAAACTTTCATCATTAAGTATTTATCATCATTAGCCCTTTGCAGTCCGCTGGAGATGGAAACTTTACGAGGGCTCTCATGTTGTCTATAGTTCATTCGCGTTAAGAAAATAGTGACTGACAGGTCACTGACAGGCCACTAGCCAATCAAAACGCTAGAAACAATAGAAATTTAATTTCTAGCGTTTTGATTGGCTAGTGGCCTGTCAGTGACCTGTCAGTCACTATTTTCTTAACGCGAATGAACTATAGTATAAAAGCTTTAGTATCGAAAACGTACTTGAACGAAATCGCCTTGCTTCCCAGAAAAATCATTTCGATGGCATTGTGGGTAGCCGCAGATTTATTAAGTCTTTTACTGTTGGGGAAACCAGACATAATAAAAGACAAAAAGAAAGATTTTCTGTTATCTTTCTTTGATGGTCACCGGTGGGTCACCGGGTATTTACTGTGTAGGTACCCAGATGGGACTTTAGACCCAGATTAGGTGGCTCATTCCGACTTCAGATTCCGATTCTTATACTTTTGCTCAAGATTAAGAGATTAGGTTTCACGTTATTTCCATCATCCATCATCAGCCTATTGCAGTCCACTGCTGGACATAGGCCTCTCCAGTTGTTCGCCATCTAAAGCAAACTTCTGGAGGACATACCCATAATCGCCACGCTGGGCAGGCGGGTTGGCGATCGCAGGGCGTAGCTTCTTGCTCCGGTGACGCTGCTGCCCGTCATCGGCCTGTGGTTTTTAGCTACGCCTTCTATCGTGATGGTTTAACCGCCACCAGTCGGTTTGCCAGAGCCTCGTTTGTTGTTCGGCAGGATGCACCACGGGCAGGTGAGGATGGCTTGGAACGATAAGGTGATAGGTCGCTCCCTTACATCCCATCACGTTATTTATGTATTTGATAAACACATTACATATTTTATTTTTTTACTCCATTAAATATCCAAAGTGTTACGTGTCTGTTGCATTTAATTACGTAACGTACCTCTATCCAACGTCAATATAAAATTGATAGCCGATAGCGTCTCAACTCAACAATCCCGTCTGCATGAAAATCGCCCGCACACGTGAAGTGTTGTAATTTTAATCTGTTTGAGCTTTAGCCAAAGCGACGTCTGTCATCTTGAATACTTTTCACCTTCGTTGATAGTTATTTGATTTACTTGAAAGCGCTCATGTTTTGTCTTTAGCAGCCCGAGAGATAACAAAAACATTTCGTGTCCTTGTCTAGAATATCATGTGTTTGTAGTAGTCACTTCCTATTTGTAGATTCTGAAGTAGGTACTCAATGTTTACATTTCGATCATTTTACATAAGCAAAGATTATTTTCACAGTTTTATTCGTCAAGGTTAATATAGCACTAAAAAGAATACGGAACCGGGACCATTTTAGCACAGGACAATATGGAATTTGCCACTTTCAAAATTGAGTCATCATCATGAGCCTATTGCAGTCCACTGCTGGACATAGGCCTCTCCAGTTATTCGCCATTTAGTAACAACGGTAAAATTGCCAAACGGGTCAGCTCCTGTAAACTATTTGTCTTGCAAAATAAACATCATAAAGCGCAAATGATAACGAGAGGCGTATTTTGAAGTGAAAGCCACACATAACGTAGTTGGGAAGGTAAAATACAGTTTGTTGCCAAATAAATTTATTTTAGCTTTTGCTACAATTTCTGGAGAGTTCGTTGTTTACGCGTCTCTTAATGTTTCGGATTATTCTCAATTTGTGGATTTTCTGCTTTTCTTGCTTCAGAAGTTCGGGATATCTATTGTCGATACTCATTACTAGAAATAGAATAGAACCGAACTCAAAGTAAGTACATAGGTAGCTTGTGCTAAATACCACAAATGTATATATGTACTTAAATACAAATATAAACACCCAGACATTGAACAAACACTTATCTATGTATCACACGTTTGCTCGGTGGTGATCAAACACGACCTGGGGTCACTACCAATTGAACCGCCGGTATTTTTAAATGTAGGTACCTACCTAGGTATTATAAAATAAGTCATAAAAATAATCAAAAAATATTTTTGAATTCGAGTTCATGTATTTCAAAATAAAATTGTAGAAAATCCGGTGAAAGGCAAGTGCTTCTTCAGCCTACTCGTATATTTAAATACTTATACAAGGTGAATTTTTAATCACTATCCAAATTTTTTCTGGGCATTAGGTATCGTTAATAGAGCCCATTTCTGCAATAAAAAATATAGGTCATATTTTCACAACAAATTCATTGTACCGAACCAATTATAAATATCGCATGGTTACCATTTCTAGCGTAAAAATTTACTACGCAAAGCGATGAACTCAATGGACAATGCGTGCGCGGGCGCGGGGTAGAGACGGGGTGCGGGGCGGAGCGGCGGGAGGGTGGCGAGCGAGCGCCGAAAACAAAATGGCAAAGGTCACGCACGCAGTCGCCCGCGCATCCCCGTTCGGTGAAAGCGCGCGCCGTTTCCCTCCGCGCCCACGATGTATTCTAACCGCGAGTTCTATGAAATGGTGCGCTGTTATTTGTTAAGTGGAGAGAGTTTGAACGGAGCCCAAAGACTGTACGAAGTAGATAGCCTTCCTCGCCTCCGCAACCAGGGTGTGTTGAATCCGTCAGTTCCGAACCGTGCAACGATTTTAGCTGCCAACCAAAGGCTCTTAGATTTCGGCCAATTTACTACACCTTCACATGCAGAAGGGCGTGGCAGGCCAAGAGTGCCAGTGGAAATCGAAGAAGAGATCTTCGACTTTTTTCAAAGAAACCCTCGTGCAAGTACTCGTGACGCGGCGAGGCGTTTTGAGATCAGCCAGTACGCCATATGGAAACTACTTAACACCGCTGGCTTGCATCCGTATCATTTCCAAAAGGTGCAGGCTTTAGGTGAAGCAGACGCAGTGCCCCGCCGAGCCTTCTGCGAGTGGCTAATTGCGCACCCGACGGCCGTTATTATGTGGACCGATGAAGCATTATTTACGCGCGTTGGATTGTACAACCAACATAATGAGCACTGGTGGTCCTTCCGAAACCCACACATGATAAGAGAAACTTATCACCAAGTGCGTTTTAGTGCAAACGTGTGGGCTGCGGTTGTTGGCAACCAAATAATTGGCCCATATTTTATAGAGGGACGTTTGACCGGCGGCACGTACCTCGATATGTTGCGTACGGTGATCTCCGATTTGATGGACGAAGTGCCGATCGCGCACTTTCGTGATTTTTATTTTCAACAAGACGGAGCACCGCCGCACTACGCCGCCGCCGTTCGCGAGTACCTTAGCGCCGAGTACGGCGACCGCTGGATCGGCCGTGGAGGCCCCGTCCCGTGGCCGCCGCGCTCTCCGGACCTGACTCCGTGTGACTTTTTTTTGTGGGGTGAAATCAAAAGACGTGTGTATGTGGATGAGGCCCAGAGCCTGGACGCCCTTAAACAACAGATTATTAGAGCATTTGATGAAGTGAAAAGTGACACTTTAGTCCTTAACAAATTAAAAGGCAATGTGCAAAAACGTGCGAGACTCTGTTTGGAGAGAAATGGTATGCATTTCGAACAGTTATTAAAATACCAATAATTATTATTTTTGATCAGTTAGTGTAAGTTGATTTTAATTCATCATCATCATCAGCCTATTGCAGTCCACTGCTGGACATAGGCCTCTCCAGTTGTTCGCCACCTAGGGCAAATTTCTGGAGGATATACCTAAACGCCACGCTGGGCAGGCGGGTTGGCGATCGCAGGGCGTATTTTCATGCTCCGGTGACGCTGCTGCCCGTCAACGGTCTGTGGTATTTAGCTACGCCTTCAATCGTGATGGTTTTACCGCCGCCAGTCGGTTTGCCAGAGCCTCGTTTGTTGTTCGGCAGGATGCACCACGGGCAGGTGAGGATGGCTTGGAGCGAAAAGGCGATAGGTCGCTCCCTTACATCCCATTTTAATTATTTGATTGATTTTAATTAATTTGTACATAAGTTGATTCAAATTTTTTAAATACGCCTTATTGCAACAATGTACCTACTACCTACCTACTTTTTGCCGTCTTAGTTTCATTTCAAGAGCACAAAATCAACTTTAAATGTATTGTATTCACCTATTGGGACACACTATAAAATACCCATTGATAAATACGTTTAAATTGGACAGTTTACGCTGAGAACGTGTTCGGCTGTTTTTCAATTGTCGATAGGCGATTGCGTCAAAGTTATACGGTAAAAATTAGGTAGGTAGGCATTTTTGCAATCTGACGGTCCTAAGCCCGTAAAAGTATGAAGGGAAAATTTGCAACTTATGTAGGTACCTATGCTTTTGCGGTTCGGTAAATGACACCTTTTTATGAATGGAGCGGGGACGGACGCGCTCTGCGGTGGGCGGCGCCCGCGGCGCGCGGTGTCTATTTATTTCGTCTTTTTTTAGACAACTTGGAATGCTATTTTCTCAATATTTTAGTACTGACCGGTACTAAAAGAAAAAATACGTATTTAGTGATTTTCGCCATAGATTATAATATAAAAATTTGGATAGTGATTAAAAAGTCTTCCTGTATAAAAGGAGAAACTGATTGACATATCAATGCACAGCCTAAACGGCTAAACGTAAGCACTTGAAATTTGGAAGGGACGTAGCCACAGGACGTAGCTTAGGTACCGAAGAGGTGCACTAAGAAAGGAATTTCCGAAATTCCCACGGGAACGGGAATTAGCGGGAAAATCCTTTTGCATGAAAAATCTAAACCGCTTAAGTTAGACACTTGAAATGTGTCATGCAGATAGTTTAGTAAACTTAGTTGCAACAGGATATTGCAAAATTCCCACGGGAGCGGGAGTTAGCGGGGGAAAAAGAGGGGATGAAACTCTATTCCACGCGGACGAAGTCGCGGGCACAGCTAGAGTATAATGTAACATTGACGTAGATAAATATGATGCAGTTCTCTATTATTCGTTTATCCCCTTGAGTTTCTGCGCATCCTCATTTCATACATTCTTGGCGCAGTTGGCTATCATCTATCCATCAACTTTGGCTCCGCCCACGTGGTTTTAGTGCTCGCTGTGACTTGGATTAGGTGGGTATTATTAATTACCCATTACCTATCATATATGCCTGGTAATCGGTAGGACTTCATTTCAGCAGCACTGAAGTACGGTCAACGGCAAAATTCGGTGATCAGTAGTATTAAACCTATACTAATGTTAATACAACACACACACATACATACACACGCACACCAGCATGCTAATTGTTCACTGATGTTGTTGTAGGTAATAATAGGTTTAATTAGGTTTGTTTAGAGCATTTCATATTTTTTGTTAATACAGGGAAATCTATAATTAGCCATACCTATTTTTAAGAATATCTGATAGTGAAATAATATATAATGTATCGCCGTTGATTTCCTAAATAAATAAATAAATAAATAAATAAAAATAAATAAACAATTGATAAGTAATGTTAAGTCTAGAAAAGTAACTAGTATTTACTACTTATATGTACATATTGCGAACGGACGGCTCTCCTCGGTCCGCAATAGCAGATGGCGCTCCGCGCCTTCCAATGCCCGCCGCTAGTTGCGCCTCAATGCGGCGCTCGATCGGTGCGGTAGTAGCGTACTGTGCCCCCGGGGTTTGAATCCCGCTCTTCAACGTGTTTACTAAGAAACAGAAAAACGGGGCACAGTACTACGCAGACGAGAGCGCTCGCTTGCAACTAGCGGGGCCGATGTGGAAGCGCAGGCACCAGCATCACCACAGGTGCCGGTTGGTCGAGCAAGCACTGGTCGATCGCAGGTGACGTGCTACCAGAGCACGCGGGCAGCGGTGGCGTCGGCGTCGGCTACGGCGGCGGCGGGTTATACACTGTAGACGGGGGGGTCCTTTTCTTCAATAAAACGGCTTCAGCTTGGGTACTTTTTCCTTTATTTCCTTCTTCCTTTCTTGAGGTCCACCGGAGGAGTGCGCACCCTCGCTGGATTCGGTCGGCTTTTATTCCCATCGGTGGATTCTAACTAACCAATCAAATTTCAGAGAAATACGTGACGTCATATCGCGTGATATTGACCCCCCCCAACCCTGCTACATTTTCAGCCGATTTCCAGCGAGGACCTACACTTTACATGTTTCCGAATGGTTTCCTCACAACAACATACAATTTCCCTGCCTAATAAAACCCTAATCATCTATAATTAGCTTAAACCAAATAATTTATTAGGCAAAATAGTGTCGCGGCATGACCTAGTTCCTACCTATGGCCGCTTGGGGTCGCTAGTGAGTATACACCAAAATAAGCATTCTTTATTTCGTATAACACACAACATATTACAACTAGGACCTAACTAATTGAAATATGACATAAAGTAGGTAAATACCTATCAGAAAATAGCTAAAAACACATAATTAATCCCTTAATTAGTACTACAAATTTCCAATGTTTACGAATCGTCTATAAATTATCACACTATAGGGAGTCACCACAAAATTAACTTTTATCAAACTACCCCACAATTTCTTAACATTTTTTACAATCAAATCTATGAAGTTACTATACAAATCTGCAATAAAATATTACCCCACGAAACATTAACATTTCTATGTGCAACGATATCGCTTAAGGCGATAAGCCCGCCTATCTATGTAAACAACATCTATTATTAACAGTTTCTCAACAAAATGATAACAAATAAGCGATAAGAATCAAAACAATATCTTACAAAATGCAACAATAAGCTAATACAAACATTATATAACCGATCAAGTATATAAGGCACTTAAGCAATTTCATATACATAGAACTATGATCTACGCCCGAAACTGACACTTATAACACTACCGATCGCGTATATAAGCTACTTAGTAATTTCACTACAAACATATCAAAGAATCTTAAACAAACTATATATAGCGGTGCAGGTATAGCCTACGGATTCGCGCACTTATTGGATATAAATTACTTACGGTTTTCTAAATCCGCCGACTATCCTGCACTCGCGCACTTAATCACTATCACTATAACTGTTTTATATAGTCACTTAAATGGTCCTTCACAATCACTTATGACGCGTCGCTAACAGTACATACTCGTACAAACGAATCTCTTCTTTTTGTTCCGCTAGGAGACAGAAGTTAAGACGGTCAATGACAAAAGTCGATGGTCTAATAAGTAGGTATACTTATTAAAAAACAGACCAATACATCATCTACTTTGAAACCCAAGAAAAACCTTAATGAAAATTACCATCTTTTATACATCAAGTGGTTTTTTGAGGTTTCATGTTTATTTAAGCGCTTTTGATCACGTCATCATCTTCCAAACTATGCGTCTAAACTCTAAATATAGAAAGCTGTAATTGGCTATTTCACTTTCATTTTCATCTTGAAATTTAGAGCTGTTTCTGATGAACTCTGTCGTAAAACCGAAACATTTCTGTATAGACCTAATATCAAACTTTTCGGGAATGTAAGGGAGCGACATAATGATCTTTTCGCTCCAAGCCACCCTGACCTGCCCGCGGCGCATCCTGCTGAATAACAAACGAGCCTCTGTCAACCACCGATAGCCTTGATCGCCAACCTGCGTTAGATGTTCGCCCGTGGCGAACAACTGTAGCGTTCTATGTCCTACAGTGGACTGCCATAGGCAGTCTAGTCGGTAACGCAGATTGACTGATTCTTACACCACGATGATTGTCGTTTTGTCATCGAAGAAAAAGGTTGAAGATGATGACCAAACTCTTCGTAACTTTTTATGTCGGCACTGCCTAATTCCTTTTTCCATTTCTTCCTTGCAGAGTCCACGAAGTAAACGGGCACCGTTTTGTGGCGAAGTTCTTCCGGAAGCCCACGTTCTGTGCGTTCTGCAAGGAGTTCCTATGGGGCTTCGGCAAGCAGGGCTACCGCTGCGTCGTGTGCCAGACCGCGGTGCACAAGCGCTGCCACCACAAGCTGCTGGGGAAGTGTCCTGGCTCGCCCGCCTACTCCGACGTCACAGTGGTGAGGCGTTAACGCATTATGGGCATTCCTAACACTGAGATGTAAGGGAGCGGCCTATCATCTTTACGCTTCAAGCCACCCTCACCTGCCCGTGGTGCATCCTGCTAAATAACAAACGAGGCTGTAGCAACCGATTGGTGGCGGTATAACCATCACAATAGGGAATATGCATGAAAAATTGTTTCAGGTATTTACTAATTTATCGTAAAATAGATCAAATTCTACTACGAACAGTGAAAACAAAATCAAAATTGGTTGAAAAATGGGCGAGATACAGTCGTTGAAAGAAAATATATCCGTTTCTCTCTCGCAAAACAGATTTTTCTATGGAGTTAGTACGGCGCTCACGGTACGTGACGTCATCAGCCGCGTCGGATCTCTCTGTCTAAGCAATAACTTTAACGCTTTATAACTCGCTTAATAGAAAAGATAGTTTAAAAATTCTTCGATATTTATGTATCTGGAAGATAAAAGATCTCAATAAATCCATAAAAAAAAGTCATGCATATTCCCTATTGAAGGCGTAGCTAAATGTCACACCCGATGACGGCCAGCAGCATCACCGGAAGGAGAAGCTATGCCCTGCGCCAATCCGCCTGCCCAGGGTAGCGAAATGGCGATTATGGTTAAAGCCTCCAGATTCTGCCAAAAGTGGCAAGCAACTGGAGATGACTATATCCAGAAGTGGATTGCGATAGGCTGATGATGATGGAAATTTCTATAGAGCTTTTGTAAGCTGCTAGCCGTGTTATAGACTACTTCTCGCATGCTCCCGTTTCAACGCTACAGCCCGTTTTCTGATATTCCACATAAAGGCACACATATAGACATATTCGATAAGCCAGGTGTTTTTATGAGATCTATTCGTACCACTTTAATAAATAGTTAAGCCCAAAGTGGGTATCGCTGTTGTATCAGCGACAGTGTTGCCTCTGTGGCAGTGGCATTAGTGAGAATCTCTCGATCCCAAGACGTGTAGTCGTAGGGCTAATGCCGCAGCCACAGCGGCAACACATTTCAACCATTTATGCATGCCGTGGCAGCCTCTAATTAAGGCGTCACTTTAGCACTAATAATGGAACTATTGTTAATACCATGTTACTGAGTGATTGTTTTGTTGGCTGTCCTTAAATAAATAAATCAGGAAACAGCCAGCAGCGTTTACCTGGGTATAGAGACAACCTACTGCGGTCACCAACCATCCTGCCAAGCGCGGTGACTAAAGCAAATCCCCCAAATGATAAGTGCCATTGGAGTAGGCCTATTATGTCGTCGGGGGCAGGGGTATTTGCCCTCCCCGGACCAGGAGTGCCGGCCGCTTATCATCTGCGGCTGGCCAGGGCAGGCAGGGATGTGGCCGTATGCTTCGGCGCTACCCGTGTCCCTGCAACTTGCTGCCCACTGGCGACACAGGGGGGTGGGTATGCCCTCCCTTTTTGGGAGGTGTGAGTCCCACACACCATGCCGCCTCCCCCCGGAGACGGCATGAAGGTTCCTAATGCATTCCCCTCTTAAAAAAAAAGGCCTATTATGTCGTCTGTCGGTAGACATCTTCAAGTTGGGGATGAATAAAAAGGAACATCTTTGCGAAGTGGTCTGAATAGATTGGGCTTCTCTTTCGCTTTCCATCGAGCGTAGGGAAGCCATTATGTCGAGCTATTATAAAAAAAGCGGCTGGCTGAAATTGTTATATTGTTGCAGTATCTCCGGGAGCGGTTCAAGGTGGACGTCCCCCACCGGTTCCGGCCGCACCAGTTCATGTCCCCCACCTTCTGCGACCACTGCGGCGCGTTGCTGTACGGATTCTTCCAGCAGGAGCTTAAGTGTGAAGGTATATTCCAAGTTTTAAATGGTACTTAAAGCTAGATTGTTGAAAAAAAAATTGTAAATGGTAGCAAAAGTCTCCAACCGTAACTAGAACCTTGAGACTGTGAACGCACTAGTGGCTGAACGCAATGAGGCAGGCCACACATACATTTTTTCAGCAACGCACTGATTTGCGGATCAGCCGAGCAAGCGCTCCGGTTGATAGATTCTCTCCACACATGGCACGGTTAACCGCATCATGTGCAATATTTGTAGAAGTACCTACTGATGATAGCGGTAGAACGCTAAAGAGACAACCGGAATACGGCCAGCCGCTAGTGCTTTCACGCTCTAAGGCCGCGTCTTGGACGCCAGAGCGAGCGATGCGGGTGACGGCACGCGCGTCTTTACCAAGTTCATAGATTTGTATGAAGCTGTTCTTGATGACAGCAGCGCGGGCGACCACGAAACCGTTCTAGCCGCTAGCGTACAGAGGCCCTACTACAGAAAACGAAAACGATCGCTCGTTGAACGGATCGCGTATTTTTGCCCCATAAATCCCTCTCATTTGTCCCTCCCGTGTTATAATATATCAATTAAATTGTTGAAAATCGACGTTGACGAATTTTAGTTCGAATATTCGAACACGGGAGGGACAAATGAGAGGGATTTAGGGAGCAAAAATACGAGATCCGTTCAACGAACGATCGTTTTCGTTTTTTGTAGTAGGGCCCCAGATGCGGCTTAAGGCCTCGTTTAAAGTGATGCGGCGTGTCACGCGTCGCGTTGCGCAAAGTTAAAACAAACAAACGGCGAAGTTTGGACACCTTTAAGGAGCAGGAGGGTCTTACCTATAGGTAGCCTATGGGCTAACAAGGCTAGAACCTAGGACGCGAGGCCCAAGGGGTCAGTGCCGTAGTGTAAGTTTTTGCGAGACATAAACGTAACTATCGCGTTTGCGTATTTGCTCAATTTGTATGAAAATATCTCCCGCGATTTTTACTTGTGTTAGGTACTCACCGCTAGAGGCGCTTATACTCGTACGGTTTTCATACAAATTGAGCAAATACGCAAATGTGGTAATTACGTTTATTTCTCGTAATAACTTACACTAGGGGTACTGAACTCTCATTCAAGCTCTGAGGAGCACCGTTTATGTAAATGAACCGACACGTCTGACGTGATTTGCGACACGCCCCGCGACTCCTTAAACGAATCAAGCTCCTGTCCGCAATCCAGAGAAAATTGAAAATTTATTGTGTCGCGCCCTATTTCGGACTCATAATATGTAGTTAAATATTTAATAAGGATTAATAATTGGGTTAATTGTTGAATAACGGTTGCAAAAGTAGGTGATGATGATGTGTTAAAAGTTAGTAGAGACAATGACATTTTAGTGAATATCCGCTGAATGTAAGTTAGCGAAATGTCTTGATAAGATTAATCAATAATTTAATCAGTAGTTGGATCTATTAAGAATATCTAATGCTATCTAGATTCCAGTAAGTTGCAGCGCAGACGGCACACTTTTTTGTGCGATAGAGTCTGCGTCTGAGACATTGAAAAAGAGCGTCTAGGTCTGCCGACAGAATATTCAAAGATGTGCGTCGTGTGCGTTGAGTCTGTGAAATATCCGCGACAGATATTTGCGCGTCGTGTGCGTTACATACTACTAAATTTAAGAGCTTTGCTCTTGTCGGTGGAGCAACTTCCACTCCTCCCTGGACTCCGCCAGCGCCTTCAAATCCTTGTACATACTGCATATAATTGCAAAAAAGTGCGTCACGGATAGTCTGTCGTCTGCGCTGCCCCTAACGCATAATTAATTATAGGTACCTAGATACAGTGTTATTATCCTATCCTATGATATCTTTGCGCCTATATGGCGCTTATTCTTGTTGTTATATGGCGATGTGGTTTGTCCACATTGTCTGAGAATTTCCGAAAAGCCTCGATAGGTACACGTGTTAATTTAGGTATACGTAAACGAAATTTTATGCATTTACCTATAACAAAAGCTGAAATTATTAGGTTCTCTTCTCGTCAGTGTTATATTGAGGGCTTGCTAAATATAGCTAATATAGCTCTGTGTTTACAATTCAATCCAACACACAGAGCCATCTAGTCTCTGAATATTACATCTTACATCAGCGTGAGGATTATGAGCATATCCTCCAGATGTTTTCCTTAGTGGCGAACAACTGGAGAGGCCTATGTCCAGCAGTGGACTGCAATAGGCTGATGATGATGATAGAGTTACATCACGCCGCGACTTCGCACATAAATCTGCTCTCTGCATGACCTAAAGGTTAACTGGTAGAGAATGCTCCTAGCATTAAGTTCGCCTTTTGTACCATTTTGTGCAATAAAGTTTAAATAAATAAATAAAAACAAAAGACAGATAATAATTATCTGTCTTACCTATATACCTTAATTATATAATAACCGAAAACATAAATGAGAGATGTTCATCAACAACAAATTCTAATAATGCTAACCATGTAGGTTGTAAAAACATAACAGCGAAGTCAAGAGTTCATTATCATTTCAGAAACAAATGTTGGCTTGCTGTGTTCTCTTACATGCGGTAGATGGCGCTACCTGTATCTTTAGTATTGGAATCTGTGATGGCGCAGCGGTGATTTGAAAGGGCTAGATTCGTTTACCAGGACAAAGTGTTAGGATTAATTTAACAGTCCTTGTCACTTGGATGTTCGCCAACCGTTATGGAAAGGAATTCTTACTTTCCTAACGATAATTTAGGCTTTTAAAATGTGGTCATTGTTTTTTAATACCTACCTTAAAATAATAAACCCAATTTTGTTGAATAATATTGAATGTTAGGTACCATAGAGATTATATTGCTTATTAGTATTTGCCCATTGTTTCGCTAGCGTTAATCTAGATTTATACGTTTTTAAATCTTCATTAGCGCAGCAACACTGTTTCCGTACAAACTTGACTTAACACAAAGACAAGACCTTTGATGATGTACCTACAAGCCGCCACACCTACCCTGTCTATCAAATATCCCTGAACTTTTTTATCTAAGTGTCTGATGCATGGAATTCACATGGAAGTAATATGTACTACGTACCAGGGCCCCTACCACCAAAGTTTTTGGTGGTAGGGGCTCAGTTCTTCCATGGGAATTCATAATTCCATTCTGACAGCTAAATTATATTTTGAAAGACTTTATAATAATGCATGCCCGTGTATACCTTAATCATTATGTGTTACTATTGTATGCCTATGTGTTGGGAGTGTCTGAAATACATTGTAGATATCTTAAGATTTACTGGTGATTCTAGACATTTACCAAAATTGAATGTCATTTTGTCATCTTTATCATCATGATTTCAGACATCTACCGGTAAATATGTATGTTCATTGAAAGCGGAATCCTTGTACTAGATTGATTTAATAAATAATTGATTTATATATGTCACCGGAAAATAGCAAGAATCGTTAGTTGATCAATTTCCTAGGTAGTTGATTAACTTCCGGAAAATAATAAACGGCAGTTGAAATGTATTATTTAACGTATGTATTTTAGTAAATTGATCATTTTACGGGGTCTGGCCGTAAAATCATCCGACGAAGGTGAGGTGAACGTTGATTGGTTCAATGGCTCACGTGGCGTTATCCCGGCAACCAATCAGGGAACAGTGTATTAAGTTACGGGTAATAGTGCACCGTTAAATAGTACATTGAGCAACGATTGGCCCATTTGAGGACGATTTTACTTGTGTCAAAATCGTAAATTATTAAATGACTGTCAGGCTACCGTAAATTGATCAACTAACTGAAATCCATTGCGTAAAATAATACATTTCAACTACCGTTTGTTATATTCCGAAAGTTAATCAGCTACCTAGGAAATTGATCAACTTACGATTCTTGCTA
Organism: Conogethes punctiferalis; assembly: GCA_031163375.1. NCBI lineage: Eukaryota > Metazoa > Arthropoda > Insecta > Lepidoptera > Crambidae > Conogethes > Conogethes punctiferalis. The sequence goes on from CM062084.1 coordinate 14,522,806, forward strand.
TTTTCCGGTGACATATACAATACAAATATTTCGGAGATCCGTCACTCAAATTGGTTTAGGTCTATATTCACCGGAGAATCTTAAGATCTACCAACATCGGACATTCACATATAACCTGCTATGTGGCGCTCACTTATATGTACTTATTCTACGAGTATGTACTTTGCTGTCTCTACAGGAATGCTTACTGTTTTATCTTCCAGTAAATAATAATATTACCTTGCATGCATTTTGGCGTCTTTACAAGAAAGCATGATAGGTAGGTATTTATCTTGATATTTGAATGTATGTTACACTTAAATTATGATTAGACTAATATAGTAATTGCGAAAATAACTATTTCTGTTACACATGTTTCCACACGTACCTACACCTCTGATTTAAATGTAATTTCTTATTTTGGTATGGACTCGTAGCCGTAGACCACAATCTTTGATGGATCTAGTAGAGCAATCGAACAAAATTGGTCACTGAACTGTAATAAGCAATCTAGTTCAACGTTGAAAGCAAGTTAGATTTTATTTTAGCACATTGGATGTAAGCGGCCTATCATCCATTCGCTCCAAGCCAACCTCACCTGCCCGTGGTGCATCCTGCCGAATAACAAACGAGACGCTGACCTAGTACCTATGTTTGTGATGGATGAGAAAGAAGCTATGAATGAGGCGTGAATTACGGAACTCACAACTCCATCTCGCTCATTTGCTAGAGTTTCATTTCATACACTTCAGCTATCATCAGCGTGACTCATGAAGCCAGCCTTACAGGTAGGTCCATACTTTGTGATTATATTGAAAATTGTATGTAAGTATAGATACTTACATATTTGAGTACTTAGTCTTATACCTGCCTGCATACGTAGAAGTACCTACATGTTCTCTCATTGCAGATAGGTAGATACCACAGATATCTCCAATAGATACCGCACTTAAGATAACGCGCGAGAGGTAATACATCAGTGCAATGCAGGTGCGAAATACGCATGCGCTTAAAGTGCGTCAGTACCACGGTCAGTACTGACCAGAAGTCAGACCCGTGTGTATCGGAGACACTTTTAATAGTTTGTAGAACATAAACGTATGAATCTTAGTATTGAACTCCTTGGCGCCGGAGCTCAAGTTACGATGGAAAATATTTGACAGATGTTAGCTCGCGTTGATGTCTTTTTTCATGATCCCTTTCTTTCATTACCAATTTCACTATTTTTATCCCTTTCTAGCATAGACACGTTTGACAATAGTGTTGCAATGTATTACTTTCAAGTATATCGATAATGCAAGATGTGAAAAATTTTAGTGTTTCTACTTTAGATTTCCAAAGTGTCCTGAGAGAACATTAAAATGGACAAATGCCGCACCCTGCTGTTAGAGACATTTACATAGGATAGTTTTCAATGTATGAAGGATAGAAGACGAGTAAATGAAAACTGCTGTGATTACTTCACATAACCATATTTATAACTATACTCATTTGAAATTATTTTTTTCCCAAGACATGCCACCCTGGGCCACACAGCGCCACCCAGCCCCAAACGAAGCCGAAGCTTGTACTATGGGTACTAGACAACTGATAAACTTACTTAGATACATTTAAATATACCTACTTATAATGTCAAAACGGCAGTTGAAATGTATTATTTAACGTATGTATTTTAGTAAATTGATCATTTTACGGGATCTTGCCGTAAAATCATCCGACGAAGGTGAGGTGAACGTTGATTGGTTCAATGGCTCACGTGGCGTTATCCCGGCAACCAATCAGGGAACAGTGTATTAAGTTACGGGTAATAGTGCACCGTTAAATAGTACATTGAGCAACGATTGGCCCATTTGAGGACGATTTTACTTGTGTCAAAATCGTAAATTATTAAATGACTGTCAGGCTACCGTAAGTTGATTAACTAACTGAAATCCATTGCGTTAAATAATACATTTCCACTACCGTTTGTTATATTCCGAAAGATAATCAACTACCTAGGAAATTGATCAACTTACGATTCTTGCTATTTTCCGGTGACATATATAAACATATATTTATATACATACATAGATAAATATCCAGTATTGCACAAAATACTGAAAAGATGATACAGACATAATCTAGTCTAATATACCTGATTGGTAATTTTTCGATAAAATTATCGACATTGCACAATACAAATGTACATCACTTGAGACATGAGTTACGTCCCCCGCACACCCTTCCATACCACCTGAAATTGACTCGCGAAACTCAAAGCAAAATGCCGAACATGCGGTATCTATTGGGGGTAATCTGTGGTAGATACGAACATACCAACTCTGGATCCTACACAAGTGTCGAATTTTGGCGGACTCTCAAGTATTCCCTTGCGATTCTTCGCCCTTTTAGTATTGTTTGTATATGTATGTAGCCTAAAAAGGTACATTGGACTTGGTCAAAATTATACAACCTTCATAGTTGGAAATATGAAATTCGGTAACTATCAAAAGTGTAGAAAGGCATTTTCATCTATAATTTCCAAACATAAAACTTCTATATGAACTGACCCGCTCGTAGGCGCATTTGCTAATGATTTTGTTCGGTATTGAGACTTCTTGAATCAAGGACTAACAAGAATCATCTTTTGTAGAAACCTTGGGCATGGCGCGTTGCAACTTTGCTATGCTTAATTCTCCGTGCTGTGGCGGTTCCAGTTCTTTACAAATCCAATTATAGCCGCATCAATGTGCGGTGATTATTTTTATGGATTTGTTTTTGGAAGACTGTTAATGCCTACGTCGTGCTCCTTTTAGAAGTTGTCGCACTGGTAGTTAGCTAAGATTCCATTGAAGTCTTTTTTCTTTCGACTTTGTGGTACAACTGACTTGTAAACTCGGAGTAGTTATTTTGCCAAATGCTGTCCATATATCTTTATAACTAGCTGTGCTCGCGACTGCGTCCGCGTGGAATAGTTATTTTTTCCCCGTTTTTTTTTACACTTTCCATTATTTCTTCGCTCCTAATAGTTGCAACGTGATGTTATATAGCCTAAAGCCTTCCTCGATAAATGGTCTATTCAACACAATAAGAATTTTTCAATTCGGACCAGTAGTTCCTGAGATTAGCGCGTTCAAACAAACAAACTCTTCAGCTTTATAATATTAGTTAAGATGTTTATCAAATGCGAATAGGTACAGAAATTTCAGTTGATCATCAAGTTATTGAATTTCCCCAACATTATCATCATCATCATCAGCCCACATCAGTCCACAACATGCATGTTATTAAATACGATAGGGCATAAACTACTGGCTACATCGTTATTTCTTCTGTGGCGTTATAAGTACGAGTAGTATCTACAGCTAATTAGGCGACTATGTTGGCACTTCCCCCATAAATAGAACATCTAAATCATTAATATTATGACAGAATGTTATCGTTCACTTGTGACAAACGAATTCGAATGGCTAAGTAAAAAAATGTCTATAATTAACTAATCAAAAATAGACGCTTGCATGGTTGACGAACGCTTGTCTATCCGTGTCACTCCAATACACTAAAACACAAATAGTAGATATATGCGCAAATAATTAAAAATATTTCACGTAGGCGTGCGTAAATCGGCATTGAACTTCCTTCCGACTCGATAGAATAAGTCACGAGAGAATATTATTGTATATTTATCATCGGCAATCGATCACCTGGCAAGTGACGGCGGGCGGGGCGGTCGGGGAGGCTGGGGCGGTCGCGGCGCAGCGTCCGCGCCCCGGGCCCGCAGTCCGCGCGCGCCGTCCCGCCCGACCACGCGCCGCGCCCGCGCACGCGCCGCAACCATGCCTCTCTACTCCGAGCACATATCGAACATGTACTTTAGTGGATCGCCCTCCTACTCCGGCTCACCGTACAGTTATGGAAGTTCAGTGTCGCCCTTGGGCTCGTCCTACAGTGCCTCGTATCTCAACCCGGGTGGAACTTACAGCAACCACTCCTCGCTGGGAGGCTACTCTCGAGCGCCGTTGTCGTCCAGATGGATATCCAGTACAGGTAGAAACTACTCTCCGATACTCAGCACTATATCGGAGAGGGTAACCGCGAGCCCGGTTCGCATAAATAGTCCGAGGAGAATACCTATATCGAAGAGAACATACGGAACTCCGACGTATACTCCTCGACCCATCAATATCAATACGGCTGATATTGATGTATCTAAAGATAGGTATCGTCGCAAAAGTGATAGTGTGCCAGCTGTAAGTCCCAAAACATCACCGCGTAAAGAGAGTCCAAAGAGAGAAGAGGTGAAAGAAGACGTAGATAAGGAAAATGGTCCGTTCATGCCGCGAGTGGATGGGAAACCTGAAACTGGAATTGATTCCTCGCCCGGACATCAAAGGAGTACTATAAAACGTGGAAGAACAGTGGTTCGATTGCATACTATAAAGCGACGCGAAAGAGATTCACCTCGGAAGCCTGCAGAAGATTCGGAAAATGAGGCAATAGCCAGCAATGACGTTAATGTCGATACCGACAGCAAAAATGAATGTGATACCGAAAAACAACAGGATAACACTGAAAACTTAAGCTGGCGAGAAAAACTTTCAGATGATTTGATTTATAAAGGCAAAAAAGAAAAGAAATCATTAGGCACCAAACTCGTAGAAAAGTTTAAAATAAAAGACGACGATAGTGTGGACGATAATAATGTTACCAGTACAAGAAGTGATGCAATAAAGGAAACAGCGCTTAGTTTACCTGCTACTCCTTTGCCAAGTGTAAGTAGCGTTGAGACCAACAGATCTCCAGACAGACGATGTTCAATGGAACTCTTAGCCGAGCAAGCTAACTTACTCGACTCATTGATTCGCAGAGAAAATCTTAGTACAACAACTTTAGACTTAAGTAAAATTGGTATTAGTGATAATTCAACTCATAACACAGAAAGTTTTCAATCCATTAAAAGAAGGAAAGAAAATGAAACACAAAATCCCTTAAAAACTACAAAATCTGATCATTCCTTACACAACAGCCTTTCAAAGTCTTTTCAAGATCATAAAGACATACGACAATTTTCCAAAAGACGGAGTTTAAAAAGATCTTCCTCAGGTGGGTCTATACGTAGGTTAGACTCCATTACCGAGTTCCCTAAGGAGATGATTCGATCCGACTTACCATCTATTGAAGAAAGTAGACTTTCCATTAAAAAAGAAAATGCTAAACCAAAGCCCAAATTAAAAGCAGTGATAACTTCCACTGTGGAAGTTTCACCACCAAGAAGTCCTTTGAAATTTAAGGTGGAAAATGTGACAGTGGAAGAAATTCCTTGCACGCCTAAAAAAGAAATTATATTTAGTAGCATGATTGATGACGCGCCATCTGAAATGGAAATCACCACCAATACACCTCAAAGAAATAATAAGAATAGAAGGAGTATCAAGAAGAAAATAAAAAATACCAAGAATGATGAAACTTTAATATCACCAGAACCGGATGATGGAAACTTTTGGGATAAAATCGGAAAAAGAGAGACTGTTTATTTAGTAAAACGAAAACAAAATATCGAAGATGAACGGGAAAAAAATAGAAGGGCATTATTTTGGTTTCCTGAAGATGAAGAGACAGGTGCATGTGAAGATTCACGAATTAATGATGAAAATTCCTCGGGAAATTCCAGTGTCAAATCTGTAGTAGAAAACAGTCTTAAGAATGCACCTATTTGGATGGAAAATCAGCGTCCATGTGAAGATTCTAACAAATCAATCAATATTAATAAATCACAAGACCTAGAACTAAAATCATTATCGCAAGCAAATGAAAATACTTCATTAATATCGGAGAACACCAGTGACGTTAAACCTCTGCTTACCTGTGATATTGTTGGAATGGACGATCATTTAAAAAGAAAGTCTATTATATTCAAAGCCAATGAAGTAAAAAATGTAATACAACCCGACTCTAAACATTTGACTGAAGTTTACGATAATCCGATAAAGAAATTGGAAAAAGAGAGTAATAATAATTATGTAAATGAAATAGATCAATCAAATGCCACTGTTCAAGAAAATACAGTAATTGATAAAGTAGTATCTGAATGTCAACAGACCGAAAGTTCAAAATCAAGTTTAACAGATACATATTCAGATTCTCAGGAAAAGCTTACCAAAGCCCAGACAAAACTAAAGAAAGAAGAAAATAAAATTAAAGAACCATTGGTAGCTAATCAAAATATTGAAGACAGTAAAAAAGATGATAGTAGTAACAAAATCGTTCCAGGTACATCTAAGCCAGACGTGATTTCTACTGATTCATCAATTATGCAAGCTAATGCGTGTCACAAGGAAGAGGGTGAGCGAGCGTTAGTAAGGGATAATGAATCGGAGCCAATAAACCTACAAGAGGACTCAAAAGAACAAAATGAGTTAATTAAATCACAAACAACATCAAGTGTAAAGAAAGACAGTCAAAAAACTAAAACTAAGCCAGAACTCAGTTGCAAAAATGTAATAGAAGAAATATCAAAACCTAAAGAAACACCAAAAGCAAACATTGGCTCCGAAAAGAGTGCAAGTCCTCAAGTAGTAAAAACACAGGTAAAATCTACACGAAATGACGAGGCACTAAAATCTCCGTCAGCAAAGTTAGGTAAAGATATAATGAAAAAGATTAGTGAGACTGCAACTGTAAAAAGTAGTACTGTTGATTCTAAGAAGGAATTAAGCACAGGCAAGGAGAAACAGCAATTACCAAAAACAAAAGAGGATGCAAGTCCTCAAAAATTAAGCGCATTGGTAAAATCAGTACAAAAAGTTGAAACACCTAAGCCTCAACAATTGAAACAAGAAGAGAGTACGTTCATAAATAACGATGCGACCGAACCTTCCACTTGTACCGACATATCGCCAGATGTTACATCAAACCATAATACCACACCTAAAAAAGACGACGTAATTGTGTCGAAGGTCCCTGATGTAGAAGCTACACCAGTCGTAGAAAACATTCCAAATGATAAAAATGAATCACAAGAGGAAAATACAGGAGAGGGCAAAAAGGCTGAAAATATTCCACAAATTGAGGAACAAAAGGTTGAGGATGTGCCCCCTGAACCAGTAGATGTGGTTAAACTCCCACCAGTTCCATCCCCGAGAAGGCCTGTTAAAGAAGAAGCAGCCTCAAGACCTTTGATAGCTACTCCGCGTCCACTCCAAAAGAAAGTTCCACAAGTCATTCACTCGTCCAGTTCCTCAGATTCTTCGTCAGAAGAGTCTTCTGATGACGATGACGACAGCGATGACTCTGAAACTAGTGAAGAATCAACTGAATTCTACGAGTGTGAAAACAATCCAGACGGCAGGACCTCCACTGGATCCAACGACTCTGGTTTCGATTCATCCGCGCCGACCTCGCCTGCAGGATTTGTTCAAATTAAAAAAGGTAATTGCAGAATCTGTTCATCATACGTTCAGGTACACAACACAAACATTACACATATTACCAAAGCTAACTTTCCACTAACGTGTACATAAAAATCGAATGCACGAATGCTTTTGCACGGCTTAAAGCAGATTTATGTAAAATTTCGGTTTGTGAACCGCCGCGCGCCGACGCGTACCTTTAGCCGCCAGACATTTATTTTGTTTTAGAATGTGACGTAAACTGCCATCGCAAGTGTGAAAAGTTGACGGCGAACTTGTGCGGAGTAAACCAGCGGCTTCTGGTGGAGGCTTTGGCGGCGCGACCCTCGTTCAGAAAAGGTGGGTTATTAAATTGAAGACACTTTTAGAGGTCACATTATCCTATAGGCGGAATGTATCGGAAACATTCACGTCACAGGTACGTCACGCGTCTTGCTCAAAATAAAGCTATGTTTTATTGGCTGGCTATCGTCTGTAACCGCTATTATTAGTTCCACGTGTAAAAATACTCCAAATCGTTGGATAAAAGAACTGGCTAAACTTGTCGTCAGGTATAAATTATTAAAAAAAAAATTACTTAATGTTCAAAATTCAAAAATACCTAATTATAACGTTAGTTGCCTTAATAAATGTATCAATCTCTTGACGTACTGCAAGAAATTACCTACATGGCTAAATAACATTTTGTAGATAAATAAAAATGCAAAAGTACATGAATATTACAATGATGAAACAAAACAAAACGATAATAATGTTTAAGAATTGTGCGTATTTGTTTATGCTCACGAGTAACATTGCTGCGTAGGAGTAGGTAAGATGCGGTCGGTACAGTCTGGACAGGGGCCAATCACTCGCCTCTCACCTGTATACCAGAATTAATAGCACCAATTGCTGCCGAAATTAACTTGAACAAATGGTTGACATTACATTTTATCCAAATGTAATGTTTTAATTACAATTTTCCCAGATTTTCGCCTAAGTATTGATGTCATTTTATGATAAAAATGTGATTATAATTATTATGTAAGTAGGTACTGTTTACTTACTTATCATGGCGTAAGAAATAAAAATGATACTTGAGAAAATAATGCTGCTGCTAAATTATATGAGTTTGTTACGTGTGATTTACGAGTGTAAATTCATTCATCGATGTGTCAATCTTCAGCCTTAGAAGGTGAGCGATGCCAGCTTGTCCCGAGACCAATAAATCGATAGTTTCCTAATAGTCGATTATCTGGCTGAGCGTCAAACGTCACGCGGTATTTTTATTCCGAGTCTACAGACTGGCACCGAATATTTTTATTGCCGTTTTTGAATCAGTTTTTAGTTTCTTTGGGACATGAACAAATCGATGTAATCCAAAATGCAGCCGCCGACAGCCAAGATTCTTAAATGATGGATTTGGGTGATGAAATCGGACCATTAGTATGATAAACAAAGAGCATAAAGTATGCAATTATGCAATCGTGGCCATTGTCTTGGCAACTTACATTTTCGATGACAAAACACAAAATTGGCGTGAAATGAACGGTCCTACACTATGTAAAGCATGAACATTAATACTTTAAGCAGCTACTTCATTTCTATCTTTAATTCAGCCCTTATTTTCGACTATACTTCTTACTTTACACCACTATCAATCTACACTATTTCAATTCCATGATTGAAATAGCGTTAAACCGTTTTAATCTGTACCGATATCTTCTACATCAAACAATTTCTATTAATCTGATTTCAGAGAACTTTCATTATTGATGAATTGTTTGTAAAGATTCCATTCCCTGTTACTTCTGCATTCTATTTACTACTTCCTTCTTAACATTTCTGTCCTACTGTCAACACTATTACTACAACAACACCTTCTTCATCGGTTCGTACCTACTCTTTATATGTTTCCTAGGAAATCTTTAAGTTGCCAAGAGATACCTGTCAAGAACAAACACGGATCTGCTACGACATGCCCACAATTCTTAGATTTATGACGTAAAATTTTTACCTCCTTAAATATATAGGCTGGCAAATTTAAATGATATTCTATTCTAAAAAAGCAATGGATCGTGCTTACAACCTCTCTTGAGTACTGGATCCGCCCCTGACAAGGAAAGCAGATTATTATGGTATAATTTACCCAGGTGCTGACAGCCCGGGCACGTCAGCCGCTGCGCAAACGCAGGCCGACGCCGCCGACGTCTTGGAACAGGAGCTTGGTGAGATTGACTGCTTCGTGCCCTTACTAATTACATCAACTGTATGTAGCTCTTGACTAATCCACCTACGAAATGTAGATAACCCCGCATTAGCTATTAGGTAGATATGTAGAAACTTGATTGATTGTAAATTGTAGAAGTAGAAACTTGTTTGATTGTGCCCTGTAGAACTTAGTTCGATGTTACTCACTTTGCTTGCAGCTACTAACAAACACGCATTTTCAAACTACACAAATTTTAATATTTATTTTTCGACCTGTTTGGACGAGGGAGTTATTAGTATTTATTTTACTCAACGCGATTCTCTATCATGGATTGACAACCCATACATAATAAGTATTTACAAAAATATAGCTGCAAAATAGGAAAAAAAACATTTATCACTACAATATATAACATTGCTTAATACGTGATTCAAAATGTTCGAACCTAGATGGTATTTAATTAGATAAATAAGGCTGGTGTCAAAATTTCTTTTTGATAAGTATACTTAGTAAAATTATATAACGTGATTAACGGAATGTACAAACGCATGTCTTAATCACTCGAGAACAATATTGGATGCATTTTTACGTGATCGTACTAGCATTTTTCTCAGACCATTACTCCCTCGTCTACACCAGGCAGTCAAGCTGAGGTTTAGAGATCGTAATTTTCCCTAGCTTAAAATTGTCCTTCGTGTATCTTGTTTAACGTATACCTATACTTTGTGTGAATCTAAGTAGATCCTCTGTATACTTGAAATTGACATAGGCACAAAACTAATTTCCTAGTCCAAGTTTTACACAAATCTCAGTTATTAGCTAATCAAAATACGGTCTATAGATCAGTGCATTTATGAACGACAACAAAGTAATATATTATTTCAATATTTCATCGGAAGTTATCAACAATTCAGGTGCAGGATTTATCTATGATAAACAAGCCACTCGATAGAATTCTATTTCAAGAAGCTCTTTGGTTTGTGATAATAAATTTTTCCTTCCCGAAACTATTGGCAATTTAAAAGCAAATTGAATTTAGACTGGTATAAATAAAACTGACGTGGCCAGGAGGACTTTCGCTTGTAGTGCAGACCCAGAGACACGTATAACGGGCTGGGTTCCGCATTCCAGTATCCAGGCGGCATATTTTCACCATTTAAGTTTAAATATACTTTAACGTATGACATTTCGCTTCGTATACTCAATCATCACTAAGTATTAAGTGCGTAGCAGAGGTGTCTCTATTTCTATTTCCACAGCCTCGGATGTCCCCGTAATTTGAAGCAAGTACCTAGAAGTTATCCACCTTATAGATTTCGCACAGTCCCTTTCCATTCGCAGTTCACTAAATTCTTACTTATTCTTCTACAGTTTGTCCTCGTTTTAGCAATATTTCCGTGTAACCATTTTATTTGAGAATACAATTTTATTTGACGTGCAAATGTATAACAATCTTTAGACGAAACATCTTACGATTGCTCTGATGTCGACCCTCAAGTTCGCTGGCCCCTTCTAAAATAAAAGAGTAATAAAATAAACAAGACTACAAAAAAATAAAAGTTTCTAGTACAATATCAAACGACGCGGTAAATTTGACGGTTTTATGGTTATCAAAATTAGTTTCATACGTGGCCGTACCTACGTCAATTCTATTTTATGGCAAGGATCATGCCATACCTATTTAATAATAGAATCGCCGCTAAAACCTGCCACTGACACCTGAAGCATAACATTATAGAAGGCATAGGTACCTAAAATTACTGCGATAATAGGTACTTCCCTTTTATTATCACCTAAAGTTGTCAAACAGCATACCGTGTTAGGTTGAGAAAGTTTCAACGCAACGAAATGTTGCATAAATAGAAGAGATAATATTTATCTTCCCATAGCGTGCATACTCCCGCGTAATAATACATTTCATAACGCTTGTCACAGTTCTGCTGCCGTCACAGGAGAATTATAATAGCCAATAAATAATACGAAAATACACGTTCAGTAGTGAGAGGCGACGGATACGCAAGCACCCTACTACTTACGCTAAAAGATCGGCACACTTCCTACAGCCAGACGAGATGCCAAATAAACTAATTGTAACTATTATTTATTCAGACAAGCACTTGTTTTCAAATGAGCTCAATCGAGAACAGGTACCCTAATCATAATATATGACTTTGTATTGCAAACGCTCATTAGGGATAAAAGAGATGAGATATATTATAAACAGTGCCGGAAGAATATGATAATAAGTTTTATAATGTTGATAAGTTCGAGATTGTATAAACTATAAAAGTAAATTATGATATTACAGATTATGCCGAAAACACGTGCGCCCTATTTTGGAGAAAAGTAAATTGAGAGAAAAGAGTTCGACAATTTCACGATGATCTCGTGATTATCGCCAAAATAAACGGCACGGCCTTGATATTGTCCGTGTCAGCTAATATTTTTAGCTGCTCGGTCGCGATCCCAACCGAGGTGAAAGAAAATTAATATGTCACACATGCTGTACACATATTATGTCATAGCGAATACTACAGCAGCTGTGCGTAACGGCTTCCTGAATTATGTTGTCGATGACCCACGGAGAAACGTGATTCCGTTTACTTATGTTATTGAGTGATTACTTATAGATGATATGGCGCATCCAGTAACCAATCATTCGGAAATGTTTACAAGCAAGCTAGACAGAGCTTTGCCGTCACGGTGTCTGTCGTAGTGTAACGTCATATTGCAATCCGCTGTTAAAATAATCAAAATTATATAGCACTAGGCTGCAAGTGTTGAGTTTTGCATAATCTTCCAAGTGTCGAGATTTGTAATGTTCAATGTGCCTACTTCTGTAGGTACATGTATTAGCTTAGCCTCAATTGCCTTAAAAAAAGTGATAAGATGTGGATTGTTGGATAATATGTACAAAAGAACGATATTTTCTTCTCGACAATTACAATTCGAAATGACTATCGGAATATTCCGGGTTGGACTCTTTCAGAGACGATCAGAGATTGGTGCTCATAGTACACGAAAAGACTTAGTGATCAGGTGGTCGGTGTAAATTGCTAGGCACATTTATTTATTTATTAGAACACATGCAAGATTTAATGTAACAAGTCTAAAACACGGTATAAAAACAGGCAGTAAATGCGTTACACGAAGTTATAAAAGTTAGAGCAGAATTTAATGAGACCGAAGCCGTTACACTAAAACGATTTATTAGTTTGACCACCGCACCAATAATGAGGTGGTAGATTTACGATGGGTAATAAGTAGTGATAGTGAATCATTGACATATAATGTATTTCAAGGCATGCGTTTCAATATAGAGTAAACATAAGGCTAAGTGTATGCTAAGACGCTGATATGTATGATGGTGAAATGCGTCTGGTTTATGTTTTTTTTGTAATAAGTGCACGTGCGATGTGAGACCCTATGAAAGAGCGCGCTTACCCAACATAAACCGATTCATTATTTAGGGGAATTATATCTTTAGGGGAACACGGATTCCGGTTAAGAATTCCATAACTTAGTCATTGGAATTATGAATGCAGAGGCAAGTTTTTGGAACCTGCAGCATATCTCGGTGTCTAATTGTCTTGTCCCTGCTTGTCCGCGGGTAAAATAAAGGGCATTCCTGCCTTAACCCTCTCCTGTGCTGCGCTGTGTTGCGCGGCCCGCGAATCAGCGTTAGCTTAGCCTAAATATTAGATGCTAAAGAACTATGCCTGGTATTTTGTCAAGAGTATTGCTACTACTACGTAACCTATGGTACGAGACGCGCAAATACGCCAGAAGACGAAAGTTATCTACCTACCCAGAAGGTTTGGTAAACCACTTCAGGCAGTGGTCGTGTCGGCCGTTGAACTAACAACCGGTGGAGTCAATTCTTAGAGCAGATACCGCATTTAGGTAGACGTGCTGGATAGGGGAAGCCCGGGAAAAAGTCGGGAATAAGCCCGGAATAATGATATCCGATTTTAATTATATGGCAGATTTTCATAACATAAATATGGCTCTAAATATAATAGCAAGTCGATCGAACTGTCACACAGTCTCTAAAACGCTTAATTAATCACTCGGCATACGTCAAGCGTTCAGTAAACACGTTGAAATTTAAAAAAATGACGTCGATACGCGATAAGATTCGCAGCCAAAATGTCTGGAAAATCTGGATACGATTTCGTAATTTATTAGTCGCCTAGGTTATTAACACTAACAAGTTCAATGGAGGCCAAACTAAATAGAAGTATTAACTGTATTTACGTCAAAGAAAGTGACCGTTTCACACTTGAGGGTGACATCTGATAAGGATCAAACTACGGATGTTTACGATGATAAAATTTTAAGATTATTGCCAACACGTGTAAAGGTAAAAGTCATTTAATATCTGAGTAAATAAAAATGGTTCTTCGAAATGAATGTACCTACGGTCCGTAAACTTCCGAACAACAGCACCAAATTAGATTGGATCTTGGTTTTACCTATGTATTAGTTATTGTTATGTAGGACAAAGTTTGTGTAAAATGAAAATTCCAAAAAATACTATGTTGAAATACATGGCGTTACGAAGTACATCGGTTAGCTAGTTTATATTAAAAACCAAGAAATACTACATTTCTCCACACAGCGCCACCTAGTTTCAGACTAAAAGCCTGATCGAACCCGTGAATACAGTGTCAGAGACAGCGTTCACAACCACTGTACCAACTAGTCCACCAAATTTGCACTTCACCACAGATTAATAAATAGTTACTACTTCACGATTCAATTTTAAACATGTCGTTATACATCTTTCGCTTCAAGGTACACGTCATCTACATTTACCTGACATCCTGATTGTGGCTGGGCGTAACAAGGCGGGATTCGTAGCACCGACCAGATTATTCTTTTTGAGGCAAAAAACATAAATACTACACAAAATACATCAGATTACATATGCTTCGTTGCGCATGTAATGCTGACGAAAAAACATGTCCTCAGATGATTTACAACGGTAATATACAGAACTTCTTTGAATTCTTTGAAGTAAAAGTGCATTGTTTTCTTTGATTCTTCAAGTTTATTGCCAAGTAGATATCTCTGGACATGTGGCAGCAAAACTTTGTGTTATGCAAATATTATAAAGAAGGAAATGTCATACTCCATGCGCCCACAACTTTAAAGTAGATTTAAACTTAAGTGTGCTAAATGCCTAGCCGTTTCTATAATGAAAATATGCAAGTATACTATGTAAATATTCAAAGGAGTGTAGAAACATTTAACAACGATAGGTTGATAACCTATCTTTTCGGTGATACTTTCTTGTCGTGTCATTATTGCCAGCATGAATAGAAATGGTATATTCATTTCCTAAAATAACGCCTGACTAACATTTCCTTTAATATTACAGAACAGTCCACAGCCTACGGCTTGTTCAGAAAAACCGGCAGATTTACCCCACCGGCGCGGTCTATACCACGTTTCCGGAAATATGCCATCGATGACTTCCACTTCATCAAAGTGCTCGGCAAAGGCAGCTTTGGTAAGGTAAGTTGGAAAAGTTCAAGTACCCATAATTTATTAGTCCTATGAGTGACCTTGAAAGCAGCTTTCTGCAGCGATCGTTCCGAATGGATATGACGACTTCAAGAATGCCTTCAAATTTTTTAAGGACTGGCAACGCACCTTCAAACTCCCTTGGAGTTGTAGTGTCTATAGGCTGGTCTGTCAATCATTTGTGTTCACCATCAAGTGACCCACAGACCGGTTTGCCCACACTAACATTAAACAAAGAGCTTAAAGCTATATCTTCTAAGTTTCGTTTGTGTTTAAGTTTAAAAGTGTCGGATCTAGGGGTGAGAGAGCCTTCCGCTAAAAAAACAGCAACAACAACAAACGGATCGATCGAGATCGTGGTGACAACCAACAGATCATGTTCCACAGTTAATGACACAAAAAAGAATAAGCTTTTACAAGCTTCTCATTTTAATTTTTCAACTCAAATTCTGATTCCAATCTAAATACCTACTAAAAATAATATTGTGATCCAATGTTGTGACAACCAGAAGTGACGTAATAAAAATATGCTTGGCCTAAATGCCGGAAAAAAATAAACAGAATAATGACGACAGTAACATAGTGAGCCTAAAAATTACATTTTAGCTCAGTGTTCATTTGTAGGTATTTATTTGCAATAGAAGACATTTTTACAAATAGACTCGACGAATGCCTTACAGATGTTACTCTTAGTATGATGTCAATGCATTTCTTGCAATATTCGGTTTGTTTGCATTTGTTGTAAAAGTCAGAAGTACCCAACTCAAAACGTATTAAAATCATAGAGAGTGAGCAGATAATAGCTATAAATTTCTTTCAATCCGATTTAATGCGAAAGAAATTGAAGGGGCGTCAGATTTAACAAATATATTCCAACTTTGGATACACTTAGATATACCATAGAGGCGTTAATTTAAAGAAATACTAAATTCAAAAATAAACCAGCTTCTATAAATATCTACTTTAGTAGCCGTTATCCGCGGTACGGATTCTGATAACGATTAGCATTGTTTTCTTTTCGATGACCCAAATGTACGCACGCAGTCAAGTGCCAGCGAGCGTTCGGACTCTTTCGAGATTTAAAAATGGCACACCGTGTCGGTATTATCGATGACTGGCTTAATTTATTACACATAACAATATTCTCTTATATTATTGACAGATCTTACCGAGATCTATCAATAAATTTAAGAAACTTAATCCTATAATGTAATCATCGGTAGAGACACTGCCTTTTGATCACAGGTTTTTAGGTCTATCTTTACAAACGTGTGTTTTGTGTCAACATTCAGCTACAAGTGCTTAAATTGAAAAGAATAACCAAAACCTATGTGTTCTGCGGTGACAAAATTTTGCAAAAGTAATTTCAAATCAAAAGCTGTTTTTTGCTGTTCCATAACGGATCGGAAATACGCATATTTCTAAAAGTAAATAAATAATTTCAGTAATTTTATTAAATTTTGAAGATGTATTAGCATTCAAAAACTTGCTCTGACAAATAAATGTAAGTGAACGTCAGTCTCAAAACAAGGGACAAATTGATCGTTTTCCTTATTAGCATTCAAAAACTAGTTCTGCCAATTTAGTGCAGTCAATGAAGCATTATAGGTCCGAATTTTTTTACTGTGAACCGAATTGCATACAATTTTGGGATTAGGTTCATCTTACCATTAACTTCAAAAGTGAAAATGATTTGAACTCCGCCACCACCCTGGGGGTGGTTGCCACCCCTTCTCGGGGGTCAATGGTTGTTTTTTCAAAATAACCTCGGATATCGATTGACGATCTAATTGTAAGCAAAAAAGTTTCTATAAAGTTTCTCGAAAAATCTAATACTTTTCAAGTTATTGGCAATTGAAAATTCGCAAATTTTTCACGTTTTTCATCAGTTTTTTTCAAATATCTCCAAAAATATACGTTTTATCGAAAATTTTATAAGAACGAAATTGTAGCAGGTAAAAAAATGAACAATTTGGTTTATTACAAAGTATTCTAAGTGCAATATTAAGCTAGATATTAAAGATCAAAGCCGTTTTTTATTTTATCTGAAATTTCATCGATGTAGTCAATGCCATCTAGCAGCGAGCAAATGCATTTTATGCTTTCTAATCAAAAAGGGTTTTGTAGTGCTTGAAATAAGCTTTAAAATGAGCACTATCAAAAGTCTTTTGCACGTAAAATAAGTGAGCTATATTGCAAATAATCGGAGCATTGAATGTTTTTTCTTTTCAATCAATGGGTTTAAATAAGTGCCATTTCCACCAAAACTAAAATTAATCATATTCCGCCTAGAATTAACTTTATTATGAAGAGTTTTATAGATTGTATTAGTTTGGCTGCTTTAAGACACATAGTTTTCAAAAAAGTCACGATTGAAAAAAAATCGAGAATTTCAAATTTTTAAAAATCCCACCTTTTTTTCATAATATCTCAAAAATGACGACAGATACGTATAAAAGTGTAGGGATAAAAAATTTAGGTATTTTTTTGACAAACAATTTGGTTTTTTTGTTTTTTCTATCAAATAAAAATTGACGGAGATATGATTGTTTAAAGAGCGCGTGGCAGCGCAATCACAGCCTCTCTTAAGCCCTTTCACCCTTCACCGTTTTAAAACAAGGTTTTTCACTATATATTGCAATAAAGGATGTTGTAGCTCTCTTAATTACCTTTACAATGGTGTTTCATAAATTGTGATAGCATGAAAATTTAAGGAGTTATGGCCCAAAAACTTATCATATTTTTTTCTACTTAGTAACTGAACATTTCGGAGTGTGAATATTTGGAGCAATGTGAAATGATTGGCGACACATCCAAGTTATGAGATGTCTCTATGAAGCTGCCACTATGTCCGGAGCCGAAACGTGGACATGAACTGTAAGGCTAGTCCACAAATTAAAGGTTGCTCAGCGAGCTATGGTAAGGGCTATGCTCGGCGTCTCTCTGTGGGATCGAATCCGAAATGAGGTGATCCGACAGCGAACCAAAGTCACCGACTAGCTCACTGGATTAGTCAGCTGAAGTGGCAGTGGGCTGGCCACACCAGCCGCAGAGCCGATAAGCGTTGGGGTAAACGAGTTCTGGAGGGGCGAGGACGCCCTCAGGCCAGGTGGAGTGCCGATTTGCGCAGGGCGGCTAGCTAGTGCTGGATGCGAGAGGCCCAGAATCGATCTAAGCGGCGAACATTAGAAGAGGTCTATGTCCAGCAGTGGACTGATACGGGCTGATGATGATGAAAATATTACTTACTCTCTACTTACCTACATCTTTTTATGTCATACCAAAATATTTTTGTGATTTTTTCAATTTAGGGGTTGTTTGCTTGGGTTGTAAGTTTTTCAAGGGGTTGAATATGATTTTAATATGAGGTAATTGTATTAGAAAACACTTTACAATTTCAACAGTTACTATTAGACTGGTTTCTAGCGATAAAATGGCTTAAACTCAATTTTTCCATTAAGGGGTCATTTAGACCCCTTAAAAATAATTGGCGGAGTTCAGATCGTTTTCACTTTTGAAATTAAGGGTAAGATGAGCCTAATTCCAAAATTTCATGCAAATCGGATCACAGTAAAAAAAATCGGAGGTTAGCCCGTATTTTTCGCTTCATTGACTGCACTAATTATAAAAATGCAAAATGTTAGCGAACTTCAGTACAGAAATAAACGGACGTGAAACGAAACAAGGGATTTTGCCAAGAAAAAACTACACACGTACACCAATATCGGCCGTTAGCGATGAGAGATCGGTCTAGGGACGAATCCGTGGCAGTGCTGCCCCCGCTCGTAAAAATAACTTTGTGTAACTAGTAAAATATGTAGTCTAATTTTTTTGTGCAAAACAACTTGTTCAACATTGACACATGCCGATGGTATAGGGAAATCTCCAAAAAACGTCTGACGACTTTCAAACTTCGACTTTGTTGGCAATGAGCGCGGAGAGTCGAGGTCTGGTGATCTCGATCGAGAACTAACTCGATAGATACAATACTCTGTAAGGTACCCGATTCTACTATATTACCGTTGCTAAATTCAGAATATGTTAAGTATGATCACATGAAAAGGAAACGTTGTGTCAACGAACCGTTTGTGGTGAAAGATACCGTCGTCAAAATATCCAGTAACGAATTTGTTCTTGGGTGAATGATTTGGTCGACGAACCTTAGAAATAACCGTCGCAGAGGAGTCAAAGTGATGATGGACATGAACAACCCAGGAAACTCTCAGTGCCTCAACGACATATTGAAAAATCACAGACGTACCTAGTATCTACCTCGTAGTTAGTTTAATATAGGTATCTATTATTAGGTTTATTAGCCATTCTAATGTTCTACGTTTTGAGAAGTTCACTTCCTTCAAGATAATTCTCCTTCTAGATAGAAAGTATTAGGTCGTAATAAAATGACTTACATAAGCTGATCCTTTAAGTCTTGAACCTGAGTAGATGCTCATCGTAAAATCCACGATATCTTTACAAGTACGCTACTTGCACAAAGTCCTTCAGAAACAAAAAAAAATGTGTTTTGATGTTACATAAGGAACGACATACGAGATGACTGAAGCCGAGGGCCGCGTTTATTTTGGTTCATTAAATGGTTCTTTTTATTAGGTGTGCATAAACAAACGCAACTACTTTACCTACATGCGGAGGTTTGTAGCGAGTCGCAGTAATAAGTGTAATCCACGCACGAAACATATTCGAAAGCGCCAAGCTAAATAATGTGACACTTACGTTTCAGACAATATCATTTCGCATTGCGACTTATTGTGTCTCTCGTACGAGACAAAGATGCAATAAAATAAACAAATTGACAAATTTGCTGTTGCTACTGAAGCGATGAAGGAAATACGGAAGACCCACTGTGTTAAAAATATTTTCAGAAGAGTCTTGATCAGAACATTTTAAGTTTATAAATACAGTGAGACTATAATCAGATCGAGACATTTCCCAATTTCGGTGGAAAAACAGAGAGGAGTCCCTCAAGGGTGTAACATTTGCCCGTACTTTTATTTACTTTATGTAAATGAATTAGCATTATTATAAAGTTTCAAAAGGGATCCAACAACAATTCACTTACAGCGGTTTGCAGCAGTAGCAGCAGTTTGCCAATCAGATAATATCTAATTCTGAAGCGCATACCGACTCATTTCATTCGTACACAACGTGTACCGGCTATAAAAGTCACCTATATCACAATAGCAGGCCAATGCTCTCCACTTTATATACACGCTGCTGCGAGTGAAAACTGTGTCAAACAGTTAGGAAATCAAATGAAAATAGACCTAAACTACCTGTGCACCAGAATAGACACTAACTAGGTCGCTGGAGAGTCTTCATTTCACAGTGACAATCAACACCACAATATGCTCGATAATATTTAAAAACGTTACATAAATATTAGTTCGAATCCCCTGGTATTAGCGGAACATGTCAGGTTATTTATTTGTAAGAAGTCCGTTCTTAGCCGTTTCTACTGAAATAGTTAAGTGCTTTCTGAAATTAACAATAAAAAAAAACATTGCAAATTAAAATGAGAGATATGAGACATCAAAGACAGCTCATATATTTTTCTGAATTTTACTACACGGGCCTACTTAACCGATTTAGACTTCAATCAATAATAATTATTGAATAAGCATGAAACTCACCATATCTATTTAAAATGAATATTAAATGTCATTAAAATATGTATGGGACGCGCCTTGTTACGGCGATTGAAACAAAAAAGAATAATAAATCGATTTCAAAGAAAAAAATATCCTGTTGTATGTTCATCAGAACAATGAACTCATTTTGATTTCATTACGGGGAAATGAACGAGCAAGAAATGACTTGCATGAATCAGAATAATAAAACAAAACCAAGACACATGACATAGTATTACAAGATTAGAAGTTTATTATTTTATGTGAGTATCTATACCTGGGAACCTGCTGAGTTTCCTGAAGGCTTGGCTGGCACAACTCAATAGGTAATGAAACAAAGGCAAAGAAAGTCGGACAATGAAAATCCTAAATTGCTTATTTTACCTGATGACAATAAAAATCTTGAGCGATTGATACAGCTTGGCAAAAATTACTCATGTTTCCTAAGAAAACGCAAATTGCGTCGAACCGAAGCCAATTCTTTCGCGTAAATTCTAAGTAATGGCACAGGTAAACACATCTGTTTTCCTTTTACTGTGTATCTGCAGAAAGATAGACAAAATACAAATCACTATGATTTTGCGAAAAATAACGTTTCCTTTCCGAAAATTTTTACAAATCAGAAGAATTCAAACAAGTTTTCACACATCTCGAGTCAATAGTCGGAGTATTGACTCCATGTGTTACAATTGATGTAAACTTAAACAATGTTGTAACGCTCATTCCGCGTGGGTAATTATCATTAACATTTCGTTTCAGTTTTAAATGAAGCTTGAACATAAATTTAGCTTTTCCGTTTCACATGACATCGCGCTTCAAAGGGTTCTGAAGTTTGTTTAAATTGGAACATTAACTATGAATTATGAGATGTGCTTACCTCATAGGTAAGATGCATGTCTTTAGGCAGGGTGCAGTAGTATGTGTTAAGGATAATATATTTTGTTAGTCGAGTATATTGATCTCCGATATAATTAGAGAAAAGCCACCAGAGGCCAATAGGCGTGACGACAGTATCAAATAATATAAGATTTGATGATTTTGTGAAAAAATACATATTAAAAGGATTTAAATCGTTGATTTAATTTTCATAAGAAAATTAAGATTAACAAGATTTTCAATAAATGAAAGTTACAAAATACAGCAATCTGCCATTCTGATTGAAACACCAATCACAGCGCAAAACGTCACGATTTAGTAATAGCGATGGGTCGTAACAGGTAAAACTTAATACTTGTTATCTTAAAATAACAGTTCCAAATATCTGTTCTGAAATAACACCTGTTATTCTTTGATTTAACTTCATCAGCTCACGACAACGCTTGCTGAAAAAACGACAAAAGTTTATTTATGTTGTTGGTATTGTTAAGTTAAATATAGGTATTGATATGCCCAAAAACAATAAATTACTTCGTAGTAACAGTTCTCGATGTTCCATAGATAAATATCTGTTAAGCATATCTGTTACAATAAATACGTCTCACCGCTATTTGGTAAACATGCTGTCATCTGTCAGTCCTGTCACTGTGTTTTGTTGTTATGATGATAGTTTACGCATTTACGCATTTCATTGGCTTTTTATTGGTTCACGTAACATTTTACGTTTAAAACCTACCAGAACATGATAAT
The DNA here is from genome assembly GCA_031163375.1 of Conogethes punctiferalis. Lineage (NCBI taxonomy): Eukaryota > Metazoa > Arthropoda > Insecta > Lepidoptera > Crambidae > Conogethes > Conogethes punctiferalis. Next base: position 14,545,164 of record CM062084.1, read on the forward strand.
TGATAAAATGCATTCATCAAAGTGGTCTTCACAGAAATAAAGTGGTGTATTCGTGCTTACCTCGTACGGGTTGTGCCGTGCGAGCTTTAACCATTGATGTCTTATTAATCTCTTACAAGGGACATGTTCAAAAACCTTGTCGGGTTTTTCATTAACGTGTTTTTACACTGCACACCACTTTTAACATCTATTATTCATTTCTTACACTATACACGAAACTAAACAATGTTTGTTTACATTGTCCTTAGACCAGCCTATACAATCTTAGTACAAATTGTATGGCAATCACATAAATACAGCTGACCAAATTTAATTGTACACAAATATTTAGATGCACACATTAGAGCTTATATCTTTTCAATTTACCTGGGTTATACTATGTTAGTTCCATATTTGAATTCTAGGTGGAGTTTATATTCATTGATTAAAGTTGGTATCTATTTTCTATACAATTGTAAGGATTAAATTGCCTTTCAAATTCGGTAGCATATTTTAGTTGCGACGTTTCGACAATATTGTACAGTTTGTGAAGTTTTTTTTTATTACGGTCCTTTTATTTAAATTTAGAAGCCAGATGAACGCTAGTTATATTTCACTTTAATTTCATTTATTCCTTATATAATATATTACTACACTTAATTTATTGAATGTTGCGTTAAATAACGTATTATTCTCCATTTTCAGTATTTAGTGATTTTAAACTGTAAACTATAGATTCAAATTTCTGGCAACACAGTACAAAATGGCGTGTTTTGAAATATTCCTTTCAGTCAATCAATATTAATTTATCAAGTTTTCAAAAGTTTGTGCTTTTATTAGAACTTGAAACTCCTAGCATTTTTTAAAACGGTCGTACAAGAAGCAGGCTATAATGTGATTGCTAAAGTTTGTGCCCAAGGGACTAAAATCCGCAAGAAAATTGTAATTGCAAGAAACCCGCGGAAAGTTTATTCTACATTCGATAGAAAATGTGATTTTAATAACTTAAATGATAATGAAACCAAGATTCTAATTTTATAGTGGTGTGTGGTGTGTAAAAATGTGAAAGATAATAAAAGTTTCTATGATTTTACACTTATCTTTTATTTTTCAAATGTTGAATGATTTGCCAACCATAATGTTAGTTTGTGTTTCTATGCTTAAGTTAATAAATAATTAAGAAAAATGTGCTTGCGGTTGGCAATTCATAGCAAAAATTCATCATTCCTTAATGAAATAACTGTACATAGGTACTTATAATTAATTACAAGACCAGAGTATGCTGTAGTTATATCGCTGTATTGTGATTATGTATATTGACGAAAAGTTGCCGTAAGTTACCGTCGAGTGGCGCTGTATTTGTTACCTCTTTTGACAGCCAAGATTGGTCTCTATTTCAGTATATTACAAAGTACTCTGTGCCTTAGACGCATATTTGACAAATTTGACGTTTCCTATATGGTGACGTCAGACCCGACGCCATGACACTGCGAGCTGTTTTTGAGCCACATTCAAAAAATATTAGAAAATTAGCTTTAATCTTCGTTAAATTTGGAGTTTTTATCGAAATAAAGGTATTTTCGTAATCAGTAAATGTGTACCATCTTTACGGAAGAGGATTTCAAAATCGTTCGTCATGCCTATTAGAACAAAACTTTCTTTACGATCTCTTTCGTAACTCGTGCACCCGAAGTGCGCATTGTTTATAGGTTACAGTTACAGTTTCTTCTGTCAAGGTATTTTATATTAACAGCAACCTTTGAATCAGGAAGTTGGCGATGTTACACTCACGTGCGTCGGAAAGCACGTTAAGCCGATGGTCTTACGTCTGGTCTCTCTCTGATCGTGTCAAAGTATCGTCCCATCGGATTATGTAAGTGAAAGAACAGAAAGTTCCTACACTTGTTTTGGCGCACATTTGTGCAATTTAATCTCATAAAAAAAGCATAACAAATAACACTTTATGAATTCATTGGTGATTGAAACCATAACGGTATTACTTCATTATTGTAGACAGCTTGGGAATCATAGAAATAGCTTTGATTAGGGTGAAAAACAAAAATGGCAAGCTAAAGAAAATCATTAAACTCAGCCGATAAATTTCGTTTCGGGTCTATTGAACCGTAGAGCATAGCTGGCAAGTCTATTGCGACAGGGCTCTTAACACACCCACGGCAGAAGGCTCAAGAAAATCGGTGTTAGTCCCAGTTTCCGTTGACCGTAACCCCAGTGGATGGCAGCGTGCCACCTCGCTACTGCTGCTACATAGAATTGCCAGATGTAAAAGTCAGTAAGATTGAGACTGGTCAATTAATCGGGATATTACGCGGACACTGTTCTTATGTCCGTGTGATTTCCGGATTTAGTGTAGGCCAACCCCATCTCATCCTATGTGTGGCGTAGTAGACTAAGGGAATAACAATAAACGGGCAGCAGCGTTTACCTGAGTACAACGCGTGACGTCAAAGAGTGGGAGTTTTTTCACTACTGAGTGACGTCAAAGACCCCCACTCCTACATTTTGATGTCTTGTATCTTTGTTCTTTTTTGTTTTAATGAAAAAAGAACAAAAAATACGGACTAAATTTATTGTAATTGTTTTGACCTTGAAAACATCCCTATTGTCATTAGGGAAGGCCTGTGACCAGCAGTGGAAGTTTGCAAGGTGACGGTGATGATGACTGTAAATTGCTAATTGCGTGATGGAGAAAAGCATTCTATTAAATGGTAAATGGAGTGGACACTCACCTACAGTGGACTTCCCAAGTGGGTTTTCACAATATAAACATAGATAAGGTACATACATAATAGCTACAACCTATGGTTTGTCTTCCAACCAATGTCTTCAAAACAATAACACCAAATTCCGTTTTTGTAGGTATTTTGGAAAGATTAGGAGCATACTACTTTTGATACCGACTCTTTTGTCTTTCCCTTTTCCCATTATTTGGGGTCGGGTCTCCTCACTCTTTTGCGCCAGGACTATTTTGATACCGACCGCTTTCGAAAATACTATTTGGTGGAATTCGCATTGTACAAAAATCTTTATTATAGGTACACTTTCGCTCACATTTTGTTTCACACCTAAAGTTTATACAAACATGAAGGATTCTTTGTCTGTACTATTCTTTGTCTTTGCTATAATGAATTTTCAGACGCAATTAATCTTGAAACATAATTATTATATCTTCTACGGGCCAAATTGTGCATCGTTTTTCAAACAGGTAAAAGCTGTGTGACGCGAATTTCGAAAGCTTAAAAGGCCAACACTGTAATATATTGGCAGACAAATCCGTAAAAAGCCTAACATGACATCTGGCAACACAAAGTGCAGCGTCGCGGTTCACCTGACTGCTGCCACAATGAAATGCTTAACAGTGATACAAATCCCTATCGATAATATTAGAAAATAATGTTAAGATAACTCTTCTAAATGAAAATAATTGAACAAACTGCTCTACCTCTTACAAACATAATGATAGAAATGATGTATCACATCTAGAGTGTAAAAGCAGCATATTTTATACAGCAGTAGGTGCCTATATTTTGACGTCATTGAGTGTCAGACAAATCTATACTTATAATAAATCTGTAGAGAGGTCAATTCTGTACATAAAATATTTTTTCAAAATAACTATCAGGGGGTGATAAGTGATCGATACTGATACCAAAAATGCAATCAGTAAAATTTTTGTCTGTCTGTCTGTCTGTCTGTCTGTATGTTCGTTATAGAAAAAAAAACTACTGAACAGATTTTGACGAAACTTGGTACAATTATTCTTCATACTCCTGGGCAGGTTATAGGATACTTTTCATCACGCTACAATCAATAGGAGCGGAGCAGTGACGGGAAGTGTTAGGAAAACGCGAGAAATTTAAACCTGTATGTTTGAACGCGCATTACGCGAAAACTACTGCATAGAATTGAATGCGGTTTTCACCAATGTATTGCTAGAGGTCTAACTTAAAACTTAGGCACAAGGTATAGATGGGTATTATATGGAAGTCCGTTATTTTTGAAACCCGATATCCACGCGAGCGACGCCGCTGGCACAGCTAGTTAATTAAAATAAAATTACATCACACACGATAATATAAAATCTCGTTTACTTTTTAAAATCCTTTTAATTGAATCGATTGCTAATTATAAATTACTCCTTTAGTCGTACCTAATTATGATAACTTTCCACGGGCCCCAGCCTTGAAGGGCCCACGGTCAGAAGTGAATCTCAACTCTCTACATTAACTTATTACACATTTAGTAAATAGGTATGTGATGAATTTGCCACGGGCAATGTTATAGTTACGCCACTGGTCGACAAGCACCTACTTCACTTATTGTCCTATTTCCCTGGATGGGGTAGAGGGCGTCTACAGTACCTACGTCGCCATCCTGTGCGGTCAGATTGCTTAATATTATTTTCTTCACTGTTTACTTATATACAGTGTGCGTGCGCCCGCGCATCTCCGTTGGTCGTCTATTTCGGCCGCCGCATCACTGGCCACCTTTCAAACGTCAGAGCACGTGTCATCGTCCGCGCGACATTATCAATCGCCAATTTAAACGCGATTATTGCCTTCGGGTGTAAATCAAACAGCGTTACGTCACGTGATCGCACACTTGCGCCACCCAATCGTCGATCGCTTTGAATCGAATATGTAATTGTTCAGATTAACGGTTCTGAAAGGTCGCCAGGAAACAATGGATTTGACGTTAATAGTTTGACAGGAAAGATGGGAAAGCCAATGTGGATGATATGTCTCATTGCGCCAACTTCTTGAATAAGTGGGTTGAATACACCGATAGATATAATAGTGATGTGTAAACAGAAAAAGCGAGAGAAACTAATGGAACACTAAATATATCTACCTAGTCATCTCCAAATAAATTGGGTTCTAGAAGTAGCCTAGCTAATAAAGACTAAGATAAACTGTAAGGAACTTAGGTTAAGTATCCCGATTTAGGTTTTGTTTAAATTTAAGTCTCATAACGACATAGGAAAGCTACGCATTGGTTTCTTAAACCCCTACAAATGTACCTTACTTAGCATCATGTTATTTTACAACACATTCAAAACCATTTTACCAGCTTAAAGTTCATAAAAACAGTTAATATTTTAGAGTGCAGCACGTACGCATTGCACTTATAAATTATGTTACGTTCCTAAATTAGTTACTAGCTTATTTGATTCGACAAGCCGTAGACCAACCGGGACAAAACACATTTGTCCAATAGCTAGGCGCTAGACACATGTTTATTAGTAAACTTTTTAGAAATAAATACTACTTAGAACATAACCTTAAATTTCTTAATCTTTCTTAATATTCATTCGGTGAACTGTAGATAGGTAGGAAACGCAAGTGGTCAGTTGGTCAAACATTCATTGCGTTTCATTTCATTCGGTGAGGTTGATAAAAGTTTATTTTCATGGGATCCATTCATTGGTTATGTTTATAATTTTAATATCATGTTCGGGATGTTAATATGTTTGGTATCATGTTCGGGTAAAGTGAAATTGTACTTGTCAATCTTAATACCAGAGTGTTCCTGGTGCCACTGAACACCGACGGCCCAGTTCCCTTTGAGCCAACGCCAAGAATACGGAGAAAGCACGATATATTCGCTTGGAGAACCGTCGCACGGGTGTCGCGCGCGTTTCCTGAGACATTTATCAAAAGCTAATGCTGCTAATTTTGTATATGACAATTTATTAGCGGAGCGTCCCGTCCGCGCCGTGACCACGTTTGCTTGTACTGATTTGACTTGAAAATTCGCTGTGTTTATGCGAACTTTTTACATGATTTTTGAACTACTATATCATACGCCATCACTATGCGAAGGAAGGTCACTGCCTTCCGTTGCCTGATGTTAATCTAGAGAGAAGCCCAAGTCGCTGCGGCAACGGATAAGAAAACAAATCAATCACAATGGACAGGCCATTGTGATGTATGTGAATAGACGTAGGTTTGTTCTGGCTATCAGCAACTGATTCCGAAACAAGAGCAAAGTCGCCAAGTGTAGGTAGGAGGGTGAACCCTCAACATCGGTTGAGAAGCTAAATTTGAAGAAGTCCCTTAGTCTTACGACATCCACGTGAAAAAATGGGCCACAGATTTGTATTCTATCCAGTCGCTGCCTGAAAATGTTGACACGGACTGTTTCTTCTAGTCATAACACCGAACACTTCTGGGAAGCACGCACCCCAATTTTAATTGCTTTCAGGATCAGATCCTTATGCTATTTCTAAGATATTGAAACATATTTCAACGTAGCAAGGTAGAAAAACATTTTGATTGAAGCACCTTTTTAGTTCTCCGAGTCTTTGAGGTGATCCCACCCACCTGCTTACTTTTAAAACGCAAATAGTCTGTTTAAGAATGTGGTAATGGAATATGAAAAATATAAGATTACCTACCAACACAGGTGGGTGGCACATCACTTTAATTCTAATTTAGATATCACACACTCTTGTTTTTTTAATTACCTAAATATACGCACAGCCAAGAGAACTTAATACAATTTGGAAAACGTCCAAAATGTTCCTAAACGGATAAACACAGTGGAAATCTTATGAAATCTCATTTTGGTCCACGACGCGATGCGAATCCATTGCTATGGTCTGTGTTATGGTTCTAATTGTTGCCAGAGTTACGAAATAGATATGAAAAATGTGCCAGAAATGCACACAAATAACTTATAGCAAAAAGCTCTGTAAAGAGAAATTCACGAAAAGTAATGCCAAATTAACCGAATGCGCGAGACAGTTTCCGAATCCGATCTGAATAGTTAGCGACTAGCGTGCATTTATTTTTAACTAGCGACAGCATCCTTTTGGGTATTTAAAAAGCACATTAGAAACCTCTAAAATATAGTAGGGAATCTATAGTATGCTTGTATTCTACTTATACGCCGTTTTCTTGAATCAATTTATGTATGAAAAATTCAAAGATACATAGGTATGCCGAAGCATTACATATGGACTGAAAGATAGACAGACGGAAGCGACTTTGTTTTGAAAAAGGCAAACTGGTGAATTTCTTGGGGCACTTCTTCTCATCAAGCCTCATCCTTATCACGTCGAAGTGCTAGTAGGGAAAAAATGTTTGACGTGCCAAAGTATTAGCTAGTCGTGAATCTATTTGCAGTAATTAATTATTTTATTTTTGTTTTATACACAATTTAATGACATTTAATCTTCTCCAGGTGTTACTAGCCGAGCTGCGCGACACCGAGTACTACTACGCGGTGAAGTGCCTCAAGAAGGACGTGGTGCTGGAGGACGACGACGTGGAGTGCACGCTGATCGAGCGCAAGGTGCTCGCGCTCGGCACCAACCACCCCTACCTCTGCCATCTGTTCGCTACCTTCCAAACCGATGTAAGCACCTACCTATGACGTAGACAAATTAAGTAGATAGGTACCTACCTACTTTCCAATGACATTGTACAACATCATCATCATCATCAGCCTATTTCAGCCCACTGCTGGACATAGACCTCTCCAGTTGTTCGCCACTTAGGGCAAACATCTGGAGGATATACCCATAATCGCCACGCTGGGCTGGCGGGTTGGCGATCGCAGGGCGTAGCTTTTTGCTCCGGTGACGCTGCTGCCCGTCATCGGTCTGTGGTATTTAGCTACGCCTTCAATTGTGATGGTTATACCGCCACCAGTCGGTTGCCAGTTGAAGTAGGTAAGTATAGTGATAGGTTAACGTTTTCATTCGAGCATACAAGCGTATTTTTTATACATTTACTTCCAATTGTAATATTTGCTAGTCTAGTCTAGATACGATTCTAGTCCGATTTAAATATACTTAATCAACACCAGGACAATGTTTTACAACATTACTTTAGACCGTATCTGCCCTCCCTATACCAGTAGTGCTGGCCACTTGTCATATCGGCCGTATCCTTCTGCGCTACCCGTATCCTAACAATGTGGGACGCCCCGGAGACGGCTAACACATTCCCCTCAAGAAAAATAACAAGTCCTTAGATTGAAATAAAGCACCCTTACAGAAATAACATTCTAAATATTGTTTCACAGTCTCACCTGTTCTTCGTGATGGAGTACCTGAACGGCGGCGACCTGATGTTCCACATCCAGCAGAGCGGCCGCTTCCCGGAGTCGCGCGCGCGCTTCTACGCCGCCGAGATAGTCTCCGGACTCAAGTTCCTGCACAAAAGAGGCATTGTTTACAGGTAAATCATCATCATCATATCATATGGCTTCAATGTACTTCTTCTCGAGTCCTCACAAGTTTATGTCCAATTGACGAATCAGTCTGACGCTGCCTGAGTGAGTTCGTGGAGCTCTTGCATTCCGCCAGAAATCGACGGAGGAGACATTCCGCCACGATATGTATCGTGGTTTGATTTGGAGCTCCACAATCACAATCCGGCACGTCCCAGAGACCCCACTTGTGGAGATGGTGATTACATCTCCCGTGTCCAGTTCTGCACCGGTTAATGCCATACCACACAATGCGGCAGCTGTCACAACCGGTTAATAGTGAAGCTCATTTTCTAATGACACTTTAGAGAGAGATATTCGATTTCAAGAGAAACGAAGCGAGTTAGCTGGTTGGCTTAAATCCTTGATGGTAAGATAGGCCGGCGTCAGTGCCTTCAAGGACGCTATCGGCGAATAATGGCTCAGTCATTCGCTCTCTCATACATTACGTGCGGTAAGCATCGCCGGCTGGGGTAGAGCAAGAAGAGTGATTGCTCTAGCTGACCAGCTTGCAAAGAAGGCCAAATGTGAAAACCAGGTTTGCAGATTTTCGGCCACGTCAGCCACGTGTGTTTGAAATAAGGTCAGTAACGTCGTAGAAGTACAGGGTGGCTTGCCACCCTTCAACCGTAAGAAGACCCCGGTCAGAGGAGAATCAAATCCCCAACATTTAGTAAAAATCCGATGAATTTACCACGGGCCTCGAACGGTATAGTTACACCACTGTAACATACCTACTCTTTAGGCGGCGCTAGTCAGGATTACTTAGTAGATTCTCCGGTAATGTAGGATGGAAGTGAATCCCACATAATCCAGGTACCTAGAAAGGGTCCTGTTGTGTGCGTAGTACCTAAATGCATAAGGCGTTGCAATGGTCATCTATACTAATATTATAAAGCTGAAGAGTTTGTTTGTTTGAACGCGCTAATCTCAGGAACTACTGGTCCGAATTGAAAAATTCTTTTTGTGTTGAATAGACCATTTATCGAGGAAGGCTTTAGGCTATAAAACATCACGCTGCATTTTTTAGGAGCGAAGAAATAATGGAAAATGTAAAAAAAGGGGGGAAAAATAACTATTCCATGCGGACGAAGTCGCGAGCACAGCTAGTTATGAATAACTGCGTTCACCGTCACATAGACTTCCTAATAAAAACCAGAACCAACATGCGCTCAATTACAACAATATTTCGCACCCACAGAGATCTCAAACTGGACAACATTCTACTGGACTTCGACGGGCACGTGCGCATCGCCGACTTCGGCATGTGCAAGCTACAGATTTACCTGGAAAAGACTGCGGACACCTTCTGCGGCACTCCCGACTACATGGCTCCTGAGGTGAGCATTTGTTAAGAGAGGTAGGGCATAGCGAATCTTCGCTCGAATTGAGCTGCCCGTCCGGGGAAGAACCTCCACCCTATAAAATACCGCAGCCAAATGACCTTCGGGTCGTGTTTCTGCTGGTGAGTAGGGTGTCCGGAGCTCGTGGGGGGTTAGGGTTAGGCCGGCATGGCAGTGGCAACTGACAGGTAACTGACCAGTTACTTGCCAGTTGTCACAGCGACTTGGGCCTCTCTTTCGCTTTCCATCAGGCGTAGGGAAGCCATTATGTCGAGCCACTATAAAAAAAAAATTGTGCTCGACGCGTACCAATCTTCATCGGGATACCATTTTTTTTCTCTTCGAAAATCTCTTCGGACCTTCACTGTATGGCATGGGGAGGCAAACGGTGGTATCCTGTGCATCTTACCAGCTAAATTCCCTGGTGTTCTCGCCATGATCGTAGTTCTGGAGGAGTCGGGATGGCGCTTCCGCCATGTCGGCGCCGCCCGATGTGACGTGACGCAACATCGGGCGTACATCGCAACGTATTATGTATACGTATCGGGCGCAACATCCTAGCCAGGAAGAGGGCGATGGGCTGCCCCTCTTTCGATGGGAAGGTCAGGGTCTAGTGATCGCAGGTGGGACCAAACTATAACTCCGTTTCACTATTTTCAGATAATAAAGGGCCTCAAATACAACCAGACGGTGGACTGGTGGTCGTTCGGCGTGCTGCTGTACGAGATGCTGATTGGTCAGAGCCCCTTCAGCGGCTGCGACGAGGACGAGCTGTTCTGGTCCATCTGCAACGAGATGCCGTCCTACCCGCGCTTCCTGTCGCAGGAGGCGCTCACCATACTCACCAGGGTAAGGCACCTCCTTATACACGGCCACACCTGCAGAGGAGAAGCTGTTCAATATAGGACAATAATTTACTTTACATTATATTTAGTCCGTATCATAAATATATTGGACACGTATTTTTTCTTTTTTCATTTAAAAAAAAATACATCAAAATCAAAATGAAGGAAGTCTTTGACGTCACTCAGTGGCAAAAAAACTCCCACTCTTTGACGTCACGTGTAATTTTAACGGGTTACCTATATCTATGTAATTTTTGGTCTAATTTACAAATTAAAAAATACGTGTCTTTTATTTTTGAACAATCTCAAAAAATATTTTTTTACGGCAACAGTCCTATTCGCGAGTGACCATTATTTTATGTTGGTATAAATGTTTTTGGTTAATGTTCTCCTTTAATAAAATATGACTGAATAATGATGCGCTTCCCCTCTGCGCTAGTATAAATTGACGTATGCCTTACGTCTGTTGCCGCTAGTCAGCAGCAGTTGACATTGAGTATGTTCGCCAGTTGCTGGACAAGGATGCGCGGTCGAGGCTGGGCGGCGCGGAGTGCATGCACGGCGACATCCGCGACCAGGAGTTCTTCCGGCCCATCCACTGGGACCGGCTGGAGCGCCGCGAGCTGGACGCGCCCTTCAAGCCGAGAGTGGTAAGTGCCGTGTTGATGCTTCACTGAGCACTTAGGCCGCAAACTGGACGGTCGCGAGAGTAGGAGCGGGGCGACTGTGACTACGGGCGAAGCGGGCCATCGCCGCCCGCGCCGCGGCTGTCCAGAACGGTTAATACAAATTATCAAATCGAGCGAGCCCCCGCGCCCGTCCAGTTTGCGACCTTATGCCGCGTTTACACGCTCGCGTTCAATACGACATTCAACGGGCACAAACACAAGTATGTGAACGGGCTGTTCGTCTGTTTGAATGTGCACGTGCGGGCGCAGTGTGTAGGGCAGGGCTGCTCGCCGAGCTGCTTGCCGGGCTGCGTGGCACGCGTGTAAACCTAGCATTACACTTACTTTCCGATGTACGGGCGGTAACTCCGCTAATTACCTGACTCCGGATTCTTTTTATGGAATTCCTCGACAGAAAAGCCAATAACAGTTTCTGTCTGAAGCTTGTTCTTAAGCCGGCTCAAGCGACTGTTAGACTAAACGAGTAAAATAACTAGCTACTATTATTATCCGTTTGTTTATTTAAAAAAAACTATGCGATATAATAGCTTACCTAACCGTTTGACCGCGAGTGATGCTTATATGCATCGATAACAATAGATTTTCTATTGTGGTGAAAGGATTAAGCTATTAAAATTGTTTCCCTAAAAATAATTTGAGAATAAATCGATAACCCAAGACATGCTACAATCTAGCGCCATAATAATCCCAAACTAAGCCGAAGCTTGTTCTAGGGTGCTAAGAGTGCTAACTAGTAGACAACTGCTAAGTTTACATTTCTTTTTCGTAAATAAATACCTAGGTACCTACATACCTAGTTATAATTACATATGTATTTATTTACTTACACAGCAAACACTCATACTAATACAAACAGATATGTTTATGGACACAAATGAGCGAAGTAGCAGCGTCCACTACGACTGAACGAAATTGGCCGTCAAATATAACATGCCACACAGTGACACACAGGGCAAACTAGTCTCAAACTAAGCCAAACCTTGTACTATGGGTACTCGACATAATAAATATATAGGTTAGTCATCATCATCCTAGCCTTTTTCCCGATTATATCAGAGTCAGCTTCCCAAACTGAGAGATTTGGCGAGGGCTAAGCTTTTACACAGAGCGACTGCCATCAGACCTCCGCAACACTTAGCGTAAGCTATACCCATTCCCAGTTAGGAGTCAGAGTTATCATCATCTCTGATATGATGTGACGACTGCTATCTGAGTTGGTAAAGATAGCACCCGGGACCAACAGCTTAACGTGCCTTCCGAAGCACAGAGGAAATCGGTGTCAAATTTTGGTCACCCATCATCGGATTGACCGCGCCAATGATTACACAACGTTGCGATCATTGTTAAGCGTACAAGTCTGCGGCGCCACCGAGCTCCTCCATCCATCCAATAAATATATAGGTTAGTATACTCGCCTAAAATTGACTCGTGTTGTTTTGTTTCAGCGCCACCCCCTCGACACGCAGTACTTCGACCGCGCGTTCACGGGCGAGCGGCCGCGCCTGACCGCGGTCGAGCCGCACGTGCTGCGCTCCATGGACCAGGAGCCCTTCCGCGGCTTCTCCTACACCAACCCCAACGCCACCGACCGCTAAACCCCACCCTATCCCCATACGGAGATAGTCCAAATTCGCTTAGCACAACGGAGTGGACGTCGACGCCCACTCCGATCGAATTTCAGCCAATCAGGAGAGTGCACGAGTGTTTGTCTTGAGACAAGTACACTTCGTGCTTTTGCTCCTGTAGTTCGAAGGCGAAGGTGCTGGAACGGAGCGTGGTTGCCGAATCACGGGGACGAAGAGTTTCGTACGGAACTCGGCTGAGTTCACGCTCTCCGAAGCAAGAAACGGGACGAAGTTGATTTGATATCGATATTATCGATATATATGTAGCAGATCATTGTATTATTGAATATAAATGTCACAGAAACATTTGCTACGAAGTGTGGTAGAATAGCATACATTTAACAAAGAGAAAATACAAGTAAAACTGTTCACTAGAGCGGTTGATGTAGGTATGTATATCGATCGGCGTTTAGAACATTTTTCAGCTATTTTATTTACTACTAAAAGCTGAGAAAAGACAATATCTACCAGTATGTTTGTCAGATTTTTTATCTTATTTACTTAAACTTTATGTAACTTCCATAGCGGAATTATCTATGTACTTACTATAAAGGGAACGTATTATACATAGTCATCATGATCTAGTCGTAAAATAAATACGAATTTGCTTTACAAATTAAGTTTTAGTTTATAAATAAGTGTGCAATATATTAGAAATTTAGAAAAATGTTAGTTTGTCAATGAATCTCAGTTGTTGGATTTATCATTAATTTTAATTATTTCTATACTTTAAATGTTGTATCTTGCATATCATAAAAGTTAAAAACAAAAATAAAAGTTTGGTTACGTATACATTGTTTGTTAACGAATAAATACGACTTCAATAAATAGGCTGTTCGTTTTATTGATTATCCTAAAGTATTATATGTGTTGTGTATTTATTGACAGGTACTTGTGTCGTGCACAAACATCACTGTACGGAGGCAGTCTGTGTCCGACCGTTGGCCGATGTGGTTGTGTAGTGATGCGTTCCCAACTCGATTTAGGACTCTCATCTACGTTTCCGACTACCAGCGGATACCAGATACCTACTACAAATGTTTGTGTGGTGATAGATATAAATGATAACAAAGCATACCATAAATAAACATTTAATAAATCAATACTTATCGGTACCAATAAAATGTAGTGGCTATAATCTATAGCCAATACCGTACACAAAATATACAAAACACTAAGCTTACATAATATTTGTACAAATTATCTAATTAATCACACTTGTAAAAGTTGGTGTAAAATATGGTAACGACATGGGTATAGCTAGAACTGTCATAATTTTGATTAGTGAGATCTAGCCAGTCCAAATTATATTTAAAGACCTATTAAAAAAATATTTATACAAATAAATTATATGGTTAGCAATATCCATGTCACTATACCAGTTAGGCCGAGACCGAATTTATATCAGTCAGTCCCTTTCTCACAGACGAAGGAAGAATAATAATACCCAAAGTATAGACGAATTCATACACGTGTTTCCAGTCCACCTCAAACTAAAGCTTTTTAGTCTTTACAGCTTACGGTGGATGGCAACAACAACGCAGCCCGCAAAACTATCTTTCTTATTTGTGCCAAAGAAACAGCTACATCCATTTTAATCCCCTGTAACCATTTCAGAACTAATATCTACTACAGTGTCACCTTTGGCGATTATCACACAGCACCGCGCCTTTATGCGGTTTGTCAGAATCTGCTCCCGCGCAGACCAATTAAAGTGGCTTGACTTGCGCGCTCAGATTCTATAACTATGCTAAGCGTATGCTAAGACGCGACCGACGCATGGCAGAACTAATTTTGTAAACGAAACATCCCAGATGTACGTACGTTGTGAACCTTTCTTGTATTAAGTACACAAATCCACAAGACTATTAAAAAAAGATATTGAAAGACGCGAGTGGTCTGTGTAACCTGCGTCGCAGCATACGAAGGGGGCTATGTCTCTTTTTTGACTTATAGATGGGAATACATTAGATACCGTAATATCACTTCCGGGAGTTGGTACGTGGGATACACACCTCACCATATGAGAGCATACCCATTAAATCCCCCTGTGTGGGTAGCCACTTGTAATGACAAGCGGCCGGCACTCCTGGTCAGGGGTGGGCGATTACTTGACTTCAGGAAGCAATAGGGCTACCCGGGCGGACCTCGCGTAACGGTGTGGCTGCACGCACAGCCACACCAAACCGTCACGCCCCAATGAGTGGATCGTGCCCCCCTCAGGAGATTGCTATGTCTGCCTCAAATACCCTGTTATATGCTGTGCTGCGTCGCCCGTGTCTCAGCATAAGCTTAGTTTCAAACTCATACCGCGGTGCAGTGAGAGAACCGCCTAAGTAAGCCCGGCTAGCCGATGGCCCAGCGTGACCTGGTGCACGTAAGTGGAGGTGACGATGAACAGTATGTGGGCACCGTTGATCTCGGCGACGTCCAGCTTGCGCACGGCCGGCTCGGGCACGTCGCGGCGGGCCAGCTTGTGCACGCTCAGGGACAGGTGGGGCGACACGCTGCTGGCGCTCACGTCTTGGAACTTGCTGGGGTTGAAGATGTCGATCTGAAAGAAAGGATAATTGATTGATTGATATATTCTTTATTGCACACCAAACAATTTACATAGAACTAGGTACAGTATAACAGTAGACATTTTGTTGTACAATATAGGCGGCCTTATCGCTATAAGCGATCTCTGCCAGGCGACCTTAGGGTAGAGGATAGTCAAGCAGAGAGGGTGGGGTGGGCCATCAACTAAATCATAATTTATGATAGATAAGAATAGATAATAATACATACATAAATTTAATCAAACCTACATACTAATAATATTTACATACATACTTAATATATAATATTAGTTAAGCTGGCACTTTCTCACACTTGTGCAACTTCACTTCACTATATACATAGTATGTTTTAAAAGTAAATGATTTTGATTCAAAATGCGACTAAACTGTGGAACTCTTCACCGGAGTGTGTGTTCCCTGTGTGATATTATCTTCAGATTTTCAAGGCGCTTCAGATTTTGGGTAAGCGCGTCATCCTAGGCTTCAACATCGTTTAACATCAGCCTATTTGGGATCAAGCGCTACCCATGCATTTATAAAAAAATAAGGTTATAGTCATATCTAAATATGGACAACGGCGTAAATAACAAGAGTTATCGAATCATATGAACGAGTTTACAAAGCAAACTAAATTAACAAAGTATGTCAATATTCAGATTCTTTAAAAAACACACATTAAGATTCTTAAAAAAATATTCTTTAAAATAAAGTAAAAACCATTTTTGTTAAAGAAGTTATAAAAACACATACCTTCCCATTTCCATATCCCAGTAATATCATATTTCCATGCTTTAAAGTGCACCTCAGATCTGGACATTCCAGGACCCAAAATTCAGGTTCATTAACTTTTAACCTGAATGGTTTGTCACTTGGTACTGAAAAGAAAAAAATACTTTTCAAACAGAAAATGTAAATAAATTTTTTTTCATCTGGTTAAATGTAAGTTTTTTTTTTATAGTAGCTCGACATAATGGCTTCCCTACGCCTGATGGAAAGCTAAAGAGAAGCCTAAGTCGCTGTGACAACTGGCAAGTAACTGGTTAGTTACCTGTCAGTTGCCACTGCCATGGCGGGCCAACCCTAACCCCCCGTAAGCTCCGGAGACCCTACTCCAGCGGCGTAGCGTGGGTGTCGGCCGCCCGGGGCGGAAGACAATTTTGCCGCCCGGAGGGGGAAGACAATTTTGCCGCCCGGGGCGGAAGACAATTTTGCCGCCCTTTTATTTTGAATCGTCAGTAATTCTCGCTGTTGTTTTGTTAGTCATAAACAAAGCATAAAATAAAATACGGGGAATCCCCGCAAGTCGTGGACGGTGTTGGCAGCAGTCGCTACAAAATATCATTCAAAGAAAAGGGATTCCCCGAATCCGTTACAGAATAAGTAATGAAAAATTCCATGCTCTTTTCAATCGGAATTTGTAGTTCTGATAAAAATATGAAATGGTTCAAATATTTTTATTATTTAAATTAGTATGGATAGATTATAAATTGTGAAATTTTGCCGCCCCCTAAAATGTGCCGCCCGGGGCGGGCCGCCCCCCCCGCCCCCACTACGCTACGCCGCTGCCCTACTCACCAGCAGAAACACGACCTGGAGGTCATCTGACTGCGGTATTCTATAGGGTGGAGGTCCTTCCCCGGACGGGCAGCTCAATTCAAGCGAATAATAATGAAAAAGCTTCTTACCAGCAGCAACGGCACCATTCTTTCCATACAGGGTGACATTGTAGCTATATTGTGGTATCTCCAGCACAACACTTGTCCTCTTCCTCTTGTTCATTTTGAATTTCACCCCCCCATGGTCCACTTGCAACATCCCTCCCCAATTCAACAACGCCAGTATGTCATCCTGATATATGTTGATGTCTATTATAGTACCAAAGCCGAAGTACCGGGCTACTAGTTGTGTTAACCAAGTATCCTTGCTCCATGTCGCAACAAATATACAATATTCTGATATGGTGAAGTAGCAACAGTTTTCATGTAACCTAAAAAGAAATTTCACATTAATCAACCATACAGTGTGTCGCCACATAAGGTGTACAAACTAAAATGGATGAAAGTAGTCTAGTTGTTTTTTTTTTTAGTTTCACCATCTTTGTGCACCTTATATTAGCTTACAATTGATGAATTGAAGTAGCTATTTAAAGTGATTACCTGTGATATAAAACGCTTCTGTGTGAAAATATTTTCTCATCATCCATAGGACTATTCTCTGTATCTTTGCCATATAATGTCAAAGTTCTAAATTTACCAATTTTTGAATTTGTATTCATTGTTATCTCTACTTTCAGAAACATGTGGTCATTTTCATCAAAGTTGATACCTAAACAAACATACAATACTAATAATGAAATTGTTCCTTTAAAAATTTTCCTGGTTTTACAAACCATTTGAAATACTTACAAGTAATTGGCAAAGTTTTAATTAATCTATGACTTATTAAGTCAAAATACTTTACTTCCCAATGAGTCACTACAATCACATTATCTGAAAAGTTAAGATTATATTTAAGTAACTATATTACTAAATAAAAATACAAATTAAATAAAATATCAGACAATATTGCTCCAAGCTCAAAAATAGCTTGAGCACTTGTGTTATACACAAATACAAACACTGAGATAAAACGAACACAAATGTTCATCACTGTTTGTCTCAGGTGGGATTGAACCCAAGCCTTGGTTCAGAAGGCAGTAAATTAGTTATAACATAAAATGCTGTTAACCTCTATATACATTGATGTTCAACACATCACATACATCATAAATATGGCTATCTTGTGGCTTAGCCAAGTATATTTCTTGCCACAAACACAAGTTCAATATTGTGTCATGAAGGTTCAATTTGGATTTTTTTCTGAATGCTGCTCCTCTATCTGATAATGCAAGTTCGGCCAATCTGTCCCATCCAATATGCTGAAAAAAGCAAGACAAAATATTGAATACTAGACTTTTACAATTAAAGAAAATAAAATTATTGACTTGTAATGTAACATTAGTTATGCGAGAAATGAATGTGAAGAAACATCAACAAATTTAAAACATTAATTTTGAATCTATACAGCCATCAATACAGCCTTACATGTTAAGATACCCATAATGTTTAATTAAAAAAGGTATGTGTGTGTTAAATCCCAAGAACTTCATGTCATGAGAAACATTTACTAGCAAGGTTAACTGATAAGGCTCAAACCTCTCGACCACAATATGCAAGATAGATATACAAAGAAAAAGAAATATGATAAATTAAACAAATGTGTTAGTCCAACTGAATATAACATCTCACCTTAACAATATCACTGCTAATATTCCACCATTTTTTACTCACAACCATGCAATTGATTAGTGTTTTCACATCTAACATCTCAAATATGATTAGTAAAATTTCAGGGGGACAGTGCTTCCAAAGAGAACCAGAGCCACTTAACTCATCCATATTTCTACAAAAAACAAACTATACTTTGCAATAATTGTAAATAAAATAATTAGATAAAATAAGTTTTGTTTGTTATTGTTTGTATCAGCCTAACAAAAATAGATCCATGGCACTTCCTTTATTTATTCAATTATAGATAAATTACCAAGTGTGTATGCCACTTATAAAGAGTTCTTCTCATGAATATATTTTTAATTTTATTTAAATTCTATGTATGTATGTAGTATTTTCCAATTTCATTATTTTCTTCCATTTCCATCCATTCCATGTTTTGATACTTGACACTGACAGTCACTTTATCTGAGACAAACAAGCTGCAACGACGTTGTTTATGAGTCATAACTAATATATCTTTTAGAATAGATTCAGACCTATCCCAAAAGAAAACACTCGTAGGCTGTATAATAGTGATAATCACATACATCATTGATTTAAAAAAAAACTTACACAACTGCTTACGACAGTTACGACTGACAGTGACAGTGACAGATTCATCGTTTGGTTTACGTTTTTGTTTGAGGTTATGTAGCGAACAATAAATAAATTATTCATTTAAAAAACATAAATATAATAGTTGTTATAAGTGTTAATATTGAAACCTAGTTCATTAGGCTACTTCGTCTTATTTCACCAAATATAAAATGGTAAGTGGGGGTATTATATTGATATTTATTTCATACAAATAAACATTGGTTTTTACAATTTCCTATTACTAGGTAAAGTTAACAAGTTTTTCAAATAATTAATCTCCTATATTTGTTTTCAGGCTAGGAATGCGGAAAAAGCTATGTAAGTATTAATTAAACTATTTATAAAATTCGAAACAGTTATTTATTGGAAATCAAACACATTGGTGTATCATAAGTTTGTGTAAATAACATAGATATTTATTAAGTTTATAATACAAACAAATGGATATAAATGTACCTTAAAATTATTACTATCAATTTTATGTTAAATAATAAATAAACTTTCAACATAACCCAATTAATTTGCTAATCTCAATCTTTGTGATTCTCTTGCCATATTAAATTATCCTTTTTCTAGTAGACTTCATTTCTCTATAATATAAAAATGAATCGCAAAATGTGTTGGTAAGCGCATAACTCAACAACACCTGGACCAATTTGGCCAATTCTTTTTTAAAAATGTTCGTTGAAGTCCAAGGAAAAATAGGAATTTTGACCTAGTGTTTGTAGCATTTATGTATGGGTTCAACTATTGTGTTAAGTACACTGTACTGGCTCAATGGCACATTTGGTTGGTTACCTCTGCCTTCTGAGCCAAGGGTCGTGGGTTCGATTCCCGCACAGTACAAACATTTGTGTTTGTGAACATGTCTGCTTGTTTTGGTCTGGATGTTTTTTATGTATAATATATTTATTTAAAAAAAAATTATCTAAGTAAGTTTATCAGTTGTCTAGTACCCATAGTACAAACTTCGGCCCTTCGGCTAGGTGGCGCTGTGTGGCCCAGCGTGGCATGTCTTGGGTTATTTATTTATAGGTATAATACCTAATGGATCTTTACTATATTGTCTATAGGACGACATTAGCGCGATGGCGCGCAGCACAAGTGCAGGAGGCGGGGGGGCAGCGCGAGCGGCGGCCGTACCTCGCCTCCGAGTGCAACGACCTGCAGCAGGCTGAGAAATGGAGGCTACAGATCGTCAGGGAGATTGCCAAGAAAGTTGCACAAATACAAAATGGTCAGTCTTTTCGTTTGTCTTTAGGCTTGCCTTGGTTTATTTTTTGACTTAGAGATATTATTGTATGTTTAAGGCCTCTTTTAAGGGGACACAATACATCTCCTTAGAGGCATTAATCTAGAAAATGAAGTGGCATTACATATAATGCAATGATTTCATACTTGCGTTACAAGGCAATTGCTTGACATACATATTTTTTTTTTAATTTGGGGTTGATAAAATTATTACAATTTTATGCTGTAATTTATGCTTTCATAATATGAGGTATTTCCGTATTTATTCAATTGGAGATATTTTATACATCATATCAGTAGCTGTTTGTGCCCTCTTTATGTAGAGCAAAGGTGCTTTTTTGTCTTCCAAATAAATAGTGTAAATCCTGTATGTTTTAAAATTATGAAAAGCACAACTTCATATCAAATTTAATAATTTCTCCTCTTAATCTATAAGGCTATGGTTGTTTTTTATTCTCAAAATGGCCTAACATAGTAGAAATTCAAAATTTTAGTTTTAATTTAAAGCAGTGTGGGATTGATGAAGAACAATATTTAATTTGACCATGGACGAAGCTGAAATAGTGAAGTCCCCTTCAGTGCGTAGTTCCAATAAAGAGCCCAGCATAAAAAGTGTAAGGTCTCCTAAAGAGCCTAGTGTTAAATCACAAGCAATATCTGAAATACGAAATGGTTCAACAGTGAAAGAACCTTCACTGCCTCGATCGCCGGTAGCATCCACGCCTTCACCACGATTACCAGGCGGCTCCATCAAAAGTACTAGTTCCAAACAAGGCTCGTGGAGAAGCGACAGGGGCATCAAAAGCGCATCACCAAAGCTTGAATCAGAACAAAACAATCTCAGCTTAAAATCAAACACAATTGAAGAAGATAACACAAACGCTGGCCAAAACATAGATGAACATCTTGACGAACTAACAGACACCATAAGAAATCTATCAAAGAACCTAGAAAGTCCTCCACAAGTTCCCGTAATGAGTGGGAATATAGATAAAATCGCCGACATGAGTAAACAATTGACGCACGAGGCTAATGCTCTAAGAGATTCAATAAAACATTTATCGCGTGATATAGCGCGGACCAAAAACGAGATGTGTGTGTGCAGTAGCAATGAAGATATCAATTTCCCATATCATTTGTTCTTAATAGAAATTATTGTTAACAAAATTCACATGAAGTGCGACTGTTTCGAAATAGATTACAATAATCTAGTGATCTCTGCTACATTTCTAGGCAAACATCCTATTATTCTCTATGATCCGTCATATGGAAAGATAGAAAATTTCAATAAATTGAATGTAGGAAAATCGACCCTATTTGCTATGACATACGATAAAATATGTGCCATCAAAGAATTTGAGATTATACTGCAGCTCACCAAGCAACCTCCGTGCTCTAGTTGCGTCACGAAAATAGGGGAGACCCACATGGACTACACGAAAGAGTTCGTTAATTTGCGAGAGGATCTCTGCAGCAAGTGGTGCCAACAGCAACCCAATGACAACATACAATGTACCACTTCCACCCCTCTATCCCGAAACATGTATTATTTATCGTGTGGAGATAACGAAAATCAAGACTCCATAGGTGTTATTGAGGTGACCGTCCGCATGTCTTTCCTTGGTAAAGAAATAACGACAGCTTTCTGTGCTTCACCAAAACCTCAGACTGCATCGTTCTTGCTAAAGGAAGACAACGGTATGTCAATGTATTCGTGTCACAAAGTGGAAATGGATGACCAAGGCAAAGTATTATTAGATGAAGACGTTATAACCAAGAAGTCTTCACCACGCACTGTGTCAAGTCGGTATGGTCATAAGCCCTTCGCACCTAGATCTGAAAGTCCGGTATCCCAGTTGTCCAGTTTGGTTTCTTCAAAACGTTCTGCAGACCAAGGACCTATATATTATCCTAATAATCCAGGTATGTAAATATGATTTGTTTGATTTCCAATTGGGGTATCGTTTTGATATTAACACCGTCTGACGTTTTTCTAGATGGCATGCCGAAGTATGATGAGATTTTTACAAAAATGAATGATAATGAACTTAAGATTAGAGTGCCAAAAAGTACAAAAGTAGAAAGAATGGGAAAATATGATAAAATCCAAGACTTATGTTCATGTGAAAGCACACCTTATAACGCTGGGGAACAGATACAGTTTGAGTTGCCGCGCGATCGCGACCTGGCCGGTTGCGATAAAACGCTTAACACACATACTTCAAATCTGAAATATACTTACAGAGGTGCAGAAAATCGTCGAACTTATGATAACAAAGATAGAAAAGTGGTAAACGTAACGCCGACGAATTGTCCCGTTCCTGTTGACATGGAGAAAATGATTCATCCGCAAAAAGACGTGTTCATACTTAAAATTGGGAAGAAGTTGGAGACGAGAGATAAGAAGACAGATCTCGAAATAGAACTAGTGACGCCGAAAGTACCGTCTGAAAAGACAGTTGATAATAGTAATATTGCTCAGCAATGCAGTTTGGGAGATATAAAAAAGGCTCCAGCTGATAAGAAAGAAAATACAAAGAAAGCTAAAGGCAAGAAAGGAAAGGCTGATAAGGGGAAGAAAGGGAAGAAGGGAAAGAAGAAATAGACAATTTGCTTCATTAACTTGTTACAAGCAGTCCTATGAATACGTACCCATAAATGTAGACAAGACCTTTTCAAAATGTGTTTCTTTCATCTCTTTATTTTAAAGGCAAACCCAGGTGATAAGTTCTGATTATCATTTCTTATACATAAGTTTTGTTTCATACTAACATATTTTCTTTTTTTTAGCCGGTCTCGGCGAGTTCCGAATACGAGACTTGAACGACGAGATCAACAAACTGATGAGGGAGAAGCGTCACTGGGAGGTGCAGATCAAGAGCCTGGGCGGGCCAGACCACGCGCGGGTGGGGCCGAAAATGCTGGACCAGGACGGCAAAGAAGTGCCGGGCAATAGGGGTTATAAGTACTTCGGAGCCGCTAAGGATTTGCCAGGTTAGTTGAGGAGAATCAGTATAAAACGTTATAGCGAAAGATGATAATCTTTAAAACTGACGAAGTTACAAGCAATCAATGCTGGCAGTGGGTAACTATAGGGGCAAATCGGCAAAGTGCCATGGGCCCTCGATCCCAGGTAAGAGGCCGTAAGCATAGTAACTCGAATTGGTGATATATTTTTTACTAGTGAGAGCCCTTTAAAGAATGTACCATGGGCCTGGATGGTATAGGCCTCTTGTCCACGTCACAAATGTGTGACAAAACGCCTTGCGCCGTAAAACGGCCCAGGCTTTGACCTAGGCTGCTTGGGTACACGGGGTTACTAGTGTAGCGCCGGGGGCAGACACGGCGCCGTCATGCACGTCTACAAGCTTCCATACTGATCCATAAAACACTCACCATCGTGCCTACACACACCGTAAATTTCAACTGCGAGAAAACTAGGGATGGCGATCTCGATTGATCGAAGAACGATATTTTTGGCTCGAAAAATCGTTTTTTTTTCTGTTTTGGTATTGTAACCATATTTGAATTCGTGCTGCGATTATGTATAAACTCTGTTTTTTTAGACACAGTTAAAAAAAAACAGACTCATGGACGTTTGTAAGTCTTCGCATCATTGGCATAGCAAATTTAAAAAAAGATAGATTTCTTGAAAATCGATCTTTTAGATCGATTTCTTGTGGATCGATTCATTGCGGTCACGGTGGTCACGATTCGAATCGATTTATAAATCGATCTTTTTAAAGAATCGCCTTCCCTCGAAAAAGAAGTGTGTATTCAGGACGCTTAACACCGCTGACTCCTGGTAATGTTTTATAACAAAATTACTTAACAAACCGACGGTGTCCGTCAGGCGTCCGCGAGCTGTTCGAGCAGGAGCCGCCGCCGCCGCCGCGGCGCACGCGCGCGGACCTGATGCGCGACGTGGACGCCGACTACTACGGCTACCGGGACGACGACGACGGGCTGCTGCTGCCGTTGGAGCGGGACGCGGAGCACGACGGTGACTGATGTGTTATTGTTCTACTTATCGAATTGACGGCGAGTCACGTAGAATGGATGTAAGGGAGCGGCCTATCATCTTTTCGCGCCAAGCCAACCTCACCTGCCCGTGGTGCATCCTGCCGAACAACCAGGCGCTGGCAACCGACTGATGGCGGTATAACCGTCATAATTGAAGGCGTAGCTAAATACCACAGGCCGATGACGGGCAGCAGCGTCATTGGAGCGAGATGCTGCGTCCTGCGATCGCCAACCCGCCTGCCCAGCGTGGCGATTATGGGCATATCCTCCAGATGTTTGCCCTGAGTGGCGAGCAGCTGGGGAGGCCTATGTCCAGCAGTGGACTGCAATAGGCTGGTGAAATATTCTTAGGACCAACTCACACTGGCGCAGAGTCGAAGCGATGCGGCGCGTCATGACTCGCGAATCCATTCGTTTCCAGCTGAGCGTCGAAGCGCGAATGCGCGCGTTAACGCGCTTCGACGCGCGTAAACACGACCCGGACTCGATCGGGTCACTTAGCTGAGGTGTGGATGTCTAACGGGTGGAGGTCCTTCCCCGGACGGGCGGCTCAATTCGAGTGAAGATTCACTATGACCTACCTCTCTTTATAATAATTTATAGATCCAGGGGCGTAGCTACTGCCGTATCAATTATGCGGGGCCCATAGGCATGGACCAAAGTGTGTAAACAAAAACAAATAAAAACTTCCCAAATTTTGTGACTTCCTAAGACACGCTACGCTTCTGAATAGATCACTATTTACTTGGCTGGTAGGAGAAATCTGCAGATGGAAACGATTGGAGAAAATTGCGGGAGTCCTTTTCGACTGTGTTGATCACACACAGACTGGAATACGTACCTACGTATTAGAAAAAAAAAGAATAGTATAACAAGAAGTACCTATTATTTTTTCTTGTTTTACAGCCATGGCAAGGGCAGTTGAAGAGTGGAAAAGTAATAAAGAACAAAATAAAGATCAAGACTTACCAGAAGAAGAAAATATTTACCCAGAAGATGTAAGTACATATTATAATACCATGCTAGCTATTGAATAGGGTTGTTACAGATTATGAAATATCCGGATATGGTTCCTACTTTTTGAGCAATAAACAGAAGCGAAAATTAATTCTGCTGAAGTCTTCCCTGATCGTAATAATTTGGACCTCTTTAAGGCTGTTTTCCACTGAGGCAGAGTGGAGACGAGCTGTGGCGCGATTCACTAATCACATGACAAATCTATGTGATTGTGTGTGTATATTTCATGCCATTTGATTGGTGAATCGCGTCACATCTCCGCACCGCCTCAATGGAACCGCAGACTGTAGATAGACTACATAATAGTCTTAGAACGCACATAAGTAAGCGTTCTAATTCTAGGCTGCATCTTTGCTCAACATCAGATGAGTTAGCAATCAAACGCATACTACTAAGTATTTTTTTTTCAGCCGGACGACCGACGTATTGAGGAGGAAGACGATGAGGTCAGCCGGAGCGGGGTGACGTCACACGTGGCTGTGCCCTCTCAGAAGGACGTGGAGGAAGCGCTGCTCCGCCGCAAGAAGCAAGAGCTGCTAGAACGATACGGCTGCCTCGATGTGAAGATAGAGAGCTGACATATGGCGATAGAAAATAAACCTTAATATAAGTATCCTAAAGATCACTTTACTTGTTTTATTTTAGTATTCCTTAAAATATGTTAATTCTATAGTCGTAAAAGTTGACCATGAACAAGTAAGTCTGGCGCAAGTTAATCTGTTAAAACTTATTTTTCCATGGAAAAATGGACTATGAAAAATGGTAAGGCGAACGGTGGAATAACTTGACATATGTCTGAACCTACATAGTTTGCCATTGACCAATTTTGTGTTAAATTTTGGGGGGAATGTGGGTAAATTATATAGTAAAATCATTTGCAATCATTTTATTCAGATTACTTTTTTACCTATGTTGGACATTTCAAGCAAAATATACACAATAATAGTGAAAGATACTAAGTACATTCATTGTAACTAGGATTCACTGGCCTGATTTAATAGTTTCATTTAAAATATAATAATTGCACCAAAATAACACTCGAACATAATACTAAACACTATTTTGGGGTTGCCAGATCAGACCTTAAAAATAATTTCACAAAGAGTTCAAGTAATAAAATATGTACTATAATATAATGTAATGCACCTGTATCTAAACTAATTTACGAAACTATTTTAAAATAAAAAATAAAATAGGAATGTACAAAATTAAACATAATAAGCTCCTATACTGATTTCAGAACATTAACATGTAACATGAGTAAATTACAGAAACAAAACGCGTAAACTCTACATCAAACATTACGAATTTTATGCTTTTCACAAGAATGCTTGAAAATATAAATAGATCCAGAGTTGTATATTACATTTGTTTCTATGACTGAATTGCTCTATAGAGTTTGTAGTAAACATTCATTTGCCATAATCATATGTGCACCTGAATCTACATTTTATACCCATATATTCCGATTTACATATTTATAACATCTTATGCGAACATTATAATCTTAAAAAGCTTCTATGTAATACTTGCCGTAAACATGAGTGATGCCAATAACTTCATTTGTAAACATGACTTCTATAAGTAACAAAGCCAAAGTGAATATAGGTTTGAAAAGAAAATATAACTCAATGTTTTATGTACAGTAAGTCACTTTGGTCTCTTATGTATAAAGGCATTAGATTATTATTAGCATTACCGAAGTACCGATAGCTGACCTTGAAAATCATCTATAATATTGATAGTATGGGCTATGATCACTATCAATACTATCATAGCATCGATGTCGATTTTTAGTATAATATTCAGCCGCTGTAGAGATCGTCTAATATAAAATGACATGCCACACCATCGCTTTTACGCACACAAGCAAATTTCAAAGACGACGTTGACGGTTAAATTCAAACTTAGGAACAGGGCGGATTTGTTGTCCAACTAGTTTAGATGATAGTGAACGCGTGAGAGGAAAAGTCTTCTTGTTTCATACAATGTGACAGCGCCCTTGGACAGCGCTGTTCCATAGAGCTAGCTAGCGTTGTGGGTTTCATCACCCGTCGGCTGTCATGTGCACATACAAATAATCGGCGCTCCCACACAGATGAAGTGCCGGTGTTAATATTTGCCCTCACACATCTAAATAAAATTATTATGTAGTGGGGCGTGTCATTTTAATTTAGACAATTTCTACCATCATTCATATCTTCATACTATCAATAGGCCAATCGACGCTTTTAATAAACGTGTTTTTGACCATTGCCATCCACTGCTGAACGTAGGCCTCCCCCAGAGAACGCCACCCATTCCGATCCCGGGCAATCAGGTCTGACCTATCGATACTATTTATTTTGCTCAACTACCAATGGTGGACTATGGAGAGGTAACGCTATACCCTTATGGAAGCTTTATGTGACGCTTACTGTACTATTCATAACAGTTGCTAAGCTGCCCAGTTAGAAAATTGTAACCTTATCGCGAGGTTTCGTTGAGCATAACATAAAAAAGCGTTTAAAAATAAACCATACATACATAGACGCCATTGCTTCTTTATACTTACTAATTATTTGTTAGAGATTAAATTAACTATAGACTATTTCTAATCCACGATAAAATGTTATTACAAAACATCAATGCAAAGTTGCAGCTATTAACAATTTGAAGCAATAACAATTTTGAAACAAGTGTTCTGATTTAGTATATTGTGTAACTTCGGAGTGACTAAAAAGTATGACACGGAGAACAGAACACATTTACACCGCCCTGCTCCCACCCGGAAAACACAATACAATTCAAATATGGGCTTTAAATACTGCTCTTTAGACCTATTTTACATTGGCATCATAAATAAGAAGACAGCTCGCTGACTGCGATCTTACCACGGTCAGACTACTCGGTGCCAATGTGAAATATATCTAAAGAAGAATTTTTTAAGCCCATATTTGAATTTTAATCTTTTTGCTGGGTGGGAACTCAAAAATGCCACACAACAGTGCAATCTTCAAATTCGAGACTTTATAAATAAATGCGATAAGACAATTTACGCCCACGCACTCTTAAACTAAGTTTTTCCATTGTATGAGTAAGTGATGGCTGGGAGCGTCTCCAAGAAGACCGGGAATCGAAGCCGGAACTTTAGGATCGACCGCGCTTTTAGGCTTAAACCATTGCGCTATTGAAGCAGTCTTTATTCACTTGTTCTTAAGAAACACTTACAAACCACCAAATCTATCGTAGGACCATGTATTATTGTTTACTTATCTGCAACACATGCTTCTACATTTCTTGAAGTAACGCTTTCAAAAAAGTGGTAATAATTTTTAGAAGAGGAAGACTTCAGATTCGTCGCATCCCTTTGAGAAATTTCATATAGATACCTAAAGCTAAGTACCTAAAACGGAAAAAGGACATCAATTCATCATAAACGGATTATGATTAGGAACTGTACAAAATTACGCAAATATTATAAAGCACAAAACTGGGTTTCCTGTCCGAAGTTACACAAATACTGATCAAAGATTCTTAAGGGTTCAGTAATCTTGATCGACATGGCATCCTGTTCGAACTACCCTCCAATGAATCCTTTTCAACATTATGGCTGAAGCTTATTCGCTGAAGTCGTCGCTGTTAGGATAACTGAACGGTTCGCCTGTGTTTGTTCGCATCGCTTTCGATATGCGGACCTCCTCAGAGTGGGACCTCAAATATTGCTTTGCGATGCGATGTCGCAACGTATCAATGGATTTAAGGGCTTGTAGACAAAATTGCGATTTTCCGTCGCATCATTTTTTTTATAGTAGCTCGTCATAATGGCTTCCCTACGCCTGATGGAAAGCGAAAGATAAGCCCAAGTTGCTGTGATAACGGGCAAGTAACTGGTCAGTTGTCTGTCCAACGAGCTCCGAAAACCCTACTAGCCGGCAGAAACACGACCCGGAGATCATTCGGCTGCGGTATTCTATACGGTCTTTAGCATTAGCGTACGATTTACGATCGTCGAAGGAATACTCAAATCGCATAACGCCGCACGAAATCGCTACGTTTGAATCGCTTTTATCACAATTCGAGCTCTCACTCTAAGTAGGCGATGTATGAAAGCAGTCGACTCTCAATTAACAACTGGTATCACATTAAGAGAAACTCCTCACTGGAACAAGTTCTGCTGCTTCGCGTCGTTCTCGAAGTCACTCCACGCGTTGTTCAACTCCATAAATATCATTTTAGCTATGTTCTCGTTATTGGTGCCCATTTGCTAAAAAGAAAAAAAAATCGCTAGATTAATTTCCTCAGTGTGGTGTCTGTTGTTTTTATGCAAGAGGCGGCAGACAAACAAATTTGATGCCTAATAAGCAGTCGACACAGCTCATAGACATCCGCAACTCATATCAAGTTCTGCGGTCGCTGCCGGCCTATTACATTGGAGTACGCTCGTTTCTTGAAGGCTTCCAAGTCGTAGCTGATCGGAAAGACTGTCGCTGAAAGTTGGTTCCACGAAAACCGAGGCGCGAGGCAAGAAGATCGCCAACCATCATCCATTCATCCACCAGCCATTATGTCAAAATCATCGAGATGATGATTTTGTCATAATGGCTTCCCTACGCCTGAGTCATTTGGGTGCGGTATTCTATAGGGTGGAGGTCCGTCCCCGGACGGGCTGCTTAATTCGAGCGAAGATTCGCTATGTCCTATCTCAATCAAATTGTTTGTGAACACAGGTGTAAGAGTTAATATGTTTTATGTGCCGGCTTTAGTTATCTGACTTGTATCATGGGATGTAAGGGAGCGGCCTATCATCTTTTCGCTCCAAGCCTACCCCACCTGCCCGTGGTGCATCCTGCCAAATAACAAACGAGGCGCTGGCAACCGACTGGTGGCGGTATAACCATCACAATTGAAGGCGTAGCTAAATACTAAAGACCGGTGACGGGCAGCAGCGTCACCGGAGCAAGAAGCTACGCCCTGCGATCGCCAACCCGCCTGCCCAGCGTGGCGATTATGGGTATATCCTCCAGATGTTTGCTCTAAGTGGCGAACAACTGGAGAGGCCTATGTCCAGCAGTGGACTGTAATAGGCTGATGATGATGATGATGATCATGTGCATGACATGTGTCTCACCTTATCGGGGTGCACGGCCAGACAGGCCTTCCTGTAGTTGCGCTTGACGTCGGCCGGCGTCACCAGCTGCGACATGTTGCACGGCGTCCAGCGGCACTCGTCCCACACGACGGTGTGCAGCGAGCAGAGCAGCGCTCGGATGTTCGCCTTCTTGCCCTCCGTCTGGTAACAAAGGAATCATAATAAAACTGGCTGACTGGCTCATTTGATAGTGACCTCTGCCCTCTTTTTTTTCTAGATGTTTCTGGCAACCGACCGGTAGTGGTACAACCATCACGATTTAAGGCGTAGCTAAATACCGCAGGCCAATGACGGCAGCAGAGTAACTGGAGCAAGAAGCTAAGCCCTGCGATCGCCAACCCGGCTGCCCATCGTGGCGATTATGGATAAGCCCAGATGTTTGCCCAAAGTGGCGAATGACTGGAGACGCTTATGTCCAGAACTGATGATGACGATGACATCCGGCTCGAAGGACCAATGTCGTTGGTCGTAATCTTCAGTTTCTCCGGATCCATATCCCTCGTTTGAAGCAGATGTTTGCCCAAAGTTGCGACTGACTGAGAGTCCAGTCTTGGGCCCGGCGTCGCGCTTGCTCGCGAAGGCGCAACCCTGGCTGCCGAGCAGGTCGCCGAACAACTGGAGAGGCCTATATCCAGCAGTAGAATGCGATAGGCTAAAGATGACGATGACATCCGGCTCGAAGGACCAATGTCGTTGGTCGTAATCTTCGTTTTTCCGGGTCCATGTCTAAATTGGCGACTGACTGAGAGTCCAGCATTGGACAGTGATAGGCTGCCAACACTCACCCAGTCGTTAATCTTCAGTTTCTCGGGGTCCATGTCCCTCGCCATCTCCTCCTTGCGCATCGCGTTCATGGTCTTGGGCCCGGCGTCGCGCTTGCTCGCGAAGGCGTACCCCTGGCTGCCGAGCAGGTCGCCGAACACGTCCATTGGCTTCTTGACCTTCTCCTCGGCCGGCGTCTTGGCTGGCTCGAAGTGGGTGCGACTGTTGCATAAGGAATGTTTGAATCTCTACTTAATATTATAAATGCGAAAGTAATTCTATCTGTTACGCTTTCCCGGTTAAATCTCTCAACCGATTTTCATGAAATTTGACATAGACAATTTTTAGACCCTGAGACTATAGTTCATTCGCGTTAAGAAAATAGTGACTCATCACCGACTGCCGGCCAAGCCACACCCCCTAGCCAATTAAAACGCTAGAAATAAGTAAGGCGAGTTCACAGTGCTCAGTTGAAGTCAGACCTTCGAACTGATCGGTTGTGTATTTTGCGTACTACTTGTTTAAAATTAAATTTGGAAAATGGATATCTCACCTATTAAAAAAAATAAAAGTGGATCAATTATACATAGCGGAGAGAGACGCTCCCTACCATTCGGTAAAAGTTGAAAAAATACCCACGGCCAGTTGGAATAAGCAGCAAATACAAGAGTGGTTGCAAAACAAAGGCATATCTATGGATATGAGTTATTTGAAAAAAGAATTATTATTGAAAGTCGCCGAAATCGCCCCACAATATAATAAATATTTAGTAGATGAGACTGCTAAAAACAATGGCATTACAATTCTTCGTTTGCCGCCTTACCATTGTAAATTAAATCCGATTGAAATGGTGTGGGCCCAAATAAAAAATTATATTGCTGCGAATAATACTACATTCAAAATGAGTGACGTAAAAAAAATATTTTATGACGCAATCGCGTTAGTAGACGCCAATCGGTGGAAGAAATGCTGCGACCACGTGATACGCGAAGAAAATACCATGTGGGGTTTGGATGACGTCATGGAACATGCAGAACAAAATTCATTCGTAATAAATGTAACGGGAGAATCTAGCGATACTGATTAGCGATTTAAGTACTTAGTTTTAAGACAATTTTGTATTTTTTTATTTTAGTACTTATTACGATTAATCCAAATATGTGTTACTCTACTAATATAGCGTTTAAGTTGACATTAAAAATTACCTTAATATGAATATTTTAACATGTTTAAAATCATTGATACTTTATTATTTTTCTATTAAACTTATTTAATGTTTTGAAAAAAAAATGTTTAATTTTTTCTCCATTATGAATACACCCTTACCCTGCAGTTGCACTGATGAGTCACTATTTTCTTAACGCGAATGAACTATACTTTTTATTGCGAAAAAAGGGATGATGGAACACTTCTGTGACACGCTTACATGAACGCGGGCGAAGCCGCGGGCACAGCTAGTGCATAATATAATTACCATGAGAAATTGTAATTATGGCAAACAAAGAGCCAACCATCAGTCGTTTTAAAAAGATAGTGCCATAATGTTTTTTATTAATTTCGCACTTTTGAAATGACTCTGTTCAACCTTGAAGGCTTATCGCGATCTTTTATTAAGCCACTGCGCAATACTCACTTACTTACAGCCTTACCGTCTATTACAGACGATTCACACAGCGCCTCGGAGCAGGGTCGTCTCTACTAGGGGGTGCAAGGTGCGGCGGGGGGCTGAGGCAACTTTTCTCATGGCTTATGAGACCAATGCGGGATCGGCACACCGCACATCCTTCCGCAGAACCGACAGGGAAAGCTTGTGCCCGGCATGTTGATACTATTACCACCTTGGTGGCGCCTCTCCCTCCTGTCGGCCAGTACGCTAAACCATGTCTCATCGCATACCTCCGCAACTCGCCCATGCCACTCGGGACGTCCGCAATACTCAATATTTAGCCTAAACAATCAATTTAATTGCAAACTTGGAAGTATTGTGGGTTCGATTCCCGCACAGTACAAACATTTGTGTTCATGAACATGTCTGTTTGTATTGGTCTGGGTGTTTTCCATGTATAATATGTATTTATTTACAAAAAATATATATATCTAAGTAAATTTATCAGTTGTCTAGTGTCCATAGTACAAGCTTCGGCTTAGTTTGGGGCTAGGTGGCGCTGTGTGGCATGTCTTGGGTTATTTATTTATCTTAACTAATATTATAATGCTGAAGAGTTTGTTTGTTTGTTTGAACGCGCTAATCTCAGGAACTACTGGTCCGAATTGAAAAATTATTTTTGTGTTGAATAGACCATTTATCGAGGAAGGCTTTAGGCTATATAACATCACGCTGCAACTATTAGGAGCGAAGAAATAATGGAATATGTAAAAAAAAACGGGGAAAAAATAACTATTCCACGCGGACGAAGTCGCGAGCACAGCTAGTGTATAATATGTATTTATTTACAAAAAATATATATATCTAAGTAAGTTTATCAGTTGTCTAGTACCCATAGTACAAGCTTCGGCTTAGTTTGGGGCTAGGTGGCGCTGTGTGGCATGTCTTAGGTTATTTATTTATTTATTTATATAATAGATCGTGTAGGGGTCGCGTAAGGTTACGCATAGTGTCTGCGCGCTGTACCTGTAGTCGGGCTGGTGCGCGTGCGCGGCGTGCGCGGGCGTGTGCGCGGGCGAGGCGCGCGGCGTGGCCCGCG
The DNA here is from genome assembly GCA_031163375.1 of Conogethes punctiferalis. Taxonomy (NCBI): domain Eukaryota; kingdom Metazoa; phylum Arthropoda; class Insecta; order Lepidoptera; family Crambidae; genus Conogethes; species Conogethes punctiferalis. Next base: position 14,579,238 of record CM062084.1, read on the forward strand.
GCGAGGCGCCCGCCGACGCGCCGCCCGGCACAGCCGCGCCCAGCAGCCCGAGCTCCGAGAACGGGTCCTTCTTGGTGCCAGCCGGCTGCGCCTGCTCGAGGGGAACGCTCTGTGGCCGCCCTACAATGGTTAGATAACAAATTAACCTCTAAGCAACTATCGATCAACTATAGTTCATTCGCGTTAAGAAAATAGTGACTCATCACCGACTGCCGGCCAAGCCACACCCCCTAGCCAATTAAAACGCTAGAAATCGGCCAAGCCACACCCCCTAGCCAATTAAAACGCTGCAGTCGGTGATGAGTCACTATTTTCTTAACGCGAATGAACTATAGACTGAAGACGGTAGGAAACGATTAGCGTTAATTAATCAATGAGTTGCCTGAAGACGAGATGAAACTGGAACGGTTTCACCTTTTATGTAATTAGGTATACAGTATACACTACACATTTGGAAACACGAAAGTAGGCACATAAAATGGAATAAAGAACTGGAACTCGAAATATCTTAAGTCATATAGACAAATCATCAATCACTAAAAATAGAATAGAATATTTATTTATTTCCTTTCACAAAAGAACATAATGACCAATCGTCTAGTACAGTAAAGAATGATTATGACCTCAGACAATTAATAACCTACCTACTTCTCAAAACAAAAACAATCACTATTCTAGTTTATCAATATTAGTTAGAAGAATCCCATAAATCTTTTCTTAAGCCCTTACAGGAAAAAGATAATATATGTAAGAAAGTTACACACAAATTTCATTATTTACATAATTCATGAGCCTTTGACACAATGAATAAAGTTAGCAAAGATCCTGCCATAATTTGGACCTTATTGCATGGAGATGGTAAAAAGATTCAATGTTATATTGTGTAGTTTAAAAAGGTGAGTATTAAAACATAAGTTACAGAATGATCAGGATTATGAATAGTTAATTTTACAAAGTTCAAAAACCACAAATGATAAAATTTAAGCTAGTATTTTTAAACAAACTTTATTATAATGGGTAAGTAAAAGTGCCACCAAAACACAAATATGTTAGAGCATCGCTATTATTATAGATCCGATATTATCACCGATAGATTCTCCGGTTGCATTCTCGTCTAAATCGACCTCTGAAGTTTCTGGCATTGGCTCATTTTGTTCCGGTTTGTGGTACTCTTTGGAAGCAAAAATTACAATTAAATGTTACTATATTTCTTCATACATTCACGGTTACCGACACGCGTCCGTGTACCGACTAATCTATACGAGTATATCTACGCCAAGACCTCGCCAGGCATATTTATCAACCGATCGCAGTAATAAAGGGCCTTACTATGCTAGTACAGCAGTACTACATCATCATCGTCAGCCTATCACAGTCCACTGCTGGACATAGGCCTCTCCAGTTGTTCGCCACAGAGCAAACCTCTGGAGGATGTACCCAAAATCGCCACGCTTCTCGCTCCGGTGACGCTGCTGCCCGTCATCGGTCGGGTTAGGGGGCATCTCGTCCCAGTCGAAAACTGGGACCAGGAACCAATTTGCCCTTTTCTAATTTGAACTTCCTACGTGGTCATGCGCTCCTGGTACTTTTGCCTTGCTATTTAGTTAGAGGGTATGTTAGACTTGTGTTTTATTTTTCGTTGTTCGACCTAGAAGGACATTCCATGACCAAATAGAAAGTGTCCTAAAAAAAGGTGAAATACTAAGTACCCTAAACCGACGAGCATGTATGAAGAGATTGATGAATGTGGACGAAGCAAAAGCTGTATGCCAGGATCGTCGCAAATGGAAGGACGTGGTCTCTGCCTACCCCTCTGGGAGAAAGGCGTGACGGTATGTATGTATGTTCGAGGCAGCATCTCGTAGCTGAGGAGGGCCCAATTTCCCCCTAGGAAAATAATCAAGGGTGTAATCGTCCAACATTAAATCATAGTGATTTAGGACATAGGACCAGTTTACAGTTTAGTTAGTTTGATAATGATCAACCCTATACGAGTAGAATACCGCAGCCAAAATGACCTCCGGGTCGTGTTTCTGCTGGTGAGTAGGGTCTCCGGAGCTCGTAGGGGGTTAGAGTTGGGCCGGCATGGCAGTGGCAACTGACAGGTAACTAACCAGTTACTTGCCAGTTGTCACAGCGACTTGGACTTCTCTTTGGCTTTCCATCAGGCGTAGGGAACCCATTATGTCGAGCTACTATAAAAAAAAATCTAATTATAAAAAGGCAAATTGGTCCCTGCTTCCAGTTTTCGACTGGGACGAGATGCCCCGAGATGGGAGGGATGAAAGGGAGCGGCCTATCATCTTTTAGCTCCAAGCCAACCTCACCTGCCCGTGGTGCATCCTGCCGAATAGCAAACGAGGCGCTGGCAAACGACTGGTGGCGGTATAACCATCACAATTAATTAAAGGTTTAGCTAAATACCACAGGCCGATGACGGGCAGCAGCGTCATCGGTGCGAGAAGCTACGCCCTGCGATCGCCAACCCGCCTGCCCAGCGTGGCGATTATGGGTATATCCTCCAGATGTTTGCCCTAAGTGGCGAACAACTGGAGAGGCCTATGTCCAGCAGTGGACTGCAATAGGCTGATGATGATGATGAGATGCCCCCTAACCCAACCCCATCGGTCTGTGTTATTTAGCTATGTACTTCATAACTGGTCTACTCCTGATTGCCCTATATAGAGTATGTTAAGGTTAATTTTTTTTTTTAATCTAATTTATAATTAATTTTGTAAGGCCCCAGACTGTATGACGTGGTCGTAGTTAAAAGTATGAATGTGATAATAATATTGTAAACACCATTTTGAAAAGAGCAACTACACGAGTCTTCTCGGTAGAACGCTGCTTTCCGAACCGGTGGTAGCTTCGACGATTTGTAAGTGTTTTTCATAAAAACCTATACAAATAAAGATTATTTTGACTTGACTTTGACTATAACAAAGTAAACGCTCACCATCCTCGTTGATCAGCTGCGGAGCCAGCAGCGGCTCCTGCTTGGGCAGCGGGTCGTTGAGGCCGAACGGGTCGAAGGTGAGCGGGTCGCTGGAGTTCACGTTGCGCTCCCCGCTCTCGGTGGGCGGCGCCGGCAGGTCGCCGAATATGGACTCCGACGCGTATTGCTGGATATGAGCAAAGTATAAAAAAATGTCTTGAAAGGCGCATTTTTTTTTTTATAGTGGCTCGACATAATGGCTTCCCTACGCCTGATGGAAAGCGAAAGAGAAGCCCAAGTCGCTGTGACAACGGGCAAGTAACTGGTCAGTTACCTGTCAGTTGCCACCGCCATGCCGGCCCAACCCCAACCCCCCACGAGCTCCGGAAACCCTACTCACCGGCAGAAACACGACTCAGAGGTCATTTGACTGCGGTATTCTATAGGGTAGCATTAACATTAGTCGATATCATCATCAGCCTATTGCAGTCGATAAGTCGGTAGTTAATGTGGGCCGCATTCAGGGTTTTTTTAATGACAAAGGGGACAAACAGGTTGTGGTTTGCTACGCGGGCCACGGTTCAATGCTGAGTGAGGCCCTTTTATATTGGACGTCACAACTCCGCGTCCGTCTTAATGTTTCTTATCTTTCTTGATTTGTTCACTATGTATTTTAGTTGCTAAGTTTTGATCGAGATATGTGTGATTTAATTTTATTAGGGGTTTATCACTGACTCAAGAAGAAGAACTTGTCAACTGATAACTTCTCCGTGTCCGTCGCTGAGCCGATTTGACCATTATGCTGTGGTAATACAAAAAATATATTTCACCTGCGCATTCTCTCCTTTCCCACCCAAGAAGTCTCCAAATTCATCAGCCTTCTTCTCCATCATGCCGAAGAAATCGAACGAATCCTGAGACGCTAGTTTCTTCTCTGTTTTCGCCGGTTCAGGTGGAGCGGCCTGGACATAAAGACATATGCACTTCATAGTCTTCATACATAATATTATAGTCTACATAACATTTTATTATTCTTCGCCTTGACAATAGATAGGGCATTGCTTACAAAATAATTGAAAACATAGTTGTGGGTGTGTGTGCATGTCTTAACATGACGATGTTATGCTGACGAGCTACCAGTAGCGTTAACTATACCATTGAAGTCTTTGGCAAAAATATCGGATTTAATAGGTAGAGTGAGTTCGTCGTCTTATAAAAAAACTCCTCTGACCACTTTTACAGCGGGGGGCTGTGACATTTTGCCGACATGCCACATTGTAGTTACGCCACCGGCTATAGTTAAAGCAGCCTAATAGGCCACGCCCACTAATGATGTTGATGTGATTACGTCAAGACCAAGTTGGGAATCTAGCTGAGCGATACCATAATACTTCAGTAGGTACAGTACCTGCGCATTGACCAGGTTGAGCAGGTCGGCCGTGTCCCCGGCGGGGTGCGCGGGGTGCGCGGGGTGCGGCGGCGTGCGCGGCGGCGGCGGGCGGCGCGGCGTGGGCGGGGCGGGCCTGGAGGGCGGGGCGCGTTCCTCCCGAGGCGGGGTGCTCTCTACTGTCACTGTAAATATTTATACTCTATAGAGGACAAAGTCGAACACGGAATCCACCCTTTTCAATAGAAAGATGTCTTTCATAATTTTAATGATGAGTCATCATTAAAATTATGAAAGACATCTTGACATCATCATCCACAGATGATCACATCAAATCAATCAAATCAATTGACACATCAAAGTAAAAATGTAAAGTCATCAATGAAGACTTTACATTGATGAATGAGTTGTATCGCTATCGTGGATGCTTTGGAGAGATCAATCGTAATTACAATTAATATTGTATTGTAACTTTTGTGTGAAATTGTGTATAATCTTCCCACAAGCAGGTTTCAAGTCTTCAATAATTATAATAGTAATTTTTTGAAAATAAAAAATGATTGCCGACAAGTTTAATATGATTCATTAAGCTTTTTGTGTTATGACTTTGTTCAGTTAATACAAAGTATTTAAAAACTCGTTCTCGACCCTGGGCTCAGAACGCAGAGGTCACTACCAATTGAGCCACCGAGCCAGTCTACTACGCGATGCCTGATTCTTATTCTTTTGACTACGATAGCGATACAACTATTAAAAGTAAATTAAATGAGCCATGTGTACTGGAACATGCATATTGAACCTATGACTGAAATAATAAGTAAACAATGATTAATGATTTCAATGTCTACAACTAAACACACATAGACATACTTGGATTCTGGAAGGTAGCACCTTGGCCACGCATGTTGGCTGTGTGAACACATACATACATTAAGTATATAGACTAGTACATAAATAAACGTTAGTAATTTAAATAGGTTATAAGTAATATAATATTTTGTTATTGATATATTGATTAATAATTAAAATAAACATACGTAACATGTGTATCAACGTATTGTACAGCAACTACTTAATAAGAAAAGTCCATTCCCGCTCAGATTCGGAAACTTTGAATGTTACGTAGATGACATTAAAATTTGACATTATTTGGATAGCTAAATTTTCATTAACACAAAATTATCTATGGTCTCCAAATCGGTAGAGAAGAGCAGATTAGAGGAACAGATCGTTTTATGTCTGATGTTCTGATGATAGCTTTACATTGGGCGGGTATTTTTTTTGGTCCTTCGAGCCGGATTCTTTAATCGAAATCCTACAAGCTGAGTTTTGCATCTCCAAATCGATGATAGCATATGTATTAGGTGGACATATTTTGGTCCTTCGAGCCGGATTCTAACCGAATCTAAGCCTTATAAACAAATAAATAAGCTCTAATATCCAATGTTACTCACCAAAGTTATCAATCGTCTCGCACTTTTCCAAATTGGTAGAGAAGAGTACATCGGGCGTCCTGATCGGGTACGAGTGGTCGTCCTCCCAGAGGTCGCTGCGGGGCTTGCGTCGCTCGCCGTTTTGTACCACGAGGCTTATGATGGCCGTCGTGTTGGCCGAGAAGTGGTCGTTGACCGGTGTCGACTCATCTATGCCGTCTATTTCAGACCTGGTGAAGGTGATATTCGTTCTTTTTTTGAATTGGTAAGTATAAGTCAAGTGAATTGTAATCGCACACACACGCTAAGAAGAAGAATAAAGAAGAAGAAATAAGAAGGATTTTTCTATAGTTTAGTGGCCTCTCTTTCGCTTTCTACCAAAGGAGGGGTCTTTTGGTGGAAAACGAAAGAGAGGCTAAAGCGGGGTCTTTTGGTGGAAAGCGGGACTAGTGACTAAATAGAGTTAGTTGCCACTGCCAGGCTGGGGCTTGTTGTGACGCCTTCTTACTTGCACAAAACACAAAATAAATACAGAAAAGGTAATACAGACATTTTGTGACACAATATAGGTGGAGCAGACAACTTTCAGTTATTAGTGTAAATTTCAGAAGATGGCATGCCTTGGGTATTTATTTAGTTCTGGCATACCTGACAAACTTGATAGCGTGCTGTTCAGTATCTAGGAAGCCAGTGTGGAAGTGCAGCGACAGTATCGGCACCGAGTGCACGCGACCGAGCTGCTGCCGCGCGTGGTACACGCACACGCAGACGTCGCCCGCCACCGTCGTGTCCAGTGGGAGAGTCACCTTTAACAAGTAAGGAATAAGGTTGGAAATTGATTGGAGAAAGAATGTATAGGCCGGTCAAACTGCTGTCGCGCGTGGTACATGCACACGCAGACGTCGCCCGCCACCGTCGTGTCCATTAAGAAAGTCACCTTTGACAAGTATGGAATAAGGTTGGAAATTGATTGGACAAATAATAAATCTATTGGGTCGCGCGTGATAGCGTACACAGACGTCATCCGCCAGCGCCGCCGTTTTTACACGCCAAGGGGAGTGTCACCTTAAACACGTATGTAATAAGGTTGGAAATTGTTTGGAGCAATGACAATCTATCGGGAGTGGACGCCAAAGGGAGTGTCACCTTTGACGTGTACGGAATAAGGTTGGAAATTGATTGGAGCCATAATCTATTGGAAAGTGATTTATAGTATGGCACTGAGTGTACGCGACAGAGCTGTTGTCACCCGCCACCGTTAACAAGTACGGAATGTGGTTGAAAATTGATTGATCTATCGGGTAGTGATTAGATGTTGCTCGCTACTGTAGTGTGTAGCGAGAGTGTCGCCTTTATTACACACGGAATAAGGTTGTAAATTGATCGTAGCAATTATGTATTAGGTAGCGCTTAGTATCGGTACTGAGTGTAATCCGCCGAGCTGCTGTCGCACGTGGTAGAGTAGACGCATACGCACACGTCGCTCGCTACCGTCGTGCCCTACTGGGCAGTCGCTTTAAACGTTACGGAATAAGGTAATAAATTGATTGGAGCAATAATTTGTTGAGTAGAGTCATGTATAGTAGTATAGCGCCGATTGTGTTTGGGCGTTTTGCTGTGGACTTACCTTTCCTTCAGCCATCGTGTACATATGCAACCTTTCGTAGTCTTGCATTGTAGAGAGTAGAAGCCTGTCCTCGTTGTAAATTTCAACATACGGTCTGCATCCATCCCTGAAATAGTTGACAACATTAAATTATATAAATTTTACTCACAACTGCAGTCCAAGAGATCTTAATTTATTTTAACCGACTTCGAAAAAAGGAGGAGGTTCTCAATTTGTCTGTATGTATAATATATTTTTTTTTTTATAATATACTAGCGATTCGTGCAGAAATTTAGATAAAATTAACTGACCAGTGTTATCAACAGGCAGTCGCTGTCGGACGCTCCGTGTAAATAATTATAAAACTACATGTTAAAGTGAACTTACCAAGCTTCGATAGTGCATTCCAAAAACTTAATCATAACTGTTAACTTTGAGTGATAAGGGCAAGACCTACAGTGCTCGAAACAGGGACTATTTCAACAAGTTATTGCTAATCGTAAGACACTATTTTTCCATATACCCTACCAACATTAATATCGGGCTTCTCGCTCCGGACGCATAAGCGACGCGCTCTGCACGGCGCTTAGGACCTTTTGCTCGCGACGTTTGGTGCACTGCAAGTTCGGAGCATTTATTATCGGGCAAATGTAATGTCTTGATTCGGAAACTTGGACGGACTATTGTATGGGCGCATTTATAACCGTGCTCTTTAATTTATACTTATTATTGTTTTGCTTTTGAAGAGTTATTTTGCATACATCTCTAGCCTGTTCAGGAACGGATTGAAGCATGGATAAACCGGTAATGGAATGGGGCTGTTGTCAGCTCAAGGACATAAGCGAGAAATTTCTGCAGTGTGATACCTGTAAAAAACACTTTCATTGTAAATGTCTGGGCTTGGACTTATCGAGTGAGCTGACTGCTTGGATTTGCCCAGTATGCAGCGCGAAGACACCTAAGGAGAAAAATAATGACAATACCCCGGTTAGATTCAATCCAAACATAACGATGCGCAACAGCAAGAGACCAGCTTTGCAATCACCACCCGAGACGGTCGCCGCACCTATTACCGAAAACGGAATACGTAATATAGTGGAAGATGTAATGGAGAAGCAGATGGAATCATTATTGGGAAAATTTTCATTAACCATGAGGACGATGTTGAATGGCGAATTAAAGTCAATGCGAGAGGAGATTAAGGACATAAAGGAGTCTGTTAATTTTATAAGCAGTCAATACGAGGATATTCTGAGAGAGAGTAAGGAAGACAAACAGAGAATTAAGGAGTTGCAAGACCAGAATGCTAGTATGTCTAGCGCTATGAAAGAAATGTCAGTTCGTCTCAATAACTTAGAGCAACAGACTAGGGCTAGCAATCTCGAGATACAATGTGTACCCCAGAAGAAGAATGAGAACCTTATAAGCGTCATAACTAAATTAGGAGAGGTCATAAATAATGAGATCAAGGAAGGAGACATTTCTCATTGTACAAGAGTAATGAAGTCCAACAATAGCAATAACCGGCCTAAATCTATCATAGTGCAGTTTACGACACCCAGACTACGTGACTCATTTTTAGCATCCACGATTAACTTTAACAGATCTAAATCGGCAGCCGAGAAACTGAATACACATCACTTGGGTTTCGTTGGGGATAAGGCATCAGTGTATGTGACGGAACACTTGAGCCTCGCTAACAAGGCACTCCACGCAGCGACACGCATTAAGGCAAAAGAAAAGGGCTATAAACATGTCTGGGTTCGAAGTGGACGCATCTATGTACGGAAAACCGACGTGAGCGAGTACATACTAATAAGAGATTTAGATTCTCTTCATAAGATGATTTAAATTGTAATAGCAGCAAGTTATATATTGTTATAATATATTATAAAGTGTTAAAATCCCATTGCTTTAGGATATTTTACCAAAACACTCGTGGTTTACGATCAAAATCTGAAACATTTTACCGTAATGTAAGTTGCTCTAGTTACGACGCGATTATTTTGACAGAGACCTGGTTAAATGAGAATGTAGCCTGCAGTGAACTTTTTGATAGTAGATATAATGTTTTTAGACGAGATAGGCAACATTCTAGATTTAATAGAAAAAAAGAAGGCGGTGGTGTTTTGATTGCAGTTTCCAAAAAGTTCACTGCAGCAGCGAGATGGGAATGGCGGAGCGAGTGCGAGGACCTGTGGGTGACTATTGATGTCGGATCAAGTTTTAAAATCGCAATATGTGCAGTATATTTACCACCACCTGTGCAAAGAGTTACTCTTAAGCACTTTATGGACAACTTTAACTCTGTCACAGAGAAACTGAGTAACTACCACACGATGTTAATAGGAGACTTTAACATGAGTAATATAAACTGGACTCAATTAGATGGTACCACGGATCCTGCTACTCGCGTTGCCCTCCCCAACTTATATCAAGATTTTGTTGATTTTACCCATTTGAATAACTTAAAGCAGTGTAATTCTATTAGTAATGTCAACAGTAGGATTTTGGACTTGGTTTTTGTTGATCAATGTCACTGCCTTGTAACAGAAGCAATAGATAGTTTAAGCAAAGTCGATCCTTATCATCCACCCCTCAATATTATTTTGGAATATAGTTCGGACAAAACCTTGAAACCTAACAAAACAACCAGGTACAATTTTAATAAAGCTGATTACGAAAATATTAATATAGAATTAGGAAAAATCGATTGGCACGAGTTATTCAACGGCATTAAGGATCCTAATCAAATGGTCGATATATTTTACATGCAAATTAATAAAATAATTAAATTATTTGTTCCAACTGTAACGAAAAATAAGAAATATAAGCCACCTTGGAGTAATAAAACTTTAGAAAAGTGTATCCGCGAGAAAAATAAATACCTAAAAAGATTTAATACATATAAAAATCCTATGGATAAAATTTCCCTTCAGCTATGTAGCAAACGCTGTGATAAATTATTGAAACAATGCTATAATTCATATATCAAAAATATTGAAGACAATATAGCTACACAACCCAAATGTTTCTGGTCATATATAAAGGCTAAAAGAAAGGGCGTTAGTAACTATCCGAAAACTATGTCAAATAGCGTGGAATACTCCAGCGATGGAGATGACATTTGTAACATGTTCGCCACTTACTTTCAATCAGTTTATTCTCCAATTACGATGTCAAACAGCGAAGCTAATACCTCTTCATACTTAAATGAGTTAGCAAACGGTTCTGACTCCTTTGCAACTTTACAGATTGATCAAGATATTATTACTGCTTCTCTTAAAAAATTAGACAGATCGAAAGGTTCAGGATCTGATGATATACCTCCCATTTTTTTATTGATGTGTGCCGATAAGTTGGCTATTCCGTTGCACTCTATTTTTAATCTTTCACTTAGCACTGGACACTTTCCGAATAAATGGAAATTGGCTAAGGTTGTACCAATACACAAATCAGAATCAAAAGACATAGTTAGTAACTATAGGCCGATATCTATTCTTCCAGCCTTGGGCAAAGTCTTTGAGGCCTTGATAAGTCCAGAAATACAAAGTTATTTTAAAAAGTATGTCTCCAACTATCAACATGGATTCATTTCTGCGAGATCTACATGTAGTAATTTGGTAACATTCTTGGAAGATACGATCGAATCAGTAGATGCCAATATGCAAGTTGACGCGATATATACAGATTTTACAAAGGCTTTTGATAGGGTTTCACACAACGTGTTGATCCAGAAACTGTCTGCTTATGGTTTTACAGGACCTATGCTTAACTGGCTAGCATCTTACTTATCAAATAGGTGTTTTTACGTCGTAGTTAATGGTTATAGGTCCAACACATGCCGAATTACCTCAGGTGTACCTCAAGGCTCACATATAGGACCGGTTCTCTTTAATATTTTTATAAACGACTTACCTGAGTGCTTTGCCAACTCTAAACCTTACCTTTTTGCAGATGACTTAAAAATAACACGGACGATAAAAAGCATCAATGACGCGTTCTTGCTTCAAGTTGACATTGACAAACTAATGTATTGGTGTACCAGCAACGGAATGGAACTTAATATAAAAAAATGTTCACAGATTACTTTTACTAGGAAACTGAAACCAATTATGTATAATTACTGTATGAACGGTTCACAGCTAACTGCAGTCGACACAGTTAAAGATCTAGGAGTCCTTATTGACCAAAAACTGACTTTCGTGCCACATATTGACGCGATTATCAAAAAAGCATCACGAACTTTGGGCTTTATAATCAGAAATACTAAGTCGTTCCGAAATGTAGAAACAAAAATTTTCCTTTTCAACTCACTAGTACGTAGCTTACTCGAGTACTGTTGTATTGTGTGGCGCCCGCATTACGCCGTGCACAGTCTTCGGATAGAACGTATCCAAAAACGCCTACTATATCACTTAGCTTACTCTGCAGGCATTGCCAAAACGATTGAAAGATACGATGCACGGCTTAGGCATTTTAGAGTTAAATCATTGGACAGTAGAAGAAACGCCTTGGACTTGGTATTTCTGTTCAAAGTTTTAAATGGCCATATAAATTGTTCCGATCTATTGTCAAAATTTAAATTTAGGGTTCCCTCCAGACATCCCAGATCTCCAATCAAACTTCTATACCCACCCTCCCGTAGAACTGTATTGGGTTCGAGTTCCCCTATTTCCAGACTTTGCAAGCTTCACAACACTTATAGCAGTCAAATGGATTTGTTCTGTCTATCCTTGCGTGGACTTAAACGAATTTTAAATGAAATTCAGATTTTATAATTATTTTTGTGTAATGCTTAGTTATTAATTATTAGTAGCATGCAGTGTTCACCGACCTACTATTGAACACTTAGTTTAAGTTTCAAAACTCTGTATACATACATGTATAAGTGTATCAATTGATGGTGAACCAAATAAATAAATAAATAAAATAAAATAAAATAAAATTAGAATTCTTACCTCGCCTTTGTGAAAAGTGGCACGGGATGTACAGTAAGCGAAACCAACGTCACTGGCCGAAAATGGGGATACTTCGGCTCTTGTCTGCAACAAGCGAAATGTTATTATATACTAATTAGATGGTGGTGGATGGTTCCTTACAAATGGGATAGGGTTTAGGATGAATGGGGGTAGAACCTGAGGAGTGGGGATGAAAGGGAGCGACCTATCATCTTTTCGCTTCAAAGAACCCTCATCTGCCGAGGTGCATTCTGCCGAATAACAAACGAGACTCTGGCAACCGACTGGTGGCGGTATAACCATCACGATTGAAGGCGTAGCTAAATACCACAGCGTCACCGGAGCGAGGAGCTGCGCCCTGCGGTCGCCAACTAGCTTGGCAGGTTAGTTGGCGATCGCAGGGCGCAGGCGTGGCGAGTATAGGTCACAGATATCTCCAATAGATACCGCACTTAAGATATCGCGCGAGAGGTAATACATACATGAATACATCAGTGCAATGCATACGCAATACGCATGCGCTTAAAGTGCGTCAGTACCACGGTCAGTACTGACCAGAAGTCAGACCCGTGTGTATCGGAGACACTTTTAATAGTTTGTAGAACATAAACGTATGAATCTTAGTATTGAACTCCTTGGCGCCGGAGCTCAAGTTACGATGGAAAATATTTGACAGATGTTAGCTCGCGTTGATGTCTTTTTTCATGATCCCTTTCTTTCATTACCAATTTCACTATTTTTATCCCTTTCTAGCATAGACACGTTTGACAATAGTGTTACAATGTATTACTTTCAAGTATATCGATAATGCATGATGAGAAAAATTTTAGTGTTTCTACTTTAGATTTTCAAAGTGTCCTGAGAGAACATTAAAATGGACAAATGCCGCACCCTGCTGTTAGAGACATTTACATAGGATAGTTTTCAATGTATGAAGGATAGAAGACGAGTAAATTAAAACTGCTGTGATTACTTCACCTAACCATATTTATAACTATACTCATTTGAATTTTTTTTTTCCCAAGACATGCCACGCTGGGCCACACAGCGCCACCTAGCCCCAAACTAAGCCGAAGCTTGTACTATGGGTACTAGACAACTGATAAACTTACTTAGATACATTTAAATATACTTATAATGTCAAAACGGCAGTTGAAATGTATTATTTAACGTATGTATTTTAGTAAATTGATCATTTTACGGGATCTTACCGTAAAATCATCCGACGAAGGTGAGGTGAACGTTGATTGGTTCAATGGCTCACGTGGCGTTATCCCGGCAACCAATCAGGGAACAGTGTATTAAGTTACGGGTAATAGTGCACCGTTAAATAGTACATTGAGCAACGACTGGCCCATTTGAGGACGATTTTACTTGTGTCAAAATCGTAAATTTTTAAATGACTGTCAGGCTACCTTAAGTTGATTAACTAACTGAAATCCATTGCGTTAAATAATACATTTCCACTACCGTTTGTTATATTCCGAAAGATAATCAACTACCTAGGAAATTGATCAACTTACGATTCTTGCTATTTTCCGGTGACATATATAAACATATATTTATATACATACATAGATAAATATCCAGTATTGCACAAAATACTGAAAAGGTGATACAGACATAATCTAGTCTAATATACCTGATTGGTAATTTTTCGATAAAATTATCGACATTGCACAATACAAATGTACATCACTTGAGAAATGAGTTACGTCCCCCGCACACCCTTCCATACCACCTGAAATTGACTCGCGAAACTCAAAGCAAAATGCCGAACATGCGGTATCTATTGGGGGTAATCTGTGGTATAGGTAAAGCAGATTTTTGTCCAAAGTGGCGAATAACTGGAGAGGCTTATGTCCAGCAGTGGACTGCGATAGGCAGGTGATATGAGGGGTAGAACCGGAATATAGAACAACATTGTGTTGTATGTACTTCAAAGACAACATAAAGTCGGGAGGTACCTTATAATGTGCGAGAGGTAATACAGGTATCTGAGCTGGCTGGGCGCGATGTTCACCGGGGCGCGCTTCACCGCGAATATCTGGAGGGCGTCCTCCGGGACCCCCACCAGCCTCGCGTACATCAGTAGCCCGGCGAGCAGGATGCACGACATCGACTTGCCGTCCTGGGTATAAAAGGTACGTTCATACATCATGATAAGATAACATCAAGCGTTATCATCTTCGTGAAATTAGCAGACAAAAGTTTTGGATTTTCTAAAAAACGAGTAAGGGGCCTGTTGACGTAAAAAATATAATTATAGTTCATTCGCGTTAAGAAAATAGTGACTCATCACCGACTGCCGGCCAAGCCACACCCCCTAGCCAATTAAAACGCTAGAAATTATAATTTGACTTGATTTAACTGAGTGACGTCAATGACCCCCACTCCTAAATTTTGATGCCCTGTATCCTTATTATTTTATATTTTATTTATCTTATCTATCTTTATTATTTTATTCAGGGCATAGAACTGAGCCAGCAGCGGCGCCCTGTGCGCGGGCGTCTGTTGTACACGCAGTAATGTCCATATTACTCACCTGACAAGTAATGATCACAGCGCTCTTGTCGTCCTTCCCGAGGTACTGGTACATATGTTGTAACAGCACATAGAACTGAGCCAGCAGCGGCGCCCTGTGCGCGGGCGTCTGTTGTACACGCAGTAATGTCCATATTACTCACCTGACAAGTAATGATCACAGCGCTCTTGTCGTCCTTCCCGAGGTACTGGTACATGTGTTGTAACAGCGCATAGAACTGAGCCAGCAGCGGCGCCCTATGCCTATGCATACTGCGTGTACAACAGACGCCTGTGCGTCTGTTGTACACGCAGTACTGTTCATGTTTGTAGCTCACCTGACAAGTAATGACCACGGCGCTCTTGTCGTCCTTCCCGAGGTACTGGTACATGTGCTGCAGCAGCGCATAGAACTGAGCCAGCAGCGGCGCCCTATGCCTATGCATACTGCGTGTACAACAGACGCCTGTGCGTCTGTTGTACACGCAGTACTGTTCATGTTTGTAGCTCACCTGACAAGTAATGACCACGGCGCTCTTGTCGTCCTTCCCGAGGTACTGGTACATGTGTTGTAACAGCGCATAGAACTGAGCTAACAGCGGCGCCCTGTGCGCGGGCGTGGGCCAGAGCGCGCGGCAGGCGTCGGTGACGAGCACGTGTCGCGGGAAGTGAAGCCGCGCGCCCCGGCACGCGTTGTACACGCAGTACTTGCCGCCGGGGTGACGGCTCTCCAGGTACGCCTGTTGTAAAACAAGTTGGTACAGGTCAGTTACCTGATCCTTCGTGCCCCGAGTGGTGAGCGTGGGGGCGTGATCCACTCATAGAGGCGTAACGGTGTCGAGGGTGCACCGTTACACGAGGTCCGCCCGGGGAGCAGGGGTAGGGGCAACTTGCTGCCCACTGGTGACACAGGGGGGTTTAGCGGGAATGCCCTCCAATTTTGGGAGGTGTGAGTCCCACACACCATGTCACCTCCCCCCGGAGGTGGTATGACGGTGCCTAATGCATTCCCCTCTATAAAAAAAGGTATGGGGCGTGGAACAAATAGTACCAAGGTATCCCTGTCCCTGTCGTAGGAGGCGACTAAAAGGGCCTTTGAGGAAGTGACGCGCGTGGGGGGCGACGGCGCCAGATAGAAGTTAGCCCCTTATAATCAAGGTGTCCCGTACACGGAGCACTGGTGTATGCGTAAAGGCATCCCCGACGAAAATACCTACAATAATGTCTGTGAATAAGCGCGCAGCGTGACGTCGTACTGCATGCGCATCATGAAAGGTCTGCCTGTCTCTCTCGCGCGCGGCCTAGCTTAT
Source organism: Conogethes punctiferalis (assembly GCA_031163375.1). Taxonomy (NCBI): domain Eukaryota; kingdom Metazoa; phylum Arthropoda; class Insecta; order Lepidoptera; family Crambidae; genus Conogethes; species Conogethes punctiferalis. Next base: position 14,595,393 of record CM062084.1, read on the forward strand.
TATGAGTGCGAAGGGGACAGTTATAGTTTTACTTTTGCTACTGTATAGTGAAATTGAATAAGTGGGAGTACTGTGAACGTGCTAGCTACAGTTAACTGATCTGTAAGGCAGTGTGTGGTGGACACCACGAAGCAAATACAAAGAGGATGGCCTAAGCAACTGTGCATGTGATTCCCAAGGTCCTGACGTCATCATTTAACATCAGTACGATGGGAAAGAGATGAGATCAGGCGCGGCATAACCAGTCGGGCTTAATGTGCTTTCACTTCTTAACCCCTGAGCTGCTACTAAGTAATTACTAGAGAAAAACCCTGTATTAATTTTAGACCTGACATAGGGAGTCGAACCTTAGACCTAGTACTTGCGTCCACTAGATCAAAGAGTCAAGTCAAAATAGAAAAAAAAACAGTACGATAAAAAATAAAGATTACTGTAAAATACTATTTTGTAAATTATTTGTCTTTATATAAACATAGTGTCATTGACCCAAATCCGACACATTTGTGCTAACCATTTACGATTGTACGCACTACAAGGCCCCTTATTTATTTGTAGAGATAAGAAATGAACACAAAGATACTATAGTATACTTTACCTTTACATCGTCGATGTGATTAGTCTTGTAAGCGCTCTCCAGGCCTTCGGATGGATATGGCATTATTATTATTCGACTAGTGATGTAAGTTATATCCAAATCCGTCCTAGCTATTGATCTGGAAGAGAAACGTAATTAAATGTAAGCATCTTCATTTAACCACGCGGATTCAATGAAATGTTGGTTTCATGTTAGGTACAGCAAATTGTTGTAATCATAACAAAGATACTACCAAAGTATAAATAGTAAAAGATTGTGAATTGGCCATAGACCAAATTGTGTTTTCAACACTGTGTATAAGTTAGTTTTTGATTAGCAAATGGATTTTAACTCTATTTCTGGAAAAAAGTGGTATCTAACTTACTTAATCGTTATTGTACAATGGTTAGATAAAATAAGACAAATATCTGTGTGCACTGTTCTCAACAATAATTAGATAGAACCTAATAACATTTCTGAATAACTTTAAGGAGGAAGTAGTCCAAAAAAAATCGTCACAATTGAACAGTGGAAGTTATTTGTCTCGGTTAGTGAATGTGTATTACCGAATACAAATCACAAAATGGTAAAGCATAAAACTCACTGTTGCACAGTCTGCATAACCTTCGACGAGGTGTCCTTCAAGTTCTTCAGGAAGCTGCCGGCGCCCCCCTTGATGGAGGAGAAGAGGCCGCCCCCGGCGGGGATCTGAGGCGGAGGCGGCTGGTACTGCGGCGCGGCGGGGGGGCGCGCGGGCGGCGGCGGCCGCGCGGGCTCCGGCGGCCGCGAGCTGGCCGGCTCCTGCCCGCTCGACACCGGCTCCTTGACAGCTGGAATGGACACATTTGAGTCAGACCCCTCTTTACCAGCGGCCACTTTGGGCGAGTGCCCATTTGGGATATGCCTCAGATCAAATACAAAGTCCCTAGTTCCAGAGTCAGATCTAGCAAAATAGTGTCCTGTCAACGTCATACCCCATTGTTCTAATATGCCCAGGACCTCCAATAGGTAAAAGACGGCCCTACTCTGAGTGACAGGCGTAAGGTAATACCTGAGCTATTGGTCAGGTACTGCACTTTCACCAGATTTCAAAGTCACGCTTATCGACCAAGAGCAACGCGTTGCACTGGCGTTGAAGTTTCGATACAAGGCAACACCACGATAATCATTCCTTTAGCTCTGAAAGAACCTTTTTACATGCTGAGCGCAGAGCCGTTTGCGCAGGCACAATAGTCTCCACAACGCTAACAGACTTGTGATGTCACACGTTCACGTCCGATTGAAATCGAAGGCTGATGATGTTATGCCTTAATAAAATAAAACTATAAATAATAGTAGTGTCCACAACCTTCTCGATGACTGGATCCTCACTAATTGCCTGCACCTGATGTTGTGAGCACAGAGCAGAGTAAATGAAGCTATGTACTCACAATAAAGGTTTATGTCCAAAATACGAGTATGTTCAGATACAAAGTAAAAATTACTGTTGAATGTGTTTAAATATCAGAACAAATTAATTAAAAGGAATTTTAATGTTATTGCATTACACCTATACAGCTTAAATAGATTATAGCAAGCACTAAGTAGGTACCTAACATGGCTATATCGCCTGTTCTACTTAGTCAAAAAGATTACAAAAGAAAATCCTCTCTTCCTATTGCCTGAAAACTCTATAATAATTGATATGAAAGTAGTCGTAACAGTTCCATTTATAAATCGATTTTGTAATTATAATAAGTATCGATAAATTCATAGCTATGTATGCAAGTAGTACTTCGTATCATATCTTGATAACAATTGTGGTTAGTAGGTATCTACAAAGAACAAAAACTACACTGCACTTAATTTACACAATATTTATTTCTAAATTTAAAATATAATTTACATTATTACTTACAAGGCTAATAGTAACAAAAATATTGCTCATCTATAAATCAAAGATTGATAGTCGTGAAGTCGAATGCTAGAATATTTACATCAGAAGGTTAGTAAACACGTATGAGATACCTTTTAAATCAGTTATTTTTGGGTCTGCAATAATCAATTTATATTGAACTCTGCCTACTTAAGGAGAAAGTGTAAAATTGGTTTTCTTTCCGGTTTTAGGTTGGTATCATAATTTTACTAATCACACGTATGCCACTTACAGTGTACTGAAGGTTAAGCAGTGAAAGTTAAAATATAAATTGGCTAATGCGGACGCAGAAAGTTAAATTTCGATTACCTTTATATTAAACTGTTAATGATTACTCATATACATCTAACTAAAATACTAAGACATTTTTAGGGGAGATTTTTCTAAGCCGAAGAAAATAATATTAAAAAATGAATTATTTTTACCTAATCAAGGATCTCACAACAATAATACATCTCTACTAGGATCTCATAACATAGTTTCAACTAAACCAGGGTAACTTTTAATATTTACAATTTCCAAATGCTTACCAAATAAGAAAATGTCAAAAAGAGCAAATATCACATTATGTTAGATCTCTTTGGGGTTATTCACAAACTATGTAATAATTTTTTAATAAATCATCAACAATTTCGATACTTTATCTGATCTGATCAATTAAGTAAATGTAAATTAATTAAAATTATTTATTAAGTAAAACACCCACCAACAAGAGGGAATGAATCGTGCGCAGCACCGTTATATTAAGTTGTATTCAAATCATAAGTTTAGATTTAAACAAAAAGTGTGATAGATTAAACGATAGACATTTTCATATCCTTAATTTTTGATGGAATATACCAAATAGCGAAATGTGGCGCGAATTAATGGAGGCCTAAGTTCAACAGGACCAAGGTTGTTGGTTGATTGATACCAAATAGATAAACGGACGCCGGAAGCTCAAGATCGATCAAAGTGACGAACCATTTCAGAGGCCTATGTCTAACATATTGGACTGCGATAGGCTGATGATGATACTAGTAAGCTAGACATAATAATGAGATTAGGCGACAGGCGACACACATGCAAGTGTGATTTGTTGATTTGGGAACCATATTTCAGAGAAGGGGCGATTTAGTTAGCGGTAAAGGGTGAAGCGGATGTCGTGTCGCATTACCCTTTAATAAATCTCTTGATGCCTAACACGCGTACACCGCCCGAACGCGCGGATCGGCCTAAGGCCTTGTTTTTTAAAGAGACGCGTCGCGTCCTTAAACGAAGCCTAAGGCCTTTTCCTTCTGCTTTGTCTGCTAACGACAACTTTGCAGTGCGATGCGTCACAGAACTAGTGCAGAGATCGTCTTATCTAAAACGACGCGCCGCACCACCGCTTTCACGCACACAAACAAGTTGCAAAGATGAACACAATACATATAAAAATGCAGTTATAATTGGTCGTTCAGTTGACGGTTTGATTCAATCGTTGGAATAGGGAAATTCTCGGATTAGTTGTCCAACTAAATAAAATTAAGTAGTGTCATTTTAGTTTACACAATCTCTACCTAAAGATATTCGTACCCTCGACCGATGTCAGCAACATAGGTACGCGGTGTGGCAATGAATCAAGCTTAATATTCAGCAGACCTTGGTTGATCGCTATTAAGACAACCTAAGTGGTACTTTGCTCATGGGATGTTTCGTAATTTTTTAACGCACAGAATTAAATGCGACGTCTGTCGTTCAACCTATCACATTGTATATTTTGACCTTAAAATTTTAAATACTAAAGATAAATCTGTTTATTCCTACATCATCCCTTTATAAATATGGATAATACTAAGTAGGTACTTGTACCTAATTCTTTTTTTAAGATTGAGTTGAATATTATTAATTAACTCTTATTTTTTGTAATGTAAATGCACACCTTATAACCAACTTATTAATGAAAGATCCAAAGGCATTAGAAAGTTTTTTAAACCTTAGTAATTTTGGAATTTGTTTTATTACAAGAATGCCGGTTATTTTACGGTTGTCCATTTGTAAAAAAAATAAAATTGTAATCATATTTGATGATGGCAAAACTTGACCATAAATTGTTATAGTTTGTTTACTATTCATAACCGAAAAAAATAACCGGATTCCGTAATTCTAAACTCAATAAATACTATGGAATGGTAACTAAATAATACTTTAGCGGATCACAACTCCACACCTATTTGTACCTTACTATCTTAATACGAACCATTCACAGAAAATTTCAAAGTTTACACTGTTTTCCTATTTGTAAGTGATGTACTAAAAATTCTAAAGCGGCAATCTTCATTAAAACATTTCCAGAGAATAATGTCTGAATTTTATGCAGTATTGATTGAATCGTGATGCAACCATACAACCAGGAAAAAGAAGTGTAATTGTGAAGTGCATTTGCCCCAGTCAAGCCTTTATCGCTTCTTTAGACTGAATTTGAGCGACAGCAACAGAATATAAAGGTACGAGTTGGTAGTGGGCGATATGAGGCGGCGGCGGGCGACGAGACGTGGCGACACTACTGTTTTCTATTCTATGTATTTCCATGAAATTCCCTTCGTAGTTAGCGACACGTAGGTAGTCACAAATTTCATTTCATAGAAATTCGTCGCTAGCTTCGTATCACGGCGACACTACAGGCTTCTATATGTCGCATATCCTGTATGTATTTCTATGAAATTCCCATCGTAGCCGACACGAAGCTATTAAGCACGAAAGGGAGTTAGCGAATTTCATAGAAACACATAGAAACCAGTAGTGTCGCCGCGACACGTCGTCCGACGCCACCTCATGTCACACGCTACCAACTTGTACTTTAGACAAAAAAAACAAACGAATTGTGAACCTCCTCCTTTTTTAAAAGTCGGTTAAAAATAAATAAACGAACCAGGCAGTTCACACGAACCAACTGATTTCGAACTAAGATTTTCCTTTGAACTATGAGTAACTGATGCCTGGGGCGTTTCCCAGAACTGCCAGACCCGAGACAATTTAGAAAAGTTCATTTCCTAAATTGATCCGACCGGGACTCGAACCCGAAACATTCGAACCGTCCTCGATTTAGGTATAGCGCTCTAACTTTTGCATCAGCGAGGTAGTCCAAGATAGTTCAAGTAAATCTAGAATAGCTGTTGTAATGATAAATTAATTTCTTAGTAAAACTGTACAAGGTAATGTCGTATAGTATTCTAAATATGGAAGAGGTTACCAGACCAATCGATCTATGGAGTCGATCGACTATTATAAAAATTTATCGATTAGTATGAATATGTTGACTAATCAACCGATAGATGGCGTTGATCGAACATACATATCACGCTATATCGTAATCGAGTAGCTCTATGGTTGACGACTTTTCTACGATTGTAGATGTCGTTTAACATCGATAACTGGTGATAGCATCGGCTCGGCTCGGACGACGGACGGTGAATAGCATTAGTAACACCCTCATATCATAGACAGTAAGGCTTTTTTGACCGGCGTTAGCCGATTCTACGTCGATAAATGTGGGGAGACCCTAATGATAACGACATTTATTTAGCGAAACAAAGTTGTTGTTACATAAGATGTCAGGTTTCAATTTCGTTTACCTGCTATCCATAGCATGTGTAAAATATTGTACCATAGATTGATTGGTCTGGCAACAGCCTAAAGGGCAGCAAAGCGGCTGCGACTGTAACTCGAACTCTGTGACTGTTCCACTTAATTATCTATCCATTGTGCTCTAGAACCTGCACTATGGAGGGTCTCTACCAGACTGGTAGTAGAGTTTCAGTCTCTATGTTCTGGTTGGGCTTTGTGTGACTTCATATAAGTATTTATTTATGGGCTTATTATACTCGTAAAGAGACCAGAGTGAATATACGTCATAACACCTTTTTATGTATCAAAAACATGCAACATGACTATTAAACAGATGAATGTTACAAGCAAATGACAATGTTATTAATAGTTACAATTTACAACCGTAATTGTCTAATTTGTTTGCAAGCTAATTTTAGTTTGTTGATAACAGTTTGACATATGGAAACCTGCTAATTGATAAATCCGATAATGCTAATTGCTATGATATTGTTTATTAACTAACTACATTATTATTTTATTCTTCATGGAAGTTTATAGATTTAACTATTTATATAGAGAATTGAAATATTTTTCTAATGTTATTATTGTCTTCAATAAGTTGGTAAGTAATTCGATATAGAATAGGGCATGTTAGGGCTCACATACACTTGAACGACTGCATACATACATAACGTCACGCCTTTCTCCCAGAGGGGTAGGCAGAGACCATGTCCTTCCATTTGAACGACTGCATAGAGCTGTCAAATTTAATTCAAGCTACAATTTTTATATTTTTACTTAATGCATATGGTTTAAGTGTATACCAGCTGTAACAGTTAATACTGTAGTCTTTAATTATCTTAAAATTCTTCTGTGATGTTAGTAAGATACATACAAATTACAATAACCTAACCTAATTCATAATAAATATAAATGCCAGTTATTGACATTATAGTTACCAACAAAGCGCTTTAATAATAAAAAATAACAGTAAAAATAATCAACTAAAATGCATAACAAAATATAAAGTGCATAGTTCAAACAGTAATAAATAAAATCTATACTCATCATTGCGAGCATGTCCAATAGTCTAGATCAAGCGGTCAGGGCGGAATGGAGTCCGTTGCAAGGGGTCATGCTAGTGCGCCGGGTCATTTAAACGAGAAAGCTATTGGGCACCCGAAAAAGTTGAAAACACCTAAAATGAAAAGAAAACGTGATATGTATAGCGATCAAACAATTTTCAGTTAACGAAGCCACACGCCTTTGTTAAATAACATGTATAAATTGCGTTCTATGTCTAAATTCGCCTTAATAATCAGTAACGTATACAGATCTAATTTGATCGATGTAGACTACGAATATAAAGTAGTTATCTCAATGAAACGATACAATCGTGATAGTTTTAAAATTGAAACAACGTTTAAGAGCTCAAAATATTAAATTGAAACAATCAACGGAGATCATGAATCAAGCGCATTAAAATACCATTGCCATTTAAATTTTTATACTTAACGTCAGCAACATTAAGTTCAAAATCGGGCGTGAGGCTTCAATTAACTACTCACACGAACATGCAATGAGTTATGGTCATACAAACTAAACAAAGAAGCATCGAATCAAACTCAAATCATAATAACATGCAAACAAAACAAATTCAAAACCGCCTAGCAAATGTTAAACTGTAATCTCATTACAGGTATCATAGCCTTGAATGCCAGCGCTGTACACGCACTCAATTTCATCATGCGTTGATCATTCACTCATTATCGATATATTATCCAATTATTAGTATATAACGCATACTTCAATTGTATACAACTATCTACTGTCCCTTCGGAATATATAAGATTAGATAAAGTGCGATAAAAATTAGAAACAGGGAAACCTGCTTATTAGAAATTCCTTGTATTAGTACAATATTGTACGCTACTTCACATTCCATCAAAGATTTATTGATATAGTAAAGTAATACCTATGTGAAATAACTAATACCATAACCATATTAGTGTATAAATAGGATGCATAATTGTTATGAGATCTCGACCGGATTAAATGGAATGAGTTATGTACAAGTTAAATTTATTAGGAAATTAAGATATAAAAAGTTAGTATTCAGTGTATAGTAGAAATTGGGTTATATATAAGAGTTCAGTTGTGCTAGCAGCGTTATCGGAATCACCACAAAAATAAACTTGAGCCACACAGATATGTATTTTGTTTGAACAGACATATTTTAATAACCCCAGTTATCATATAAACCAATTATTAATCTGAGGACAGAAGATAGGAACCAATTTAAACTTTTAATAAAAATATTGACTAGATTATATGAATGCTATAGATAACGTGTATAGGTTGGTTTGGTTCATCTGTCTTCTGCCTCAGACGGGTTTAGGTTAGTCGATTGGTGCTCGTAAATATAAGTGATCTTTATCACAATCCCAAACAAAAAGGCACATATACGTTGAGAATACTATATCAACTTTACGCTAGTTCAAACAGCTATTATATTACTTTGTTCACAATACATCAGGTTGATTGTAACAATATCGACCAAGTAAACGCAATAATGCCGATTTGTCAAAGAAATGGCTGATAATCGTAATATTATATTCTCTGTATAGGAGCCTTTAAAATACCGTGAAAATATATAATAAGTGTGATTTACCTATGTGCGTTTGCCCATCCACTAATGTAAGCACAGCTCTCCAACTTCTTTCAACAAAAATGGTGACGTCCCATATAAATTAAGCCAGCCTATTGTTTGGTCTCATACTAGCATCCCCTTCGTGTACATAATTATGTACAGTACATGCCCTGGAGACGCTTCCCAGTAATGTTATTGAAAATGATAGAAATAAAAACAAACTACGTATGCGAAGAATATACTCATTTATTTGTCTAATGTAAGCTCCGACATAGTCACAAGACTGAATCATTATGCACAACAGATGATACGACAATATGAATAGGCTACAACAAAATATAAAATTATTTCCTGATATTTCCAAGCAGATGTTTAAGTTATACTACTTCACTGTCAACATGTTCCATCTAAATTCATGTCTTTCAAGTAACACAACTATTTGCTTTCACTAAATAAAGAGAGTTTTCAAAATATTTTAACAATGGACTTTATAAATCTGTTGTGTAAATACAAAACTATTCTAATACTTGTACCACAATTCACATATTTTCTTATATTGTCTAGGAAGAAATCCGATCAATCCATGAATTTGTAGTGATTGATTTGATCAACATTAACAATAGTGTATTTGGATACACAGATATAATTATGCCTATTGCATGATACGTTACACTACCGATATACACATTAGTATTAATAAATGAAACATATATAAAATTTATGGTTTTCAATAACAAATGTGCAGAGACCAAGCGACCCATATGTTAGTGCGCTGTAAATTCATCAATGTACACCTTATTAAGACTTTGAACCAGTTTGTTAGTGTCGGTTACCAAAATGATACTTCGATAATATAATAATATGCTAGTAAATATGTATAAAGAATATTTAGTGGAATAATCACTATATTTATCGTTTCTGAAGCTAATATTATTACAATCTTACTATAAAATACATAGAGTGTATTCATTAGGTGTAAAGCCTAGAATATTTAATAAAATGGGGTTCGGGCTTGGTGTTAATATAGTATATAACCCCATAAATACATACAGGAATGTTTAGGTAAATCAATTAGTCCTAACATAGACCATACAAGTACTAAACTAGCTAGCGACAGGTACCTACCCTAATGTCTATAAAAGCTACATAATATTATATTTAAAACTACGCATTTTGAAAATGCACACAATTTTTGGTATTATAAATGTCATTTAAATTCCTTTATAGGATATTAAGAGGATTTGACTATTATTTGAAATAAATTTTACTATTTTTACTTCCTTAGAGACTGCTTCAATATCCTAGTATTATATACTCTTAAATTCTTATCTTGTGTTCAGACTTAAACATCAAATTAAAGCTTTTCTTGTTTACTGTTTTCATAATAACCTGCTCCCTTATAAATTCATCGGAATCGCTTTGGACCGTCATTGAAAAAGTCGCGAACTTATAACAAGATTATCAATTGCAGTTTTTTAACGATTTACATCGTTTTTAGTGATAAAAATCGTGTAAAGTTCGCGAATTTCAACGACAAAGTCAACGCGATCGCGATTAATTGAATTTTTTTTTATTACAGGAGCAGAATAGCATATTGCACTGGGCTAGACTGGCCGAAAATGACTGTTCGAGTTTATCAAAACCAACTCTATTCTCTAAGTAACACAATCGATTAACAACTACCGTCATGTAAACGCAATCAGCTTTGAAGCAATGTAAACCAATCAGTTCCGAATGTAATTCGAACACCGAACAATAAAAACAAATTATAATATAATTATGAAAAAGTCAAATAAATGCTATACTACCTTACATCATTCCAAGAATGTTTCTTTCATTGCCTTACCTTTGGTGTTGCTCAATTTTTGGTGATAATCAACATTGGAATGTAACGAAATCTCACATTGTAAAAATAACATCTCTAAGGAACTCAATCCAAAATAAAAAATATTTAGTGGAAACAAAAAAAAATTTGAGTGTAAAAAGTCAAAAAATGCTTGACCAGTTTTAGCTCGAGATTGAAATGCAACATAACATAACGATGGACCGATAAAGTGTGGACGACGGAGGCTCACGCAAACAGTTTGAACATACGATTGTTTCGATCACATAACGGGTTGATTGCACCGCGACGCGCTAACTCATTTCAGGATATGGTAGTGTAATATTTACTTGACTTCTTATTACCTGGCGAGCTAGTGGCCACAGATTGTTCAACTTTTTTACGCTCAAATTTGAGTGGTTGCTTCAGATTGACGTTGTTGGACTCAGCAATGGCCGCCAATCGCTCCAGCACATTGTTTATTGTCAAGCGTTCCTCGGGATTCACTGTCAGACATCCAGCTGCGGACAAATACGGAATGATTAGCAAAAGGACGAATTAAAACCTTAACACCTGACTACATGTGCGGTAGACCAGCGTCACGGCGTCTGCGCAGCGCCGTGACATAAGTATACTGAGCATCTATGTTCCATTTGGTGGTATATTTTACATGTTTGCCCATAACAATCCTATGTTAGTAAAAGTCTAAAATGTGACACAAAATAAACTACTTTTCTTTAAAAAATAACTGACACTAGTCAAAGATCAAAATCAAAAATCTCTTTATTTATATAGGCTTAAGACAAGCACTTATTATCATCACCATCATCATTATCAACCGACATCAGTCCACTGCTGGAGATAAGCCTTAGCCAAGCACTTATCAATCGTCAATATTGAATACGGTAAATTAAAAGGAATTACACTACCGCCCGATTCGGAATGCAGCTTCTATCGAGAAGAACCGGCATGAAACTCGATAGTTATAGTAGATAGTAGTAGTAGTCTCAAATACTACAAAACTGAGATGTTCCTGGTCTTAAAATTCCGGGTCGGACTTAAATTGTAACTGGTTTTATCTGCCAAGCAATAACTAAGTAGCAGCCTTTATAGTCTATCAGTGATATAGCCCCGTTCGTCGGAACGTTAAGACATTTGGTCCTGCGACTGATCTCTCTCGTTGAACCATCGCCCCTTCGAATTATGAGAGTGATGGAACAGCAGCTGTGTTTGGACATGTATCCTGCATACTTGGCTACTACTCTCTTTGTTACTATTGGTCGCTGTGACCAAAATACGTTCGGGAAAGCCGCACATGAACCTACCAGGCGATACATTTACTTCTTGAAGAAATTGTATTTCTTTTTATAGTAGCACGACATACATAATGGCTTCCCTACGCCTGATGGAAAGCGAAAGAGAAGCCCAAACCGCTGAGATAACGGGCAAGTAACTAGTCAGTTACCGGTCAGTTGCCCGGCTGACGTTGCAGCGCTCACGCCACGAGCTCCGGAGACCCTGCCAGAAACCAGACCCGAAGGTCATTTGGCTGCGGTATTCTATAATTTTGTTGCGTTGGTTCTTACATGAACCCGATTTCATGCACTGTAAATTGGAATATCTACCAGAAATCATATGGCCTTATCTAGATAAAAAGTTAACCAAAATAGAACACACAAACATACGATATCTACAAAGAGGGGTACCCTTATCATACTTACTTATGATTTCATGAAAACATTTGTAGCGTTGGTCATTGGGGTTCAAATTATAATTTCCGTTCAATATGGCCAATTTAGCAGAGTCCTCAAACGGGTGTTGCATGAAACACAGCGTGTATAGAATGCACCCGAGCGCCCAGACGTCCACAGAGTGGTCTATTTTGCGGTTGTCCCACGTGTCTAGCATTTCTGGCGCTCTGTACATTGGTGTGGTGAATTGAGCCAACTGGAACAACATGATAACATTAGTAAAGGTGTGACATCTCAATCGAACGCAATATGGTATGAAATAAAAGGTATACATTTCAATTATATAATTTGCATACAATTACCAATTACAGCATTTCGTTTTTGTACTATTACACATATTTATTCGATTACGAGTAGATAGATAGATATTCTTTATTGATAGTGCAGTCAATGAAGCGAAAAATACGGGCTAACCTCCGAATTTTTTTACTGTGATCCGATTTGCATGAAATTTTGGAATTAGGCTCATCTTACCATTAACTTCAAAATTGAAAATGATTTGAACTCCGTCACCACCATGGGGGTGGTTGCCACCCCTTCTCGGGGGTCAATGGTTGTTTTTTCAAAATAACCTCGGATATCGATTGAAGATCTAATTTTAAGCAAAAAAGTTTCTATAAAGTTTCTCGAAAAATCTAATACTTTTCAAGTTATTGGCAATTGAAAATTCGCAAATTTTTCACGATTTTCATCAGTTTTTTTCAAATATCTCCAAAAATATACGTTTTATCGAAAATTTTATAAGGAACGAAACTGTAGCAGGTAAAAAAATGAACAATTTGGTTTTTTACAAAGTATTCTAAGTGCAATATTAAGCTAGATATTAAAGATCAGAGCCGTTTTTTATTTTATCTGAAATTTCATCGATGTAGTCAATGCCATCTAGCAGCGAGCAAATGCATTTTATGCTTTCTAATCGAAAAGGGTTTTGTAGTGCTTGAAATAAGCTTTAAAATGAGCTTTATCAAAAGTCTTTTGCACGTAAAATAAGTGAGCTATATTGCAAATAAGCGGAGCATCGAATGTTTTTCTTTTCAATCAATGGGTTTAAATAAGTGCCATTTCCACCAAAACTAAAATTAATCATATTCCGCCTAGAATTAACTTTATTATGAAGAGTTTTATAGATTGTATTAGTTTGGCTGCTTTAGGACACATAGTTTTCAAAAAAGTCACGATTGAAAAAAAATCGAGAATTTCAAATTTTTAAAAATCCCACCCCTTTTTCATAATATCTCAAAAATGACGACAGATACGTATAAAAGTGTAGGGATAAAAAATTTAGGTATTTTTCTGACAAACAATTTGGTTTTTTTGTTTTTTCTATCAAATAAAAATTGACGGAGATATGATTGTTTAAAGAGCGCGTGGCAGCGCAATCACAGCCTCCCTTAATCGTGACTTTTTTGAAAACTATGTGTCCTAAAGCAGCCAAACTAATACAATCTATAAAACTCTTCATAATAAAGTTAATTCTAGGCGGAATATGATTAATTTTAGTTTTGGTGGAAATGGCACTTATTTAAACCCATTGATTGAAAAAAAAAAACATTCGATGCTGCGCTTATTTGCTATATAGCTCACTTATTTTACGTGCAAAAGACTTTTGATAAAGCTCATTTTAAAGCTTATTTCAAGCACTACAAAACCCTTTTCGATTAGAAAGCATAAAATGCATTTGCTCGCTGCTAGATGGCATTGACTACATCGATGAAATTTCAGATAAAATAAAAAACGGCTTTGATCTTTAATATCTAGCTTAATATTGCACTTAGAATACTTTGTAAAAAACCAAATTGTTCATTTTTTTACCTGCTACAGTTTCGTTCCTTATAAAATTTTCGATAAAACGTATATTTTTGGAGATATTTGAAAAAAACTGATGAAAATCGTGAAAAATTTGCGAATTTTCAATTGCCAATAACTTGAAAAGTATTAGATTTTTCGAGAAACTATAAAGAAACTTTTTTGCTTAAAATTAGATCTTCAATCGATATCCGAGGTTATTTTGAAAAAACAACCATTGACCCCCGAGAAGGGGTGGCAACCACCCCCATGGTGGTGGCGGAGTTCAAATCATTTTCACTTTTGAAGTTAATGGTAAGATGAACCTAATCCCAAAATTGTATGCAATTCGGTTCACAGTAAAAAAATTCGGACCTATAATGCTTCATTGACTGCACTATGAACACAATACACATATTTACAGAAAAAGTACAGTCGTCTTGTGGTACAAAAAAAAAACAATTTAGATCTTATCGCTAGTAGGTGATCTCTTCCAGGCAATCTTCAGGTAGAGGACGGGTAAAAGGGTAATTTATAAAAAGAGGAGGTAATTTATAAGTAGTTTTTCTATAATGGGTGCATAGCCAAATGCTCTACCTTGGGATGGAAGGGAGCGATCTATCATCATTTCCTCCTTCATTTCAACCTCACCTGCCCGTGGCGCATTCTGCTGAATAACGAACGAGGCTCTGGCATGGCAACCGACTGGTGGCGGTATAACCATCACGATTGAAGGCGCAGCTAAATACTACAGGCCGATAACGGGCAGCAGCGTCACTGGAGCGAATAGCTACGCCCAGCGATCGCCAACCCGCGTGCCCAGCGTGGCGATTATGGGTATAACCTTCAGGTGTTTGCCCAAAGTGGTGAACACCTGGAGAGGCCTGTGTCCATCAGTGGACTGTGACAGGCTAATGATGATGATGATGATGCTCTACTTAACCTCAATTCGCCCCATGTTAAGTGATACTGGAGCCGACGATGGAGCGCGCTTATTTATCAAGCAAACACCGATTCGCTCTCGACCTGACCACCTTGAAGCTTCAATATCTTCGGAACCAGAGTTCAGATTTTGAAATAAGTATTTATACTTACATTTTCTTCTAACATATTTCGTTGATTAGCACTCCAAGACGGGTTAGGGGTATATATATCAGTAGTAGCCGAACCAAAATCACATAGTTTTATTGTACCTAAAACATAGAAGTTTGAGTACACAACGAGGTCATACCTGATGTGTCTGAAAGCTATTCAATATCTACACTATAATTAATGAAAAATATTGACTAGTAACATAAGCTAGTACTTGGATAGATTTGATTTGATAGATTTGTAAATTTTTATTATGTATGCACACATTTTATTATCCTTCGTTTAAGGTCTGTGAAATTTTGTTTGGGGTGGGGTTTGAACCCACACGTTCCGACTCAAGTGGTACACATTTCCACAAGTTATACTCCCTTGTACATAATGGTGGCGCAATCGATAATGCGCTAAGCCGTGGACGATTCATTGTTCCCGGGTTCGATTTCCGGTCGGGTCAATTTGTTGTTCAGTTCACTGCAAAGTGGGAGACGCCTCAATTTCATAGTATAGGGAAACCTTTAGTTTGAGACCAGACGTTGGTGTGATTTGTCTGGAGCATTTATCTATTTAACTTGAGAAAAAAGTGCTTAATGTACCATTTGGTTCCATTTTCATACATTTCGTAAAATATTATTATTACGTCGATGGTCCCTATATATTTTATATGTAAGATTGATCGGGCCGTTTTCCGCCAGACGGCGACTAGACAGCGCGGCCTAATTTTGCGTGCGTATTACATCATCCCAACAAAGTCCCCTTAGCCACAGCTTTCGCTTCGAAATCTATAATCTAATGACGACTACTATTCGAAATACATATATGGCAGGCTTATTATTATAATACAACAATATAGGTACTAGTTATTAGTATAAAGGGCCGGTTTTCGTATCTCCATGTCTAGTACACCAACTTTGAATAGGGTCAGCAGAAATACTCAGTCGACATCTGATATTCTAAAGAGGAATTATTTGTATTTTTGTGTGTATGTTTGTAATGAAGAAACTCATAAAATACTGTGCCGATTTCAAAAATTCTTTCTGTACTGGAAAGCTACATTCACCCTAAGTAACATAGACTATATTTATTGCCCGAAAAGATTAGGGATCCGTACTAAAACGCCATTGTAATTCAATGAATTGTTTATCTGAAATACCCAAAGCGAAACCTGGGCGGGTCGCAAGTTATTTTATAAAACTGTTACCAATGAAAGTGTAATTACTTGTACGTATCAATTTCACTTTTATTTCGATTGATTGATATAGCGTACATTGCGTGTTATAATTTGTAGATCCCACCCAAGATAGCATGTTAGATACACATTAAATTATACATTCAACATTTTTCAATACCAAAGTTGATTAAATATATATTCCACCTCATTTGACCATCATACAAGGCTTGTGTGCAGTGTCTGAGTTCAATTCCTGGTGGAATTTAATCATCACTTTTCATCCATGAGGTTACAGATCAAGAATACAAATCACCCCATCCCATCACTTCCCGTGGATGTCGTAAGAGACTAAGGCACTTCTTGAGATTTGATCTCCTCAGCAGGTGGTAGTTTACACGCCTGGCCGAAAACTACTCCAAACACCCATGTAGTGACTACAGTCGCGTTTCGGAATTAGTGTGTACGCAGAACTTTACATGCCACAATGGCGATGGTCACCGACAAGTGGTGGTTACCACAGCAACATGGGCCACAGCTCTTTTGCTTTCCATCAGAAGTGAAAAAAAAACAGCTACTCGGGGTATAAGGAGGGGCAAAAGGTGTATTGCACCCTCAGTGATTATTACTTGAAACTCATACATAGTTCAGGACAGAGTGATTGGTGTACTTTATACAGTTCCAAGCAGAACTTTCTTAGCAGTTCCTTATAAGTTTTAACATAAAAATTTAAACTAATCATAGACACATATAAGAAAGATTATGTAGAGTTTAAGGATCCCCTTTTGGCATATACCCAAGAGCAATAACAGAATCCCGCAGCATGCTATAAAATATGTGAAACATTACCTTCATTAGATATTAGAAAATTCTCTAGTTTGAGATCACGATGAGCTATAGGAGGAACTTGAGCATGCATGTGCTGAACAGATCGGCACGTCTGGTAGAACACCCTCAAAATCGTTGGGAGGGGGAATGCCTGCCCCCTGTTCTGTAAAGCCTCCATCAAACTTCCGCCGCTGCAGAGATCTGTCAGCAATAGATATTCCCCCATTCCATGGGCAGTCTTTGCTTTATCAATGAAAGAGGCGGCGATATACTTAATAACATTAGGATGGCCAGACAGTTTCTTCAATATACTAATTTCTTGGATTATATTCTTGTTTGCCTGTTCGTCGGCTGCCATGAGCCTTTTTAGGGCATATTCGGTGCCTGTAGACACATCTTGTGCAACAAACACAAATGCGAAGCCACCTGGAAATATCTTTTGTTTTATAATATATATGAGCCAAGGTTTCTAATCTATAATACCCAGTGTTTTATTATACACATTGATTGATTGAAGAACAAATTTTAGGTTTGAGTGCCTAAAATTGGTGTGGAAAAAATAACACTCTTACATGTGTTTTGAATTTATGAAGTAGTTGTGCTGTATCACAAACAAATCAATATCTTTTCTTGATGGTAGGAGGTGATTCTGTATCTCATTAAAAGAATAAAAACATGCATTGATAAATTAATTATCTTTGTATATTAAACATAAAATTTTCTTCTTATTGACTAAAGAACACTCATAGCATCCTGATACACTTGCATTAATTGCAATATACACAACCTCCACAGTGTAATAAACAAGTAATTTCTCATGAATATGGATACACATTCAAAGATTTAATACTTTTAATAAATACTGCACCGAATCTTACAAAGCTATAAGAAATAATGTAGGCTACATGGATAAAAATCTACCAACGCCTACAGCATACTTTCGCCATGCTTTACATAAGAAAAGATATAGTGAAAATATAGAAAAAAATTGTTATGTTGAGTAAAATTTTGCAGTGGCTAGATTAGCTTATGGTCAATGGCTGAACTTGTAAGGATTGCTTGTAAATATAGTTCATGAATTACTGCTTGAAATGTATTGCTGCTGTTCACTATTGTTAAGACAGGCCTTCCCGTACCTTTACCCTTCTAAAGGAAAATGTCTTGGCTATAAAATGATGCTGTGTCTGTCTGATCAGATCACTGTGTCAGTAGTTGATTATAAGAATCCAGAACACAAAGCGGTTAGCTATGTGATAATTACCAATTTTGAGTTCTATGTAAATCAGGCCTAATAATTGCCATTGACGTTAGCGCACCATACGCCCCCAATGCTCTTGTGACATTATGATGGGTGCACTGACCTACACGGACTTGCAATCCTCTAAACCGGATTTGGAACCCACTACATCCATATTTATATCAATAAAACTGAATCATCACTTACCTTCTGCAATCACCTTTTTCACTCTCAATTTCATGTTACCAATTTCAACAAATTGACCTACGAAATCATTATCACTGCTACCGTTGGCACCACCAGAGCTAAAGTAGCCCATGGCTGATTTAAAGACGCTCATTTTGAAAGGATATTTATGAGCCTATTGAGTAAAATGAAGAATAAATAGTGGAATTTTAATCAGCACCCTCGATCTGGGTCCATTTTACAATGGCAGAAAGAAGAAAATGTCAGATTGTCAGATATGTTGGCAATTGATTTTTTAAAGTCCTGGCATTGACCTACAGTTCACAAGTGATAACACATTTTGGATTAATTATTCGCTTACGCACTCGATTACAATATCGATTTACATTGTTATTATTCAGTCAGTCATTCACTCAATCACTGACACTAATCTGCAGTGCACAGATAATACAAACTGCTGATCTGTCACTTGCGATTGGCGAAGCGAGTTTACGATTTACGATTGTTGTACAAATTTTTGTTGATTGTTGGTGTTTTCATCAGTTTCTAGTTCACGATATATCTTAGGCCATACAAGAAGCACCTTGATTTGGTATCTATGATTTCGTCCAACGAAAAATAACAATGGGCTTTGACATAAAAAGATTTCAAGAAGGTGCCGTCGACGAAGAGCTTATTTGCCCTATTTGTTCAGGGGTACTTGAAGATCCTCTACAGGTATGTGTGTTACGCTTGGATTGTGTATTGTTTACATGATGGTTTAAAGTTATTATAACGGGGTATTTGCTCAGGCGCCTGCTTGTGAGCATGCGTTTTGTCGTGCCTGTATTACGGAGTGGATAAGTCGCCAGCCCACTTGCCCCGTGGACCGGCAGGCCGTCACGGCGAGTCAGCTTAGACCAGTTCCAAGAATACTTCGCAACTTGCTTTCCAGGTGAACAACATTTCATAACCTCTTACATGACCTAAATTGCTTTTAATTATGCACAACTCTTGCATTAGTGGGTCAAATGCCCCAAAGTAACCACAGCTTACATAATGATAAATATTTATGAATTGATAAAATTTTACCAATACTTGACATTGAAATGATAAGTTTATGAATACAATTACAATAAAAAATACATAAACTTAAATGTAATGTAATCTCATTGTTGATAAATCTGCTATTGTAAACATTTTGAGAATTTCCATTATATTTGAAAAACCCATTGTTTGATCTTTTTATGTTTTTGTAAACAAATTCTTGTTGGCATTTATCAAATGTAGATTAATTTGTTATTGTTTTACTTTTAACTTTAATTACGCCTAAGTTCACTGTTTGTTAAGATATCTGTACAGATGCCAGGTCAGTATGTATTAGAAGCTCAAGATCTCACAGGGTTTTAAGGGCATTATCAACATAACACACTATGTTTATCAACACATAAAAGTAAATGCCTCAGCTTACATTCAGTAATGGTCTACAAACTTCATCATCATAATAGTAACTACTATTAATGGAATTATTTAACAATCATTATTTTCAAATAGTGTTGTATGGTCATTAATTACTAAAAAAAATAACACACTTTATCTGTTATCATAATGGTTGAAACTTTTATGGAGTTATAAATGAAAATTATTGTCTTGAGTGCAGTATTGTAGTTGCAAAAATATCTTATTAGATGCAATTGGCATTTTTCAGATTGTGTACCAGTTGTGATAACGAACCACATGGGTGCAATGCAGTATTAAAACTGGATTCTTTGCCTAATCATTTAGTAGAATGTGAGTATGTTTTTTTATTATTTTTGATTCTATTGTTATTATAATATTTTTACTTTCGAAACAAAAAGTCTGTACTATAAGCTATTTGTATTTTATTTTATGCTATTACATTGAAGCACAATTTTATTATAAATATAAATAAATAAATATCAGACAACATCACATACATTGCTCCGATCCCAAAGTAAGTAGCTTAAGCACTTGTGTTATGGGTATCAGAACAACGAAGGTACCACAAATATATACTTAAATACAAATATTAACACCCAGACACGGAACAAACACAAGTGTTCATCACACGAATGTTTGTCCCGGGTGGGAATCGAACCCACGACTCTTGGTTCAGAAGGCAGGGGTCACTACCAATTGAGCCACCGAGCCTGTCATTATGTATGTCAAACCAATGATACTGAAGTTATCATATATTTATTATAGTTCTAATAGGAGCCACTGCTCCTATTGTTACTCAAGGCATTTAACTCATCAAATGTTGAGTGATTAAAAAGATAAGTAACTCATTGAAGATGATTGGTCACTTACTGCTGTGGAGTTGTTAATTGTTATCAAATTGACTTTATTTGATTGATTTTCACCTTAAGATAAAAACATGAATAAAGAGAACGCTATTTATTGTGTCTTCTAATAAGAATAAGGATTGAGTATAAAATGAATAGAGAATGATTACATTGACTTCAGAATTGATCTACTTTTGTTGTCTTATTTTAAACAATTTGCAAAACCTACAAAAGCTGATTTTATAACTTTCTTCGAATTATTTATCAATCATTAAGATAGTTTGTACATAATTATGTGGTTTTCCTTGTAAAGTGGGCGTCCACATGACCTATGTCGGTTGTAGCAACATAGGATAATTGAAGCTCAATATAACATCTGTCAGAATGTAATCTAGTATCTAAGTGTAATAATAATATAAATATTCAGATTTCCTAGGAGAGCTGTAGAACTAGGATTTTTTTTCTTTTTTACGTCGGGAATGCTTTTACGCATACACCAGGACACCTGGGTTATGTGGGGCTTACTCCTATTTAGCGTAGAATACGCACTAAACCCGACGGTGGTCCGCAACGAGCACTCTGTCTGAGGAGGGCCGGGGTGCCCGGAGGGATTCGACACAACCCTGTAGAACTAGGCTGGCACAACTAAACAAACAGGTAATGAAAACTTACAAAATTAGCACGAAATATGTTGAGTTGGGCAAAAGGCCGGTTCTAGGTATGGTGTCATTTCATTTATGAAATTATTACACTATACCTTTAGGTATAGTGTAATAACCACATCATTGTGGTCAATACACCATACCTTGACGCTAAGCGGATGCTGAGACGCAGAGCGCAAGGCATGTGTGGCAGACAAAAATGGTTTACCGCATACATAGATCTCTGATCTTAGTGTTATACAAAATCTGTTCTGCCCTGTTCTGCCCTGTTCTGTGTGAACCTGCACATACCCAAAAATACCTTCAGCAGTAGGCAGATCAGGGCTGTTGATTGATTGATTGATGTGACAGGTGAATTCAACCCCAAGAGGCCCATGCCTTGCGAAGCGGGCTGCGGCCTGGTGATACCCAAGGACGAGCTGTCGGAGCACAACTGTGTGCGCGAGCTGCGAGCCCTGATCGCGACGCAGCAGGGCAAGCTCACCGACTACCAGCAGGAGTTGGCCGAGCAGAGGCTCATCATTAACGAACACAAGCGGGAGCTGGCTTTGCTGAAAGTGAGTATAACAACTTTTAAGCATTCCCATTGCATCATAAGATGATGTCAACCTACGGATGGCGGTATAACCATCAACATTCAAGGCGTAGCTAAATTACCACAGGCCGATGACGGGCAGCAGCGTCACCGGAGTGATGCCAGCTCCCTAGAGGAGCACTGAAGGCTACTCAAAAACATCTTCTGTCATACATTGCATATAACCATAGGGTTTTGGTTGATGTTTGTGGTTGTGGTGTTACATGACTACATGTAACTTGAACATTCCTAATTCGAGTTAGGTCTAATTATGTTACGACGTTCCCTAAGTCGGCATCTTTGTATACAAGATTTTCACGTAATTATATCCACGAATAAGTATACTTACGATGTGATACGAACCGTGACCGCGATCGGTAGCCTATTAGATAAGAACTTGATTGTCAGGGGTTAGAATTGTTCGATATTTTCTGTGTGAGATTTTTTTTAATTTTACTGATGACCTGAAATAAAAAAAAGTGTGCCGGAGTGGTTAAGGCTGTTTACTTAATTTTTTTTGACATTTCTATGCTCTTACGATGAATTAATACATCATGACGAAATCTAATTTCTCAAGAAATTCTAGTTTGTGTAGAGTAGACCAACCAGTAGGTAGACCAACCAGCACTTGGCCAGTAAGGATGAGTTTGGCCTTATCACCCTAGTTTACAGTAGAATCGAGCCCTCCTATGGCGACATGTTCGACTCATTTCCCTGAACTTTCAGATCGAATTAACATAATTGTCACGGCTCATTTACCGTTGTGTTCCGCTAGTAAAGTAGATTACCTGTCTTTGTAGGAGTTCATGCGTGCGATGCGCGTGTCGAATCCCACGATGCGCGCGCTGGCCGACCAGATGGAGCGCGAGGAGGTGGTGCGCTGGGCCAACTCGCTGGCGCGGGCGCGCGTCACGCGCTGGGGCGGCATGATCTCCACGCCCGACGACGTGCTGCAGGTAACGAGCGACGTGACGCAGGCTAAGCGCGGGAGGTGGTGCGCTGGGCCAACTCGCTGGCGCGGGCGCGCGTCACGCGCTGGGGCGGCATGATCTCCACGCCCGACGACGTGCTGCAGGTAACGAGCGACGTGACGCAGGCTAAGCGCGGGAGGTGGTGCGCTGGGCCAACTCGCTGGCGCGGGCGCGCGTCACGCGCTGGGGCGGCATGATCTCCACGCCCGACGACGTGCTGCAGGTAACGAGCGACGTGACGCAGGCTAAGCGCGGGAGGTGGTGCGCTGGGCCAACTCGCTGGCGCGGGCGCGCGTCACGCGCTGGGGCGGCATGATCTCCACGCCCGACGGCGTGCTGCAGGTAACGAGCGACGTGACGCAGGCTAAGCGCGGGAGGTGGTGCGCTGGGCCAACTCGCTGGCGCGGGCGCGCGTCACGCGCTGGGGCGGCATGATCTCCACGCCCGACGACGTGCTGCAGGTAACGAGCGACGTGACGCAGGCTAAGCGCGGGAGGTGGTGCGCTGGGCCAACTCGCTGGCGCGGGCGCGCGTCACGCGCTGGGGCGGCATGATCTCCACGCCCGACGACGTGCTGCAGGTAACGAGCGACGTGACGCAGGCTAAGCGCGGGAGGTGGTGCGCTGGGCCAACTCGCTGGCGCGGGCGCGCGTCACGCGCTGGGGCGGCATGATCTCCACGCCCGACGACGTGCTGCAGGTAACGAGCGACGTGACGCAGGCTAAGCGCGGGAGGTGGTGCGCTGGGCCAACTCGCTGGCGCGGGCGCGCGTCACGCGCTGGGGCGGCATGATCTCCACGCCCGACGACGTGCTGCAGGTAACGAGCGACGTGACGCAGGCTAAGCGCGGGAGGTGGTGCGCTGGGCCAACTCGCTGGCGCGGGCGCGCGTCACGCGCTGGGGCGGCATGATCTCCACGCCCGACGACGTGCTGCAGGTAACGAGCGACGTGACGCAGGCTAAGCGCGGGAGGTGGTGCGCTGGGCCAACTCGCTGGCGCGGGCGCGCGTCACGCGCTGGGGCGGCATGATCTCCACGCCCGACGACGTGCTGCAGGTAACGAGCGACGTGACGCAGGCTAAGCGCGGGAGGTGGTGCGCTGGGCCAACTCGCTGGCGCGGGCGCGCGTCACGCGCTGGGGCGGCATGATCTCCACGCCCGACGACGTGCTGCAGGTAACGAGCGACGTGACGCAGGCTAAGCGCGGGAGGTGGTGCGCTGGGCCAACTCGCTGGCGCGGGCGCGCGTCACGCGCTGGGGCGGCATGATCTCCACGCCCGACGACGTGCTGCAGGTAACGAGCGACGTGACGCAGGCTAAGCGCGGGAGGTGGTGCGCTGGGCCAACTCGCTGGCGCGGGCGCGCGTCACGCGCTGGGGCGGCATGATCTCCACGCCCGACGACGTGCTGCAGGTAACGGGCGGCGTGCGACGGGACGAGCGACGTGACGCAGGCTATGCGCGGGAGGTGGTGCGGGCAATGCGCGTCATAATGATGCAAGCAACAATATAATGCACGTGTACCGTACGCGAGGTACGCGCGATGCAGAATGTGCACCTTGCAAAATGGGCACTCACTTTCGCTCCTCAAAGTTTCACAATGTCCTTATCTAACAAGTGAAAATGCTTTTGGAATATGGGCACTTCGTCAAATACCTAAGCTCTTTTTTAGGATAATAATATGACTATATAGGATGCTCATTTTGAGATACGCGTTCGAAGTGTCAGTTCATATGATATTTCAGCAGACCAGGAGAACGATGTTAGAATCGATTGTCGATCAATAACGTCATTCGATGTCAGAATCAATTGATCAACTATGATCAATTGTTTCTTCATATTGACCAGATACCTCTATTAATAGATGACTTCAACAACAAAACAACCCCTTTTTAATGTTGCTATTTAAATAAATACCATGTAAAACTAACAAATTGTTTGATTTTCCAGATGATGATCAAACGGAGTTTATCGGAATCGGGCTGCCCACCGCACATCATCGACGACCTCATGGAGAACTGCCACGAGAGACGATGGCCGCCCGGACTGTCGTCGCTCGAGACGAGACAAAACAATAGAAGGTAAAGTTCAGTTTCTCTTTTTTTTTTTATAGTAGCTCGACACAAAGTGAGGCCTATAATATCTTGCTGATATTTGATATTTTTTTTAATGTAGCACGACATAATGGCTTCTCTACGCCTGATGGAAAGCACAAGAGAAGCCCAAGTTGCCCTGACAATGGGCAAGTAACTAGTTACCTCCCATTAACCCCGCCATGCCGGCCCAACCCTTCCCCCCACTGCCCATGCACTCACCCCACGAACTCCGGAAACCCTACTCACCGACAGAAACACGACCCAGAGGTCATTTGGCTGCGGTACTCTATATGGTGGTCCTTCCTCAGACGGGCGGCTCAATTCTAGCGAAGATTTGCAATGTCGGGTAGGCTTTTTAAAAATTGTATCTGTTTTGAAGTATCGATCTCTTGTTGCAGACTGTACGAGAAGTATGTGTGTAAACGAGTACCCGGCAAGCAGGCAGTGTTGGTGCTCCAGTGCGACAACACTCACGTGGACGAACACATGATGGTGGAGCCCGGCCTCGTAATGATCTTCGCGCATGGCATCGAGTAGTGAAACGGTTGCGGACTGATGTGTCAGTGTAGTGATACTGTGGACCGTTCGTTCCGGATTGACTCAAGTGGAACTGTGTTAAGTGGTACAGTTCAGTTAAAGTGGAAGCTAAGAATGTGCTTTGACTGCCGAGAAATGAGATACGATAGAAAATCTATTGTTGTTGTCGCATATAAACAACACAGAGGCAAAGCTGGGCGTGATCCTGTCCTTTAAAGAGCATGATTAATGGTTTTTTTTAATTAATTTTACTCAAGCTGTAATATCATCAGCCTATTGAGAGCTCTTTCCTTATGGTAGGCAGAGGCATGGCTGATGTACACGGTCGGTGGTTACTCTGCTATCATCCATAGCAATAAATAAAAGCATTGAATGAAAGACATTTATCAACTTTTACATAGTGATTCCGTAGACTACATCATAGAGGTCTGACCATCACTGCTGATTGGCTACTATTCTAATAAACTATTTAGCGGTACTCTATATATATAGAAGGTCATATTGTCTGTGAGTCATAGCCCTCATCTAATACTACACACTACAAGACGATGACGTCCACCAATTTGGGGCCATCCACAAATTACGTCACACGAATTTCATGACTTAGCCAATGTGGTATGGGGGTTGTAAAGTATTTCTAATTAATGTATGTTTGAAGATTTTAATTATTGATACCATGACAGGTTTTATAGACTTTGGAAATTTGCATTCTACAATATTTGAATCATTGTTGGAAGTAATGAACTTGTAATTTGATGAAAATATTCAACTTTCTATGACATAGGGACTCTCATGAAGGATTTGAGTGATAGTGATATGTATTACATTATATTTAGGATGGATGGAGTATGTTTATGTTGAGGAATGTAGGATTATATAGGTAACTGTAAATTTGCATTCCATTTAAACACTTATTTTATCAATCGATCATTATTATGATTTTCACACCTTCAGCCTTCTATTCACACAGGCAATTTCCAATTCGAAAAGCTTCGATTTTAGTACATTCAAAATTGTAATATTTTCAATAGACATTCTGACAACAACAAGAATATGAAGCTATATAAATTTCAGTCAAACAGATATTGTGCATTCTATTTCTTGACTGTCATAATGCAATGGGTAGATAGTTTACACATATTGTGGAGTGAAGATTTGGATCTGATAAAGCAGATTTGAAATGTAATAGAGTTGTTTGGTGTGTCATAGATCTCCTTGATATAAAATTTTCATAATGGCTGGTTTAAGCCATTTAGTAAATCTATTCAGTTGTTGCCAAAGCAAATGAGCTCTTTTGATTCAGATGGAACGCCGAATTTGAGCCGAATCATGACGAAAAAACCATGCATAATTTTAACTTTAACAAATCACAACAGATTAAACGACATTTCTTTGAGTGAATTTAATATTTGAATAGAGATAATAAATATCTGTAATTTGTCTCACTTTGGTCTCAACAATGTTATACAAAATCGCAAAATGTGCAGTGCTTCGCCATAATAGGGAATATGCATGACTTTTTTTTATGGATTTATTGAGATCTTTTGTCTTCCAGATACATAAATATCGAAGAATTTTTAAACTATCTTTTCTATTAAGCGAGTTATAAAGCGTTAAAGTTATTGATTAGACAGAGAGATCCGATGCGGTAGTTGACGTCACGTACCGTAAGCGCCGTACTAACTCCATAGAAAAATCTGTTTCGCGAGAGAGAGACGGATATATTCACTTTCAATGACTGTATCTCGCCCATTTTTCAACCAATTTTGATTTTGTTTTCACTGTTCGTAGTAGATTTTGATCTATTTTACGATAAATTAGTAAATACCTGAAACTATTTTTCATGCATATTCCCTATTGTGAATTACCTATTATGTTAAGTGTGTTTGACTTTTAAGTAATAATAATAATAATGAACTGTTTCTAGTATTGTAATTTTGGAGATTAGAAGCTAACATTCAAATGATGTAGCGTTATAACTACAAAAGTATTCCATGGAAACTGTAAGACCAATGATTTTGTACAATTTGCAAGTATTGTATTAAATTGGAGTATTTTAGCCATGTAAAATGTTTGTTTGTATTGTCAATTTATTATAAATTAATTGGATGCTAAACATTCCTAAAAATGTGTTAAAATATATTGTATTTATTAGTGGTAAATGCCAGTAATAATTTTCTTATTATATGTTTTTTACATCCGTGATTGAGTGCTGTGTTACATTAAAAAAAAATAGGGTGTAATATTTGATACAATGAAATGATCATCACTATTTTACTTCAATTTTATATTTCTGTATTATGAATTTCCTTTGTTTTAGTTGTTTTTTTATTGGCAAAATTTTAATATATTTTAGCTCAATCTCAATGTTAAATTGAATAATGATTAATTTTTATACAACTTGTGTTTTATTTGCTAATCCGAAATTCGTCGACTTATTAAATACCAACAAAAGATCTATATCAAATATCAGTGATCAGTGGTCCTTACAAATTTGTACTCCCCAAAAAAAGGAGTCAGAATAACAACTTCTTAGTCATTTTATCTTTTCTTCTAAGAAAATAAAATTGTACGAACGTAGACCCTGAAAGTTTATCACAAATCGGTATACAAGAGGGAATAGCCAAGACTTAGTATGTGTCCTTGAAAATAAAATAAGAAAAATGCGAGTTACCCTGACAAATTTAGAAAAGTTCATTTATTTCATATCCATTACCAGTCGGGTACACTGGTATTAGCTGGAGCATTCAGTTTTCCGTGCTATTGACGAGAATGTTAAGCCATTGCACGACCGAGGCCATAGCTTGTACCTGTATATGAAAAAAAAAACAAAGTCATCTGTCTTCTGTCAGTCTAAATGACAAGCAATGCAATTTTTGTGTGTCATTCTGCTGTTGTGTAAATTCTGTTTAGCACAAAAATAAACAGGAACAAACTAAAATAATGTCTGAAATGGATGTGGTGGAAGGCGGGAATGATTGTTCAAATGACCTACGTAAGTTTGAAGATTTTTTATTTATTGTTTTAGTAAAAAATATTGTTTAGCGAAACAGATGTTAACCTCTTAGATACGGCCGGGAGGTTTGTTTATTTCTTTATTTATCGGCGGTTATTTCAGTGTTGCTGGACCGTGTGTTCCTGCGACTCGGCAACGCTGACTCCGATGACCAGCTGGAGAGTTGCCTAAATAGGTTTCTTCCTCCAGTCATTCTCAAATTATCGTCACCTCATGAACAGGTATGATTTGCATAAATTTTGTGTTAAATCAATATGATAAGCTTGTCAACAAGTTTATAAACTTGTCATGGTTTATAAAATATGCATGTTAAATATGTATTGAGCTATTAGTTCTGAGTCTTTCAACACTTTCCTGTACTAAGCCTATATAATTTATTATAACTTCCTTGAAACATTTGATCTCTGACTCTGTGGAAAGTCAAAAGATGCTCTGACTCTACACATAAATCCTATGGGCCTGAAATTTATTTATGTTGCTCTGAAATTATTTGAAAAAGCAATGTTGGTAATGAAGAATGTTTAATGAGTATTATCCATACCAATAATTATAAATGGGAAAGTGTGTCTGTCTGTCTGTATGTTTGTCTTTCTTTCACGGCAAAATGGAGCGACAAATTGATGTGATTTTTTAAGTGGAGATAGTTGAAGTGATGGAGAGTAACATAGGCTACTTTTTGCCCTTTTCTAACACTCCACTTCCCTAAAATGGGGGGGTGGAAGTTTGTATGGGAATTCACCCCAAATTTAATGCGAGCCAAGCCGCGGGCAAAAGCTAGTAAGCAATATAGACACATGTTAGGTTTTTCTGTTCGGGCTGAGGCCTTAGTTGTGTGTTGCTGTATGTTTTGGCAACTACATTCGTTGCCAGCCTATTGGGACGATTTAATAGCTCTAAGAAGAAGAAGTGGGTTGAACCAAAAATTTAGATTTATATTTTTTATTAAAATACCTATATTATGTGTTATCATTCAGGTCCGAACAAAGGTGATGGAGCTCCTGGTGCATGTGAACAAGCGAGTCAAGTGCCGCGCCGATGTTCAGCTCCCGGTGCAGGTTCTGCTGCAGTTGTATAAGGACCCGGCGGCTAACAGCTTCATCATTGTATGTCACTTAATTTTTAGGATATAAATACAATTAAGTAAGAGCACTTATAAGGTGTGAATCGGAATAGTTGGATATTAAAAATTCAACTGAACTTGTCAGTTTAAATGTCACTGTTTAATCATAAATATTATAATTAGAGATGTGCCGATTATGACTTTCGCCGACTAGCCAATTAGTCGGTTTTAATAAGACAATAACGGCTAAGCCGATTATGGTTAAGGGGATTTCCGTAACGCTTCCTTTACGGATGATTCGCGCACAATCGCATACGCCGCCTGCGAGCGTGTCGGACGGAACATTGTTTTGCTTGTGTAATGGCCGAGAGCGGTGTTTTAGTGATTTGAAAAAAAATTTTTTTGTGCATAATTAAAGATAATACTGTTATTACTCATTGAAGTGAACAAGTAGAATTAAAATTTAATCAAGGCTTTTATTTCATGTATTTCCCCCGCATGCATATTATTGAGAAATTCATACAACGTAAGAAGCCGGATAGTCGGCGCAATTTACCGACTAGTCATCTCTAATTATAATGTAATGAGATTTTAAACTATCGAATGATTGTGAACCATGCAGTACTGCTTACAATTTAAGGTATAATTTTCCGGTAGATTGTAATCAATCGAAGTGTAAATGTCAAATTGTGAAATGGCATGCGACGGAAAACATTTTGCGCACACTTATTAAAAAAATTAAAACAGATAATAATTCGTTAATTGCAGAATTTCTCTATTATATACATAACCATGGGCTTCCCGCGGTTACCCCGTGAACAGCAGTTGTCTCTGGCGCCTTCTTTGTTAGAAGCCATAGAGAATAAGCCTCAAGGACATCAGGATGGGTTAGTAAATAATTTAGCTTTAAAAATCTAAAAATTTAAAAATTTATTATTATTATTCCAAAACTTAGTGATTTGGACACCACTATTAGGTATGATAGGATGTTGGTTGGTCTTATGAGAACCATTTTGGCTCTAAGAAGAGTCTTGGTAATTAATGGCCTTTTCATGCTCATTGTTATGCTACTGAAAAATTTACTCTATATTAAGTTTGATAAGCATGTAACTGCATTGTTGTTTTTATCTGTGTCTATATTTCTAGTATTCTAATGCTGGTTATGCCTCTGCTTGGGGATATCAAAGAATCTGACCTGAACTTGAAAGAGAAACTCAAACTGTCCTCTTTGGTTCTGAAGTTCGCCACAGACGTCCTTCTGCTACCATACAGGTTAGTATACATTTTGATGCTAGTATTAGTACAACAAACAACACACTTTACACCATAAGATTATTTGAACGGAAATAGTCCATTTGTAATGTTTCCATTTTTTTTGATAATGTTGTTTTGTACTATATGATAAATGTATTTTTTGAGACCCATCAATCTAAGTTTTAAAAGTATATTTGATACTCGATCAACACGCAAAATAGGCGACGTGGAGTTGGGAAAAAGGTCTGTTCTAATTAATAAACTCACTCAAATCACACCAAGAAAACAAAGAATGGATGGATGAATGAACCACTGAAAGTTTTTGGCTTAGTTGCGGACAGTTATCGATGTTTTGTGAAATTGTGAGCTTTAAAAGGTTTTCTCTTAACCATATTCTTTTTTTTTGACATTTTAGAGCATTACCAAACCAAGGAGAGAGTGATTTCCAAGTTCCCCCAGGAATGAGCATGAAGACCTACAAGAGAATTGTAGATAAAAATCAGTTAAACCCCAACCAGTTGGAGGAGGTATGATATAAATTATTAATACATATAATGTAAAGATATATATTATGTGCTGGCACCTTTCAAACGAAGTTCGTCGTAAGTTGCTGTTGCAAGCCACTATCGTATACCACATTGCAGGGCTATTTCTACATGGAATTGGAAACTTACTCACATGTTCACTCAAATTGGCTAATTGCTATTTCTTATTGTTAAGTTTAGTCTAAAAATCAGTTAATCAGTATATAATGTGTGTAAACAGATGAAACTATCCATCGTGAACTTCATAAGTAAGGACATTTTCAACAACAACGACATCCTTTTGACCCTCATCGTCGCAGCCGCCGATTCCCGGTTCAGCGTCGCCAATCATGCGAACAGTCCACTGATCAGAGTGAACAGGTAAGTTTGTCGTTCATATTTAATATTATGTTTTTTAGAATTCAAATTATTCAATGTAATAAAACCTCTTATGATAGGTAGGTAGCTTTTCACCCAACTTTCTTGGATGGCAGTGTGAATTTAGGTAATTTTTCAAACGATAGAGATATACCACGTTGTTCTAGCACGTTGAGACATTGCAAGCCGTTAGGTAGAGATCTTTTCCCTACACGGAATTTTGGCGCCCAACGTGGGGCTATCGTCGGTGGACCTAGCCGGTCCTCTTTCACACCAATAAATGTCTGCCCTCGCATATCAATCTCTGAAAAATATATTTCGCCGTATATGAAGCTATAATTCTACGAAAGAAAGTCACGAGACAAGTTTTAAGAGAGGTAAGGCATAGAACCTCCACCCTATAGAATACCGCAGGCAAATTACCTCAGGGTCGTGTTTCTGCCGGTGAGTAGGGTTTCCGGAGCTCGTGGGGGGTTAGGGTTGGGTTGGCATGGCAGTGGTAACTCACCAGTTACTTGCCAGTTGTCACAGCGACTTGGGCTTCTCTTTCGCTTTCCATCAGGCATAGGGAAGCCATTATGTCGAGCTACTATAAAAAAAAGATATATTATTATAATTGAGCAGAGATTTCCGGCAAATACAGGTGCTAACTCTGTTCCTTTACTCTCACGATTTTCGGGATGGTTGTTACAACCGAGTGATCAAGCAACAATTTGTGACTATTACTATTGATAGTTAAACGCAATAAGAAGCTTGTGCCCGAATCCATGTCTGCCGCAGAACTGATGATCTGTGGAGTAGGAAAGTTCTGCAGTAGATACCGCGTACAGGCAAGTGCAGTGTGGTACGGCGATCAGCTAGATGGAGCGACGACCTGCGCCGGGCGGCCGGCATTAACTGCACTCATCCAGTTGCTAGTAATCGTGTATTTACGTCCAGCAGTGGACTGCCACAGGCTAATGATGATAATGATGATGAGTTCCGAAGTCATAGTTTCGCGGTTAGACGTTTTGTAAGTGTACTTCTTTTTTGTTTTATTTAGTAGGAATCACACGGATTTCACATTAGCTACAGCCGCTCTCTGAAGGTATGACCGAATGAATGAATGAATGAATATCTTTTATTTGCGTGAAAAGTGGTACAAAAGTTGGTATCAATAGTTGGTATTTGTTTGTAACAGTAAGTTAAGACTACAGTTTGATTGCAGCTCGGTTGATTGGTCGCAGCCGGCTGTGGTGGCGCCCCTTTATTCGCTGTACTTAGGGACATGGGGTGGTTTGAAAGTACCCCCAGATGATCGTAAGGTTAGTGGAATTGATTCGACATATTAGTTTGTAAAATTAAGCACGTTTTCCTGAATAGTTTTTTTTTGTTATTGATTACCAAAGTTTCTGTAACACCAGTTTTTACACCATTGTTTTATAAGTTAGCTAACGAGCCGCCCCCGCTCCGCACAGGTGTATACTATATGCATGTATTATACATGTGTATACCTACCTCTTGAACTCTTCTATGTATTAAAAGAACCGCAATAAATCCGTTGGGTAGTTTTAAAGATGTTAGTGTACATAGAGCTGTCTCTATGTCTGTACACCAAAAGCGACTTTGTGTTATACTATGTAGTGACTTCACATAATAACCAAGCTAAAACAATTATTTTAGGTGCCAGCCTGCACAAGACTCCGCCTAAAGCTGATTCAGTATCTAAATAAGGCCACCGGACCAGCCATCATGTTTCCACACTGCGTTCAGGTGAGATCTAAAACAGTTTTGGAATTTACAGACATTATAAATACTCTTTCAGACCAGATCAGACCAGACCAGACCTACCCAAACACTGGAGATCATTCTCAAAACAGAGTATCCCTATGGGCAAACAGGTATCCCGACTCTATGTATCCCCCCTTAGAGGGCCTCCCGCCAAGGAATACCTGCCCTGACATGGCCGACCTGGAAGGCACAGAACAGATTGCGCACCCAGGTTGGCCGCTGCAAGGACAACCTGTGTAGGTGGGGCTTTGTGGACGCCTCTGCTAACCGGTGCGAGTGTGATGCCGTCTATGGCCCAAACTAGGGCCCACCTACTCCAGTGCCCCGCGTGCCCAGATACATGTTCGCTCGAGGACTTGCTGAACGCTAACGTAAATCTTAAATCTTCTGGGTACAGCGGCCGATTTTCAAAGAGACTAGCCAAATAATCAGGATGGTACTAAGTGCACGAGTGGATTTGCAAACATTGTGCACTCTGTTCCTTTACTCATCATGATGATAGTTTGACACAAACGCAGAGAGTTCGCCTGGCCTATTCACAATGCCTATTTCCGATCGGGTTCGGAAAGTTTGAATGAACGGCATTTCAAATTTGACATTAGTTGAACTACACTAATGTCAAATTTGAATGAACGTACGAGAAAGTTTCCGAATCCTAGCGGGTATAGATATAGTGAATGGTAGGTGCTGGATGAACGGGATATAGCAGGATTTATGTGATGTTGTATTATGATGATTAATTATTTATCTTATCGCGTCACCAACTTGTAATGAATTTTGGTTTTAGGTTGTATTCTCGTCCCTGTTTGATCCAAATACAAATTCAAGGCTTCGAAATATGGCGTTGATGTTTTTGTTGAATGTTATAAATGGGTATGTAATAATAATAATAAATAATAATAAATTCTTTTATTGAACAAACATTCGAAAAATATTACAGAATTTGTATACAACTAAAAACGATTTAATTAAAAGAAGAGGGTACTTTTAGTATACATGCAAGACGCTAGTCACAATCCCTCCGACGATATCTGCGAACTACTCAACGTCATGCACGGTGCGTGTGTCAGTAGATAATAGGTTTTATTACCGCGCCATAAGACTGACGTTGACGTGCAGTGCGTAAGAGAGAATGCGGTAGGGCAACTTGCAACCACTAAAAGTATGAACTTAAATTTTAGAACATTTTTCTTTTGTACATATTTAATTTTTTAACATTTTATTTTAGTCATATGTATACAATTACACTTGTACTTAAACTAGGCCGAGCCTGTGCTATAAGTACTAGGTTCTTCCCTTGAATTAAGCTGTAAAATGTTATAATTTCCATGTATTTATATTATACTTTCTAAGCACTTCTATTGATGAATGTGGTATTTTGATTAGAATTTGTGTTTCAGAGGCGAAGAAACTCAGCTCAGGAAGGTAGCCACGGTGTTCTTGCAAGGCTTATTCAAGCTGATCAGGTCGGAGGAGCACGTGGAACATCAGCCTAAAGCTTATATGTGTTTGGGTATGTATGTTTTTTTTATCTCAACTACCGTAGAGCCGCGTTGGGGCGCGAAACAATAATTACTTCGCTTATCGGCTTTATCTAGATTACCCGTGGAGTAATAAAGTTTCACCATCTTCTATACTAATATTATAAAGAGGAAAGATTTGCTGTAAATAAAAAAAATAAAAAAATTATTAGAAAGCTATATTATCACCGAGTAACATAGGCTATATTTAGTTTAAAAATGATTATATGAAACGGGTCGCTAGTCTTTAAATAAGAAGGATCTGGGGCACAAGTTGAATGACGCCTTGATGAAATTTATTATTATTTTTAGTAAAGTCCTAGTCGTCCTTTTGCTACTTAGAGGCATTAGAAAATTGTTGTTGAAATTCCCGAGGGCAGGGGAAAGCTGACTAGCGCTGCTGGAGATGCGCTCCTGCGGTAGCATCAGCTGAGCTTTTTATGTGTAAAAATAAATCTTATTTTATTACAAAATCCACAGCTCTTAAACTAACAATTACAGAGTCTTAATTTAATATTACAGCTAATGAAGGATTTATGTGAAATTAATAATAATTTTATTATTTAATTTTGTTAATTTGTGAAATTAATAAAATTATTATTAATTTCACACAATGACATATGGAACAACGGAAAACATACTATGTTTATATTACTACTACTGCCTACCATAATAAATTTCCAAAGTCTACTTTGAATATAATTTAAAAAAAAAAGATTTTTTTTTGTATCTGTACTTTGAATATTATCCCAATAATAGAAAAAATATTGCGTGTAAAGAAACAAGAAGTTCAGTTCCTCATTCCTGCCCGTATCTTTAAGTCATGAAATGCCCCTCCAGCTCATGTGTCCTTTTTCTTACAATCCTGGGATTTTTGGGCGGGACGTGAAACGGCATCTTAGTGGGCCTTCAGGGAGAGGGTGACAAATCCTGAATGCTCTTTCTATATAAAAATAAACAATGGTAGAATAAGAATCCAATCAGTACTATGATATCAGGCAGGCTCGCGATGAAATGCCCGGAGAGCATCAACAACCAGTTTGCGCTGCTCGAAGAGCTGGTCAAGAAGATACCGGAGGCCGCTCCCGAAATGAAGACCGCCCTGAGGGACGCCTTGCTCGAGATGGCTGTCGCTTACAGGATCCGCAATGAAGGTAACGTGATAATGGCTTTGTATTTATTTACTTAATACTTTTTTTATTTATTTATTTAGCCTTTATTCTCCCACTGCTGGGCAAAGGCCTCCCACAATTCTCTCCGGTAGATCCCTACTTGCAGCATGGTCCTGCCAGCCCGTCTGCAGCGGTGGCCATCTCATCATCATCATCAGCCTATTGCAGTCCACTGCTGGACATAGGCCTCTCCAGTTGTTCGCCACCCAGGGCAAACTTCTGGAGGATATACCCATAATCGCCACGCTGGGCAGGCGGGTTGGCGATCGCAGGGCGTAGCTTCTTGCTCCAGTGACGCTGCTGCCCGTCATCGCCTTGTATTTAGCTACGTCTTCTATCGTGATGGTTTTATCGTTATTACCGCCATCAGTCGGCTAGCCAGAGCCTCGTTTGTTGTTCGGCAGCCATTGGCCAGATAGGTGGCCATCTGAAAGCCGATATTGGGTGACGATTCGGGTCCTGCCCAAGCCCACTTCAATTTGGCAGACTTTTCTCCCACATCTGCTATTCCCGTTTGGGAGCGAATGACGGTGTTATTTAATTTTAGTAATGACCGTTTTAAATTATATATTCTTAATTTTATTATAATTTTTTAATCGAAATGGGTTTGCGCTTCCTGAGAGTCGATATCGAAAGAGGTCTTTCCGAATGTCTTTGTGGATAACCGGGCAGGGCACATTGCCTATTTCCGCTCGGGTTAGGAAACTTTGATGCGTGAGGAATGAATGAACGATGAAGGTTCCAAAGTATATCTTTTTTTTTCTATAGAAAAGTTAGCTGCGGCAAAGGCGACATCTCAGGGCCCGAGCACGTCCCAAGACGAGAAGATGGAAGTGGACGAAACGCCCAACCCCTTCGATGAACCCCAGGCTTTAGCCTTGTTCGCGCTATTAGACCAGTGAGTATTATTAGTAAGTAGGCTGTCAGAGCATTCAAGAATACTGGGTACCGGTAGATTCACTTTCCCAAAAATTTGATTAATTGATTAACGCTGTTTGTTGATGTTTGATATAATATTTCTAACGTTTTTTATTCTACAGCTACATGCATAGCGACGAGTCTATGATCCGGTACATTGCGATGCGGTACGCGGCAGCGGTATTCCCACAGGACTATGTGCCTTCTAGATATCTGTTACTGCTCGCCAGTGGTGACAAGTAAGTTCTTTTCATATTTGTATATAGATAGTCAATGTGGTGAAATATTGGAGAGGCCTATGTCCAGCAGTGGACTGTGCAAGGCTGTTGATGATGATGATGATGATAATATGGATGGTCTATCTGAAACGTAAATGATATATCAGTCTATTGGCCCAATGATTATTTTTTGCACGGGTCCAGTGGATCCTGGGCTTCTCGCATCCAGCTCTTGCCAGCCATCCAGCTCTTCTTTAAATCGTCACTCCCCTGGTATGGTCTGAGCTACAATATATTTTTTTTTCATACATTAATCGCAAACGCACCTGTGATTCCACACTGCTGTTGCGGTGTCTATGGGCTGAAGTTATCACTTACCATAAAAAAACCTACTTAAAAATTAGATACATCTCACTCATCACTTAAAAGATAGATACATCATTATCATCATCGGCCTGTTGCAGTCCACTGCTGGACATAAGCCTCTCCAGTTGTTCGCCACTTAAGGCAAACATCCGTCTGGAGTATATAACTATAATTGCCACGCTGGGCAGGCGGGTACGCGATCGCAGGGCGTAGCTTCTCGTCATCATAAACTTAGTCAAAAGTAAATATTTTTCTTCCAGTCAAGACGAAATATCAAATGAAGCATTAAAGTGTTTGTACGGCACTTCCCGCCCAACTGAAATAGACGATGTCGTGAATAACGTGTCCAAGAAAGAGACAGCAGTAGTCACCATAGACGAGGACACTGCTAAGAAGGAAAAGAACAGAACAGAGGATACCGAGGAGTTCAAAGCGCCTAAGTTTACAGAAGTAGTGAATTACATTTGGGATCAAATGCAGAAGAGAAAGAAGGGGTCCAATACGAAGCACAGGTTCGTCGTTGGTAATCAGGTGTTGCAGTTCCACCCTTTGACTTATCAAGAGGTAAGCCCTTTTACCCGACAGCGCCAGAAATAGGGTTATGTTTTTCGGGAATATATAATATGTATGTATGTAGTTACTGCATTTCTAAGTAAATTGGAAATAAAAAATTATATTTATTCACAGGGGCATTACAATAGGATATAATATCTAACCATCTCTTAACACCGCATTATTAACACATTGTCAATACAATAAGTAGCCTTGTCCTATTGATTCAGCGGCTAAATATTTAACAAAACAAACATAAAAAAAAACAAAAATTAACACGTTCAGCGCCGCGTGTATATTTTTTTCATACGAAAAATTGATTTTCTTTTGTTAATGTCATTTTAGATACTAAGATACATGCGGATGTGTCTGAACCGGGACGCGAACCTGAAGGATTGCTCGAACCATCCTAACGCGACGTCGCCGCTCCTATCCAAGTACTTCTACGAGAATCTGTTGGAAACGGAAGTTCTAGAGCATTACCTGTCTATGATCACTTCACTGCTCAATTCTAGTCCAGGTTCGTATACTTAACCCAATTAACCCAAGACATGCCACGCTGGGCCACACATCGCCATCTTACCCTAAATTAAGCCGAAGCTTGTACTATGGGTGCTAGACAATTGACAAACTTGCTTAGATAGTTTTTTTTTGTAAATACAATTTTTTATACTTTTGTCCGTTCAGACCATAACGTGACAAAATAAATAATATAAATGTAGTTAGATTGATAGATATATTCTTTACTGCACACCAAACAATTTACT
Source organism: Conogethes punctiferalis (assembly GCA_031163375.1). Classification (NCBI taxonomy): domain Eukaryota; kingdom Metazoa; phylum Arthropoda; class Insecta; order Lepidoptera; family Crambidae; genus Conogethes; species Conogethes punctiferalis. The sequence continues at coordinate 14,634,604 of CM062084.1, forward strand.
TAAAACTAGGTACAGTAGACATTTTGTGGTACAGTATAGGCGGCCTTAAGCGATCTCTTCCAGGCAACCTTAGAGTAGAGTTAGATTTTCCTTTGGGAGACGAGACGTTATGTATGTAGACTTTGATTGTCTGTCTTTGATTTTCAGACGTGATGCCACTAACATGCTTCCTGGACATCGTCGGCTGCGTACCAGAGAAGATGGCGTCCAAATACACGACCCTCCTCCCGTTCCTCAAGAACCTCTTCACTAGCAGCACAAAAGAGGACATTCGGGAGGCAGCATCCGTCATATACGCTATCATAACAGTTCACACGAGTGAGAAGGCTGCTATAGAGAGGGAGATAAAAGAGTTTGTGACGCAGGGGCAGAGCAATAAGAGCTTGGAGGCTCAGTGCGGTTACTTGTGTGCGTTTGCGCATCTGTGCGAGCGGTGCATCGTGCTGGCGAAGAGGGGCAAGTTTGGGGGGAAAGGGTTCAGTGCGGGTAGCTGGGAGCCGTACAGGGAGGGCGTTGTGGCTATAGGTGAGTGTTGAGTTATCACACGCTTGTTGTATAAATAGGATAACTACTAAAATCCATTAGGGTGTTATTTACTGAGATAGATTTTTTTTTTGGTTAGATTTGGGTAAATAGTGGTTTCATTAAAATAATGCAATACCTAGTTGGGAAACGTATAAAAAAACAATCTCAGGTTACATATAGCTTTCAGTTTTTATGTTCATCATATGGTAGGTGCCATGATACTAAGTCATACGGTTAGGAATGGTTAATATTTTTCTATTATTATTTCCGTGACCAACGTCACGTTGTTTACTTAATGACGTCATGACTACGCAACAATATGGCGTCCACCCTTTCTTTGTGATTGGTCCGTTGATCTTTTCTAGTCCAAGCTGAGCTTTATCTACCTTTGTTCTACTGGCAGTTGTATATCGTATTATTATTCTTTCAGCTAATTTCCTCATCAGCCCAATAACGCTACTAGTCAGCACATCTTGCTCAGCAATCTCACTCCTCGCGAGATGCGCCGGCCTGCCCTTACAGAACTCCACAACCAAACAAAACACAGCCTTACAAAGCGATAACCCCTTCAACGTGAACGCTAGCGATGCGAATATCGACCCTAATGACGAGGTCACAAAGTTCACAGTGGCTGAGCGGCTGTTCAAGATAGTTGGCAATGCGAAGCTGCCTTCCAAAGTGAAGGAGCGGTCTTTGTATACGCTAGGCTTGTTGTGCTGTGGCGAGAGGCTGCCGTTTGCGAAGCAAATTGTGATGGGGTTCTTGCAGATGGCTAAAGATGTAAGTAGTAGGGTATGTAAGGGAGCGACCTATCGTTTTCTCGCTCCAAGCCTGCTCGTGGTGCATTCTGCTGAATAACGAACGAGGCTCTGGCAGCCGGCGGTATAACCATAACGATTGAAGGCGTAGCTAAATATCACAGGCCGATGGCTGGCAGCAGCGTTACCGGAGCGGGAGTTACGCTCTGCGATCGCCAAACCGCCTGCCCAGCGTGGCGATTAATGGCATCTGGAGAGGCCTATGTCCAGCAGTGGACGGCGATAGGTTGATGATGATGTGAGTAGTACACAATATCTACGACTGTTTAGGACCACGGTAGTTGATTGTTGTGTAATTCGAGATTTTTTAATACCTGACGAATGTTTGAGTATAATTTATTGCTTGAGTTTTGAAATTGACAGTCAAGCTACTTTAGTTACAGAATTTTTAAATCGGATTCGGAATGTGAGCTGGTTTATTTCTAGCATAGATTTTCTGCATTGGAAAGTTTTTAGCCTGAAATTTTCAATCTTAATTTTCTTAGATATTTAACTTATAAACGGCCGCGTTTATATCAAATTTGTTTATGGAGTAGTAGCTTTAAAAATGCTAAAATAAAATTTCGGGCCTAGGTGCAGGCGTTAAATTAAATAAGATAAATTAGTTTAAATACATACCTACTACATCCATATTGTCAGATTATCCTACATACATACTACAGTAGATTACTACATCCATATTTTCAGAGTAAAGAATTTGAAATCCACCTGCAAATTGGAGAGTCATTGGTTTTATGCGCGGAAGGGGTCAACTCGAACGAAAACAGGGACCTGTGGACCGAATTGCCGAAAGAGGTTAGTTGGCAAACAAGTTGGAAGATACATCATATTCGTAGCTATTTAAGTACAGACGTGTGCAACGCGTAATATAATATATTACAAATTCTTCGTCTGAACGGCTCCAAGGTTAACCCACTGATTTATTGCTGCCTTTTGTTTTTCAGGGCAATACTAAAATAAGGGACAAGGAAGCTTTGAAGGAAAATGACATACTTTTGGAATGGTTGATGCAAGAATTGTTCAAAATTGGTCGACACCCACATCCGCACTCTAGACAGGTAATAAATAACCCAAGACATGCCACGCTGGGCCACACATCGTTATCTAGCCCCAAACTAAGCCGAAGCTTGTACTATGGGTACTAGACAACTGATAAACTTACTTAGATACATTTTTTTTGCAAATAAATACATATTGTACAAAGCGAACACCCAGATCAATATAAACAAACATGTTCATGCACACAAAGCTTGTACTGTGCGGGATAGAACCCGCGGACGCGCACAAAACTCTGTCGGAGGCTGCGTTTCGTGTCCCAAAAAACCTAAAATGTGTCTGAAAATATCCTTGTTTTCTCTTAAATTTCTGCAGGCGACTAGTATTTGGCTGCTAGCACTATTGAAGAACTGTCCGGAGCGTGAGCCGATCAGAAATAAACTTCAGTCGCTCCAAGAAGTGTTCATGGATTACCTTTCTGAGAACAGCGGTAAGTATCTTTGAAACTGTTTACGAGGCGCAATAACATTTGTAATCAATTTGGAACAAAATATTAATTGTTCTGCCTCTCTCTGTTTTCGCTGTTTTACATTCTAGCTTAACCACCACCATGTAAAAAATAAATAAAACAAATAAATATCAGACAACTGCTCCGATCCCAAAGTAAGTAGCTTATGCACTTATGTTTCGGGGACGACAGAGGGACCACAAATGTATACTTAAATACAAGTATTTATATACACCCAGACACGAAACAAACGCAAGTGTTTGTCGCAAGTGGGGATCGAACCCACTATCCTTGAAGTTCAGAAGGCAGGGGTCACTACCTATTGAGCTATCGGGCCATATTGCACTGGTGTATTGATTTTATTAGTCTAGTTATTGTTATGTTGTGATTGTATATTGTTATGTTATCATTGTTATGTTGTGATGTCCTAATATAATTAAGATTTGTTATTCTTATTATGTGTATGTCTGTGGAATATATACTACTTGGTATATTTATGTAATTATTTTACGTATCTATACTTATAATAAATCTGTAGAGAGGTCAATTCTGTACATAAAATATTTTTTCAAAATAACTATTAGGGGGTGATAAGTGATCGATACTGATACCAAAAATGCAATCAGTAAAATTTTTGTCTGTCTGTCTGTCTGTCTGTCTGTATGTTCCTTATAGAAAAAAAAACTACTGAACAGATTTTGACGAAACTTGGTACAATTATTCTTCATACTCCTGGGCAGGTTATAGGATACTTTCCATCACGCTACAATCAATAGGAGCGGAGCAGTGACGGGAAGTGTTGGGAAAACGCGAGAAATTTAAACCTGTATGTTTGAACGCGCATTACGCAAAAACTACTGCATAGAATTGAATGCGGTTTTCACCAATGTATTGCTAGAGGTCTAACTTAAAACTTAGGCACAAGGTATAGATGGGTATTATATGGAAGTCCGTTATTTTTGAAACCCGATATCCACGCGAGCGACGCCGCTGGCACAGCTAGTTTAATATAAAATAGTTAGATAGTTTTGCACTGAGTTACCCATTTCTTTAGTCAATCTGGTTTTCTCTACTCTATAAGCGATAAGGCCGCCTAGATTGTACTTTGTGTTGTTTGTAATGTGTTTTCCTGTAATGTCTGGGTTTTTGTGCAATAAAGAGTTTCTATCTATCTTATTCTAGAAATTGTCCAAGACGTGGCGAGCAAGGGTCTCAGTCTCGTGTACCAGAACTCTGCGGAGAGCCAGAAGCAGGAGCTGGTCGGGCAGATCATCGAGCAGCTGACCAGCGGCAAGCGCTCCGTGGCGCAGGTCACCGACGACACCAAGATATTCGAGGAGGGACAGCTGGGGAAGGCGCCGAGCGGGTAAGAAGTAGTACAACAATCGGGAATAAAATAAATAACCCAAGACATGCTACGCTGTTCCACACAGCGCCATATAGCCCCAAACTAAGTCGAAGCTTGTACTATGGGTACTAGACGACTGACAAACTTTGTTATAATTTTTTTTGTAAATAAATAGGTACATAGGTATTATAGATAGAAAACACCCAGAACAATACAAACAGACATATTTATTTATTTATTTAATCTTTATTGCACAATATAAAAAATAAAGTACAAAAGGCGAACTTAATGCCGCGTAGGCATTCTCTACCAGTCAACCTTTAGGCAAAACAGAAACAATTAAGTGGGTAGTGTGCTGCTCAATTTACGTGGAAACATTTGATATGATATATTAATATTAACATGCCCCGAAATAAAAAATTAAAAATAATAAACATACTTAATTATTGGGACAATGCATAAAACCATAATATATAGTAATTAATAATATACTAATAAATACAATATAAATCAATAAATGCATATAAATATAGATAAATAGGTATATATATATATATATATATAATATATAATAGGACGACGACTAGATGTAAAAAAGGAAAAAAAATAAATAAAAAAAAACAAAGGAACACTATTGAGCGGAAAATTGGAGCCGATAATACTTTTGGACTCTCACCTTAAAAGATGCCCTGCTTGGAGCACTACGGATGCTTTCGGGTAACTTATTCCAGAGTCTGATGGATTGCACGCAGAAGGAGTTGGAGACGAAATTAGAGTGGTGCAGAGGAATGGCTAAGAGTGAATTGCTAGAGGAGCGAAGCTGCCGAGTGTGAGTCGAGCTAAGAAACTGGAAAATGGATTTGAGATAAATGGGAAATTTGGGATTGTGGAGAATCGAATAAAGCATACATAAAACATGGATTTCTCGTCGTAAGGCAATAGGGAGCCAGTGAAGCTGTATACGGAAGGAGGAGACATGATCGAATTTACGAAGGCCAAAGATAAAACGTATACAGTTGTTCTGCAAACGATCCAACTTGTTAAGAAACCCTTGATTGAGATCAGGATAACACACATCGGCATAGTCAATAATTGGAAGGATCAACGATTGAATAAGAGTAACCTTAGTGTTTATAGGTAAGAAGTGCTTAAATCGATAGAGGGAGCATAACGCAGCGCTGACCTTACGGCTAACTTCCTCAACGTGCTTAGACCAACTTAAGGTGGAATCAATGTACATACCAAGATCTTTGACGCTGGTGTAATAAGGTATAGTTTCACCACGATATGTGACTGGCGGAACAGTTGTCAAGTCCAAATTGCGCAATTGGTGCGCGCTGCCCACAATGATAGCCTGACACTTATTCGGGTTGACAGCGACGCCAAAACGATCCGACCAGTCTGCGATAAGGCGAAGATCATTGTTCACCCCTGCAATAGTCGTACTGATACTACCCATTGAACACTGCTGGTACAGCTGTAGATCGTCTGCATACAGGTGGTAAGAGGAGCTAAGACATTCAGTTAATGAATTTATAAAGAAGGAAAATAAGAGAGGAGAGAGTATGCCACCCTGTGGAACACCCGTGGCAAGGTTGCGCCAACTTGATAGCGACTGATCAATCTTGACTGCTTGTTGTCGGCCACCGAGGTACGAAGAAAACCAATCAATGGTTGTAGTATCTGTGCTAAGACGACCGAGCAAGAACAGTGAACACAAATGTTAATATGCAATTTTTTTCCTGTATTTACTAATTTGTCGTAAAATAGAAACAAAAGTACACTATGAACAATGAAAATATTCCCATTAGTTTCATCCTATTCTAATCCAGGAACCCCACCGACAACATGACTTGGTACTGGGCTTTTTTTGTCAAAAGTTTACTGAGTAGGGTCTCTCCAGAGCCTTTACTTAAAAAAAACAAAACCTTTACAACAAAGAAAAATGCAGTCGAATTGAGAACCTCCTCCTTTCTTTTTGAAGTAGGTTAAACAATGGACTGCAATTTAACATGTTTGATAAATATGTGATGTGTATTTTCTTTTCAGGGGGAATCTATCTACATACAAAGAATTGTGTTCGCTGGCCTCTGATTTGAATCAGCCGGATTTGTTGTATAAATTCATGCATCTTGCCCATCACAACTCCATGTGGAACTCCAAGAAAGGTATCTTAAATGGTTTTTAGAATATTTGATGCCGCGTTTACACGCTCGCGTTCAATACGACATTCAACGGGCACAAACACAAGCACAAGCATGTGAACGGGCTGTTCGTCTGTTTGAATGTGCACGTGCGTGCGCAGTGTGTAGGGCAGGACTGCTCGCCGAGCTGCTTGCCGGGCTGCTTGGCACGCGTGTAAACCTAGCATGAGGATTAAAAGTGTTGTATGTGGATTTTGACAATGTTGTTTGAGGATTTGAACAATGTTGCTTGTGGAAGTGCGGTTAAACTTCTGGTTTAATGCCGTCTGCCATGTGTCTTAAGGCAATGTGACGTCGATTGTATTCGTCTCTTCTGCCTTCGCTAACATGCTGGTCATGAGTTAGAACCCTTAGGTAGAAAGATAGCTAGCTATAAAGATAGACTTTCTACTTAAGGGTTTTATTAACTAAAGTATGTTCTTAAGTGGGTGAACGTACGTTACCCACTATGATACGTTTTATCTATATAAAATGTATATTATTTACCTGCTTACACATACATTATACTTCGTTTATATAGCATTAGAAAAAACAAAATTCGAGTCTTTTATATAATTTATGAATGAAGGGATGTAAGGGAGCGACCTATCTTTTCGCTCCAGGCCAACCTCACGCGCTTGGCGCTTGAAACAGACAGGTGGCGGTATCGTCACAATTGAAGGCATAGCTAAATACTACAGGCCCATAACATGCAGCAGCGTCACCGGAGCGAGAAGCTACGCCCTGCGATCGCCAACCCGCCTGCCCAGCGTGTCGATAATATCCTCCAAATATTTGCCCTAAGTGGCGAACAACTGGATAGGCCTATGTCCAGCAGGGGACTGCAATAGGCTGATGATGATGATATAATTTATCGTTAAATTTATTTATTGAAGCAGTGGTAGGGAAGCCGTGACGGACGGAAATTTAATAAAATACTTCAGTTTTTGCCTGAAAAGATGGATGGACTGTGTGAATGATGATATGGCTGAGAAAGGAGTGAATGGGACGATGACGGCTGATAGGGATGAATGGAAGAAGAAAACATATTGCGCCGACCCCAGATAATGGGAACAGGGCAGGCAAATGATGAGTTTTGTTCTTCCTAATCCTAAAAAAACAAAGTATAATCAGGTACTAACCAACATGTTGACTTATACAGGCGCTGCGTTCGGATTCCACTCCATAGCGCTGCAAGCCGGCGCTCAGCTGACTGAGCACCTGCCCAAGATCGTGCCGCGGCTGTACCGCTACCGGTTCGACCCCACGCCGCGCATACAGAACTCCATGGCCAGCATATGGCACGCCATCGTGCCCAACACGCAAGCCACGGTCAGTTTACAGCAGTGTGTTTCAATCTATGACCCCTGCCTTCTGAACCAAGGGTCGTGGGTTCGATTCCCACCCGGGACAAACATTCGTGTGATGAACACTTGTGCTTGTTCCGTGTCTGGGTGTTTATATTTGTATTTAAGTATTTATTTGTGGTACCTGCGTTGTTCTGACACCCATAACACAAGTGCTTAAGCTACTTTGGGATCGGAGCAATGTATGTGATGTTGTCTGATATTTATTTATTTATTATCTGTGGGACGCGATTGCTAGGGGGGGTCGCGAAGCCTTACTCGGAGGGTCGCCGGTTGAAAGCAAAAGTCAAAGTAGGTAGGGGGAGACCGAGACACTTCATCAGGTGGAAGAAATGAACCACCTTTCAAAAATCAACGATACGTCAAGACGGTCATTGGTAGACCGAGGTTATGGACCAATCGTTATAGACTTGACGTATCGATAGAGCAAAATTTAAGTTGTTGCCAGAATATTTCAACCTGTAAAGGGGTAAGCGACCCCAAATCACAAATATTGAAAAGCACGGGTTTAGAGCTTAGGTTCCTAAGATTTTTGGACTACTAACCCTCTTCTATCAATCAATTAATACGTCCTTATCAGGTCACAGTTGAACGCGGGCCTCCTTTGATTCGCGCCACCAACTCCTTAACAAAAAATTATCTAACACTTTCAAAGGAAAGAGATAGGAACAGAGTACCATTCTATTAAAAAAAGAACTCGTATTTGTCTATTTCAGGTGCACAAATATCACAAACAAATTCTAGATGATCTTGTCGCAAACATGACTTCTAATCAGTGGCGAGTCAGGATGTCCTGCTGTAACGCCCTCGCCGATTTGTTACGGTAAGAGTTGTTTATATGATGATTATGATGTAATCGGAGCTCGTGGGGGGTTAGGGTTGGGCCGGCATGGCAGTGGCAACTGACAGGTAACTGACCAGTTACTTGCCAGTTGTCACAGCGACTTGGGCCTCTCTTTCGCTTTCCATCAGGCGTAGGGAAGCCATTATGTCGAGCCACTATAAAAAAAAATTAGACTTTTTTAAGTTGCCTACCAAATAGGCTATTATGGCTAAAAATTGTAATTAATCCGTCTTTTAGCTTATACAAAAATAAAAGACATATTTTTTTATTTGTAAATTAGACTAAAAAATACAAAGTTATAGCCCGTTGAAATTACGCGTGACGTCAATCGGTGAGGCATTTTTACGGGAGCGAGTGACGTCAAAGACTCCCACTCCTAACTTTTGTTGCCTTGTATCTTTGCTATTGTTTATTTGAATGAAAAAAGGGTTTATACGTGTCTTTTATTTTTGAATAAGCTAAAAGACGGACTAATTACAATTTTTAGCCATAGTAGCCAATTGTGGATAAATAAAAGATTTCATTTCATTTATGCATGGGCATGTCGCTCGTAGGACCGGTGATCGATGGGTACGAAAGGTTCTCGCATGGCTACCGCGAGAGGCAAGATGCTATGAAATAGTAGATAGAATAGTGAGCATCCTTTGGATGCAGACCGCTCAAGACAGGTTCATAAGGCGGTCTTTAGAGCCGTTACGCACTGTCGACTTGTCGCTGGCGACTCAGTCTCTCGGCGACCAAAACAGAGAAAGGCGACTGACGACTAAGTGCGCAAGCCCCTATTTAAACTATAGTAAGTCACAGTCACCGGCGACTAGTCGACAGTGCGTAATGGCCCTTAGGGAAAGCCTATGTCCAGCCGGGGATGTCTCAGGCTGATAAAAATGATAAGATAACCAAAGATTTACTGTAGAAAACATTAGTTCGCGTACAAAACATTCGGAGTTTCCTACCTTTGCCGCCTCATCAAAATATGGAATTCATTACTAGCACGTGTTTTGATTTCCACCTACATTTAATATGGTATCCTTTAACTGAAGCGTAAAGTAGAATTTAATTTCTGTTTGCCAACAGAACTCCGTACAAAATCCACCTCGAGATTGTACCCATCTAATATGCAAATGTCTTTTTATGGTGTATTCAGTGGAGCCCAGAGTCTTCACGACTCTCTCAGCCAGTTGCCTACTATCTGGACTCAGCTGTTCCGCGTGATGGACGACGTCCACGAAGGGACCAGGCAGGCCGCCACCAGCACTGCCAATGTACTTTCTAAGGTACCGTACCATAATTCAAACCCTTCGTCAATATACTTTCTAGGTACTGTACCAAGAGATGTAAGGGAGCGGCCTATTACTTAAACAACATTTCGCTCCAAGCGAACCTCACATGCCCGTGGTGCATCCTGCCGAATAACAAACGAGGCGCTGGCAACCGACTGGTGTATAACCACCACAATTGAAGGCGTAGCTAAATACCACACACCGATGACGGGCAGCAGCGTCACCGGAGCCAAAAGCTACGGCCACGATCGCCAACCCGCCTGCGCAGCATGGTGATTATGGGTATATCCTCCAGATGTTGACCCTAAGTGGCGAACAACTGGAGAGGCCTATGTCCAGAATTGAACTGCAATAGGCTAATGATGATCATACTCACCGTCAATGATCAATATAGATGACCAATAAAAATCTTTTATTACAGAACAGAAAAGAATAGAAATGTCTGTGTGCATGCGTCTCCGTACTTCTACGTGCTCCACTAATTCAAGCAATTCTATTGGTGGCTTTTTTTTATCTCGCCCATCGCTCGGCCTCGTCTCGTTCGGTTCCCGTGAATAAAGAAATACATAATAATGTCATAAACAGGGTGAAATTGTTAGCATCCAATATGATTTTTAAGGTTTAAAACTTTTCAGTTTTTGTTATAATGGATTTTCCTCATACTTAGGGTAGGTACTCAGAATCACGGATAGGTTCTTATTTTAAAAAGATGCAAACGATTTCATAGTCGCCCTGAATAAGGATGATAATAATACATTTTCTTATGCCCTAAATTGTGTGTTTAGCTGTGCATCCGGGCTTCTGATGCAAACCAGGGCAAGGACGGCAAAGAGGTGGTGTCTGTGATCCTGCCGGTGCTGCTCGAAAATGGTATCATCAATTTGGTGCGAGAGGTCCGGAGCGTCAGGTGAGTGGTTTAGTATTATAGGAACAGACGTGTTCCTGCGAAAGTTTGTAGTGAAGGCCGTTTCCCGGATTCGCTATGCCCTACCTAGTACATTGAAATGTTAAAAATTTTTAGGCCTTACTATGCGTTTTTTAGAGGACGCAATTTTACTTTTTTGATGTGTAGAGGGGATATGTGTAAAGCTAAAAACAAGTTTGTGGGGTCGCAACACTTGTCCCACGTGTTGAAGAATTTCGCTTATAACTTTTTTATTTATAGTTCTACGACAAAAAGTTACTGGACCAAAGTTGTAGAGAATTTAATTTGCAACAAAAAATGTCAACAATTTTTTTTTATCAAATAAATAGTTTTACGGTAAGATATACCGTAAAAACCATTTCAACCCCTATTTTCAAGATGGCGGTAGGACAAGGGTGGTGACCCCACCAACTTGGTTTTAGGTTTACACAGAACCCTCCTACACATCAAAAAAATAAAATTGCATCCTCTAAAAAACGCAACCCGAAATGTAACTTTCCAATGGACTTACCTCTCTTTACCGACACGCATTCCCTTTCACATTTCCAGTTTACAAACAGTATCTAAACTGGTGTCAGCGGCTGGGGACAGCCTGAAGCCGTTCTTGCCGAAGCTGATACCGGCGTTGGTGGGCGCGGCGGGCGACCTGGAGTCCGCTAAGCTTTCCTACCTGAGCACGGCTCTGGCTACGGACAGCGGGACCAGGGAGCTGCTAGACGATATGAGAGCCAACGCCGCCAAACACCATTACACTACCGATACTGTTGTTAAGGTGAGTTATCTTTGAAAAAAAAAAAGTTCGAGTTATTATTGTAGTACAAGCTAAATTCACACGGATAGTATTTTCACACTAGCTGTGCCCGCGGCTTCACCCGCGTTGCCCCCTGTTTTAGGGAAGTGGGGGGTTAGAAAGGAGGAAAAAGTAGCCTATTTTACTCTCCATCCCTTCAACTATCTCCATTTAAAAATTATGTCAATTCGTTGCTCCGTCGTGAAAGAAAGACAAACATACAGACAGACAGACACACTTTCCCATTTATAATATTAGTAAGGATAATAAGTAAATATCTATACAGCGTCGCTTAAGTTCTAACATCGCGTAAGTCATTAATGACAACTTTTCAGGATCGCATAAAAACCGTGGTTTTTTATACATCGCACCTGCATACTTTATGTATTTGATTTTAAAATAAAACGCTTCAATTGACTAAGACCCTTGTGTTTGATAAGTAAATAGATGCGTCTTTCGATTCTCTATCGAATGACATGAAAAAGTCATAATGGCCGTTTTCGGACTTACGCGGTGTTAGGACTTATGCGACGATATATCACCGTAAAATTGTAAATACTGTTAGATTATAAATATAATCTATCTTGCGAGATTGTAAGCTATCGAAAGATTGTAAACTTGAACAACTGATTACAATTTAACGTATTCTTTATCGGTAGACTGTGATCGATCGAAGTGAAATTCTTAAAGTCCAATCTATCGCGCCTCCTTGCCTTTTTTTATACAACTAAGGCAACAAGCGTACGCAGCTACGGCCCGCCTGATGTTAAGTGGTCACGGTTTTACAAGCTAAAGAGAACGCCAAGTCACTGTGACAACGGGCAAGTAACTGGTCGGTTGCCACCGCAATGCCAGCCCAACCCTAACCGCCCACGAGCTCCGGAAATTCTACTGACCGGCAGACACACGACCCGGAGGTCATTTAGCTGCAGTTTTATTAAAACGGCCATTCCATGACTGGCTCGGTGGCTCAATTGGTAGTGACCCCTGCCTTCTGAACCAAGAGTCGTGGGTTCGATTCCCACCCAGGACAAACATTCATGTGAAGAACACTTGTGTTTGTTCCATGTCTGGGTGTTTAAATTTGTATTTAAGTATTTATTTGTGCCTTCGTTGTTCCGATACCCATAACACAAGTGCTTAAGCTATTTACTTTAGGATTAGAGCAATGTATGTGATGTTGTCTGATATTTATTATTTTATTATTAATGCCGGAGACCCGGACAGTGAAAGTGCTTATCTTCTTGGCTGCGCTAACAAATAAGTAGATAAATCTCCTACGACCTTAATTTTGCAGTGTATGCCGTACATAGACATCGAGGTGATGAAGGAGATGCTGCCCAGCATCCTGGACCTGACCAGGTCTCCCCAGCTGGGCACCAAGGTGGCGTGCTGCCACTTCATAGTCCTCGCCGCGCACTATCTGAGGGGAGACCTGGAGCCCGTAGCCGGGAAGATCATGTCCAATCTGCTGAATGGAACTTTCGACAGGAATGCGACGGTTAGGAAGAACTATGCCGAAGCTTTGGGACAGGTGTCGGCACATGCTAAGGTGAGTTTTGTCCTGGATTTTATATCATCATCAGTCTTAAGGTGATGAGAGGGATGTAAGTAGCGGCCTATCAGCTTTTCGCTCTTTTTTTTTTTTCCTAGAGGGGAATGCATTAGGCACCTTCATGCCGCGTGTGTGGGACTCACACCTCCCAAAATGGGAGGGCATAACCACTAAACCCCCCTGTGTCGCCAGTGGGCAGCAAGTTGCAGGGACACGGGTAGCGCCGAAGCATACGGCCACATCCCTGCCTGCCCTAGCCAGCCGCAGATGATAAGCGGCCGGCACTCCTGGTCCGGGGAGGGCAAATACCCCTGCCCCCGGATCCGGGGAGCAATAGAGTGCCCCCCGGGCGGACCTCGTGCAACGGTGTGGCTGCACCCACCACACCGTTACGCCCCTATGAGTAGAGCGCCCCCGCACTCACCACTCGGGGCACTGCGGGAGGCTCAGAGGGCATACGATGCGTTGTATGCCCTCCGGCGACGCCCGGGCCGGGGGCGGCGTAGAGCGGGCGCGCCTACCGCAGCCTCACGCTCTCTTTCCGCCGCCTCCTTCTGCGAGATCACTGTCTCGCAGAATGCGAGCATCGCTCGCCAGATTTCCTTCATCAGCTTTTCGCTCTAAGCCAACCTCACCTGCCCGTTGTGCATCCTGCTGAATAACAAACGAGGCGCTGGCAACCGACTGGTGGTGATATAACCATCACACTTGAAGGCGTAGCTAAATACCACACACCGATGACGGGCAGCAGCGTCACTGAAGCAAGCTACGCCCTGCGATCGACAATCCGCCTGCCCAGCGTGGCGATTATGGGTATATCCTCCAGACGTTTGTCCTAAGTGGCGAACAACTGGAGAGGCTTATTTCCAGCAGTAGACTGTAATAGGCTGATGATGATGATGATGAATAGCATAGTGTTACTTTTTACCTTTGTCCAGCCGCAATCAGTAGAAAAGCTGATGAAGAAGCTGGTGACCCTCTACGAGACGAAGGAGGACGACATGTCGCGGTCGGCGGTGGCGCTCACGCTCAAGTCGGTGGCCAAGGCCAAGATAGAGCACGTCAAGGACAACGAGGCCGTCCTCGCGCCGATGGTCTTCTTGGCTATGCACGGGCCTAAGGATGATGGTAAGGTTTAAAAACAAGTCTATAAGGACTGGTTTTACGTTGGTCGAGCGTAACAATATACACTATAGATCTTTTGCATTAAATACATAAATGTAAAGATGGCAAAAAGTATGGCTAAATAATAGCCAAAATATATAGGTCACCGTAAAGTTGTAAATACCGTTCGATTATGATCTATCTCGCGAGATTGTAAACTGTCGAAAGATTGAATATACATCTAACGTCTCAAAATTATATGAACATACTAAGCGTAAGCGGTGAAAAGTAAAACTATAACTGTTCCCTTCACACTCGTAAACTAGACCGCGCGCGAGAGAGACAGGCAGACTTTTCATGATGCGCATGCAGTACCACGTCACGCGCTTATTTACAGACAATAGTGTAAATATGTTGAACATGCTAGCTTTAACTGACTTGTAGTCTACGTATACATTGAGATAATAAAACCAAAGCTTCTTTAAGCAGAGTCGTCGACGGTGGAGATGTTCGAGGACATCTGGACGGACATCAGCCCTGCCCGCGAGTCCGGCATCCGCCAGCACCTGCCCGCGCTGCGGCAGGAGTTGGAAACCGCGCTGGGAGCCAGCAGCTGGACCAGGAAGATACAGGTCCGTCTCAACAGATTTTCTTTTTTTTATATAGTAGCTCGACATAATGGCTTCCCTACGCCTGATGAAAAGCCTGATGTGACAACTGGCAAGTAAGTCAGTTGCCACTGCCATGCCGGCCCAACCCTAACCCCCCACGAGCTCCGGAGACCCACTCACCAGCAGAAACACGACCCGGAGGTCTGCATTTGGCTGCAGTATTCTATAGGGTCCTTCCCCGGACGGCTCCAGCTCAATACGAGCGAAGATTCGTTATGCCCTACCTCTCAAGTAATCGAGGGTAGGGGTATTTTCCCTCGCCGGAACAGGAGTGCCGGCCGCTTGTCATCTGCGGCTGGCCAGGGCAGGCACCCCTACCCCCAGCTTTAGGGATAGACGGAATTCTCTCCGGCGGACCTCGTGCATTGGTGTGGCTGCACTCACCATACCGTCTTGCCTTATTAAGTGGTTGCCTTACCGTAGGACATAGGCCATCGTCCAATGAAAATAGGCTATTATGGCTAAAAATTGTAATGAGTCCGTCTTATAGCTTATTCAAAAATAAAAGACACGTATTTTTTTATTTGTAAATTAGACTAAAAATTACAAACTTACAGCCCGTTGAAATCACGCGTGACGTCACTCGGTGAGGCATTTTTACGGGAGCGAGTGACGTCAAAGACTCCCAATCCTAACTTTTGATGCCTTGTATCTTTGCTATTGTTTATCTGAATGAAAAAAGGAAAAATACGTGTCTTTTATTTTTGAATAAGCTAAAAGACGGACTAATTACAATTTTTAGCCATAATAGCCTATTGTCATTTTGAGAATTTGCCTTAGTCACCGTACTTGGCAGGCGGGTGACTGCAGTAGGTTTCATTTGTACCCAGATAAACGCTGCTGTTCGTTTCCTAATATTCCTTTAGTCCTCTTCTACGACGCCCACGGGGTGAGATGGGGTGGTTCTATTCTATATCCGGAAACCACACGGGCTTAGGCTGGCCACATACATTCCGAGTTAAAATGTACATTCGCAAAAAAAATGCTCTACTTACATACGAAGCGCTCCAGCATTTTATATGTAAGTAGAGCATTTTTGTTGCGAACGTGAATTTCAATTCGGAATTCCGCATCGAAATTTCTAATGTATGTAGCCAGCTTTATTTATTATATCTATTTATTTAAACTTTAATGCACAAAATGGTACAAAAGGCGAACTTAATGCTAGGAGCATTCTCTACCAGTGAACCTTTAGGTCATGCAGATAGCGCATTGTAGCTTAGTTTTAAGTTACTTTACTTAGATTTAATACACCCTTGTATTTTTTAATGTGCGCTGAATAAAATATTTTCTATTCTATTCTATTCTATTTATGTGCGGTGAGTGTTCAAAGAGAAACACAGTGGAAGATAATACCTAATATATATAAAATGAACTATATAACTATATTCTATTTCACAGGCGGCGAATTCAATAAAGACGATATGCAAGGAGCTGTCCGCGGGTCTGGGCGATCAGAGAGAGCAGCTGATCCGCGCCCTGCTCGCTGCCGTCCACGGCAAGACGTTTGACGGCAAGGAGCACGTCATAGACGCGCTGGCAGAGCTGTGCGCGTGAGTTGATGTTCTCTTGTCATCCGACTCTCGCAGTACGCTGGTAGACATAGTCCTTTTTTTTTGGGTAACGCTTCACCCCAACTCGCCTGATATCAAACGACGCGTAGGAAATCTAGAAGGTCACTACGAACAGGTTCCCTGTTTCTTTTTTTTTGTATATCACAACCCCGGTGAAAAAGAAGCATACGTCAAAAATGGCAAGTTTTCAGCACGAATTTATAGACACAGCTACGTTATCTTTAGGCGAAGAATAATCTTTCTTAGAGCAAAAAAAGGAGAAAAAATTATCTTTCTTAGATAAAAAAAAGCAGAAAAAATAAATTAATGCATGATGGTGTTTACTTAATGCTAATGTTTTCAGTTTATCAGGAATTAAGAAACCAATCGACAATTCGTAGTAAGTTTTTTTTTCACTGAGGGTGCGATATATTATGTTGTGTAGTAGATTTGTAGTCTAAATAAACATCTCTTTACAATCATGATACAGATAAAATGATCGTTGATTTTTTTTATATGAAGAGCTTTCAGGATGACCTTACTCCACCTGATGGTAAGCGGTCGTGAGGTCCAAAAGTTAGGTCGACAGGCACAATAAAACAATCCCATTGCGCCTGTCGCCCTCACCCTGAAGGCCCACTGAGATGCCGTTTCACGCCCCGCCTAAAGAACCCAGGATTGTAAGAGGAAGGAAACACATGACCTGGTAGGGCATTCCATGGCTTAATGGCACGGGGCAAGAACGAGGAAACGATTTTTATGCCTTTGCAATAAGGTCTACTTTTACTCGTTGCAGTGTCAAAGAAGGCGAGTCGCCCATATCGCCGACGCTGGCCGCCGAGTGCATCAACGCGCTGCTGACGGAGAGCCGCAAGCAGGAGATGGGCTACAAGCGGCGCGCCATCGCCGCGCTGGGCCGAGCGCTGGCCGCCACCGGCTGCGACCGGTTCAACCAGGTCTACGACATCGTTAAGGTCATACTGTCCAAGGTACGAGTACTTCTGCTCAAGTCAAACCTCAAATGGAACTAGGCAACTTGGATGCCGCTATCAGAAGCTTTGCAAAAGTCAGGAGTCAGCTCGCAGGAGCGCAAATGTGACATGATCTGCCATGACGCACCACAGTCGCATCCGGACGCTACCAACCAACTTCAACCAAGTCTATGAGATCGTTAAAGTCATACTGTCCAAGGTACGAGTACTTCTGCTCAAGTCAAACCTCAAATGGAACTAGGCAACTTGGATGCCGCTATCAGAAGCTTTGCAAAAGTCAGGAGTCAGCTCGCAGGAGCGCAAATGTGACATGATCTGCCATGACGCACCACAGTCGCATCCGGACGCTACCAACCAACTTCAACCAAGTCTATGACATCGTTAAAGTCATACTGTCCAAGGTACGAGTACTTCTTCTCAAGTCAAACCTTACGGGCCTTATCATACCAGCGGTTTGGGAGCGGTTGCGAAGCGGAGCGGGCGCGCGGAACGTGTGGCAGATTCGCAACGTTTTCATCGCGTAGTTGTAGCGGGTTAACGACGTTTAATACAGTCGGTAACAAAATTGATTCCGACGAGGAAACTCTGCTATTAGCTTTGTTACTTCGAAGGTTTAGAAGAAAACGAAAACATCGACAGTTTTGGGAGGATCCATTATTATCAATTAATCGAATGCAAGAGAGCGACTACTATGTGTTTTATAAACGAATAAAAAATAATCCAAATAACTATGTATAAATATCGGATTTTCCCAATGTTGCCATAACGATTACATACTTTTTCTCTTTTTCGTGTCTCGTTATGGACTGACGTTTGAACGAGACTGTACAAAATGGCGTCCACGTAACTATTCGCGGTGGTTACGTTGCGCGTCCGCAACGAATTCGCTGCGCATACGCATTAGTCGGCAATACTGTCTGTATGCTTGGTAAAGCAGAACAATTTACGCCCCTCATCGTTGACTTTTATGACTTTGCAATAAGGTCTACTTCTACCTATCGCAGGACGAGTCATCAGTAGGCAAGGACTCTGACGAAGAGGACAATGAGGGTGCACGGCAGAGAAGGGAGCAGCTGTCAGCGTTGAAGGAGGCGGCGTACGACCTGCTCGGCAAGGCGTGGCCTAAGGATCCGGAGACACAAGGTATTTGACGATAGTATTTTTCTTTGTCTATATCTATCACTCCGACCCTAAAGTAAATTATGAATGTCAGTACCAAAGTCATTGCCTGCCGACTGATTTCAAAAAGCGATAGCAACCACTCCAATGGTTAGAGTCCACTGTTCTTAGAGTGCGGTCGTCGCCAGCTGGGCTGGTGTGCCACTGAATAATAATTTCCAAAGAAGTTTTGTAGTCGAGCACCAATGAGAAGACGGCGCTGTTTTACTTGCTCTACGAGTGTTATCATAATATGTCAAGAAAAAAAATCCTAAAAATTACTAGAAAAATAGTTTTCACTTTTATGACAATAGTTTTGTCTTTAAGGCTAGGCGCGCACTGGTGACTTTTTGTCACCGTGACAGTCGTGTCATCTCTTTTGCACTTTTAAAATGAGAAGAAGAGAGATATCTGTCATGGTGACAAAAAGTCACCAGTGCGCGCCTATCCTAACCATTGCTGTTTGTAGTGCTTGAATCAGAAATTATAAAAAGTCTTATACAAAACTCATCACATCCCATAAGCTCTAAATCGAGAGCGAAACAGTGGATTGTGTCTGGAATGCAAGTATTTGAAAAGTTAATTGAGCTTTAACTATTACGAAAGAAATAAACCATGCTCATCTCGTCCACAGACAAGTACCAGGACGTGTTCTTCGAGCACTGCTCCCAGTCGTACCCCAGCAGCACCCGCTCCACGCAGCTGGCCATCCTCGCGGCCGCCGCGCGCGTGCTGCAGCGGCTGGCCGAGCGGCCCGCGCCCATGGACGTGGACGCCGCGCCCGCCGACAAATACGACACGCTCACCGACCACGTGGCCGCTATCGTGGACTACACGCTCAGTGAGTGGGTTTTGTGCTACTTAAGTCGGTGTACAAGTGGGCGGGGCGCCAAATGGGCGTGACATCAAGTGGGCGGGGCGCCAAATGAGCGTGGCATCAAGGGGCGGGACACCAAAAGGGCGGGGCATAAAGACGGCGGGGGGCGGGGCGCCTGGTGATAATATGGTATGGTCGAATATACGCTCAGTGAGTAGATTTTGTACTACTGCAATTATGCAGGCAGGGCGCAGTAGAAACATGGACGCTGCGCCGCGAGACAAGTATGACACGCTGACGTTTGTGGCTGCTATCGTGGGTATACGATCAGTGAGTGGATTTGTACTAACGCAGTCATGTGGACGGGACGCGGTAGGAACGCGGAAGCAGAACATAGCTGAGGGATCAAGTGAAGTACCAGGACGTGTTCTTCGAGCACTGCTCCCAGTCGTACCCCAGCAGTATCCGCTCCACACAGCTGGCCATCCTCGCGGCCCCGTGCTGTAGGCTCACTGACCACGGGGCCGCTATTGTGAAGTACACGCTTAGTGAGTGGGTTTTGTGCTACTTAAGTCGGTGTACAAGTGGGCGGGGCGCCAAATGGGCGGGGCATGATAAGGGCGGGGCGCCGGGTGATAAATATGGTATGGTCGAATAATATGTTCCGTGTGTAGATTTTGTACTTCTGCAATTATGTGGGCGGGGCACGTTAGGAACGTGGACGCCGCGCCTTGGACATTTGTGGCTGCCATCATGAGTATACGATCAGTGAGTGGATTTTGTACTAACGCAGTCATGTGAACGGGACGCGGTAAGAACGTGGACGCAGAGCAGAGCCGAGAGACTAGTATGACACTAGGACCACGTGGCTGCCATTGTTGAGTACACACTCAATGAGTGGCATCATGTGATGTACCAAAAGGTGTTCTTCGAGTACTGCTCCCAGTCGTATCCCTGCAGTACCCGGTCCACACAGCTGACCATCGTCACGGCCTCGTGCTGTAGGCTCACTGGCTACTGTGAAGTACACGGTTTTGTGCTAATTAAATCAAGTGGGCGTGGCATCATATGGGCGGGACATTATGAGGGCGGGGCGCCAGGTTATAATATGATTCGATTTTTCGTTCCATTGTACTGTCAATAGAGGGTCTGATGTCATAAAATATAAATAAACCGTATGCATATTTTTTTGTTCACAGAAAACAACAATCAAGTGAGGCACAGGAGAGACGCGTTAAATATAATGGAAATCCTTATCAAACAGTTAAAAGGTAACCTTGTTTATTTACAATAAGGTTTAATTTAGTATGCCTCTTGACTTTACCTTATAACCATTTTGTATTGTTCACAGAATTGAACAAGACAGAAGAGTTAAACAAACTGAGAAGTATTTACCAAACTTACGCACAAGACTTGTCGAAGGATTCGTCACACGAAATCAGAACCAAAGTAGATAATATTAAAGTTCATTTTAAATAGCTCAAGAATAAATGTTAAATTGTTCACATCGACAATAGTTTAATAAAATGAAATGATGATCTTGTATGATGTGTTTTATTATCATAGACGGGTCATAATCATAAAGCGGAAAGTCCACCGCCGGCTAAAACGAGATAGTTTAGCTTACCTAGCTCGTTTAGTAATAATAATAATAAATAACCCAAGACATGCCACGCTGGGCCACACAGCGCCACCTAGCCCCAAACTAAGCCGAAGCTTGTACTATGGGTACCAGACAACTGATAAACTTACTTAGATACATTTTTTTGTAAATAAATTCATATTATACATAGAAAGCACCCAGACCAATACAAACAGACATGTTCATGAACACAAATGTTTGTATTGTGCGGGAATCGAACCCACGACCCTTGGCTCAGAGGGCAGAGGTCACTACCAAATGAGCCACCGAGCCTGTCCTAGTGGAGTTAGTTATTTGGACATTACGTCCACCTGCAATGGCGGACAGAACCGACCTCTCAGTAGCCCAGGCCGCGACATATGCTTCGTGCTATCAGAGGCCGAAGGGTCTCTATAATAGTATAACAATCTTAAACGATCATTCCATGGATGGATCGCGTGTATAAATCCCTTGTATTAGTATAGGTATGTATACATGGAGGCGTAACGGGGCCCGTGGCAAATTCTTCGGAATTTTAATATGTAAATGTGTGATAAATTAATGTTGACTTACTTGACTAATTGTCCTATGAGAGAGCAGAGGCAGACGGTGTCCATAGTATGTCGCCATACCGCGCGGTCTTAAGCTTCGCGCTTCAGGTCTCATCGCTTCTGCAGCGATCGTCCTTTGCCAGGATTGCTTAGGGCGGCCACGTTTCCGTTGGTTTTGTTTAAATCAAATGTTGGGAGTAGAGTCGAGTCTACTGACTGGGGGCCTCTTACGGATGGGGGCCCGTTGCAATTTGTAGACTTGCCACTCTAGTTACGTCACTAAATTAAGAAGAACGACGTTCTTTTTATGCCACAGAACCATGCGTTCTGTTTTAATTCGTTCGATGGTCATAGTAGGGAACATGCATACACATAGTAATATGTTTAATATATGCGACTAAACAATGTCAATAAATAAAACTCACACATAACTATCACATTTGTGTTTAATGCAATCGCATCAAATAAAACTATGGAATGAAAACATAATAATTATATTACAATAATTTAATAAAACCAGTACGTATCGAACGAGATTAAATTTTACTGTTTACGGTAATCCGGAATAGATATGAGTGATAAAGGTACTTTTATAAGGCAATTTTATACCATATCTGAGGTATGGATTTGATCGATCGAAAGCATATTAGTAGCAGGTATTTTTCTCAGAAGAAAATCAGTTCAATTGAGAACCACCTCCTTTTTTTGAAGTCAGTTAAAAATTAATCATCAACAGATTTACGGACCAAAAAATAGGCTTTATCATTTATAGGACTTGTAAAAGAGCATAGGTAAGTATTAACTCGCAAAAAGCGAATTAGCACAACCTAGATTGCAAAATGTACTTTAAAGTACCACTTAATCTCAATCGATATTCGACGAATTGAAGCTAAATTAATAAATAACGCATATTATTCAGGCGAATATTCTGCTAAATAAATTATAACCGCTAACTCTGTACAACGATTCTTATGTTAACAAAATATTTTAGTGCTACTTATTACAACGTTAATTAATTTCACATCTAAGCGTAATGGCTCCTACTCGGATTGGTTTGTAAACGGCATCTACCAAACTAAAATACAATGCAAAGTTTAATAAATTGGTGATAAGGGAACTGTTCTAAAATATAGCATAATATTAGCAAAAAGTGATAGATCACAAGTTACGTTATAAATTGCCGACCAACAGAACATAAAATGCTTTGGAAATATAATGTCGACTGATGTAGAATGCTTATGCAGAATTAAGGCCACCTTTTGTACAAGTGTATACTGCGCAATAAGGGTTAAATAAGTAAATAATATTATAGATATTCCTAGAGTTTGTGAAATTTAATTGGATTTAGTGCCATTTATAATACTAGTAGATATTCAAGGACTGTAACGGACACAATGTCCTTTCAAGAATTTATTATAGAAAAACCACTGAATGCATAACATTACTATGATGCAAGGTTTAGGAAGGAGACTAGTCAACTCATAATAAAAATAATCAAAATATCATAGGAGCCATAAAAATCATGCAAACTAATGTTATAGAATAAAAATAACAATTTAGTAAATTCAATTGCGTAAATTGTTATCATAATTATATTGTAAGGCCAATTTATTTATAGCATACCTAAAGAAAGTTAATTAAGTTCAGTATATTATAACAAACAGCGTAATAAACCCGGTGTATAAAACTTTACATAAAATTTATTTACAGATTCTGTAATATTAAAATAAATTTACGAGCCTTACAAGGCCTATAATGATTAATATGCACCGAAGAAGCATGAAGATAACAAATACACTTTGTACATAATAAATACACATCAGTTGTGTTCCTGAGTACACGGCGAAGTAACGGATGCATGTAGCGACGGTTTAAATATACATGAATTTGGCAAGATATGAGGTAGGTAATGTTTTATGAATATGAAATATCCGAGTATAAATCCCAAAAATAAGTTCTGTTTCATATTTGTATCGAAAATATTTGCAAACTTGGTTCTAAGGGCTCGATTAATGAGACGCCACATGTTTGTGTTTTTAGCCGCAAAAGCACTCCTAGCTTTTGAACGAAAATGCCTCTTATATGCGATGCTAACAATAGATTTTCTATTGTATATCTGCGGTCGAAGGATTAAACGAGGCAGTCCCACATTGAATCCAGAGTATACTACAGTTACTTTCGCCATGTACAAAGAAAATTATTTAGATGCGACCGATTTCCTTGTGTTTGCATTAATTAGTACTTATCAATACTTAATACAACACCAATGGAACAATATTAGCTGCGACAAAACCCATATTTGAGAAATGTAATATAAAAAACCTGTTCTCTAAAAAATAACATGAAACAAGCATTTATGAAAATACAATGCACGTCACATAATTAACGACCCTATGGACTAGGGTCCAAAGTTAATTACCGAAGTTTCGGGGTCATTGCAACACTTCACAACTAATCTCATACTTCGTTGGTTGTAAATTTTTTTGTTTTACTAAGGATTTTTGTCTGTATATGATCCAGTACAAGATTGATGGGTATTAAATCTCTCGGGTTGTACTAGTCATTACATAATGTTGCGCTGTGGGGTTGTGTCGAATCCCTCCGAGTATTCCGATCCCCTCAGACAGAGTGCACGTAGCGGACCACCGTCGGGTTTAGTGGGTATTCTCGGCTACATAGGAGTGAGACCCACCAGGAGGTGTCCCGTACCAGGTCTACCTGGTGCATGGGTAAAGGCACTCCCGACGAAAAAAAAAAACAAAGCCATTGGTTATGAGCTTCATGCATGACGGCCCGAAAATTCGAAAGCACATTTTAGAGTAGACCTATGTCTGAACAATCTTCAAAAATGATCAACCCCGTTCTTATATCCCGTGAAAAACATAAAAAATGGGAATTAATTCCAAGAAGTTTCTAAATGAAGGCACGGAGCTATATCTGAAAGTCTAGTTTTTAGACATCTAAGTTATTCTTAGATAGATATATCTTCTAACTATTGAGGATCTATGTAACTATTGATGATGATAACCGTTCCTGAGCAACCACAATACTTAGTTAATATTTTAATTGACTCGCAGTCGCAATGAATCGTTTTGTCAATAAATAAGTTAACGTTGGTCAAAGCGTTGTTAAGCTACTTACCAATAATTTAAAAAGAAAATAACAAATCATACATTTTCTAATATTTATAATACTCGCACTATTCCTACCGCTTCTAACTCAACTATAGGTACTTCACTTTTTTAGCATTAGAAAGCATAAAATAATAATAACCCAAGACATGCCACGCTGGGCCACACATCGCCATCTAGCCCCAAACTAAGCCGAAGCTTGTACTATGGGTACTAGACAACTGATAAACTTAGGATATTTTTTTTGTAAATAAATACATATTATACATAGAAAACACCTAGACCAATACACATGTTCAACAGACATGTTCGTTCATGAACACAAATGTTTGTACTGTGCAGGAATCGAACCTAGGACACGACCCTTGGCTCAGAAGGCAGAGGTCACTACCAAATGAGCCATCGAGATAGCAAATTTTGGGCTTTTCATACATACTGTGAGGTAAAGGTTAAATAAGCGAAAATGTCATCGTGAAATGTGTGCACTATAAAATATATAATTTGTAATGCGTTTGATTCACATGAAACGCAACGTTTATTAGTTTGACACTTGGTTTGTTTGACTCAAAGTCACTCTTTTATTGTAATTTGTCGGAGTTATGTAAGAAAAAGGTTTACCACCACTGGTTCTTTCTTTATTTACACGATTTCTAATGCTAAAAAAACGGAGTAAAGGTTAGACATTTGCTATGAATTTAATTATTGAAAGATCTGTTATTACGAAATGGAAGCCGTTTCCCACAGAAATGTGTTAAGAATAGAACGGCGTTGTGTGCGCTAAACGCGTGGCTCAATCTTGCGCTGCAATTCTTAAAAGTAAGATGTTTGTTCTATCTAGACATATTTCTGTGCTGCTTCCTCATACCTTTGAGACCTATCAGTCAATAGGCTACTTGACTATTTTAATTTTAGCTTGCTATCGATAGACTAAACCTTGCTAACAGAGATTTTAATCGAGACTTTTCATACAGGTCAGCTTTTTATTATTCTGTCTGGTAACCAAAAAATTATACAAAATCAAACACAGTCAAGTAGCCAATTATGACAGATTAAAAAACATAGCTTTTTTGTTTGTTTCATACTTAATCTTTTAACCGCCGAGAAATGAGACATTCTTACCGACAAATATAAGCGTGCACGGCGTTCAACGGGTTAAGTATCATTACAATTTTGGCTGATTTTTTATTATTCATTTAGGTCTCAGGTATTATGTCAATATGCATGCCTTGTAAAAGAATTTCCTCAATGCAGATATTTTACAAATCAGTTAAATTCAAAGCTAAGCTACAAACAAAAAGTTGCAAAGCAATTTCGACTTGCCCTTAATGATTAAAGTTAGTGTTAGTAGTGGTTAAGTCAAATTTTCGAGCTTCATCACCGTAACATTGAGGGTCCCACGCTCTTTGTAAGGCCATAAGGCTGTGATTCCACTGAGCGCTTCTGCACACGCGCCACCAACCTCTTGTTGCCATTCTCTATATATATAGTAACCAAACACTAGTTTTTTTTTCAATAAATTGATCATATCGTTGCGAGTGTGTTACCCGATCTTCGTAACTAGCAATTTAAAGTCTAGATAATTAAATAACAAAATGTAGTGCTTTATTACTATATGTATAGAAGTTGGCAGCGCGGAGCCGGCGGCGGCGTCGTGTGCAGGAGCGCTGAGGCGGAGTGGAGCAGAAGGCAGTCGTGCTGTGTTGATATTCACCAATCACATGGCTTGAAATACATTATCTCTTGGATTTCTGGCCATTGGTAAAAAGCGGCACAGCTCGTCTCTGCTTCGTCTCAGTGGAACCGTAACCTATTAGAAGGTACTACTTGAAAGTTATGTTGTAAGATCAAATATCGCTAGTAAATTTGCCAAATAAATAGAATGCAAGCACTGATATGTACTTGACTCTTAAGTTATACGAGTAAGGTTTATTTTCGTGAAACAAACCGTTAACTCATACAATACCAAATTCATTGTAACAAGATCAGTGACTAATTGAGCGAAAGTACCAGGAGCGCATAGATTCGTATAGCTATACATATTAATATTTTTTCTTCTCTTTTATCTCCTAATATGAAACATGCGTCGAAATCACGTGATCACTTTCCTGAGCTGTGGGACCCCTCAAGGTGACAACAAATGCCTTACAAAATTACAAAAACATAACCTACATTGCACACTACACGTCATCAAACAACCCTCTCGGAGGTATCGACATTTTGCTCCTAGGGTCATCATACTCCCTCAGAGCCGGCTGGGTGCTGGTCCCGAATCTCGTATCCAACTCGTCTTCTAAGGTTACCTCCGTCCTGTTGTACGGCACCTCGGCTCTCTGGTACCCTGTGGTCTCCTGGGTCCTGTCTGGGCTCGGGGTGACGTAGTAATCTGTGTCGACGTCGTTCAGGAGCCCGGTGTGGGCTGCAACGTGACATACATGCACAATAACTGATGATATGTGCGCTTTTAGTTACGACCTGTTAGTGGTGTGCGTGAGGTGTTAGTTGAATTTTAATATAGTGCGTTTTGAATATTGTGTGTGACACACATTGACAAGGGACTGGTCAAACCAAATAGGGAAAAAATTTAAACAAGAAAAATAAATTACAAAACGGTAATTTAAATAAAAAAATCCGTCAGCATAATGAAACCACGATAAATGAACAAAAAATAAAAAGAACAACCTTTTTCAACAGTTTAGTCAAAGTCGGGAACTATTTTTCCAGAAAATTTGGGCATTTTAAAGTACTGAAAAATAAAATGGCGATGTTAAGATATAGAGAATAAGGCCTAAATGCCTATTTGAAAAAGAATAAACACAACATGTGGCTCATTTTCAGATCAAATCATAAACAATAAGAAATAAAAAGAAGAAAAAAATAAGTACGCCAATAGTAGATGGTTTTGATCAACATACATAGTTCAAAACCGAATATGCAGAAAATTCGTGCAGGTTTCAACACCGAAAATAAAAAAAAAACAAACGAAGAGATCCTAAGAAAGGATGAAAAACAGATAAAATATGTTACACCATACCATAAAAAATAGAAAATAATAGACGACATAAACCACAAAAGACCAAAGACACAGAAGACCAAAACCATAATGAATGTGCAGTGAGCCTTCACCTGTCAAATGACAACATTTATATAAACATACATTGCATTTTTACAACAAGTTACTGAATTCACTATACAAGCGTAATTTTTATAGTTGTATACCTACAGTAAAAATTGTGTATACCATCTATGTAATTTAAAAAAAAAGCCCTGGCTAGCCTGCGAGCTAGAGCTAGCGAGGTCATTAACTCTCAGCTAAGCAATCAGCATCCACATCGTCTGCCCATTATCTGGGGTAGGCCCAATATGTTTTCTTCTTCCATTCATGTCTATCAGCCGTCATGGTATCATTCAATCAGCAAAAAATCAAAAGAAAAAAAAGAACAACAAAACAATGCCAGTACAGTCGACAACAAATAGATAGCGACATCCAAGGTTGTCAAAAAGTTAGAGAGCCAAAGTGGTCAAAAATATCGGTCGGACAGTCTGGGCGCACTCAATAATTTGACCACTTGGTCTGTCTCAATGTTATTGACCGCTTTGTCTGTAACCAGGGCCGTCTCTACCAGGGGGTGCAACGGGTGCAATTATCCGGCCACTTATGTTTTTCGTTGTAACTTTAAAATTTTATTTTAGAACTAGCTGTGCTCGCGACTTCGTCTGCGTGGAATAGTTATTTTTTTCCCCGTTTTTTTTACATTTTCCATTATTTCTTCGCTCCTAATAGTTGCAACGTGATGTTATATATAGCCTAAAGCCTTCCTCGATAAATGGTCTATTCAACACAAAAAGAATTTTTCAACTCGGACCAATAGTTCCTAAGATTAGCGCGTTCAAACAAACAAACAAACAAACTCTTCAGCTTTATAATATTAGTTAAGACATTATCTTTAGCAATATTAAAGACTAGCTGTGCCCGCGACTTCGTCCGCGTGGATTAGTTTCTTTGGGTAGTGATTATACCTAATTGTTAAAAATTAAGTTTCAAACTTATAGCTTTAAAAGCATTTCACAACCCTTCACAACCCTCGGCAGTGGTAATTTTAGGAAACAAAAGAGCAATTTATTGTATTAGATGTACTTTACGTGTTTTTTTTTAATCAAGAAAAAGAATAATTTTATTTTAAGATTACGTGTTTTTTTTTAATTAAGAAAAAGAATAATTTTATTACAAGAAAATGCCTCACCTACACCAAATACATACAATATTATGTATTTATGGGCTCTGACCCCTGGTAGTGCAGTCAATGAAGCGAACAATACGGCCTAACCTCCGAATTTTTTTACTGTGATCCGATTTGCATGAAATTTTGGAATTAGACTTATCTTACCCTTAACTTCAAAAGTGTAAAATGATCTGAACTCCGCCAATTATTTTTAAGGGGTGTAAATGACCCCTTAATGGAAAAATTGAGTTTAAGCCATTTTATCGCTAGAAACCAGTCTAATAGTAAGTGGTGAAATTGTGAAGTGTTTTCTAATACAATTACCTCATATTAAAATCATTTTTAACCCCTTGAAAATCTTACAACCCAAGCAAACAACCCCTAAATTGAAAAAATCACAAAAGATACTTTGGTATGACATAAAAAGATGTAAGTATAGAGTAAGTAATATTTTCATCATCATCATCATCAGCCCGTATCAGTCCACTGCTGGACATAGGCCTCTCCGAATGTTCACCGCTTAGATCAGTTCTGGGCCTCTCGCATCCAGCACTTGCCAGCCGCCCTGCGCAAATCGTCACTCCACCTGGCCTTACGGTTCATGTCCACGTTTCGGCTCCGTATGTCATAACTGGTAGAAGGCACTGATCGAAGACTTTCATCTTTAGGCACTGTGGGATCGACGATGTGAAGACTCGACGTAGTTTCCTAAACGCTGCCCAGCCTAGCTGAATTCTCCTATTCACCTCGTCCTCAAAGTTGTTTCCACCTAACTGCAATGTCTGCCCTACATATTTTTGAACAACTTCGAGGATAGCGCCGTGTACTACAATCGGGTCCGGTAGAACATGTTCATTGAACCTTGGGTTTGTCCAAGTTCATCCATAGGCCGATACGCATAGAGGAGTCAGCCAGTTCATTCAGCATTTGTGTTTTTAGGTCCTGCAGCGATTCTGCCATTATAACGATGTCGTCTGCAAATCGCAAGTGAGAGATGTATTCGCCATTTATGTTGACGCCACGTCCTTTCCAGTTCAGCGTCTTGAACATATCCTCCATTGCATTAGTTAATAGTTTCGGGGAAACGACATCCCCCTGTCTCACTCCTCGATGCAACGGTATAGGCCTTGTTTGCTGATTCTGTATTTGGACGGACATAGTGGCGGCTTCATAGAGACATCTCATCACTTGGATGTATCGCCGATCATTTCACATTGCTCCAAATATTCACTCCGAAACTTTCAGTTACTAAGTAGAAAAAAAATATGATAAATTTTTGGGCCATAACTCCTTAAATTTTTTATGCTATCACAATTTATAAAATACCATTGTCAAGATAATTAAGAGAGCTACTACATCCTTTATTGCAATATATAGTAAAAACCCTTTTTATAAAACGGTGAAGGGTGAAAGGGCTTGAGAGAGGCTGTGATTGCGCTGCCACGCGCTCTTTAAACAATCATATCTCCGTCAATTTTTATTTCACAGAAAAAATAAAAAGACCAAATTGTTGGTCAGAAAAATACCTAAATTTTTAATCCCTACACTTTTATACCTATCTATCGTCATTTTTGAGATATTATGAAAGAAAGGTGGGTTTTTTATAAATTTGAAATTTTCGATTTTTCTTCAATCACGACTTTTTTGAAAACTATGTATCCTAAAGCAGCCAAACTAATACAATCTATCAAACTCTTTATAATTAAGTTAATTCTAGGCGGAATATGATTAATTTTAGTTTTGGTGGAAATGACACTTATTTAAACCCACTGATTCAAAAGAAAAAAACAGTCGATGCTCCTCTTATTTGCAATACAGCTCACTTATTTTACATGTATAAGACTTTTAATAGTGCTCATTTTAAAGCTTATTTCAAGCACTACAAAACCCTTTTTGATTAGAAAGCATAAAATGCATTTGCTCGCTGATAGATGGTATTAACTACATCGATGAAATTTCAGATAAAATAAAAAACGGCTTTGATCTTTAATCTCTAGCTTAATATTGCACTTAGAATACTTTATAAAAAACCAAATTGTTAATTTTTACCTGCTTCAATTTTGTTCCTTATAAAATTTTCGATAAAACTTATATTTTTGGAGATATTTGAAAAAAACCGATGAAAAAAGTGAAAAATTTTCAAGTTTTCAATTGCCAATAACATGAAAAGTATTAGATTTTTCGAAAAACTTTATAGACGATCTTTTGCCTAAATTTAGACCTTCAATGTATATCCGAGGTTATTTTGAAAAAAAAAAACATTGACTTCCGAGAAGGGGTGGCAACCACCCCCAGGGTGGTGGCGGAGTTCAAATCATTTTCACTTTTGAAGTTAATGGTAAGATGAACCTAATTCCAAAATTTCATGCAAATCGGATCACAGTAAAAAAAATCGGACCTATAATGCTTCATTGACTGCACTATAGTGCCTGGTAGCTGACAGCGCGGCGCGGCGCAGATCTCGGCGCGCTTTATATACCTACCCGCGCAAACGGCTCGACGTGATTAGTTAAATCGGCGTAACTTTTTTATTTATGGACCGATTATCATGAAACAAACACTAAATGTTAAGGGAAGCTTCCAGCAATATATTAGTGAAAACCGCATCTTAATCGGATACGCGGCTTCTGAGATTAGCGTGCACAAACATACAGACAAACAGACAAAAATTCCAAAAATCATTGTTTTGGGTACTATTGCATTAATAAAGGCCTCCCATAATATTTTTTCACATATATCTACCATGTACAGACAGCGACTCGTTACATTTTTATTATATGTATAGATATAGATTACATCATTACAGATGAAAAACACTAAAGTATGTTGGTGTTGTTTACATTGACGATAAAAATCATCAAGCGCTTAGTTATTATATCCAAAGGTATGCTACAATAAAGAATTGTCGGTTAATTGTGCCTCTTGTGTATTTGACAGCATTGGATGTCGCTATCTATTTGCTGCGGACTGTACAATCAAGAAAGAAAGAAGTATAGTTGAGGGCGAGCCATTTTGATCCGGGAAAAAAAAGCATTAAATTTGAGCTTGTAATAGTGAATCCAGTACAATTCGTAGATCCCTACTGACTAGATGTGTAATCGTATTACCTCCGTCGCGGTCGTCCCTCGCGCTGCGGTAGTTCGAGAACCGGTTGCTGTAGTCGCGTCGGCGGGACAGCGACTCCTCGGCCCGTTGGCGCTTGCGTTTTTCTGTACAGAAGTAGTTTATGAAAAACCACCAGGTGAAGACTGAAGAAAGAGGTAGGGCATAGCGAATCTTCGCTCGAATTGAGCCGCCCGTCCGGGGAAGGACCTCCACCCTATAGAATACCGCAGTCAAATGACCTCTGGGTCGTGTTTCTGCCGGTGAGTAGGGTTTCCGGAGCTCGTGGGGGGTTAGGATTGGGCCGGCATGGCGGTGGCAACTGACAGGTAACTGACCAGTTACTTGCCCGTTGTCA
The DNA here is from genome assembly GCA_031163375.1 of Conogethes punctiferalis. Classification (NCBI taxonomy): domain Eukaryota; kingdom Metazoa; phylum Arthropoda; class Insecta; order Lepidoptera; family Crambidae; genus Conogethes; species Conogethes punctiferalis. The sequence continues at coordinate 14,667,021 of CM062084.1, forward strand.
CAGCGACTTGGGCTTCTCTTTCGCTTTCCATCAGGCGTAGGGAACCCATTATGTCGAGCCACTATAAAAAAAAACTAGTACGATGTCAGTAGCTTAAGGGTGCGGTTTCTCTAAGCGGAGCAGAGCGGAGACCAGCCGCATTCATTAATGCTTGAAATCCACATCTTTCTCGATTCAGAGTTTTTTTTATGCAAGAGGCGGCAGACGAGCAAATGTGATGCCTGATGGTAAGCCGACTCTGCCCATGCACTCCCATGGCCTTTCAAATAGGAGTATGGTCGTTTTTTGAAAGATCATCTGCAGAAGGACTACTTAACCTTTGTTTGTCCAGTGGGCAGCAACTTGCAGGGATACGGGTAGCGTGGAAGCATTGAGCCGCGTCCCTGTCCTGGCCAGTCGCAGATGACAAGCGGACAGCAGTCCTGGTCCGAAGAGAGCAAATACCCTTACCCCGGCGGACGTCGTGAAACCTAAGGAGGATCAGGCGAGAGCCCGAAGCACCCATGCCTCGTGAGGGCTTGGGTCAGCCGTTACGTCACCACCGCGCTAGGGCGTCGCATCCTATCTTCTTAGATGGGGCCTATGACGGCCGGAACTCCTGGTCTTCTAAGGTCTACCTGTTCAAAGCTACAACTGACCTCGTTTGACGATCTCCCGGCCCTCGTCCACCAGGTCGGTGGTGAGGTCGTCGTCGCCCACGAACTGCTGGAAGCCGCCCTTGATGAGCAGCATCCATGTCCTGTGACTGTCACGTCACCGCCCCGTGAGAAGGTCGCATCCTCTCTTCCAAGACGGCCGGTACTCCCGGTCAAGGTCTACCTGTCCAAAGCTACAACTGACCTCGTTTGACGATCTCCCGGCCCTCGTCCACCAGGTCGGTGGTGAGGTCGTCGTCGCCCACGAACTGCTGGAAGCCGCCCTTGATGAGCAGCATCCATGTCCTGTGACTGTCACGTCACCGCCCCGTGAGAAGGTCGCATCCTCTCTTCCAAGACGGCCGGTACTCCCGGTCAAGGTCTACCTGTCCAAAGCTACAACTGACCTCGTTTGACGATCTCCCGGCCCTCGTCCACCAGGTCGGTGGTGAGGTCGTCGTCGCCCACGAACTGCTGGAAGCCGCCCTTGATGAGCAGCATCCATGTCCTGTGACTGTCACGTCACCGCCCCGTGAGAAGGTCGCATCCTCTCTTCCAAGACGGCCGGTACTCCCGGTCAAGGTCTACCTGTCCAAAGCTACAACTGACCTCGTTTGACGATCTCCCGGCCCTCGTCCACCAGGTCGGTGGTGAGGTCGTCGTCGCCCACGAACTGCTGGAAGCCGCACATGGTGAGCAGCCGGCTGCCGAGCGAGAAGTGCGTGGCGAGGCACAGCAGCACCACCAGCATCGGGAAGTAGATGTTGAACCCGCCCGCGATTATGCCCAGCACCTCCATGTGGCCCATTATCTGAATTAATGGAGGAATGTTCCGATCAACCTTCTTAAAACTGGCAACTCATTCATTGGAAGTGTAAAATCTATATCTTCTTCTATACTTATAATAAAACTGTAGAGAAGTCAATTCTGTACATTGAATATATTTTCAAAATAACTATGAGGGGTTGATTAGTGATCGATACTGATGCTAAAATGCAATCAGTAAAATTTTTGTCCGTCTGTCCTTCTGTCTGTCTGTCGGTCTGTATGTTCGTTATAGAAACAAAAACTACTAAACGGATTTTAACGAAACTTGTACAATTACTCTTCATACTCCTGGGCAGGCTATAGGATACTTTTCATCACGCTACTATCAATAGGAGCAGAGCAGTGAAGGTAAATGTTGGGAAAACGGGAGAATTTTTAATCTGTATGTAAAACATACAGATTAAAAATTCTCCACGGGCATCACGCATAAACTACTACATGGAATTGAATGCGGTTTTTCACCAATGTATTGTTAGAGGTCTACCTAAAATTTAGACACCATTTTATAGAAGTCCGTTATTTTTGAAACCCGATATCCACGCGTGCGACGCCGCTGGCACAGCTAGTTTTTAATAAAATACCGCAAAATATTGTTGATCTACCTATACATAGATTTAAATTTCGCATTAAGTCCTGTTTGATGTCTAAAGGTTATTATAGTACAAGATTACATGAATGACAATAAAACATGGACAAGAGCAGACTAATAGGCCACACCCACTAAGGGCGTTGATTGGTGAAATTTAGACCTGCATATAAAATATCCTAGACTTGGTTGCTTATGCCATCTCCACTTTGTATTTGCTCCGTGGTTGCCCGCGCCTCGTTTGTTATGCAGCAGATTGCACCACGGGCAGGTGAGGTTGGCGAGCGAAATGATGAAAGGCCGCTGCCTTACATCCCTTCCATCTGAGGGTAACTGAGAATATTATAAAGCCTCACCTTAGTATAAGCAGTCTCCACAATCTTGGTCCCATCGCCGGCCCTGTACCGCGCGTCCATATGCACCAGGCTGAGAAAGTTCAGGCACATGGCGGGCGTGAGCCGGCACGCCATCATGCCCGAGAAGATGAGGCTGTACTCGTTGGTCTGGTGGTGCGGCGCCAGGTAGTACAGGTTGAGGAACCGGATCTTGAGCACCGTGGAGAACGCGCAGTAGAACATGTACCCGATTATTATTGTTGATATCCACTGGAAGGGAAGGTGTGGTTATTGGCGTGTATCATCGTTCGTTTGGGATAGTACGGAGGTCCCTGCCTGTCGTCATCATGGGCCTTAGAATAGGGGAGATGACCATGGTTGAATTTCCAGTTATTTGATGGTTGAAAGAAAGAACCATTAAAATAACACTTATTTGAGAAATCACAACAAAATAGTTTTGCAAATTGGGAGCGCGATAGGCCTGCAAAGTTCATCGGGAAAGTCAATTTCAAAAGTGTAAAATTAATCAAAAATCAATATAACACTGTTTAAGGCACATTAGTTAAAACATATTTTGATATGAAACCCATAACATAAACGCACTATTTAATATAGCCATCGAACAAGCTTCTTAAATGAGGTATACCTCAACACCACGCAATTCGAAATCGTGACGTCACGTTAAGCTAAACGCTGCCGCCCGTTTCCTAATATTCCCTTAACCGTCTTCTACGACACCCACGGAATGAGATGGGGTGGTCCTATTCCGGATCTAGAATCCGGAAACCACAAACACATTTTGCAGAAAAAAAACTTACCAAAATAGCAGCATAGTTGTAATTACTCGTAGCCGCCGACACTATATGCGCGAATATGGACAATACGGGGCGTTCAGAGAAGAACGTCATCTCCGACCAGATGATGGCGACCGACATCACGCCGGTCACCACCGCCATCGTCTTGAGGAAGTACTGCTTCAGGAAACACTCCCAGTACCATTCTGGAAACAGTTATCATAATTTAAACACTAGAAATAAGCACAAGCTTGCCGTTCCACGTCTGAGGCTGAGTAGGGTGAGTGGGTCGTTTGTAGGATTGGGTATCAAAATGTTCAACAGGTTACCGGAACCGGAACAGGTTGCCGGAACCTGATGTTAAGCGGTAACCGCTTAACATCAGGGGGGCATAAGATTGTTTGCCACCTAAGTGGTAGGTATACAAAAAAGTAGTCATAGATTGTCAGGGTAGAACTGTTCATCATCATCATCAGCCCTTCGTAGTTCACATAGGCCTCTCGAAATGTTCACAGCACTCCACTCCAGGACTGTTCGTTGTATTGTAATTTCAGATTGGGAATTTAAATAAGAGGGACTGATCTGATCTCTATATGTACAATTACTTATTTCTTTAGAACAACCAAAAAGAATACGCTTTCATACGAGTATAACGTTTAGTTTGACAGTTCGCGGTAAACTAATTAAGTTATTATGCCATTCAATGTGAAGCTGGTCTGATTTTTAATTTAAATGAAATACCTATAAATGTGTAAATATTATAGGTATTGAATGAAATATCTATAATACAGGTAACGCGACTTTACAACTACATACATTGTCATTAAGGCCGTACACATGTTAACACGCGTTTTCATTATGTACTCGTAGTTGTGAACGCGCGTTGAACGCTTGTCATCTGAACAGAGTTTAATGCAGTGCAGTGTACTTTAGCATACTTACCGAGCACGGGCGGGTACAGAATCCTTGCGAGGCGCGGCCTCGGCGCGGGGAAGGTGTGTGCGAACCGTTGGTCCGGCGAGCGCAGGTTGGCCGCCACATCCTCGAGGTGGAAGATCCGCTCCAGCATCATGCCCCACTGGGTCTCCGTCCGCTGCAGTACGTGCAGCGCCTTGATTGTCTGCCAAATGTAAAATAGATTTTTGTAGCAAGTTCACACTGTACGGTTTGCTTCTATAAGGAAGGGTGCTGGTCCGGAAGCGGTTATAAATTAAGTCTTTGACTGCCGAGAAACTAGACACAATAGAAAAACTATTGTTTATCGGTCACCGGTGACCGTCATGGCGCTAAACGTGTTAAACAATACTTTTTCTTTTTATTATTTATTTTAAAAAAAGTTATTCTTAAAAAAAAGTAAAAGTTAAGACCAAAATGTATCACTATTAATTAATTATTATTTTTCGGTAGACTGTAATCGATCGATGTGAAATTCTGAAACTAAATAAAATTATTATGTCACGCGTTTAATTATTAACAGTCTCACGATCGTTTACAATCTACCGGAAAATAATATGTTAAATTGTTAGCATTTGTTACGGTTCACAATCTTTCGACAGTTTACAATCGCGCAAGCTGGATTATAATCTAACGGTATCATGGTGAAATATCGTCGGCGTCAATGCTGGGGCCCTACTATGGGCTCTATCAATTAAATTGTTCAAAATCGATTTTAGTTCGTATATTCGAACACGGGAGGGACAAATGGGCAGGATTTATGGTGCAAAAGTAAGCGATCCGTTCCCGGGACCTTGTAGCTGCAATTTGTATTTTTAACTATTAGTAAAGCTTTTTAGAGAAAGTTTTTTTTGTTTCCTGTAAATTTTTTTTTTGTATTAATAACGTCCTGCGTTGACTCCGACGATATACAATATTGTTTCGACATCAAGGTATGGTATTACCTTCTTATGCAGATTGACGAGCGACTTGAAGGAGGGCGCGGCGGGGCGGTAGGGCGCCGGCCGCGCCGTGAGCCGGTCGCGCAGCTGCACGGGCAGCTTCTGCACGATGGTCTCCACGTGCCGGTGCAGCGGGTGCCCGGCCGCGACGGCCGACGACGCCGCCTGGAGACTCTGTTACGACCACATAAGGCGCATATTGCAATGACTAAATAACACTAGACATCCCACACAGGGCCACACCTTTGAGACTCTGTGACGAGTGACGACCACATAAAGCGCATATTGCAATGACTAAATACCACTAGACATCCCACACAGGGCCACACCTTTGAGACTCTGTGACGACTACATAAGGCGCATATTGCAATGACTAAATAACACTAGACATACCACGCAGGGCCACACCTTTGAGACTCTGTGACGACTACATAAGGCGCATATTGCAATGACTAAATAACACTAGACATACCACGCAGGGCCACACCTTTGAGACTCTGTGACGACCACATAAGGCGCATATTTATTTTATTTTATTTTATTTATTTATACACATGACAGATTACAATCAAAATAATTACTTACATATAAAATACACAATTACAATCTGGATTGTAATCCAAATATATGTGTAACAAATATACTTATGCAATGACTTAATAACACTAGAAATCCCACGCAGGGCCACACCTTTGAGACTCTGTGGCGACCACATAAGGCGCATATTGCAATGACTAAATAACACTAGACATCCCACGCAGGGCCACAGCCACACCTTTGAGACTCTGTGACGACCACATAAGGTGCATATTGTAATAAGTAAATAACGCAAAATATGCCACACAGCGACATCTAGAGTGCCAAACTAAGCCGAAGCCCACTGCCATGTTGGCCTATTGGGTTATTCTGGCTATACGCTGATCCTAAACGCGACCATCATCACTTCACGGATTTTAATGAATGACTTCTTTGGCTGAGGAAGGTATGCGGGCCCTTTTCCCAGTGGGCAAGTGACCAGTGCCGCTTCATTGATAGGGATTAGATCAAATATAAAGTGCCTAGTTTCTGTCAAACCTAACATAATAGTCTTCTGTCAAAGTCATAGAGGCCCCATTATCCTAATATGCCCAGGGCCTCAAAAAGGTAGAAAATGGCCCTGAAGGTATGTATGTACATTCTTCCACCAGGGATGCCAATAAGTCAAAGAATGTTCCTTGTCTAACCCTCTACCTCAGGTTGACCAGCAATATTACATGACAGATATTTTATTTATTAAGTATTTACAACATTACTTACATCCAAAATCTCATCAACAGTTTCTTCAGCTTCACACTTATCAGTGCTCAATTTAGCTAACTTGAAATAGCTATGTGTAAGAGAGTAGTTCTTCTTAGAACCATTCCATAAACTCCTAGGGACCTCCACTAATGCATAACCCAGCAGAAGGATCAAGAGGAACAGACCCCATGTGTTACTTGCTGAGGATGCTATGGCCTTTATCTTAGGGCCATCGATACCATCATTTTGGAAGGCCAGGTATATGAGCAGGATGCCACATATCAACAAGTATGATCCATAATATATGGCATTGTCAACCAAGGCAGATTTGAGCTTGCCCTTAACTGTGAAGTCTCCGGCTTTACTATAAGATTGCATCATTGGCATTATAAGCCTGAAACAAAGAATATGAAGGTTAATTTTTGCTAATGCTAACAGTCAATTACAAACCTCCATTTTGGTAAACATAATTTTAAAATAATAAAATTTGGTTATTAAAATTATCAAAAAGGTCTATGCTATTATTATTCTATGTGTCTTAAATATCTATCCTTCTTAAATACACCTAAAAAATGATTCACTATTTGAGTGTTTAAATATCAAATAAATTTTCTGTACCATCTGCAAATTGTACACAGTTTATTGGCAACTAGCTTTCCGCCCGCGACTTCGTCCGCGTAAAGTTTTTTTTTCCAAAATAAAATTGTGCCTATGTTACTCGTGGATAATGTAGCTTTCGAATGGTGAAAGAATTTTTAAAAACGGTCCAGTAGTTTTTGAGCCTATTCATTACAACCAAACAAACAAAGTTTTCCTCTTTATAATATTAGTGTAGATAAATAATTGACATAACTAAAAATAAAATATATTTATATAGCAGGATTTTAATTGCACATACCTTTTTGAACCAAAATATGTATTTGCCCGTAAATCCTACTATAGGTATAAATATATTTTATGATGCAACACAAAGGTTTAAAAGTTACTATCTAAAAATACCCTAAATTGTATTTATCCTCATTTAAACATGAATAAATTTATTTTAACTATTGTTTTTTCCGCATAATCTGTAAGCTCTGGAGTGAACTCCCAGCCGCAATGTTTTCTGTCCACTACAAATTGTTGTCCTTCTTCAAATGTGGTCTAAAGAGAGTTTCTTTTCTCACAGTAAGCAGCGGCTTAGCTCTGCCCCTGGCATTACAGACTCTTAGCAGCGGTAACCTTTTAACATCAGATGTGCCCCTTGCATGTCTGCCACCCGCAGTAATAAATAAAAAACAAATTTTAAATTTGATCTATTATGAGACCTGCTGCTCTTTCTGATTATAATCCGCTGCTCACTCCAATTGGTAATATTCTATATATTATAACAAGGACTTTAAAATATTATAGTGGTGAATCAATAAAAACATAACCATACCAAGTCAAGCATTGTGATGTCCAATACACCACCCTCCATAGGTTGGGGAACACAGACGCATCGACATTACTCCAGGGCTGCTGGCAGTGAGACGTGGGCGGTACGGGCGGTACCGGTGCCACCGTCGTTGATGCATTGCCTGCTTGTGTTGCTTGCGCTGCTTTCAAAGTAGTTATGTTTTCGTTTATCAAACATTGTTGGTAAACAGTCTGGAACAATTGAAATTTTATTTTAAAAGTGAGGTGTATGAATGTATTATGGCCTTATCATTAAATTACTAAGTTCACAAAATGCATCATATTTCATAATGTCACACCTTTTTCCCAGAGGGATAGGCAGAGACCACATCCTTCCATTTGTTATGATCCTGGCACACAACTTTGGCACATATTAAATATGTGATGATGCAAATTTTTTATTACATTACTAAATTTGCATTTAATTTAAATAATAAATCAATTAGCAAATCTTGCAGAAAGTATTTGTTTATAGAGCATTATGGAATAACATATCAGTATGGAACTATATTTAGCATCCCAAAATGCATTCAAAGTCCAATCTTATTAGGTTGTCAGGAGTTCCTAAATTGTTTATTATATTATATTATTGTATATTAAGTGATTAAATGTTACACAAGTTTCTCAATATTAGATTATAATCTGTATAAGAGAGTAAAATTGAGACTAAGATTGTTCACTAAGAAACTTACCGATGTCACATCTAGCGGCAAAATGAACATAATTACAAATGAGAAATACCATGCCGTTAACACTGAGACAGTCACTATCAAGTGATTCCTATAGCAGTCCCCATATCTGTACAGCAAAGTCGCCGCTAGCACGAACGCCGAAACAAGTTCTATCACAAACAATGTGTACACCATTTTCACAATCTATTAATTACACTAAAAGGTTAGTCTTTCTTTGCTGTTTTTTGTTTTTCTCTCCAAACCCTTGCTGCCTCGTGTTGGAGCTCCTCAAAACGTATCTGCGTCGGTGACTTCAGAGGCAATAATCTAGGACGCTCGATTTCGCACTCCTGAGGGCATTCTTCGTAAAACAAGAGACCTGTATCAGGCAAAATAGGGTCAAACTCGATGATTTTGTCCCCTGACCCTTTCGCTTCAGACATCTTATGAAGAAAATGTTGGTCGTAAAAACATCGTTGTGTTTGTACTCCAATTGGCTTGTAATAAATTAAATTAAAAGAGGAATTCGTAAAACTTTTGATAACATCACTCGCATCATCACATCACCAAATCACAATTGTCAGAAATGTCAGATTTTGTAAATCAATCAAGACCACAGTGTATATAGTACCGTGTTTCTGTTTACACACTGCTGATGCCTTCGTTTATTCAGCATTCTGCTTTACATGATAAATTGCCACGTATTACGAATTCCATTTTTGGGATCATTTTGTTCACAAAAGAAATTCAGTTCTTACTTACCAAACTTATAGAATGTAGTAAATCATATTTTATCAAATTTATCGTCAACTTGCAAGAACGATGAATTGAAAACATCTTTGCTTGTAGTTTGATAGTCCTTCGTAGGGCCCGTAGGGGCCTAGAGCTTTAAAAGCAAGACCTAGTAGAATGAGATTATAAATATCCTTCTATACAGGAAAATACCTATATGTCCATCACCCAAGAAAACATATTTATGTCATCATCATCAACAGCCTATTGCAATCCACTGCTGGACACAGGCCTCTCCAGTTGTTCGCCACCCAGGGCAAACATTTGGAGGATATACCCATAGGTAATCGCCACACTGGGTAGGCGGGTTGGCGATCGAAGGGCGTAGCTTCTTGCTCCGGTGACGCTGCTGCCCGTCATCGGCCTATGATATTTAGCTACGCCTTCTATCGTGATGGTTTTACCGCCACTAGTCAGTTTTCCAGAGCCTCGTTGTTGTTCGGCAGGATGCACCACGGGCAGTTGAGGATGGCTTGGAGCGTAAAGGTGATAGGTCGCTCCCTTACATCCCCTTGCATTTATCCCCTTACATTTATGTACCACTAGCTGTGCTCGCGACTTCGTCCGCGTGGAATAGTTATTTATTCCCCTTTTTTTTTACATTTTCCATTATTTATTCGCTCCTAATAGTTGCAGCGTGATGTTATATAGCCTAAAGCCTTCCTCGATAAATGGTCTATTCAACACAAAAAGAATTTTTCAATTCGGACCAGTAGTTCCTGAGATTAGCGCGTTCAAACAAACAAACAAACAAACAAACAAACTCTTCAGCTTTATAATATTAGTTAAGATAAATTAAACACTAGGTATTATTATTTTTTATGTGTAACCGGAAAATAGCAAGAATCGTAAGTTTATTAATTTCGTAGTTGATTAACTTACGGAATCTATTATCCGGCAGTAATATAATAATTTACGATTTTGACACAAGTAAAATCGTCCTCAAATGGGCCTATTGTTGTTCAATGTAGGTAGGACTATTTAACGGTGCATTACACTTAAGTTCCCTGATAGATTAACGGTATAACATCACGTGAGTCATTGATTGAATACATTTCAACTGCCGTTTATTATTTTCCGGAAGTTAATCAACTACCTAGGAAATTGATCAATTTACTAGTTTTGTTATTATACGGTGACAACATTATACACATCTGCCTACCCACATTATGGGTATATCTACATACTTTAGCTGAAGGAAAACGTATTCAGGTAAGAGATTAAAATAATGTGATGTGGCTGTTATGGCTATATGTTTACAATATAAGTAGGTACCTAAGTAATATTGTAGCCACGTAAGCCCAAATATTTTATACTTACGAGGAAGGAAATCCTTTTTCGATGGATATTGGCCGACGGATTCTTAGCGCAAGTGAGCTGACTATCGAGGATCGGTCCTCTTCGGATTATATTTTATAAGTAGCTATGACGGAAGGCTACTGATAATTTTTATTTTTCAATGTAAGTAGGTACCTACCCTAATTTTTTCACTCAATGCGGATAGAGGGGACATGTTTCCTCTTACCTTGTGCACGGTATAAGTACTTTTGTTTTCGTCGATAAATGTTTGCAACAAATAGATGGCAAATGGGTACCTATTTAAAGAAATAATACCTACCCTGAACCTAATCTCATAATTTTAGTATATTGGTGGTAAAAAAGTTTATGGACCTTTGATAACCTAAACAATAACAATGCTGCATTTTCATATAGCCATGATCTAGTAAAAGTTGCTTCACTTCGACGTGAAAATATAACAAGAGGTACGTATCTACTCTTCGTACGATCGCATAAAATCGTGGGCAAGTTGTAACTCCGCCATACCTTGCTCCCAGCGGATAACCGGGCCTAATAAAACAAAATAAAACGGTTACAGAACCCGCCGCAGTGTTAAATCTTCTATAAAACTGGAACAATTCCATTTCGCGCCGGTTGAGGGTGCCGAATATTTCGCGTCTACCGACGTTTTATTGTTCCGTGAACTCGTTGCTTTAAATCTGTGATTCTTACCAATGTCACCTAGCAAATTTACGCGAGTTCCCGAAGGCAGATAATGTAGTTTGCTTTCTGTATTTGAATTGATAAGCCGCGGCGATGCAACGTAGTCTGAAGTTATCGAAAAGTATAACCCAAGTAACCTCGTTGTATTGTGTACCTACCTACTACTTATTAATAAGAAAACATTTATTCATCGCATCCATTTATCGGAAAACATTTTGGGCCATTGGTCCTGCGCGTACCTAGGTATATCTTAAATATTCTAGATACGAGTAGGTACCTACCTACCTATATCTTTCCGGGCGTGCCGAACTGTCGTCTCACCTCCTGGCATTATGACTGTGAGAGAAAAGATAGACCAGTTTTGCGCACTCACTTTTATGCATTTAAATATATCTAATGCAAATAAAAATATAAATAAATAAATATCAGACAACATCACATACATTGCTCCGATCCCAAAGTAAATAGCTTAAGCACTTGTGTTATGGATATCAGAACAACGAAGGTACCACAAATAAATACTTAAATACAAATATAAACACCCAGACACGGAACAAACACAAGTGTTCATCACACGAATGTTTATCCCGGGTGGATATCGAACCCACGACCCTTGGTTCAGAAGGCAGGGGTCACTACCAATTGAGCCACCGAGCCAGTCATGTAATGAGGTTATGGCGGGCGATGTAGACTTAATTTTATAAATGAACTTTTCTAAATTGTCTCCAGGCTGAGCGTTCTGATAGAAACCCGTGTCCCGCCTGGCATTTGGCATTCACCCAGGATAAGTCCTGGAACATCATAACCAAGGTTATGAATACCTACGTATCAATGTTAAGAACAATTTGCACAAACAACAGAGCAAAGTAAATAAATCTGTAGTCACCTGTCTTTACAAACAGAATTCATAGAACGTGAACATTTTCTATTTTCCCTTGTAGGCACCGTGCCAATTCTTTGGTAGATAAGATAACAGGTTGACCTATATGTAGGTAGGTACATAACTACTGATAGTAGGAACCATTTTATCAGGAAAGTGAAATTTTATCGCATTTTAAAATAGTTAAGGAACTTCTTTTTGTGGTTATATGTCAATGCACGGTTGTGCTTATGCCAGGTAAACGCTGCTGCCCATTTCCTGATATTTTGACTGGCTCGGTGGCTCAATTGGTAGTGACCCCTGCCTTCTGAACCAAGGGTCGTGGGTTCGATTCCCACCCGGGACAAACATTCATGTGATGAACACTTGTGTTTGTCCCGTGTCTGGGTGTTTATATTTGTATTTAAGTATTTATTTGTGGTACCTTCGTTGTTCTGATACCCATAACACAAGTGCTTAAGCTACTTACTTTGGGATCGGAGCAATGTATGTGATGTTGTCTAATATTTATTTATTATTATTATTTATTTCCTTAGTCGTCTTCTACGAACTCCACAGGAGATGGGGTGGTCCTAATCGGAAACCACTCACAATGCACAACATACCTAAATACACAAACAATATAATATATTTTTCAAAAGATGTATCAGAAAAAGAAATACTCATTGTCAATTACCAAAAAACCGCTTTAGCGCAAAATGGAACAGCCCCTCGTAGCGGCAATTAGGTTAGCCGCAATAATGCCTGCGAGCAGGGTTGCCATCGTTGGCAAACGTATTCTGAAATTCAGATGGCATTCTCTTTTATTTTATGTCGTTTGTTTACTTAAATGGCATTAGGTACGACTTATGGTTTTTGCCAAATTAGATAGAGATAGATAAAAACTCTTTATATCACAAAAACACAGACATTACAGAAAAACACATTACAAACAACACAAAGTACAATCTAGGCGGTATTATCGATCCTATCTTATATTAAATTAGATTAAAGTTAATAAAACGTTACGGGGTTTTGTCTTCGGCATTACGCTTGACAAGTAGGTTGGTGATCGCTGTTTGTTTTTTTTTGTACATAAGTAAATGCCGCTGCCCATTTCTTGATATTCCATAAGTCTTCTACGACACCGATGAGAGGGGTGGGTCCTATTCTAAATCCGGAAACAACACGGACATTATAAAAATGGCAGTGACGATTGACAGGTTATTTTTATTTCTTTTTATATATTTATTTGTTACACATGTAACATACATAAAATAATCTTACAAGCTAAGGCCCCAAAAGTAATCACATGACCATGTTACTCGCCCGTTGTCGCAGGAACTTGGGATTCTCTTTCGCTTTTTAGCAGGCGTTGGAAAACCATTAGGTATGTCGTGCTGCTATAAAAAAAATATGAAAAAAAACAACTTAAAAAATTGGAAACGCAAAGGTAAATATACCTACCATCGCTTGGTGGGAACCCTATTACAGAATTCCGTGGTCTGCCCATCGGCTCCTCCCTTCCGACTGTTACAGCTGATCACCTGACTTAACGGCCGCAATGCTGAACATTTATTGTCATTGCTTCTGTTTGTTTGTTTCGCCATTATGCGTTTTGTCGCATTCTTTCTTATTCCTACTATTTTTGATGAAAAATTTAAATGAAATTTCTATGAAACGACTTTATAATGGAAGGTAAATATGACATTCTATTCTACCCATTCAGAAGATCGCTTCTACCGAGAAGAGCTAACAAGACAGTAGAGAAGAGCTAACAAGATCATCGGACGAGTAGTAGAATGCAATGTCCCAAGTCCCAAGGACTCTCACGGTGATTTTCGCCCCTACTTTCATTGTACGAGCATTCAACTAGGGAACTCTTCGCAGGACTTTTTGTTCCCCGAGATTTACAACCTTCAAATGTTCAAGGCGAGAGGTAATCAGTATTTTCGCGGTTATTGTGATACTGTCCGTTGACAGACAGACGGATGGACAGGCGGACAGCGAAGTCTTAGTAATAGGGTTCCAATTTTACCTTTTGGGTACATATGGAACCCTAAAAATTTAATAAGAACTCGGTTATACCTCTTTTCAACGATTTCCAGACGGAATAGTTTTTCAAACAACGGAATTTGGATTTTAAAAGGTCATACGGTCTAAGGATCTTCAGACATACCTAAATTAGGCTCTTTATACCCAAAGATATCAGATTTGATGATAAGGCTGCGAAGCGGCTATTTGACGAGGGTCAGAGCTGTTGTGATGCTGTGTTGTCCGCCGTCAGCGCAGATCGCCATCCATTGTTGTCTGAGCCACGCAAAACCTTTTTAGTCTTGCCTTTTATTTGCACTATCAAACACAGAGATTTGGAAGCCATTTTGTGTTCTACTTTGAGAAAAAACATCTTAGTTCAAAATATCGAGTTAGAAAAGACCACATTCGGCAATTTCTGTATATGGGTCATTAAATTGCCTGTTATTTGTGCCAATCTTTTTTATAATTTTATTTTATTACAAAGTTGAAGAATTCGATTATGATTATTTAATTTCCTGTGATAATAAATTCATAAAATTTTTCAATATTCTACCTACTGGATAACATATCTGAATACTTCGCTTTGGGTGTTTATTTATTTATTTATGAGGATATCCAACATAAGACATACACATGTTTCTCGTGTTCGTAAGCGGTTTAAGTAACTTACTAACAAAACAACACTCAATTCATTTAGCTTATCACGACGTCATTTGGCGCCGCGAAAGGCAAAAGTTTGGGAACTTCTTATATGACCAATTTGGGGTGATCAGGCGTTAACTCCAATTCAAAGTGGGCAAGGTATTATAGTAACCAAACTGTGAGCACTGACGAGGGTCGGCGTTGTTTGCGCACCGTCCCAGTCGCTTCACCGCAAATTACCGCCCACTGCTGTTCAAAGCTCACAAATTCCTCTAAATTCGGATTAATTTCTTCGGAGAGGGCTGATTACTGGCTTTAAGACTTATCGGGACCATCGCTTGAATTATTTATTGTGTAGCTATTGAGCGAAACAATTTTTTTATCGGTGTGGCTCAGCACATTGGGTAGTGGACTCTTGCCTTCTGAACCAAGGGTTGATTCCGGGACGAACGTTCGTCTAATTGATGTTTGTTCGTTCCGTGTCTGGATGTTTGAATCAAGCATAAAGCATGGCTTTTCCGTGGATTCATCTTTTATTGTCAACATATCGAAGAATTTTTTAAATATCTCTCTTATACGAGTTATAAAGCTTTAAAGTTCAGACAGAGAGATCCGATGCTATGTGTATGGACAGTAATGTTCCATTTTGGTCTATATTACGGTAGATAAGTAAATATAAAATAATATTTCTGATAATATCTCCGTTGTTTGAATCTTTAGCCTATTAAGCTCTAGTGATACAAAGTTGCGTGATGTTTACTCATAAGTAACTTTACGTTCATGTAAAAGGGAGGTTCCTGATGAGGGTCGGGTCAGCTACTGTTTATTCGCCGGCCGAGTGGCGGTCGCAGACATCCATTGTTGCTTTGTACCGATTCTTTGACAGAGTCACAGCGGTTTAATTAAATTGTCAAATATCCCTTTGTCTGCGGAGAAATGTTAATATGTATATGTACAATATTGTGACTGACTGAGCGTTGGTAGCCTTAAAACTACATACATTTTTGTTTAGGCCGTTCACATGCAGCGTGTGTCCACGCGCTCTAACAACCATCGCACGAGCTTTTTTTAACCCCCCTGCTGCAGACGTAGCACTCACGCAACGAGCTCCGGTAACCCTACTCACCGGCAGAAACACGACCCGGAGGCCATTTAGCTACCTACGGTATTCTATAGGGTGGAGGACTTCCCCGGCGGCTAAATTCAAGCGAAGATTCGCTATGGCCTAGAACGCTCTTTCGACTATTATCATCTGAACGGGATCTAAGGCAATTGCCTTCCAAACGGGAGACAGGGGGCTTAAACCCTGCCACTTACATTGGTACTTTAAAAACACATTGGCATTTTCAAATTTGAAATTCATTATGTATGTTTATTCGACGCTCTTACGTTGAAGCAAAACAATGTGTAGGTTACACGCTTGTGACGAAATTTTTTGGTTGTGTTAAAACGACCTTATCGCCCTAGTTTAGGGAAGCCTCGAGCCGTTCGGAGGGGACAAACATGACCTTCTTAAATAAATCTATTTTATAAGAATCAATCAATATACACCAACCAACTGAATTCAAACTTAGCTTAAAACTGCTATGATGACAAAAGCAGCAGGATTAAGTAAGTAAGAAACTTGTATTGTAGACCGTATCTGTCGCCCCCAAATGTCACTAATCACATTAAACAGGAAATAGACCCAAGAGCACATTAATCGGAACGAGTTTTACTATATGGACACAAGTAGGTAATGAAATCATGAAATTCGAGACGAAAAAATAAACCTTGACAGCACTCTCTTAAATTCTCTTTTAACGCGAGCTTTCACCTTTAAGGTTATACCTCTTTAGAACATCGGAAGTCCTATTAAGTACACTATTTTATAGCCGTGTTCCTCTGAACCCTCCTAAATCTTGCAAGATGTAGCCAGGGAGTACCTATTACGTTCTCCTAACTCAATGGGGTCTATATTTATATGCATGGCTTACTTAATGAAATTAGCTGTAGGTATAATTGGATCAGGATCGAGAAAATTTAAGAACAATAAAATTGGAGAGGTCTATATCGAGCAGTGGACTACGAATAGCTGATTATGATGATAACGGGCTGGTTTCCGCAACTCACCGTCAGTATTTTGTGTGGGGTGGGATTTCTACCATGGGAATCTAATCAAATCATGAGAGATGAGCAAACTGCGCTAGGATGATTGAGGCAAGCAGTTTCTTGATGCTGCTCTCGCCCTTGCCGAGGGACCTTTGGGTGGAAATTCACCCCAAGCTCCCTCTTATACTAAACGCCTTTATTTACGTAGTAACTATTTTTTAATCTGTGGCCTTAGTCACCACGCTTGGGGCGCAACCCGGCAGGGTTGGTGATTGTAGCAGGTCGTATTACCTAGGTAACCTAGGTCCTTTTAATCCCTTGAAAGGTTCGAGCCTAGTCCAGATATATGAGCTGATGATGGAATTACTAACACTCCAAGCGCTTCTTCGGGTCGGAGCAAGCGGAGAGCTATCCGGAGACCTAATCTAAGCTGTAGGTATTGGCTTGTATTTGCACGATATAAGGGAGCGACGTTTGAACTTTTCGCCCCAAGACACCCTCACGTCCTGCTGAATAACAAACGAGGCTCTGGCGACCGACTGTTGGCGGTATAACAATCACGGTTTAAGGCGTAGGTAAATACCACAAGCCGGGCAGAAGAATCACCGGAGCAAGGAGCTACGCCCTGCTATCGCTAACCCGCCGGCCCAGTGTGGCGATTATGGGTAAAGCCTCCAACTTTCCAACCAGGTCTTTTCCCAACGTGGCAAACAACTGGATAGGCCTATGTCCAGCAGTGGACTGCAATAGACTGATGATATAGGTATTGGCAAGTAGAGCTAATACTGTTGCTTTGTTTTACATACATTTTATTTATCCCGTAACCGTCCCATTCCGACTGGTGCCCACTTGTTTACGGCTAGCAACTAAGAAGTTCAATTCCGATAAGTGCCAGGGGCAAGTTTATGGGCTTCAGCCGTGTTTTCACGGCCCGTTGTGTACTATTCGTTTTGTATACCTATTGTTGCATAAGAAGATATTTTATGGTGCCATTACGCTACTCAGGATAAGCGTTAACACATGAATAATAAATGAGTTCTGGCGCAATGAAATAGTTTACCTTGTGAACTTCTTTGGTTAAGATATGTGTAAAGGCTTATTAGGCTTTCGGTGTGGAAGAAAAGAACATGTCTTTACCTTGAGAATCCGTTTGAGTGTGGCTACCCTAGCTAGGTATTTTGTAAAACACTGAAATAGGTATTTTACCCTCTTTACTTTTAACCTTCATGTACTAAAAAGCTACTAGGATTAAAAAATCAAATCATAGATAGAATAATCATACTTTAAGTAGGTAAATCATTAGGTAAACACCGTAGTCGTAAAGTAGGAGCTCATAAAGACTTTCATGGCTCTATTCAACGGTTGATTCGGGATTCTTTGTGATGAATACTAAGTAAGTACTTAGTTTGAATAAAAAAAACAGTATTTTACATCATAATTCATACGCCTCGGGCAAAAGTAAAGGTAAAGGGCGATAAAAATTAACAATGTATAAATCAGTGAGCCAATTCACTCACTAAACAATAGAGAATACATAAATACAGTTTTCAGTTTAGAAATACACGGTATCGTGTTAGTCTAAAAGATTCAAAAAGCTTCCTACTTCGGAAAATTACATATGATATGCATAAAGCGTTACAAAGAGAGGTTTCGTGGGTACACCGTAAAATATACATGAAGGCATTTTGCATGCGCCTCCTAGGAATTGAAAGAAAACATACGGGGCTCATATATGTAATATATGTACCTATAAGTGTGAGCGTTGTTCTCTTAGGTATGCGTGGCCTGTTAAATATGTTAGGAATTGTTTGCGTTAGTAATATTTGTTTGGTAGATAATTGCCAAAAATTACATTGCACTCCAAAAAAGGAGGTTAAATTTTATAAACCTAGTAGGTATATAAAATTTAACCTTTTTTTTTAACTGTAGCATGACTTACTTACCAAATAGGTCATGTGGATAGGATTGGGAGGGGGATATATAGGGAGTTTATAATGTATGTAAACTTTATAATGTTCATTGTTTTCTTAAACTTTTTACACAGCACGTTGTAACAAACCTCTGAATATTTATTATTTTATCTATTCTATTAAATTTAACATACCTTTAGGTATTGGGAATAATAAACTCGAAATAGTTAGTAACTTTATATTTAAGGAAAGTAATTTAGGAGGCAAACACCATTTATCTCTACTAATTTTATGGAATTACACACACAGAGACTAAAAAATATTCAAAACCCAAAAGCTTTGATATAATTTTATTAAAAAGGAGTCATCATTATACCGAACCCGGGTCGAAGGTTGATGGGGTTTGTAAATGAGGTTTATTCCCTTGGGGTGGAAAGGGGGAAAATGGGATCGATTTTATCATAGTAATTTATAATACTTTTCTTATATTCTTCATACATTTTTTTGTAAAATGTATTATATTTTTAAGAGTGTTATAATTTTTATTGTATGGTAGAACATCTGTGAAAGTTTATTCAAATCGACTATGAAAGTTTGTTTTTATGTCTTGAGGTGGCAAAAACGGTCGGATAGTGAATAACAATGTTTAAAATATGTAGTATCCAAATATTTTTTTTGCTGAATATGCATAGCACACAGATTCGGTAGTATGCAAATCAACCAACTGGTCTCAGTGTATATTTTGTCTTGGACTAAGTATACCTAAGTACCGACGACTTGAAGGCGTGTTCCAAAATATTCAGTCTAGCGGTTAATTAGGAAAGTTTTCTTTAATTATCTAAGGATAACCTTACACAATGCTCTAATCTATTTTATAAATATGATAAGTCTTCAATTGGTTATACCGCCACCAGTCGGTTGCCAGATGTTGCCGTACAAGTAAATGATATCTTACCCTCGTTCCTCTCTTAGGTTGGGGTTGGTTGGACTTGGGATTTGACTCGCCCTTGAGTGAAGTAATCAATGCAATGGGATCCCATTACCACACGCTCAATATTGTAGCAGCGAATTGATAAACAATTCATGATGTGTTAAACTATGTTTGTAGCGGAATAAGGACTTGGCGGGCGCTCTACCACGGGCGTTAATATGTAACTAATAACTAGTGAATTGCCCCGGTTTTACATGAGTCTACTAACTTACTACTGAGCTATTTACTTATTTATTACTAAGGTAAGTGTCCCTATCACGGAGGTAGTCAAAATCGGTTCCTATTACGGTGGTATTTCTATTTTCGAGTTTTATTCCTATTTTATTCAGTATAAGTGCACCAAAATGTATACTATTTATTCCAAATCTATTCCTTCATCAGTTGACCGAATTTTGCAAGTATAGCACATATACAACACAACAAAATTAATCAATTAGTGTAACGACATCGATGTGAGAGAGGTTTTCATACAAACGCGCAACATCAAATGAAAGTACACCAATATTTATAAACTAAGTTTTTCGTATTAATAACCCGTTCAAGTTCGTTTGTGTGTTATTTATTGCATTTTCCTACTATTACAGCAGCTATTTAAATAGCTTAATTCATATTTTAAACTCATTTTTACCCAAAAAAATAAGAAACAAAATACCACCGTAAAAGGATACAAATTTTATAGGTTGATCCTAATACGGTGGTATACCTCCGAATTAGGAAATATACTGGACATGTTTAATTGTTTATAACTTTTAATTTATTAACTTATTGAATTAGTTCCAAGTTTTATTGAAATAATCATTAATCTCTTAAATTAAGGACCATATTCTGCGGTATGCTATCTTTCTTAGAAATCTAGTTAAATATGAAAATTGTTGAGCATAAAATGTTGGTTTCTTAGAAGCGGTAAAATAAAAAGCTGTATTTTAATTGATCACAAATCGTTTATTTTGTATAACTGTTGACTAAAATTTAACACACTGAGTCAAAAAACTGTTATCGTGTGATTATGCATTTACACTCTTTTGTTTATCGAAATTTTGATGGGTCAGAATTAGGAACATTATAACACGAGTAGTGTTCCTATTACGGTGGTAGTTATTTTCAGGTAACTCCGTATTAGGTTATATGAGTTCCTATTATGGCGCTATTCATAAAATATAAAATTACAAGTTTTAGGGTTCAGTAAATAAATAAAAAGTTTTCTATAATGTTTTATGGATTCTTATTTAATAAAACCAAAAGCGATAAAAACTTAACAATGTATGTAAATAATGTTATTTAAAGAGAAGAATGCCCATCATAGTATAGAGAATAGTGCAGTTGTGTTAAGTGTTGCATCAAAACCAAAGTTGTATTAGGTATCTAGAAAAAATATTATTACTTTTGAACTTTGAACCGGGGTATAAAACCTATTTTCCAAAAATGTAACATTTATACTTAGGTACTACGAGTAATTTATTGTATATATGTAGTAATAATAATTCGTTTCAACGAGATCTTTTTTAATACGTCACTGTTAGAATTTAGAGGGTGCTAGGTTCGGAGAATAAGGAAAATTAAAGTGATTCATACATCCCTGCTATATTTGCAAATTTTATTAAAAGATAATCAATGTTATCAAATCAATGAATGAAAACCTTACAATTTACTTTCATCACCATCATCAGCCTATTGCAGTCCACTGCTGGACATAGGCCTCTCCAGTTGTTCGCCATCTAAAGCAAAGTTCTGGAGGACATACCCATAATCGCCACGCGGGGCAGGCGGGTTGGCGATCGCAGGGCGTAGCTTCTTGCTCCGGTGACGCTGCTGCCCGTCATCGGCCTGTGGTTTTTAGCTACGCCTTCTATCGTGATGGTTTAACCGCCACCAGTCGGTTTGCCAGAGCCTCGTTTGTTGTTCGGCAGGATGCACCACGGGCAGGTGAAGATGGCTTGGAACGATAAGGTGATAGGTCGCTCCCTTACATCCCTTACATACAATTTACTTTACTAACACATATTTTATATTATTTAATGTACGTAACATTATTTGTTTTTGACCCTCCGAATTAGGAACCGTTTACCGCCGTAATAGGCACTGACCGAAATTATACCTCCGAATTAGGAACAATCGACTCGGCTATTTAAATATTTTTTAAAAAAAAAACTAACATCAAAAGAAACACAAAATCAATAGAAATACAAAATATAATAACCACTTTTGACGATGAAGTGGTTTTGCACATTTAGAAATACTTACAAATGCTTATTTTTGTCTCCTAGTTTCGAATGTTGCGAAATACCTCCGTAATAGGAGCGTTTACCTTAGCTGTGCCAGCGGCGTCGCTCGCGTGGATATCGGGTTTCGAAAATAACGGACTTCCATATAATACCCATCTATACCTTGTGCCTAAGTTTTAAGTTAGACCTCTAGCAATACATTGGTGAAAACCGCATTCAATTCTATGCAGTAGTTTTCGCGTAATGCGCGTTCAAACATACAGGTTTAAATTTCTCGCGTTTTCCCAACACTTCCCGTCACTGCTCCGCTCCTATTGATTGTAGCGTGATGAAAAGTATCCTATAACCTGCCCAGGAGTATGAAGAATAATTGTACCAAGTTTCGTTAAAATCTGTTCAGTAGTTTTTTTTTCTATAACGAACATACAGACAGACAGACAGTCAGACAGACAGACAGACAAAAATTTTACTGATTGCATTTTTGGTATCAGTATCGATCACTTATCACCCCCTGATAGTTATTTTGAAAAAATATTTTATGTACAGAATTGACCTCTCTACAGATTTATTATAAGTATAGATGAGAGGTAGGACATAGCGAATCTTCGCTCGAATTGAGCTGTCCGTCCGGGGAAGGACCTCCACTCTATAGAATACCACAGCCAAATGACCTTCGGGTCGTGTTTCTGCCGGTGAGTAGGGTCCTCGGAGCTCGTGGGGTGAGTACTGAAGCTGCTGGGGGTTAGGGTTGGGCTGGCATGGCGGTGGCAATTGACAGGTAACTGACCAGGTAAGTTGCCCGTTGTCACACCGACTTGGGCTCGAATCTCTAAAAAAACCTTGTCCATACTAAATAACAAATCAGCTGTTAGATTATATGGAAAAGATTTTATTGTACGTGATTTCAATATTGCTCCCATACAAAAAGATTGTACATTTGAGCACTACAACTAGTATCTAAGTAGGATGTTGTTGTTGATCATCAGCCTCTATCAGTCCAGTGCTGGACATAGGCCTCTCCGAACGTTTGCCACATTGATCGATCCTGGACTTCTCGCATCCAGCACTTGCCAGCCGTCCTGCGCGAATCGTCACTACATCTAGCCTGAGGGCGTCCTACACTACGTTTGCCGAGACGCGGCAAATAAACCTTTGTATCTCGGCAAAAGGACTATACACGTCTGTCTATTCTTCACCCTCCGTCTAAGTTTCTATTACGCAATGTTATATTGAGTTGGGAGGTCAGAACAGTGTACTCGCAGATCTATAGTATCTTATTGCATTCGTCCGTCTGCGCTGACATTAGTGCGATTGCACTCAAATGAATAAACCTTTAGGGCTGCAACTTTTGAAACTTATCTACGTATACCTAATATGATAGCATGTTTTGTATCGCATGCGATACTAACAGAAAATGCATGTTTGTTTGTTGTTACAAAAAATTTATGAACATAATATAATCTTCGAAACTAGACTAATTTTAAGATTTCCTCTGACCGGTGCCTCTTACGGGGACTCGTGGGTCTTTTGCCGATTTACAATGCTGTTGTATGTTACAATAATGTTACAATGCTACTGTATGCTGTGAATAGCCACACAAAAATAGCCAATTTGCTGAAACAAAAAGCAACAACTTAATTTCAAAGATATTTTGGGTAATAGTCGTATTCCTATTATATCGTAGTTAGTTTTGGATTAAAACACAATCGAATGGAGGCGGCTAATATACTAATTAAGTATTCATTGATTGACCCAATAAATAACATGGCATGACCCGGAATGCGCACCCGGAAGCCATTTCTTTTGAATAAATTTATTTTCCTTAAAGTCGGTCATTCATTTTTCACATCGTTCTTTCAATAGGCATAGCAATGACAATGATGAATTACAGAGCACAGCAAATACCTATTTAATCATTAGAATTAATGAATTGTATTGAATTAAAACAGTCGGTGGGGATTCTGCGCCCTGCGGTATGGGGCGTAGAATACTACCGAGGTATCCCTGCCTGTCGTAGGAGGCGACTAAAAGGGCCTTCGGGGCTGTGGCGCGCTTGAGGGTAGGCCCCCCTAGCGCTCCGGTTTAGCGGCCTCGAGGAAGACGACGACACGTGCCTCCGAGCATATATGGAGCATAAGTGGCGTCGTGCATCGCAAGATGCAGGGAGGACACCACACCGTCCTCCCGAGGTGTGCCGTTCTTACTGGGCGGCGCAGCGCTACCGCGCTGTGGGGGGTTGTGTCGAATCTCTGCGGGCATCCCGACCCTCCTCAGACAGAGTGCTCGTAGCGGACCACCGTCGGGTTTAGTGGGTATTCTCCGCTAAATAGGAGTGAGCCCCACATAACCCAGGTGTCCCGTACCCAGGGCCCTGAGGTATGCGTAAAAGCATTCCCGACGTAAAAAAACAAGTCGATGGGGATTCTGGGCTTAGAATCTGGGATTTTTATATATTGTCTCGGGTGTGTCGTAGAAAACGACTAAGGAGATATAAGGAAACGGGCACCAGCGCTTACCTCGGCTTACAAATAAAACTACAGCGGTCACTAATCCCGACTTTTTTATATTATTAGTAGTTCGACATAATGGCTTCCCTACGCCTGATGGAAAGCAAAAGAGTGGCCAAAGTTGTTCTGACAACGGGCAAGTAACTGGTTAGTTACTTATCAGTTGCCACTGCCGTGCCGGCCCAACCCTAACCCCCTACTCACCAGCAGAAACACGACCCGGAGGTCATTTGGCTGTGGTATTCTATAGGGCGGAGGTCCTTCCCCGGACGGGCAGCTCAATTCGAGCGAAGATTCGCTATGCCCTACCTCTCTTGTTCTGTCCTACCTGTCTTTTGTCGCCGCGACATTTATGCTGAGCATTTTGTCCCTTTCGGTGACATTTTATTGTGTTATTCTATGTAAGTCACTGAATAAACGTCTTTTCTTGCTTTCTTTCTGTTTTCTTGAAAACTAGACTAAGGAAAATCCTCAATAAATGACAATTGTCATTGGAGGAGGTCAAATAGTGGACAGGTTAGAATTAATTCGACGTTTGCAGGGTGAATTAATTGAATAGAAGCCTAAATCATACGTCAATTTGTTAATAGAATTAAGGGAATCTTTGTCACAGTAGCTGCGTCCTGATAGAAAGCAATTAGTTTGGGATGGCTCGGTACCGCGTGGCCGAACACGAGAGGTAGCGATCATCTGACTTTGTAGTGGAAGCACATGGCATGAACCTCCTTCGTTCTCACTAGTTCCAGTGGTAGTAGTCCCGCTGGAACTAATGAAACCTTTTCTTCTCATTAAGTAGTTCCGTTCGATTGTTACTGAAACCTGTGAACTGTTTCTTCTCACTAGTTCCTTCAAACAATAAAGGCATTGTTTTTTAAAAGACGAAAATAAATTTGACATTTGTATTCTCGACTTTTAAAAAACAATTTGTCACGCCTCCTGGGAGATTCATCATCACCATCAGCTTGCAAACTTCCACTGCTGGATATAAACCTCTCCCACTAACAATATGACTATTGTTTCTAGACAATATGACTATTGTCAGTCAGGGGATGATTAGGGGGATTTGCCTTAGTCACCACGCTTCGCAGGCGGGTAGGTGACCATGGTATGGTGTTTTGTTCCCAGGTAAATGCTGTCGTAGAATCGTAAAGGACGTAGATGGTACCATTTTAAAAAAATCTATCGTGGCACGTCTTTCAATACCAAGGTACTGATGGAAAGACATTAAAAGCAATAGGAATTGTTTCTATCACTATGGACTTTGTCTGAAAGAAATGTTTTTTTTTTAACAAGAGAACTGCTTCGGTTCGTATACACCGCTTTTCCACACATCCGCTTTGATTATATTTCTCCGATATTTCAATAAAGGAACTTAACACAGGCCGTACTCCACTCCACGATTGTTCGCAGCTGAAGTAGGTTACGAGTCAAGTGATTGCTTTGAAGCGGCTTTTCAGCATCAAGTGTGTATGCAAAGTGGGATTTGTCGTGGGATAAGATTGTCCAAATGCCAAGGGTAAGTAGTTTCTCGAAATCCAGCCCCTAATATATTCCATAGCTTTTCCCCAGTAGGTAGGAACGTAATAAAAATTATTCACTGTATAAGTATTTTTTGCATTGATATCAAAGCTACGTTCTTCTTATAGTACAAACTCATAACCAAGATTAATGTACTTCAGACCCGACACAAATAAAAACAAACTGTAACTATCCTACAGTAAGTGGAACCTGGGATCTCATGGTTTTAGCGGGCTGGAGTACTACAAAACAGTTAAGAGAGGTAGGGCATAACGAATCTTCGCTCGAATTGAGCTGCCCATCCGGGGAAGGACCTCCGCCCTATAGAATACCACAGCCAAATGACCTCCGGGTCATGTTTCTGCTGGTGAGTAGGGTCTCTGGAGCTCGTGGGGGGGTTAGGGTTGGACCGGCATGGCAGTGGCAACTGACAGGTAACTAACCAGTTATTTGCCAGTTGTCACAGCGACTTGGGCTTCTCTTTCGCTTTCCATTAGGCGTAGTTAAGCCATTATGTCGAGCTATTATAAAAAAAAACAAAAACAAATCTGGGCAAGAACATAATAATATGGTGAAAATCGCTTATGCGTAATCCCATGTGCCGCCGTGCTACAGCAAACACCAATCCTGTTCTGTCTCTCGAAGCGAGGAAATGGGCTTTAATTGATACGTAGGTACATACGATCCCTGCCAACCTCGTTGTCTAGTGATCGTAAAGATCAAAGATCACGGTTAAAATCGAGTCGGGCAATTAAAATCAACTGAAATACGAGTAGGTATTGCAACCACAAAACAACTCGCACTATTGAAATTACCGTTTAAACCATGCAGTGATGGCAATAATACAAAATCATGGTCCCATTTCTTCAGTGTCTTCTTGAGATTTCGGCTTTTCAGCCTTACACTCGACGGAACACCAGTGAAATGAGTGTGGTCGCGTTTTGGGATCAATAGGATTGATACCGAGAGCTAGTGTTGTCTTACAGGTCATGGTCAGTGGCGTAGCTACATAGGGGCTAATTAGCGGGGCAGTGCTCCGGGGCCCTCAAGATTAGGGTGACTCTGTAATACTTACCTGGAAGTTTCGATCGCTCTGAATTTTTGGAAATTTCTCCCATCTATCTTCTATATCTATACTTATAAATAAATCTGTAGAGAGGTCAATTCTGTACATGAAATATAGTTTCAAAATGACTATCTGGGGGTGATTAGTGATCGAAATTAATGCCAAAAATGTAATCAGTAAAATTTTTGTCTGTCTGTATGTTCGTTATAGAAACAAAAACTACTTACTCGACGGATTTTAACGAAACTTGGTACAATCTATTCGTCATACTCCTGGGCAGGTATACTTTTTATCACGGTACAATCAATAGGAACAGAGCAGTGGAAACTACTACATGGAATTGAATACGGTTTTTTCCAATGCATTGCTAGAAGTCTAACTTAAAATTTAAGCACCATTTTATGGAAGTCCGTTATTTTTGAAACCGGTTTAGGTAGCTTACGCCACTGCCAACAAGACGGTCATATTGCTTGCTGTGGAAATTCCAAACCAAAGTCAGCCCACAAAATGTTCTAGACGTCACAGCACAAAATGTTCTAGACGAACGGTCACTCGCGACTTTTCTCGAGTCACAAAGGAAGCCAGATAAGGTCCCAGACGACTAATGGGCGCGGTATGTCTCCGTCCGCTCCGACTGTACGATAAGGGAACTTATGCGTTGCCGTCATATGTTACCGTACCTGCATATCCTGGCTTTTTGGTCCGTATATTTTGTGACAAATGAATTCTTTTGTTCTTGCTGGTTAGTTCATCTATAGGGTTGTAAGCTCATATTTTCACTCCGAGCTACACTCACTTGCCTGTGAAAAATTGCATCCTGTCGAAAATAAACGAGGCTCTGGCAAAATTTTGACCGGCCCGATGGCACATTTGGGAGTGAACACTGTCTCCTGATTCAAGGGTCATGGGTTCGATTCCCACCAGGGAAGATTCATATGATGAACATGTGTGCTTGTTCCATGTTTAGGTGTTTATATTTGTATTTAAGTTTATATTTGTGGTGCCTTCGTTGCTCTGATATCCATAACACAAGCTACTTACTTTGGGATCGGAGCAATGTATATGATGTTGTTGGATATTTGCACCCATTTGTAAAGTACAAACAGCAGTACATATATTTATGAGTTAGTTTTTGTGTTTGTGTTTATTTACAAAAGAAGTATCTAAATAGGTTTATCTATTGTCTAGTACCCTCAGTACAATCTTTGGCTTAGCTTGGAACCAGTTAGCTTTGTTTTGTTTTTTATAGTGGCTGGACATAATGGCTTCCCTGCGCCTGATGGAAAGCGAAAGAGAAGCCCAAGACGCTGTGACAACTGGCAAGTAACTGGTCAGTTACCTGTCAGTTGCCACCGCCATGCCGGCCCAACCCTACCCCTCCAAAAGTTTTGTATGGTCCAACGTGGAATTTATATAAGATGGAATATTTTTGTTGGTTTTCTTGTCTAACATAAACATTTATTTCTACGTAACAGAACCCTACTTCTTGCTTTTGATGATGACATGTTTTATTTGTAAGTACATACGTAGCTAGGATTATTTGGTCTATGAAATTTAAAGACACTTCAGTTCTACCATTAAATGTGAGCCGCGTATTTTGAAATGCTACTCTCACACATTCTCAGTTGAACATTGTTGCTATAGGGCTTTCAAGTATTGTGACTTCGTATGAGTATGTAGAATGTACTATAAATTTATTTATTAGTCATTTGGTAGTTGGATGCTTATGAAGCTGCTTATGAGCTCCGGAAACCCTACTCACCGGCAGAAACAGGACCCAGAGGTCATTTGACTGCGGTATTCTATCTCTCTCGTTTACCATGAGGAGAGAGAAAGCCATGCATTTTCATTGCTTTCCCTGTTGTCATACTATACAATAATGTTCTTACGATAAGAGGAAAATGTAGAACTCCTAAGGAATGTTGCATCTGCGGTCTTCTGACATATCTCCACTCTTGTCTAGACGAGGTTCTAGCCCACCTCATTAGACTGTCAGTCCTAAGATTCTTTCACAAATATTTTGTCCTATTATTAAAGTAGACATACAACTTATGCTCTCCAGCCGGTGACATCCTGTGGCCTCTAGAGAATGTCCATTCCGTTAAGTCTGCGCCTCGAGTCGGCCATTTCATTTGATAGTTGCACATTTTCTCGCAGACTCTAGCCATGTTGGTTCCCCAAGTGCACGGTAAATGTACCTACGTATAGTTCGAATCAGTGTCTCCGCTGGGTTTTCTCTTTCAAATATATAGAAAGCGTGGTTTTGGTCCTGCAAAAACTCGGATACCTACTGATTTATTCAAAGTAAATTTAAAATACCTACTTTAAGTTGTAAAAGAAGATATCGTGTTAAACGAATTGTTTTAAATATTTCTCAGAAGTAATAACTAATAAATAGAAAACTCTACCCTTGTCTTTTATTAATTTATATATTTTTTGCCGTTGCGTAGATTTATCGAAATAGCATTAAAGCTTCTTTGCAATTAGGCAACGCACAAAAATAACTTGATCTTCAACGATGTCTGCTCAAAATGGCTGTACAATGTGAAGATTTCATATACTCTTCAATTCACATATTTAAGGCCTATTTCTGTAGAACTTCTATGTCACTTGGCTGCCTTTTGCAGAGACAGGTCCTATTTATCTTTCCATACCCATTTTGGAAAAGGTCACATCTCATCAGATACATTGTGAAAACTTCAAATAAGTACTCTTCACTGCACGTGTATCATTTCATCCACATTTTGGAACCACCACGTTAAGAACTTCTCTCCTTTATAAGTAAAACATGGCAAGAAAAAAGTTATGTCCTCACACAAAATTAAGGAGAACCAATATCTGAAACAGTGTTTGTAGAGTGTGTAGGCGCATGCATATACGTGACTCCCATATAGAGCGGGGGGCTTTGTTTCCAACTCTTCAGCGCTACTCAGCGAAAGAAGAACAAATGTTTGGGGAGCTGGTTTATTTGCACTTGGCCTCGTAATGAGCTGAGTCTGACGTACTTGAAACATGAGTGGAAAGGTTCAGGGTACACTTAACTTTGGAAACATTAGGCTGTTGAGGTAGGTAATTAAAAAGTATGCAAGTAAAATTATGCGTTTTGAATGTTGTTTCTTGTCGTTGCTTTTAACCATCTAGCTTAAAATGGCAAAGTTAAGACTCAAGGGTTATTTTCAGGGTCAAAATACTTACATAAAAAAAATATTAGACACATGCAGGCTCGGTGGCTCATTTGGTAGTGACCTCTGCCCTCTGAGCCAAGGGTCGTGGGTTCGATTCCCGCACAATACAAACATTTGTGTTCATGAACATGACTGTTTGTGTTGGTCTGGGTGTTTTCTATGTATAATATTTACCTATTTAGAAAAAAAAATATCTAAGTAAGTTTATCAGTTGTCTAGTACCCATAGTACAAGCTTCGGCTTAGTTTGGGTCTAGGTGGCGCTGTGTGGCCCAGCGTGGCATGTCTTGGGTTACATTTATATTTATACGTATTTTTGTTTTTTCGATCAAACAAAAAATAACAAAGATACAAGTCATCAAAATTTGAGAGTCTTTAACGTCACTCTTGGCGAAAAAATGCCACTAGGAGAGACGCCACACGTAATTTTAGCGGGCTATATCTTTGGTTTAATTTAGAAATAAAAAAATACGTGTCTCTTATTTCGAAATAATGTAAAAGACGGACTTAATACATTTTTTACGGCTACAAGCTTGTTGACTGTACTATATGGTAAATCATTACAGGAGGCCTACCGTATATCTAGCAGTGGACGTTTTTGGCTGATGATGATGATGTTAGGGTAGGTACCTAATTGTCAGAAACTCACATGACTTTAGTTGATGCGGCTATTATCGTAAATGGTTTATGTTTCGGATTCATATACGAATTTATATTCTAATTAGAAAAACAATGCATACGAATTCCTCTGCAGGCATGATGAGGACTAATATTGCATTAATTACTGGAGGCAAACACAGGTTGTTGTAAACAGGTAAAATAAAAATAAGTCGGCGGTAAGTTGTATTTATTAATTTTAATAATAAAAACAATTGACTATTCTTTCATTCATTGTTTTTCTTTTTTTGTTTAAATTACATTAGTAGTTAAAAGTCAACTTTGAATGACGTTCATTCAAAGTTTCCGATTTCGAGCGAAAACAGGCATTGTGAATACCCCGCTTTCTTTAGATTGCAGTTTGCCATTAAAAATTAGGCTTTCCTTGCTTCGACGACTCTCGCAATCTTAACAAATACCTCATAATTTAATAAGAATTGACATTACAGAGGTCTGAAAGAAAAATAAAACATTAGGGAAAGAAATTTTATGAGTAGCAAAGTCATTGTGAATGTTGCCGACGAGAAAATTTAATTTAATTTCTCCTCAAGTCGCCGCGAATGAGACTGCAAATTGAATTATGTTCTGGGTCAAATGTTTCTGCTTGTTTCGTGTCCGCAACTTGGGAAGTTATGGGAATCATCTGGGACATTATTTATTCAGTCAAATTGGATATCAAAATGGATAGATACATTCACGACCTCTGCGAAGTACATACTGTGTACACTACAGACGTGTAAGGAAATAATAGCCTAATAAAGAAATAATTAAGGTGACACTAAGCTGTTACTTTATTATTTTCTGTATTGCTTGTTATGTATTGGTGTTTATCTTGATGGTTGTCCTAATAAATAAATAAAATAAAATATATAAAATCATCATCATCTGCATCAAACGTCCAGCAGTGGACGTTTGCATGCTGGTCAAGAATGCATGAATGACCCATGGTTAAGCTAAAATTATATAAATTTGGATGGGACATAAAATAATTGAAATTATTTTATGTCCCATCCAAATTTATATAATTTTTAGGAGTCCAAAACGGTTCATACAAATAAAATATTTCAACCAAAACACGACAGCCGGTACCTATAACCATTATTGTTTTCTAAAAACAGAACCCCGATAGATCTACACGCATAATAGTCGTGTCACGTTTAATAAAGCGGTACCTACTTTTATTCTTTTCAAAACAATATAGGTACAATCGTATATGAAATAGAAAAAAAAATTATAACAAGGAGGTTGGCCGCTATGTGGCCAGTTCGTAACAAAGACTTTTTACAGCAGGCAGCCTCATAGAAATGTCTAAGCCTTTAATCTACACTATAGGTAGCTATCATTTCATATCCCTTGATCTCACATTTAAATCCTTCATTCTTGCTCGTGCCGTTTTGTATGGACCCCATTCATCAAAGCCTGCGTTCGCGTTGGAGCGAAGCCGCATTTTCGATTCCCTCAATAAGCCGCGATACTCTATTATGCTTGTGTGAATGTCAGCTTTGCGCTGAACCGCGCTTTCTGTAGATAAAAGTCGAACTGACTTCATTTTACTCACATATGCGACACGATTGGTATTTTGCAATAACGACCTTACGTTTCAGTTTCCTTGGAAAGTCGTTTCAGAATTAAACGACACACATGGGATAAATTGGGTGGTCTTATTTCAAATCTGGAAACCACACTGGCAGTTTA
Organism: Conogethes punctiferalis; assembly: GCA_031163375.1. Lineage (NCBI taxonomy): Eukaryota > Metazoa > Arthropoda > Insecta > Lepidoptera > Crambidae > Conogethes > Conogethes punctiferalis. Next base: position 14,699,652 of record CM062084.1, read on the forward strand.
TGAGTTTAACGGTACCCAATATAGGTATATTAAAGTTTTTAACGAACACACAATTAATAAAGCCGTCAAATTCGAACGCTTCTTGCGCAGTTGACAAGATGGATTCGTTCCGTTTTTATATTTCTGTGGTGCATTATTGTAAAATTTAGTAATCTTGTGATAAACCTAGTATTATTACTTCATTGGTTAGGCGAGTCTGGTATACCGGTTTTTAGAGAGGCCTTATCTTTCTGAAAACGAATGAAGAACCCAGTAAAAAGTGTAAAAAAGAACAGACTAAAAGTAAATACATGTAAATAAAACAATAAAAACACAAAGGGCTTGTTACGATTTCGTTCTTATTAAAAAAAACAAAAAGTTATTTTGCGAACAAAAAGAACGAAAATATTAAAAAAGAAGTAAAATTAATATTAAAGAGCCCGTTGACCTCTTTGCGGCCAGTTCGTAACACGTCAGTTAACAAAAAACGTTAAAAGTTTGGTCTATTAGCTGGGCTGTAGGTACTGTATGCCGCGGCCACACATTGAATTCAACTTTGTGTGCAACCACTGTCCAATGCCTAATTAAATACTAACGTGCTTAATGTCTTCATTGTGTCAAAGTACCGATAGTGCGTTGGGCGCAAAACGTGAAATTGGTGCAAATATGTCCAATGCGTGGCCGCGGCTTTACACAGTGAACAGTTCAGACCTTCGAGCACATAAGTGTTTATCTAGATCCTAGATACAGCCGTAATGATCTGCCAACGGCCCAGTCTCCAGGGCGTCGTAATGCGATCGCGGAGAGACGTAACCAAAACACATTTGCATGGTTTTGTCTTTGCACAAACGGTTCGGTTGATTGAGGTATTATTCGATGGCGTACAATGAAATCGAATGTTCTGAACACTTGTTGTCGTTGGGATCATGAAATTTTATATGAAGCAATTAAAAGACGGACCTTAGAACCCATATAATATTTGTAGTTGCCTGCATCACAATAATGAAGATTTTTTTTGTAATGGCATAGTAATCATAGTATACACTTTCACTCGCTTGATGGAAAACGAAAGAGAAACCCAATTACTCTGGCACCGGATAAGTAACTAAATAAAGACTTTTTAATGGAAAAAATTCATGACTATTGAGCTTTCAAAATGCCATCGTCATGCCGGCGTGTAAGATATACACCGAATCATGACCAAAGTCACTTCACGGGTGTTGCGCCGAGTATACGATGGTCACCTATATTCGTATGTACCTATCATCACTTAATATAACACAAAGTCGGTTTTCTGTAAAAAAACTCCATATTCTCTTACGAATTACTGCCTACTTCAATATAATAAAAATGTTACAATTTCGTAGTTTCTTAGACTTTTTATGCAAAAAGTCCCGTCTCTTTTGAAATCCCAAATGGTGGCAGCTATCAAACTTTTCCCTCGTATGGACGGCTGCGATAAATAAATAAAAAAAGTTTGACGTTATTTCCCTCGATAACAGACATTTTGATTGTTGCGTGTTCGCCTGCCAATAATGGTTGCCGATAAATAATAAGTACAACAAACGCAAACAACTGAATGAAATAGTCGCAGACTGACGGATAGCTGTTTGCGAACAAAATGCTCTTCAGATAAAATGCTAGGCTAGTGTTTTTTTATTTTATATATACGAGTATATGTTTATGTACATATGTCTATCTACACTAATAATATAAAGAGGAAAGATTTGATTGTTTATTTGAATTGAATAGGCTCCGAAACTACTGAACCGATTTGAATAATTTTCACTGTCGGAAAGCTATCTCCGGTGAACATAGTGTAGTAATACATTTAAGCATATTTATGTGAAGTTCATTAGTAGGTATAAATAAGTACGACTGCCCTGGTAAAATTCGTTTCTTTTACCTGAAGGTAGAGATAACCAGAGGCGGTATAACCATCACAATTGAAGGCGTAGCTAAATACCACAGGCCGATGACGGGCAGCAGCGTCACCGGAGCGAAAAGTTAACTGGGATCGCTAACCCGCCTCCCCTATCCTCCAGATGTTTGCCTTAAGTGGCGAACAACTGGAGAGGTCTATGTCCAGCAGTGGACTGCAATACGCTGATGATGATGATAAAATAACTGTCTAAATTGGTTCTAGGTGGTAAATAAAATGGACTGTAGTTTCGATAGGCGCTGGTTTATTGTAATCTTTGAAGATACAGCTGACGAACGTGATGTTACAATATTGAGGGCGGTTGGAGGTTCCCGATCGAGATTGGTGCGCGGTAGCCGTCTGGATATAGTGAGTGTGTAGGGACGACTGTGCGATGCCTGCGCGCGCGCCGACGTCTGGACCTTCCGCCCGCGAGTCTCCTCCCGTGCGTCGACCGGTCCGCCGCGACTATGTATGGCTATGTGCTTAGATTTTTTAATAAACTTATTAAAAAATCTAAGCACATAGCCATACATAGCCGTAGAGTCTGGTCTCAACGTCTCAACACATACGACTCACTGGTATCACTTTAATAACACTACGCACTTTATATCCTTCACAATTTCGCTACGAGACCCTAATAAAAGCGATTTATACGTTTCGCTTATTCACCGATTCCTAAATCCGTCTGCAGACAAACAATATGTTTTTCTACTTGCTACAGGCCTTTCGGAAAGCTATTGAACCGTAAAGATAAATGCTGCGTTCCTCGTCGCGATTCGTCAGTCGTATTCAGACACGTGCCTGAGTTTTCACCTGGTTGAACTTGATTGAAGGGTTCATATCCATCTACGTACGTTTTGATGGATTAAGTACGGAATGGTCGAGGATCTGTTTTGAGAAGAATGGTCAATTCTATTTTTATCGAATAATTTTTTTTACTCTAATCAGAATCAGTCAGCTGCTCGACATAGGTCTCCTCCAACGACAATAGGCCTGTTCCCGTAAAAATGTAGTAAGTCCGTCTTTTAGATTGTTAAAAAATAAAAAAGACGTATTTTTCATTTGTAAATTAGACCAAAAATGACAAAGATATAGCCCGTTAAAATTACGGGTGACGTCACAGAGTGGGAGTTTTTTCGCCACTGAGTGTAGTCAAAGACCCCCACTACCACATTTTGACCTACCTTGTATCTTTGTTATTTTTTGTTTAAATGAAAAAAGGAAAAATACGTGTCCAATATATTTTCACAATCTAAAACACTGATTAAATATAATGTAATTATTTTGACCCTGGAAACATCCCTATTGTCATTTGGGCGAAGTTGCCTTAATGACTACGCTTAGCAGACGAGTTGGAGTACTTTTTATTCATCATCATCATCATCAGCCTATTGCCGTCCACTGCTGGACACAGGCCTCTCCAGCTGTTTACCACTAAGGGCAAACTCCTGGAGGATATACCCATAATCGCCACGCTGGGCAGGCGGGTTGGCGATCGCAGGGCGTCATCGGCCTGTGGTATTTAGCTACGTTTTCAATTGTGATGGTTATACCGCCACCAATCGGTTGCCAGCGCCTCGTTTGTTGTCCGGCAGGATGCACCACGGGCAGGTGAGGTTGGCTTGGAGCGAAAAGATGATGATAGGCCGCTCCCTTACATCCCTTTTTATTCGTACGCGGGTAAATGCTGCTGCCCGTTTCCAGATATTTTCTTAATTGTCTTCTACGACACCCACGGGGTGAGGTGGGGTGGTCCTATTCTTATCTGGAAGACACATGTTTTTTTAATTTTCTTATTAGTCCCCCGAAAATGACCTGTATTGAAAAAAAAAGTTATTTTGCACATATATATTTGCATATTTATTTTGCATACATTAGGTTCTGATACTGGGATGTAAGGGAGTGACCCATCATCTTTTCGCTCCAAGCCAACCTCACCTGCACGTGGTGCATCCTGCCGAATAACAAACGAGGCGCTGGCAACCGACTGGCGGCGGTATAACCATCACAATTGAAGGCATAGCTAAATACCACAGACCGATGACGGACAGCAGCGTCACCGGAGCGAGAAGCTACGCCCTGCGATCGCCAACCCGCCTGCCCAGCGTGGCGATTATGGGTATATCCTCCAGATGTTTGCCCTAAGTGGCGAACAACTGGAGAGGCCTATGTCCAGCAGTGGACTGCAATAGGCTGATGATGACTAGAAGGGAAAACTTTGTACTTAGTTTGAGACTAGGGGATAACCTTGATTTGAATTGTTTTGCTCATCTATTTACATAAGAGCGTAGACTATTTTTCTGCACAGAAAAATAGTCTATGCTCTTCCAAAGCTTCCTGAAATACTACGAGTAACTTCAGTAATCACTGAAACGTTTATAAAAATTTACTACATCACTGTAATACTAAAAAACAAGAAAGCTTATACTCGTAATCCTTACGAATGAACCCTTCCTATCTGGTATTAGACACAGTTAACGGCTCCCAAGAGAATAAAGGTAAACTTTCTGGTTCTCTGATTTTAATAATATATCGATTTAGAAGCGCCTGGCTGGCATTATGGCAGCGCTTCGTGGCAGCTGATCCATTAATTAGCAATCAGTTGTATTAATACTTATCATTTAGATGGTTATATTATTCTCGCAATGTTCGGACGAGAATATTTCAGTATTGATTCAGCGGTCTTGAGAGGGTACTTTTGTACACGTTGCTCGCCTGATGTTAACCGGTTACCGCAGCCTATGGACGCCTGCAACACCAGGGGTATCGCACGCGCGTTGCCGACCTTAACCCCCCGGATGCCGATACACTCACCCCACGAGCTCCGGAAACCCTACTCACCGGCAGAAACAAGACCCGAAAGTCATTTGGCTGCGGTATTCTATAGGGTGGAGGTACTTTCATGGGCGGGCGGTTCTATTCGACCGAAGATTTTACTGTACTGTAAGAAGTATACATAGTACACCATAGGTTCTGGTAAAGTGGGCAATAGTCAATCAAAGTTTAGAACCCTGGTTTCCATGAAGGTAACATGAGTGTACCGTACTATTTATCCAGGCTAAATCATAGTTTAATGGCATCACTGCACAGTATAAAACAAAGTAGCTTTTGTTTTCTATCTATCCATATGTATGCATAAAATATCTTTAAAGCTACGCAACAGATTTTGATGTGTTTTTTAGGGTTCCGTAGCCAAAATGGCAAAAACGGGACCCTTATAGATTCGTCATGTCTGTCTGTCTGTCTGTCTGTCTGTCTGTCTGTCCGTCCGTATGTCACAGCCAGTTTATTCCGAAACTATAAGAGCTACATTATTGAAATTTGGTACGTAGATGTATTCTGTTAACCGCATTAAGATTTTAAAGTAAAATCAGAAAAAAATCCAAAATTTTTGGGGTTCCCCATACATGTAACTGAAACTCAAATTTTTTTTCTTCATCAAACCCATACGTGTGGGGTATCTATGGATAGGTATTTGAAAATGATGTTGAGGTTTCTAACATAATTTTTTTCTCAGATGAATAGTTTGCGCGAGAGACTCTTCCAAAGTGGTAAAATGTGTGTCCCCCCCCCCGTAACTTCTAAAATATGGGCATTATAAAACTGTAAAAAATATATGATGTGTATTATTATGTAAACTACTAACGAAATTTGGTTTGAATGAAATCTAGACAGTAGTTTTTTTTTAAACATCATAAATCAAATTACCTAATTTTTTCATTCAATCAGTGGTACGGAACCCTACGTGCGCGAGTCCGACTCGCACTTGGCCGGTTTTTTAATAGATAGATTGATTCAAGAGGAAGGTTTATCTGTATAATATATGCATATGTATAAAGTATTGAACCCGTGCGAAGCCAGGGCGGATCGCTAGTATTGGATGAATGTATCATGACTATACACGTTTTGAGTTACGAGTACATGTACCTAAGTAGGTCAGAAAGGAACGAAACGCTGAAACTTTGAAAATAAGCTTATCATCTACTAATTACTTGTGGGGAAGTATTCTAAGCCTCTTCTATTTTGGGATATTTTCATTAAAACAGCAAAAGCTCTTTTGAATAAGTAAATGCCATCAGTATCTACACCGTCTTTAAGAAATACACAAACGTTTTCTCTGAAAGGTGGCTCATTTACATATTTTAATGAATAGGCATCTCGAATGATTACGGAATAAAGTATTGCATTAGGAAAGGGCTGAAAGGGCTCTATTATGAAAATTTATAGTCTTTAGTTGTGCTTTTAGAATTAGATTTTAGAAAGGCAAAATGATATTTATTTTCAGTAGAAACTCTACATAGTCACCGTGAAATTGTAAATACCGTTAGATTATATTACATCTTGCGAGATTGTGAATTGTAACATAATGCTTACAGTTAAGTACCTCAATCATGTCCATTGGGGAAAGTCGCTGCAGAAAACCCATAAATAAATACCAGACAACATCACATACATTGCTCCGAACCCAAAATAAGTAACTTATGAACTTGTGTTATGGGTATGAGAACAACATCAAAGGCACCACAAATTATATACTTCGATACAAATATAAACACCCAGACACGAAACAAACACCAGTGTTCATCACACGAATGTTTGTCCCGGGTGGGGATCAAACCCACGACCCTTGGTTCAGAAGGCTGGTGTCGCTTCCAATTGAGCCACCGAGCCAGTTATAAAAACAGCTGATTCTAAAGAATCGTTCCACGAGGCAGAAAATTGCCAAACGTTTGTTTAATTAATATTACAGAATGTTTAATAAGCTTTGGCCTACGCTATAAATATGAATACCGCTATTTAATTAGTTGCCTCGTTAGTTGTCTGCCTACGACATTAACTTGCCTTGTTTATTGATACTGATAGCATATACACATACCTAAGCGTATATGTAAGTTAGTATAGTTCGGCTTTGAAAGCTCTGTACACAAACAAGCAATTAACTATCAAAATACAGTTTGATCACTATGTTTGCCAATTACGTTTCTCGATATATCACTTTTGCTTGTTAGCATGAAATGTGTTATACTAATATTATTGTAAACGTAAAAGGTTGTTTGGATGGATGGTTGTCACTCTTTCTACTTCTACTGAATGGATTTGAGTAAAACTTTACAATAATGTAGACTTAGGAACATATAGGATACATACAATATCTATAATTTAAAAGGAAAAGCCACGGGCTGCAACTGGTAATGTGTGTACGAAATATGTACTCGAGCTTCTTTAACATCTACATTGTACAGGATCAAAAGAAAATATATACTAGAGCCTTTTAACGTCTATAGGAACAAAAAGGGTTAAGTACTTAGATGTTTCTCTAGACTGCTTCATTGTGTATGTCCCAGGTTCCAATCCCATGGCCCGTCCAAGGGTTTATTCTCTCTGGAGTCACAAAGTCGCACCTTACTTGTGTTTCAAAAAGCACATTAACATTTTTCAGCTTACAAAGCAATGCTAACGACATTCTAAACTAAACTTTTCTAAAACTTTTGTTGTTATTGCCCCTGAATTCCTCCGTTAATATTGTTCCTGCCTGCAATGGCTTAACATTTCACCAACCAAGAGATATCAGACAATGGTCTAATCTCTCGTTCGGTCTAAAGTCGTGTCAAACTATCGTCCCGTTAGATTATGAAAGCGAAGAAACAGAGCGTGCACGCTACTAGGAGTATGATGCATGTCTACTAAAAGATTCGACGCAGTTTATTTTAAACTTCAACTAACCCTGGGGCGATCATTGGGAGAGGTCTATGTACAGCAGTGGACTAAAATATCCTGATGATGATGAACTAACCCTGGCCCTACTAGCCTCACTATTGTGTGAAATTTAAATAGACTTTCCGGGCTTGCGATATGAATGGACGCAAATTTTAATATCGACGTTGAGATACGCCGCTATCCGCTGCTATATCATATCGGTCTACTCGCCAATTGACGCATTGTTATGATGCAATCTGCGTAATGCACTAAATTAGGTCCGCAACACATTTAGGTATTGTATACAAACACGCCATTAGAGGTTACTATGTGAACGGAAGCCGATTTCAATTACCCTTAGTGGTACCAAATAATCCTAGTTTAGTGTAACAATCAGAGGCGACGAAAGTCTAGACAAGCTGATCGTGGTTGGGATCACCGAAGGCAGAATATCGCGTGTTCGTTCACCAGCCAGATGGATTGATCAAGTAAAGACTTGTCGTCCTCCAAGTTTCACACGGTGGTAAGAGACGCGCTGGACAGAGGCTGGAGGTGGAAGAAGATTATCCATCAGCTCTAGGTGCGACCCTGATGCTGACCACGATCCTCAGATATCCAGCCACAGAGGGAGGGTGTAACAATCTCTCGTTGGAGGCAAATTCTTGTCAATTTATAAATTACATGTCAATTTAATTATTACAATGCATTGGCAATCAATGGAGCTTCAGGGCTATCTGTATGCCGTATATATTTACCTGGTAGATAAGTCAATGTTTTGTTGAATTTCAGGTCAAGTCGTTGTGTAAGGAATTTTTTTTCAAAATGGGCTTACGCTTAACTGCAATTCACCTGATGGTAAGCGACATCGCGGTCTACGAAGAAGGGCGCTCTCCCAGCAAAAACGAGTTCACTCTCGCCTTAAACATCGGAAGATTATAACTCTTGAAAATGTAATCCGTTTTAGTTTATCGAATCTCGGTGTTTTAGTGATCATTACTTACTTGTACTTGTACTCACAAGTCGGAGCATAAAATATAATCTCTATTAAAGCCCTTACAGCCCAGAGGATGTCTGCATTAGAAAACAGATACACAACCGAATGTAGAACAGCTTTAGCTTAGGCAATTTTAATGAATTAAAAGAAATTAGGTATTGCCTAAGATACCCAACGCAGAAGTTTCGCAAAATATTCTATCTACTATTAGCCCCTTTCCACGTCAAAATTTACAATGATAATGCCAAGGACGAGGACTCACGGGGCTTCACGAAATAACGTTCTTACGCAAAAATATGAAAAGATCCCTCGTTGACGTAGGCAAACCTTCTTAAAAAGAGGCGCCAAGTTTGCTCTCCCTTTATTAAATCACCAATATTTTGCCCAGTCACGTGTGGGGAATATCAGCTGCCTGATTCGGCAAAACTTACGAGCGTGCTCCCATTAGCTTGTTGAAATTTTGAATTAAATTTTCCGCATAAGTTTGCGGGCCTCGGTTAAATTAACCAGTGTATTATGCACGAAAGAAGAGAAAGGGTAAAACTGTTTGACGTTGTTGATTTTGCTCTTTATTCGGTTGTGATAAGGAGCATATTTGAATAACAAATACGGGCTGATTACGAGAAGTCGGGACGCAGGGACGGGAATTCTCTGCGGGAAAATCTGTGGCCGCTAACTTTTTTTAGGAATTTACTTTGGAAGTGACGCTTTTAGCCGCGATAGGAGTTGTGGAAACTTTGGTAGACGCATATTTAAAACTTGTTACTGTTTGATTCTGAATTTGTTTTACTTGAAATTTGTAAACTGATGATTATTATAGACTAGCTGTGCTCGCGACTTCGTCCGCGTGGAATAGTTATTTTTTCTCCGTTTTTTTTTACATTTTCCATTATTTCTTCGCTCCTAATAGTTGCAGCGTGATGTTATATAGCCTAAAGCCTTCCTCGATAAATGGTCTATTCAACACAAAAAGAATTTTTCAATTCGGACCAGTAGTTTCTGAGATTAGCGCGTTCAAACAAACAAACAAACAAACTCTTAAGCTTTATAATATTAGTTAAGATTTACTATGTGGGAAAATACAGTTTCAATCATAAGATTCATCCATTAGGTAGGATTTGATCAGAACGTCAAGTTTTAAATAATCTCTAACCGTATCTTCCTATGGAAAAGCCCAAGATTTCCTATAGACTTTAACTGTAATAAACTTAGGTAGATAGTCAAAATGAAACATATGAGAATGTAGATATAATATTATAAAAGTTGTAAGCTTACTTTTTAAAGGCCACTTAGTCACTCAACACGTCTTAGGTAGGAACTACAAGGTTCAAAATTTTGCAAGGACGTTTGTTCCCTGTATGCTAAGATAAACTAAGAAAATAGTTTTCTAGAAGGAGAGGAACGGGTGAGGGGTAATTAATATTAAAGTCTTTCATTTTTGAAAAGGGGGATATAAAACGAGACTAGGATGGGATCGACGACGGGGTCTGGTCCGGGATAATGATTGGATTTGAGAAAGGCGCTCAGCATTTCAATATGTGGCGATACGAAGTTCACCGGGTCAGCTATAACTGTTAAAAGACATGTCAACACTAGTCAACACATTCATATTTATGTTTCCCTCCCTTATAGGGTCTGTTGTAGTGTACCTATGTAAGCTATCTAGGAACGTGGTGCAATAGATAGCTACATTTATATTTTATTCTATTTATTAGACATTGCTGTTGAAAAAGTCAGTAATTGGTAGGTTTTAGGTATGTGACAAAGTTCTAAAGTGTCTATTATTGCTTCTGACTGTACAATTCTAGGTAATAATTTTGTTAGTTTAGGTCAGACGGTATGTTTTTCATTGCTAACTTTAGATAACGGTACCAATTTATTTGATTACAATTACCGAGTAAAAGGGCCTACAAACTTGAGGAAACGAAGTTTCTTAGTGTAAATGTAAAGTTCGTTATTTAATTCTAAGTCTTGGGCCGTCGAAACTCATAAATATTCCAAGAGTTTTAAGGTATTTTAGGTTACATTTTGCCAGTGTTTTAACTATTATTCTCACTGATATCGATTTAAATAAGCGATCGTATCTAACTTGCCGGGTTCGGCAACGGCAATCAGGTAACTTACACTAGTAGACTCTATTATAAACTACTAGCGGCCCGCCCCGGCTTTGCACGGGTATTCATTTAATTATAGCCTATGTTTACCGGAAATATTGTAGCTTCCTGACAGTGAAGGATTTTTTCAAATCGGTCAAGTAGTTTCGAACCTTATTCAATCATCATTCTCCTGTCCTTATCCTACTCTAAGTGGGGTCGGCACAACATGTTTTTATTTTCAAACTTGTCATGTTGCAGGGGGTTTTGGCAAAGTTTTATAGCAGGCCGCCACAGCCTGATGTTAACCCTCTTTGGGATTGCTTCCGTTGGTGATAATCCCTTCACCTACGGGTACAAATACACTGTACAGCTCATTGTTATGCTCAGGAAACAGTTCCCTTAGCCAGTTTTCACGGTACCCCGGGTTGAGTTGGGGCTGGCACATTATAATGTATGTTTTTTGTTCGCTCCCAGGTTAGCTTTGAGTTCCGAGCCTATTCAATGCAAATTAACAAAAAAAAACAATTTTTTTTATTTTTTATTTTTTTACTAAATGACTACGATGATGGCCAGGGCGGCCTTGTCATCATCACCGGACTGTTGGGGGAGCGGAAGGCTCTCACCCCTAAAAAAAAAAAATCAATAAAATGAGTAGCAATAAAGTGACTTTAGAATATTAGTAGTACGGAGTATCCTTCGCGCATGCGCAATGCGTTTATATTCTGTTAAACTTGTTCGCGGTACTTTCAGTGTTTCAGCTGAACTTGTATAGGAAGTAAAAGCTATTTAAGTTGGAAACAGTTTTTATTCTACTTACAACTAGTAAGAGTTGCGAACAAGACACACCTGGGTCCTGGATCTGATTTATGGGATAACTTTTAGGGATTCATACCTCGAAGGGTAAAACTAATCCCTTATTCAATCAAATCCCTTACCCTTGATGATGACTGACACCCAGAGTCGAGATAGCTAACTGAGGGCGTCTACCAGAATACATACTGATGCGAGACAACATAGAAAAGTTTTTTTTCTAAATTGAGCCGACCGAGAATCGAACCCGGAATCCCCGAAACCGCCAAATTACAATATTGTCATTGGCTATGTCCAGCAGCGGAAGTTTATAAATTGATAATCACAGATGAAGATGTGGGCTGATGATGATGATGACAGATGAAGAAAAATTTGATTCACTGACTTGGAATTCCTCGGGGAGGTAAGGGAGCGACCTATCATCTTTTCGCACCAAGCCACCCTCACCTGCCCGTGGTGCATCCTAAATAACAGACAAGGCTCTGGCAAGCGAATGGTGGCGGTATAGCCATCATGATTGAAGGCCTAGCTAAATACCATAGGCCGATGACGGGCAGCGGCGTCACCGGAGCGAGAAGCTAAGCGCTGCGATCGCTTGCTCACCGTGGCGATTGTGAGTAAAGCCTGTAGGTGTTTGCCGAAAGTGGCGCCTGGAGAGCCTATGTCCAGCAGTGGACTACGATAGGCTGATATTGTTGTTGTTGTGGAATTCGTCGACTGAGAGACCGGCTCGCACTTGGCCGCCTATTTTAGTTTCACGCTTGACAACGGTCGGCCTCGCACGCCGCCCGCGTTGGAAACAATTTCCTTGGAGATCAGATTTCAATTGGGTTGTGACACTAAATCCTCTATAACCCTTTGCATCTGCATTTTTTGTATTAAAGATTCCCGTTTGGAACGTCTAGTGCGTGTTTTGTTTACATAGCAGATGTTTATTTTTATAAAAAAGGTTTGTATTAGGCATATTGTTTTAGAACCATTGTAATATGGCAGGTCTCCTCTGGAGATTAATTTCACGAACGAAAGCGTTGCTTTAAAAAACGTTCTGGATTTTTTTTTATAATGACATTATTCAATAATTTCATTTAGCTATGCCTTTGTTAGTAAAAATACATTACCTCCAATGGATGACCTAGTTAGGAATATTATATTAATAATTTTATTCTAGAAAATGTGAGTAGAACGTAGCGTACCTACCTCATTTTTGTTTCTACCTATTGGCGTGTAGATGGCGCTGGACGCTATCATATTAAGAAGCTTTAATTGTGTATTAATAAACTAATTATGAGCTTCAGAGAACATTTTCCTCTACGGTAACAAGAGAAATCACTAAATAACTCGCATTTCGTAAATATCCTATATTTAGTAGATATACACAGTTTTTAGCCCCACCTATTTGGTGCGTAGATGGCGTTTGATACTATACTAACATGGAAGGTGTTAATTGTGTGCTAATCAACTAATTATGAATTTCAGATAACAGTTTCCTTTATCCTAACAAATAAGAACACTAAACAACTCGCATTTCGTAAAAATATATACCTCGTTCTTCCCAATAACGGCACGATTGCGTGCGAAACGGTTATTTACCGTTTTATAGTAAGTAACTGTTATTTACTTAGGTCGTATTCCGATAAGGGTCTGCTGTGATTGATCACCCGTCCGCAGCAGGAACGTTTAGTATCAACAAATAGAGGCCGAATGCTATTGTAACTTAGATACACGTTATTGTTTTACTGCTGAACATTTTTCTTCCGTGGGGTTAGATCGTTTTGTGTGAGTATTCATTGAGAAAACTACATTTATAGCGAGGCTATATGAATTTACTGGTAGTTTTATGTTCTACGAATTGCCGGTTGTGATAGAGGGAAAGTTGTTTCCATTTTTATCCAATGCAAGAAGCCTGTTTGTTAGATTTTTTTTTTACTTTTTTGTTTAAATATGATTTTTATGCAGTGGGGTTTTTAATTTCAATTACCGTTTTTATTTCATAATTTTTACAAACATACATAGGTACAATAGAACAAAACAATATAAATAATAGAAAAAAAATTTGAATCATAGATTTTAAACTTTTTCAAGGCTTCGTGTACACTAAAAAGAAGATTATATAATGTTGTCTATTACTTATTTATTTATGCCGATAAATTCATTTAGTGCCTTCAAATCGGAAGCCTTTTCGTCCTCATACGGCCCAGGCAAAGCCAACTTTGTCTTGAGGACTTTAGTTCCTAGTTGTTTGTGGTACAGTTAGCAGTTTAATTAAAATTCTATGTAACTTGCCGTCAAAGTTGGCAATGGGATTTAACTGCTTGTCACTACACTTCATGCAAAAGAGGCTTTTGTTGACGTTACGTCCAACTGTGGATATGTAACGTAAGTACTAGCTGCAGTCTGCGGCTTTGCCTGTGTGAATATAGGTTATATTGTAATACCTAATGATAACTGATCTGATGTACGAGCTCTATTATTGAAAGTTTGATTCAAATCCGTTTAGATACTTCGATGAAAAAAGTCATAAAGTATGGTGCAACTAAATGTTCCACGCTCTCATACGTTCGTAGCTGCTACGTCCACCTGCTACAAACAAAATACTAGATTCTATGCATGCGATACGTTAACTTGAGTACTTGACTTAATAGGCTATTTATTTACTATTTTTTAGTTTAGCTATGACATCAAAGACAAACCTAGTAGTAATCTATGTTATCGTTGGATTACCCATTCCGTTGGTCTTTGGTGGTAATTAATACCATGTCTCTCGACATAGAATAACGAGCCTAGAGCGACTCAAACACACACAAATGCGGAAAAAATTTCATTTAATAATGTTGCCATCAATTTTATTGTGTCTCATTTATTCACAGCTCCTTTTCTCTACACCAAAGCCCAGCCTAAAACAAAATCACTCGCCACAGCGAAAAGCTTCCAAACGAGTTTTCTGATCCCCCTAATCACTTCCAATTGTATTCCAATATTACGGAAAGATTCTGTACCCTCAGAATATCCTCACAAAGGAAGCGATCCCCCAGTCCTCTGTTATTCGGAGTGATTGTTCCTCCCTCAGCGGGTTTCGCTGAGAAAATAACAAATGGCCCTCGCAAGACAAAGGCTTCCGCACAAAAAAGCTAATGGCTCCATTATTTATTCAAAATCTTTAGAGCGAAAGGCACACCCATTAATATTGTACGATACCTTAATTGCAAGGAAAGTGAATCAGTCTTAAGCTGATGTTGTTATTTCAGTTCGGTCGGTTTTAGAACGGGTTTATAACGGTCAGTGGCACAGGAATGTATTAAGGATAGAACAGTCTTGTGAGCGCGTTAGTTTCGTCTGCGCGCAATTCTTTGGACGTATAAGAGCAGTTCACATCCATTACGCGTTCAGTACCATGAGTTGTACCGCAAACTTACTACAGTCACTAGCGTTTAAGCGCGCATAGCTTAAGAAGCCGCCAACGGCATATTCCATGCTAAATATCTCCGTGCCGACATGATGTCCTTTATAAAAAAGTTTTTTGGTCAATAAAACACTTCTTCACGCATCAAAAGGGTTGTGAAATAGTTAACTACAATGGTAAAAGTTTTTCTCTATGGCATCTGTCAAAATTGTGACTCATGGTACCGACTATCGACTCTCATAAAGTACTATAGCGTAAACGTTACTTGCTATCGAATAGTTTACGTTAGGTTTTTTTTTTTAACTTGTTACCCTGGACCACAGATTAATAAGTAGGTAACCCTGGACTCGCGATGGCGGTTTGGCCAGCATTTCAGCGGGCTGTCATCGCGACTCCTAAAGGCGGCAAACGCCTTTGCTTGGCTCCTCCCGAATCTGGGGGGACCGAAAGCGCACTGCCGACGCCTCTACGCAGGAGTCCTGCGGAGCATGGCAATGTATGGAGCGCCAATACGGGCTGACGTTGTTTCACGACGTGACAACGTCGTACGTGGTAAGTAGTCGACACCGCCCAAGGACACCTGCAACTCTAGTAGAGTTCTGGGGACGTTGCCGTCCTTTTAAATAGGAGTACGCTCGTTTCTTGAAGGTTGGTTAACATTTATGGTTTACATTACCTACCTAGTTATAGGTATCTAATGTACTTCAATACGTATCTCTCTCACCGCATCTCCCAAGTAACTCGATACCACGACACAGTTCCAGCCCAGACATGTTATCGGCGTACAGAAACTCATTTGGAACCTTGCCATACGGATCCCTACGACGATATCCAACTAGTGTTGTGAACGATGCAAAGCGATGGGTACTTTTAAGGGCTCTCTATTTTATTTTTATACGAACGTATGTTAAGGGGAAGCTCTCTCGCGATGATTGACTAGCTCGGTGGCTCATTTGGTAGTGACCGGGTCGTGGGTTCGATTCCCGCACAGAACAAACATTGGTGTGAATTAACATGTCTGTTCGTATTGGTCTGGGTGTTTTCTATGCTTAGTATGTATTTATTTCCAAAAATAAAGTATATAAGTAAGCTTATCTGTTGTTGGACACAGATAAACTAGCTTTGGCTTAGTTTGGGCAGATGATGCTCTGTAACCCAGAGTGGCATGTCTTGGGTTATTATTTATTTTTTATCCGAAATAATGTTGGATAAAAAATCGCGAATACTAAATTTATCGGCGCGTTACTAAATACTCTTTGCATCACTAAACCTAACCGTCTTACGTCTGTGCCCTCTTGCAAACAATCCACTTCGGGTAACTTTTTTATTTGATTGATGGACGCAATTAACTGCCAGAATGAATAGATTGCTTAATATATTTTTTATATTGCAGATCGACGTCAGAAGAGGATTGATAATGTGAAGAAATAAATACTCTTTTCTACTTATTATTATTAGGTAGACGGACATTTTTTGTTGCACAAATTACAAACATTTAAAGGAAAATCAACAAACCACCTATGGTTACTAAGGCTGTCTTATCGCAAGTAGGTAAGTGATCGCTTCCAAAAATATTTTATTTTAGTATTACTTATTAGGTTTTAATTAAAAAAAATTGAAACAGCCTTTAGTAAAACATTTTTCTTGTTTAAATACTATATGCACTCATTTAAAACTAAAATTTGTAACTCTTGAAACTCTAGTTAAGAACACTCATTTAAAAAAAAACTTTTGAAACTCTACTTAAGTAATCTTGTAATGGTAATTTAGCTTAAAAATTATTAAAAGTTTGTAGGTATGTCAGGGTCTGTCTAGACATTTCTAAGTCAATGGAAAGTACAATCAAATTATCCGAAACAAACAAAAGTTTAATTAACACAGTCCATTTTACATCTTTTTTCACTTAACAGTTTCCGCAAACAGTCTTAGCATGTCGTAATCTGTAAGTTGAGTCACTTAAAAGTTTTTTTTCTCAAATTCCGGACAAGTTGGGAGTTGCGCAGTCGTGAGGCTAAATTAGCTTCAACAAACGAATGTTTTGGTCTCTGTGTGTCAGGGAGGGATTGAGGTCGTGGAACAATTAGATTATTAAAGGAAAGGAGCAAAAATTTATTAAAGGAATTTATCTTGTACCTCATTTATGTGTCTCCAATATTTCAACACTATTGAAAACATTATGATCACGCAAGAACTTTTAAAATCAGGTACCCGATAAAACCTTGATAATATACATACATATTTGGTTATCATAATAAATAGTAGGTATTACGTACGTAATCGTAAGTAAAAGAACCATTTTTGCATTTTTTGTGTACTATAGACATGGTTACTTGATGAGCACAAATTAAGCCATTAACGTTGCAAGGTTTGGTCAAGTCAGCTAAGTTATAGCTAATTGTAGTTCTATCCTATGTATCCAGTTAGAAAAAACTATATTGTGTTTTGTTAAAAGTTGTAACTATTTTTACTAAGACACGTTTTCATAGCGTGTAAAATAAGATTTTGGTAGTATCAAAAGTACGGTGTAACTAAATGTTCTACACTATCATACATTCGTAGTTGCTACAGTCCTTGATTACGACTATTATCTGCTACGAAACTGCTACGAGTAAAATAATGGATTCTGCGCATACGATGACGCACACCGAACATCGCGACGTAGATGAAGGTAAGGAGTAGAATGTTTTAATGTACTTTTTCAACTACCCTGAATCCCTCCCTGGTTAGTTGTACAATGGCAGGCGGTAATGCGACGCGACGCGTTTACAGGAGGAGAATAAAACTTTAACACGCCCTGCGGCCGACCCTGGTACGCTACTTGCTTTGCGAACTTTTTGCGGGGAACGACTTAAAATGCGGTTAAAATTAGATTGAAACACGTAGGCAATTAACTGTTAGGGCTCTGTTGAGAGTTCCACGTTTTAGAGAGAGGTGTTAATTCAAAGGTACGAAAGCAATTTGTCGAGCTCTATTCATGGAATGGCTCGAAGGCTCATTTGCTAGTAACACTTGTCTCCTGAACCAAGGGTTCGATTTCCACCCGAGACGAACATCGTGTGATGAACATTTGTGATTGTTCCATGTCTGGGCTTTGTATTTGTATATACATTTTATCTATCTATCTATTTTAAATATAAATAATTTAAAGGTGAATGACTAACTGACTGACTGAAATAGTGACCTACAAAGTACAGGCTAAACCACTGGATGGATCGAGCTGAAATTTGGCATGCAGGTAGATGTTCTGACGCTGGCATCCGCTAAGAAAAGATTTTGATCAATTCTACCTCCAAGGAGATAAAATAGGGGATGCAAGTCTTTTGCACGTGGACGAAGTCTTGGGCATAGCTAGTCAAGTATATATTTGTGGTGGCCTTCGTTGTTCACCCATAACACAAGTGTTCAAGCCTACTATCGGAGCAATGTATGTTAACGGTCTGATATTTATTTATTTATGCCTACGCTGCTCAAATAATTTACATAGTTTAATAACTGGTTGGTTAAAATATGTTATGGGTGAAGCCTCCAGGTGTTTGCCCAATGCGGCGCGATCAACTGGAGAGGCCTATGTCCAGCAGTGGACTGCGATAGGCTATTGCTGTTGTTGGTTTAAATATAATACATACTCGTATAGTTTCAATACATACTTTTGAGGTTATATCCTCTGTAGATTTATTGCTTTCTTCGGCACGTTGGGAACAAGTAGTAAAAACTTGAAACTATTTCATTACATATAGAAAGTTGGAGACATCGCGTCTCCGGCGTCATTTGATACTCATATCATAAGGAAATTACTTAGTTTGCATTGTATAATAGCATTAAGTAAAGTAATTAGGGATTATAACTGTAATCAGCAGGTATCTCTCCTCATATGTTTATTTCCGTATCTCCTTACATATTTTCATACAGGTAACATGGATATCTGTCTTGATTACCTCTTTGTCCAGGGACTTGGGTAGCCTTCAATGTATCTCCAATGCTGTACCGTTATATAATGGGTCGCATAGGTCACTTTCCGCCACGTGACATTCAATCCCGTTGCCCCCTATGTTATAACAGAAAACCCCGAAAAAATATGACTCAGAACCTTTTGTGAGAGAGTGCTCTAAAAATACTGGAGTTTTAGGCGCTCGAATGTTGCACGTGAGCAAACATCGCCATGTTATGTTTCGTTTAGAATGTAATGAACGTCAGCGTTTCGCGAAGTAAAGGAAAAATATTGGTTCTGGTCTGTATGTTCAAGACTTTCGGCCCGGAAATTGTAGCATTGGTCGCTGGCAGCAAGTAGAAGACAGTAATAATATTGTTGAGAGGATTTCGGGATCAGCAGTCAATCTCCGTAGAAACTAGCCAAAGTGCAATCATCATCATCCTAGCCTTTTTCCCGATTATATCAGGGTCGACTTCCCAAACTGAGAGATTTGGCGAGGGCTAAGCTTTTACACAGAGCGACTGCCAACCCTTAGGGTAAGCTATACCCATTCCCAGTTAGGAGTCAGAGTTATCATCATCTCTGATATGATGTGACGACTGCTATCTGAGTTGGTAAAGATAGCACCCGGGACCAACAGCTTAACGTGCCTTCCGAAGCACGGAGGAAATCGGTGTCAAATTTTGGTCACCCATCATCGGATTGACCGCGCCAATGATTGCACAACTTTGCGATCATTGTTAAGCGTACAAGACCGCGGCGCCACCGAGCTCCTCCAAAGCCAAAAACTAGCCAAAGTGCAATATTAGATAATTATTTTAATGCATAATAATGCAACTGTACAGAAATAAGGATTAATATAAAACCAACTGGTTAACCGTGTTTTTGTGCAACAAACAATTAGGTTCCATTAAGTATGTTAAACAGAATTCTACAGTTCAGCTTGGCGGTAGAAAACGTGAAATTGCAAAGCCTTGGTCACCGTCGAAAGGTTGCAAGCCTATCGGTCTTCTATCGGTTACATTTTGGGGAGTGTGCGACTGAACTACACAATTTGATTCCCCCAGCTCCATTTTACCACCGGACGAGTAGAGATACGACCAAGAGACACCGTTTTATGGTGCAGGTCCCAAGGACTCGCACGGTGCGGTTTGCCTCTACTTTCTTGGTGCGAACGGCCAAACTATGGAACTCCTTGCCGGACTCTTTGTTTCCGGAGACATATGATCTAGAGGTGTTCAAGGCGAGAGTGAATCGGTATTTTCTGGGTAAGCATGCTCCATCGTAGGCTCCAATTTCACTTAACACCAGTGAATTGTGGCCAAACGCAAACCCATAACAATAAAAAAAAAAAAACTTACATGTGATAGATTCACTTGTCATCGACGTTGCCGTCGCTATGGCTATGGCTGCGCTATTATAAAAATAGGCACGTTTCTTGAAAAATGTCCTTTATCTATATCTATACTTATAATAAATCTGTAGAGAGGTCAATTCTGTACATAAAATATTTTTTCAAAATAACTATCAGGGGGTGATAAGTGATCGATACTGATACCAAAAATGCAATCAGTAAAATTTTTGTCTGTCTGTCTGTCTGTCTGTATGTTCGTTATAGAAAAAAAAACTACTGAACAGATTTTGACGAAACTTGGTACAATTATTCTTCATACTCCTGGGCAGGTTATAGGATACTTTTCATCACGCTACAATCAATAGGAGCGGAGCAGTGACGGGAAGTGTTGGGAAAACGCGAGAAATTTAAACCTGTATGTTTGAACGCGCATTACGCGAAAACTACTGCATAGAATTGAATGCGGTTTTCACCAATGTATTGCTAGAGGTCTAACTTAAAACTTAGACACAAGGTATAGATGGGTATTATATGGAAGTCCGTTATTTTTGAAACCCGATATCCACGCGAGCGACGCCGCTGGCACAGCTAGTTTTTGAATAAATTAAAACCTAGTCCGTCTTGTAGCTTATTCAAAGATAAAAGACACGTACTTTTTAATTTGTAAATTAGACTAAAAATTACAAACTTATAGCCCGTTGAAATTACGCGTGACGTCACGCGGTGTGGCATTTTTACGGGACGGAGTGACGTTAACGACCCCCACTCCACTCTTTGCTATTTTTTAATTTAAATGGAAAAAG
This sequence comes from Conogethes punctiferalis, assembly GCA_031163375.1. Taxonomy (NCBI): domain Eukaryota; kingdom Metazoa; phylum Arthropoda; class Insecta; order Lepidoptera; family Crambidae; genus Conogethes; species Conogethes punctiferalis. The sequence continues at coordinate 14,720,640 of CM062084.1, forward strand.
GAAAATTACGTGTCCAATACATTTTTATGATCTAAAATTCTACACAAGTGACACGTTACCAAACAAACCGGTTACTATTTACTTCAAAAGTGACTCCTTAACGTCGCCTATCATATCGCGACCATGATATTATGTGAATATCATTATTTTAGGAATTACTCGCAAAAATTCTAACTGCCTTTCTTCAACACAGCGAAAGGCCTTCATAAAGACACACTTCGTAACTCGATTGGCCTCATCAATGTCAAAGAAGTCGTCTGCATTTGTAACGTAATCTGCGGTGCTCCCTAGAGGCTAAAGAATAATTATACTCCCTTGCCGAGACTCCGAGGCGCTGGTACAGTACAGCTACCACATTAATGCTACACGATTAGATACCTTACTGAGTCGAAATAAGAGTTTAAACGCATCTATATCTCTTGAACGACGCTACGTCGGACACAAGATTGATCGTTTCCGCTCTGCTGGGGAAAAAATGAGTGAGCAAAGACGTAGAGTTGGTTAGAAAACAATAGATTTCATGTGCTGTGTTTGTTTTGTTAAAGTAGACAGTCATCTTGCGGTGTGGTTGTGAAGATGTATGGTTTTCTTTGGTGTAACGCTATTTTTAGTCGTCTGCGATGTCATTAAAAGTTAGAACTTGTGTCTTTTGTTGAGGGTATTTATTTTCTTTGCTGGAAGACTTGGAAAAATTAATGGTTGCGTAGGACGTCATTAAAAATTTGCTAGTGTGTTGTATTTTCTTTCGTAGATTTGTTTAATTTGTTAACGCTACATTCTTCACTATAACTAAGGGGAGAGTCCCCTTAGTGCGAACTAATAGTATTATATTTAAAACATCAGCCAATAGGTAATTTTACATAAACACATAATTATTTTAACTTCTAGGTTCATAATTATTATGTTGATACCTTTAAGACCTATTGATATATTTATATATATATATATATAGTACATTCTTTTTTTGTCAAAAAATTTGAATTTTTTATTGCTTACATTTCATTTTGCATATTCAAAATATCCTCTAACTTTGTAGCACATTACTTACACATTAATTTCTGCTTAGCCCAATGATATACTGGTTAAGAATTCCTATACAGCATTAAGTCCGCTATAAAATAAATAAGTAAAAATAATTTTGATTGTTAGTAGATAATTACGATTTAGAATGATATATCTCTATTGTCGTGTGTATTGAAAAAAAAAGTTAATGTAAACCTTCTTCAATAAATAAAGATGAATTTACATATATTCACATAAGTGTGAATATGAATTTGTTGAAGAAGAATGTACGTATAACGTAACGTAACGTAACGTAACGTAAAAGTATAAATTATCGTATACATGAATATTATACAGCTTCCATTACACAAATTCAAAAAGCCGTACTCACAGAACACAACGGACCGGAATGGGCTCACGTCTTTAACTTTATCAACGCGAGCTATTTGAGTAAACGTTACGAAATGTGACTCATCCGACGTAATATTGGCTGAACAAATAGCTACTCATCTTTTAAAGTGAAGGAGCACTTAGGGATTGTCAACAGCTGCGGCCCGGGCGCAGCCGTCGAGTACCACGGTATCTCGATAGTTCTCGAGTTGAGAAGCCTTAATGGACGAGACGAAATGCTGTTACTTTATTGCTACAATACTGGGCAGACGTTTTGAGAGAATTCACATCTTTTTTTCAAGGGAAAGACGTCTAGAAAAAGAAAGTGGCCTAGAGTTCCAAAAAGAAATTCGCAAATCTGTACGGATAGATACTTACTACTTATTTATACAGCTATAGGTTTGTCATTGGAGAAGATCCATCTATCCAGCTGTGTTTACAGACTAATGATGAATCATCATCAGATGATGACATAACTGTGCTAAGCGATTTGAGTCTGTTCAGATAGTACTTTTTTACTCGAGGGTAACGAATTGCACGCTCGTGAGGATTTCGAATACACGATCCTCGGTTCTGAATGTAAGATCTCTACAAAATTTTATAATACTCTCATAACTGAATTCTAACCACAGCGGCCATTCACTAAACTGTAGAGTAGCTAAGTAAGTACGCAAGAAAGTGCACAGGTGTGCACTCTCGCATATAATAATTTACTAAACAAATCGTAAACCGCTGGTAACGCATTTCTTCTAGTCAAAAACGAAATATTATTCACGTATTTATGCAAATCCAGAAAAAGTTGCCGTTGAAAGAAAACTTTCCCGTTGAAAATTAAAGCAGGCAAAGGTGCAAAACGTAATATCGTATAGCTCCGGTTCGATATCGGCAAACCCTTGACAGATTCTGAAAGGCCGGCGCTATTTTAAAAAAAGTATTTATTATTTTTTTCTTATCTGTTGGAAATCGAGATCATGTCGCCAGATGTAAATTATTGACAGCGTCTGTTTTCTTCTTTCCTTTGTTTATCTTTTTGTTACGCTTGGGGTATATTAGCGGGCTTTGAAGAATATTCATCTTGAAATTCTCGCTGAAACGTTTTAGTTCTCGAGCGAAGAAAGGTACACGAAACTAAAACATACTTCATCATTATCATCATCAGCATCATCGCAGTGCAATGCTGGACATAGGCCACTCCATTTACTTGGCAAACATCTGGAGGCTTCACCCATAATCACCACACTGGGCAGGCGGGTTTGTGATTGCGGGGCGTAGCTTCTCATTCCGGTGATGCTGCCGCGCTGCTGCCCGTCATCGGCCTCTGATATTTAGCTACGGTAAAAACATACCTATACGCTGTAATGTGTTTACTATATAAGCATTTACGGTCACTAACATAACTATATTTATTAACAGGTTTTTACTGTATCTGATTTTAGAGGCCCTGAGACATTTCGGCAATGTTGCAAGCTTCTTCCGTGATTAACCTTGCCATAATAATAAATGAAATGTCTGCATTACGACTTAAAGCGGGTTAAATTTACAGGTCCGATGTGGGAAAGTTCTAAAGTGTAGATATATTTTATTGCTTCTAACTGTATACCTAAATTATCACCGTGCGTATACAGCCTTATGAAAACGTCTGCTGTATTCTTGTCTATACCTTTGTGTAATGTTTTATTTTGTAGACGTCCTTTTTATCAGACTTGTTCGCTTCAAACAATGTCCCTTTTACAAATAAAGGACAGTTATGAGTAGGTATATATGTAGATGATAGAATAACAAGTAAAGATGGTAGTAGATTATTAGCAACGATTTATTTTCCTTTTAATAATTGTATTTTTTATCTTATCAGGTAGTTTTATGTTGAATAGGAGCTTTTGGAATAATTTGTACTAAATATAATAATGGCTAGCATTGGGGGCGGGGTTGTAACAATAGCAGTGTCTGTGACAACAGCGGTGTCTGTAACAACAGCGGTGTCTGTAACAACAGCGGTGTCTGTAACAACAGCGGTGTCTGTAACAACAGCGGTGTCTGTAACAACAGCGGTGTCTGTAACAACAGCGGTGTCTGTAACAACAGCGGTGTCTGTAACAACAGCGGTGTCTGTAACAACAGCGGTGTCTGTAACAACAGCGGTGTCTGTAACAACAGCGGTGTCTGTAACAACAGCAGTGTCTGTAACAACAGTAGTGTCTGTAACAACAGCAGTATCTGCAACAACAGTAGTGTGTGCAACAACAGTAGTGTGTGTAACAACAGTATTGTCTGTAACAACAGCAGCTAAAAACTACCAAACATCCTTAAACAAACAGTTTGAACGAACTCGTTTCCCCACAGCAAATAATTGGTGTGCACGGCAACGTCAGCAAAATAAATCAATGCTAATTGGATGCAGCGGCGAGTATGTCAACAGCTACCTGTAATTTATTCCGATCGCTTCATCTTTGTGAGGGAAAATTGATTTTACACCAAATGTGCATGGCATGATTCGTGTGAAATACGGTTGACAAATTCACCGAGGGATTTATTACAATGTTTTCGCGTCTGTTATGCGATAAAAGATTGATATCTGTGTTTTATTAGTGTAATAAAATATTTATTGTCATAAATGGATTTTGTGTTTGCATTGTTTCGTAGCAATGAGGGGATTTATCAGAGGCCCATGTAAAGTACCATATTAATTTTGATAGCAATATCATTAAGCATTTTTATAGCTTTTTATTTTAACCCTTTGAACGCCAGTGATGCATTTTTTACACAATGGTACCAATTGACTTTATATTAAATTAATAATAAAAAAAAAACTTTATTGGCTTTAACAAATTAAGCATTTTTAACATAAGCATCTCCTCCACCATAAGTGACTCCTTTTAGGCTTAAATGCTTGTGTCAGGAAACATTGCTCTTCGATCAATACATTAAAGAATTTCATTTTTAACTCATTTTTACGGCGCCTAAACGATTAAAGTGCACAAGTGTAGGCAAACACAGGTGCTCTGTCTGTTCCTTAGCTCCAAAAATCCGATGGAAAGATAGGTTGGTAGTTTGCGCTGACAATTTGTACTATAGTTCAAACTTAACGAGTGGGGGTGCCTACTAGTTCAGTGTTTAACAGCTGCGGCCATGACCCAATTCCCGTACTGTCGTTACGCGACGCAGCGCGACGCCGCGATGCAAATCATCTCCGGGACATTTGTCTGTGCATGTGCATAATTAATGCAATTAGACGCGGCCCCGAGACTCGAAAAGCTTTAGTTTGACTGTCCTTTGCAAAAAGAAACAAACGATCTCGCTCCGGTATGTTTTACTTTTTTTTTAGGTGTAGACCGCGTTACGGTTTTTCCAGTAAGCGGTAAAGCTAAAAAACCGCTCGTGATGCACACACTACTGTTAAAAACCGCAACATACAAGGATATGCACTACAAATTTTTGCGCAGTTTTTTCTCGCATGCAATTCAAAAAAGCGCGGTTTCAAAATAACCGTTAGTGTGGCTTCCTTCCGTTAAGTCTGACGATTAAAATCCGCAGCGGTCTAGCCTTGGATCGGCCTAGGTCTAACTCTTGTTTAAAGGCAGTTTTTTTTCTCATCATCATCTTTAGCCTTCAAACGTCTACTGCTGGACATAAGCCTCCAATGACGATATGATAAGTCACTCTTTCTTTATCTTTTTTTTTGTCTTTAAGAAAACTACTTCGCTGATCAAGTCGCCTGGTACGACTTGGTCTTCAGTCTTACCAGGTCGGGTCAATATAATTCCTAAGTTTTTGAACGCTAACTAGATCATAAGAGATCTTAATCTTTTACATGTTGATGTAAATCGTCTATCTCATAACACCAATTTACCTAACTACTAAGACCATCTGTAATATGTATGTAGGTAAGCTCGAATAAAACGCGATAGCAACGTTTCGGCGGAGATATAAAACCTCAGCTGGATTGCGTCTGAAAGCCGGCCCTGGGGGCTCGCTACGTCATCAGTTAAGGTCGCCACACACGTTTCATATGCCAAACACAAAATGCTGCAGCCAGCGTATTTACTTTCCAAGCCAACCTCACCTGCTCGTGGTGCATCCAACCGAATAACAAAGGAAGCATTGGCAACCGAACGGTGGCGGTATAACCATCACAAATGAAGGCGTCGCTAAATACAACGGACCGATAACGGGCAGCAGCATTACCGGAGCGAGAAGCTACGCCCTGCGATCGCCATCCTGCCTACCTAGCATGGCGAATATGGGTATATCCTCCAGATGATTGCCCTAAGTGGCGCAGTGGCGGCGCTAGACCAAATGTAGGCGTCGGCGACATCAGCTTTGCGAGGCCTTTTTCATTAACCAGTCAGAAATTATGTAATTATAATTGGTCATATTTATTTTTGGACATTGCCCTTTAATATTTTTTATTTTGGACATTACGCATGTGAACCAATGCGACTGATGTAAGTTTATAGATAAATATGTATCGTGTACAAAAGTTAATATTACAAGTTAGTAGATACAATTCCCTAAGTTATACCTACCTAACTACCACCTAACTTTACCTTTTCAGGTATATATGTTACGGGTAATGCTAGAAGGTGGAGTAAACCTAAGTTTCCCGGATTGACTTAGTATTACCCAAGCTTCTTAGGTAAAGTTCGAATAATAAGTAAAATAAATTTTGATTCGGGGTTTAACCATGCTCACCTAGGTCACGCGTACGAAAATAGGTATATACGAATAACTACACCTTTAAAATTTAGCATTTTTAAACTTTTTGCGAGGCCCCCACAGGAGCGAGGCCGTCGGCGGTCGCCGACGTCGCCGACGCCTAGCGCCGCCACTGAAGTGGCGAACAACTGGAGAGGCTTATTTCCAGCAGTGGACTGTAAGAGGCTGGTGATGATGAGTCTACGCCCGAGTACCTACACTCGCTCAACAAAAACCTATTCACTCTCGCCTTGCAAATCTGAAGATTATACATTACCGAGGTACATGGACTCCGGTAAGAGTTGTAACTTACTTTGCCATAAGAATGTAGACGTAAAGCGCCCTGCATTGTTGCCAGTTCTACCGTCTTGTGGCTCTGCGTTTCTGGCCGTGCGTTCGCCGTGTGTGGCCCGTGTGCGGGGACCCTAAGGTCGGCCCCAACGTGACTCATGTCGTTACTAAATTTTCTACGAGATTGCAAGAAAAAATAAATTGTGTTTGAAAAAAGTGAAATGCTGGCGGTTTTCAGGCTAATAAAACAGATAAGTGTATGAGCGCGCACTTACCCCTTAACAAAAATGCAGTTAGGACATTTATTTTTGAGAACCTTTCCGATCATCGTCCTGGTTATGTGTACATAGATACAGATGTCAAAGATTTATTATATAATTTTTGTCTGCACTGACTAACCATATCACTTTTTTTATATAAGCTTTTGGACTTATGAAAATCATAATAATGTGTACCAAAGTAGGTACAGGAAAATAGGGAAAGATTTTTGTCATAGGACGGTATATTAGATTCCAAGAGGAAATATTTGCACGCGACACACATAACCGAAGTAAACAGGTAAACGAGAGAGCAAGCCAGGTAAACAAAAATGTGGTATTCATAACGGATCAATTTTGAACTAAAATCAAACAATGAGAATATTTACCAATTATTTAGTTATTCGCTTTATACCATACCTTAAAACCTCCAACCTCATAATGACAGGTCTTTATATGACCAAGAAAGATCCGGTAGTTATTATATATCATCTTACACGTAAAATAAAATATAAATATATGTCTGTGGATAAGTACATTGAAAAACTAGCAAAGAGCAAATATAAAAAAAAACTGTCGTTTATCTTTGTGTGTTCGTATATGATTCCCTAGGTTATGTATAGTACCAGACAGATCTATATGAAACTTGATTTAAAGGGCCCTGGGTACGGGACACCTGGATTATGCGGGGCGCACTTCTATCTCTCAACTGGTAGTCAAACGATCAATCATCCCACGTCACATCAAAATAATGACCACTGTTGTATAGAGGTACAAGTAGGCTGTTATACAAGTGGGGACGATCCCTTGTTTACTTGCCATCACGTTTTGCTAAGCTAAAATAAACCTTATGTACTATAAGGCACTTTGCAGACGGCGGGGCGGTCAATTTCGCCGCGAATGATAGCACAAAGTGAAGCCTATACTACAAACGCAACCGCGGCTGCCCGCCGTGGTGGTTAGCTCAGTCCGCGCCACGCGCTTCGTCATGGACTGACTGCCTTTGCCCGTCAAGTGCGTTGTGTACGCGGCGAGGGCAGACGCGGTCTTTAATGCTTCGCGGACAAAAAGCCCGTCCCACCCCGTCGTCTGCAAAGCGCCTAAGAGGCAGCGCAGACGGCACACTTTTTGTGCGATTGAGTCTGCGTCTGAGACATTTAAAAAGAGCGTCTAGGTCGGCTGACAGAATGATCGAAGATGTGCGTCCTGTGCGTTGAGTCTGTGAAATATCCGCGACAGATTTTTGCGCGTCGTGTGCGTTACTGCATATAATTGCAAAAAAGTGCGTCACGGATAGTCTGTCGTCTGCGCTGCCCCTTATAGTTACAATAGTTGTGTTCGTTATCCCTCAATCCGCATGGTATTGTGGTAACAAAACGACGCTGTGCCGGAATTAATTGAGTGGCCAACCTTCTGGGCTCGCTTACATTAATCGCTCCCTGTCTGCAGACAAGGTCCGCCGCAACAAGCAACTAGAATTATTGTTCGGCCCTTTGTGCAGTAAATCACTACAAGTTTTACCTACGTTTATGCGATATTGGTTATTTTTGTAAGGATTAATTATGTCTTTCTCAACGGCGCGGCGGCCCCAAGAGATAGATAGATAGATAGATAGATATTCTTTATTGCACAAACATGAACATTTACAGGAAAGAGTATACAAACATATCGTAGGTACAATGTAGGCGGTCTTATCGCTGGGAGCTTTATATTATATCAAGTCAAGAGTTTTTTTAACAGACTTCAAAAAGGAGGTTTTTTTGTTATTGTATGTGTGTTATTATGTAAGTATATCTCCGAAAAGTATATTTTTTACTGCCACCTGTGTCTTGTCAGAGGCTTAACCTAAACGAGGCTTCAGGAATACATACCATATCTTCGTGTTGCATATCTAAGTATTTTTTTTGGGATATATATTTAGTTAACAGTTGCATAGTTATGAGTAGGTATACTCGTAATATGACAGACAAGTCACATTGCTTAAAAATAAGTTACTTCAGAAGAATTTGATTTTAAGAAGATTAACAGTTTCAGAACTATTCGTTGCTAACACTCCGACCTTTTTGATCTCTAACGATAATCAATTTAAATAGAAAAACTTTTACCATCATTCAGGCGACTAAAACACTTTTCGCAAAAATAAAATTACTAGAGTTAAGTGCTACAATCATTTAATTAAACAGACCGTAAATTTTGTTTAATCTTGTAATTATATCTCTGTTATAGCACTGATTTTACTACGGGCACCTATTATCCAATTCAATTTATGCGTACTAAAATAGCTAACTCCATTAATCTTAGTGAACTGTAATATAGTGCTGAACTTAAACCTATTAAGCTCGTTTGCACAAACATCAGCAAATGTTGAGTATAAATACTTCAATTTGATGGTGTGAAACTCATAGTATATGTAGTATGTTAAATACGTCGGTATTTTTAGTGAGTATCGATGAAGGAAAATCGTCATAGGGGCAATCAATCGTCGTAGGTCTCTACCAAGATAAGCAGATTTATAAGCATCTATACATGCCTATAAATGGCTACCTTTATGCTGGCCAGTGCCATATTGTTTCAAGCTTCAAACATAATGTGGTAAGCACTCGGAAAAAACATGTGACGTCAGAAAACTCCGGCGTCAAATGTGAACGCGTTCGATTCCAAAGACCCTTAAAAACTAAAAAAACAGTTCTTAGCAAGGGAAGTGTTTTCTTCTCGCTGGCGAACGGCGATTTTCACATCATTGTACAGTCAGCATCTAAACTAGCGCGAAATCGCTGCAGGCAACTCGGACGGGGAACTTTTACTCGACAGCGCTGCGTTTGAAGTCGCTAACGGCGCGATGTTTGCTGAACTGAACGCAAACTGCATTCGATTACGTTCGCTTACGTTAGAGCACTGCGGGGATGGTCCTGTTTACTGTGCGGAGTACGCTTGACCATGAGCCCGGATACAGCTCGTTTTGTAACAAAGGTACGACTTGCAATGTTTCGAGATGGTTGAGTGGCGCTAGGGCTGACATGTGTCTGGTTTGTGAACAGAAGTACTGGATCGATTTAGATAAGTAATTCTTTTTTTATTAGTTTTCACTGAGTTACATAGGCTATATTTAGTTTAAAAATGTTCTTCTGAAACACCCCAAAGCGAAGCGAGGGCGGGTCGCTAGTGCTTAATAAATATAGAGATGTAGTTAGAACAGTTAGGAAATGTATTACATGAAGCCTGGCCTTTATGTACGTCTCGGGATAATTTTGTTAAACGAGAATTGTCTAGATACTTAGTTCATTGCTTAAATAGAATGTCTTGTCGAGAGTATGTGCACATGAGTGAAGTTAGTAACTGCAGATACATGTGCATCCTAAGCGGTGCGACTCAAACTGACAAAGTGGGGCAGGGAGTTGTTTAGATGTAGATAGATTATTGCTAGACTGGAATGTAGGTACTCGTATCTTGTAGCGGTGTGAGAATGCATAGGAATTGCATTCCACGACGGCTGGGCCTTTCAACTTCTATCACGATGGATATAATCATTTTATATTATATCAAGTCAATTATCTAGTACCTGGGCAAATGCAAAGCCTTAGATTTTACTTTTTTTTATGCGAGAGGCGGCAGACGAGCAAGTGTGATGCCTGATGGTAAGCAGTCGACACCGCCCATGGACACCCGCTACACCAATCGAGTTTAGGGTCGGTGACGGCCTTTTAAATATGAATATGTTTGTTTCTTGAAGGTTCCTAAGTCATAGCTGTTCGGAAAGACTGATATGGAACGCTTTATCGGAGTCCGTATTCCCCTAGAGATGTAATCTTCAGAAATCAGTTTATGTTGGGCGAACGCCCTCCATTCGTAGACTTTAACGTCGCTTAACATGAGCTGAGTTGGGGTCAAGCGGTACCTTTAAAACAATCATTCAAACGGGGAGTTAAGAAGCATTTTACAGGCTGGCATGGCGGTGCAACTGACAGCTAGCTGATAGATAACTTCGCTTCCTTTTCGATTTCTATTAGGCGTAGTGGAAAAGTCATTATGTCGTATAAAAACACTTGAATAAATGAAAAATACTTGTGCCGTCGTCTAAGGAGGTAGTCCATTCTCAGCACTTATTGATGTTTTTGGCACGTGTTTTGAAAATGGATACAAATGTATTTCTACATTTTTGTCCACTTTCAGCACCTACAAAACAATAGACGTCTACCTCCTTAAGTGAACATGCTTTCCTGCAAAACGACCGATGCGAGTAATGTTTATGTAACAACAGATGGTAACTGTATTAGTGACGTCACGGGTCGGCCATGCTGTTAGAGCGCCCGAGCACCGAGTAAATATTGTCGGACAAATAGAGTAAAGAGTTGTTTTGTGGCTCGTAAATTGTGACTCGTGTTTGTCTTCTATTGACTGTTACTAGCAGAAGTGACCGGTTGATTTATTCAAGGAGAACGATAGATAATAATTCTTGTATGCAAGAGGCGGCAGACGAGCAAATGTGATGCCGAATTGTGAGCAGTCGACACCGCCCATAGACACCCGCAACTGATATCGAGTTCTGCTGGCACTTAGATAGGAGTACGCTCGTTCCTTGAAGGCTCCCAAGTCGTAGCTGTTCGGAAAAACTGTCGTAAAAAGTGGATTCCACAAAACCGATGCGCGAGGTGAGAAGTTCGTCATAAAGCGTACAGTGGAGGATCGCCAACCATCGATTTGTTGCGGCACTTCTTCTTATCAGGCTACACGTCGAAGTGCTAGTAGGAAAATAATTAAGTAGACGTGCAAAAGTATTACTTATCAAGCACTTATATTTAGTTAGTATTTTTAATAATTATGCATTAATACAATAGGATTAACCTCGTAAACAATTAGACAACTTAACAGTTGCAACAAAATTAGCGAGGACTGGTGCCTTAAATACCATTAGATGCTGTTTACCATCAGTGAACTAGGTACCCTAGGCATCTAACTTGAGCCTCAAAGCTTTACAGGTAATGCTATAAATTAGCAGTGAGATCAAACACCTCTGGTCTGAGAGGCGCGTTGTAATCTCAGCTTAGGAACAATTCACATCCTGATCATCAGTTGTATTTAAAAACAGACCTTACTACGTTGAGATAAGTAGCGTAACGTTTAGTTTTGTTCAGTCTACTTGTCCGCAGCTGAGCTTAACGCCGATTTTGCTGGAAAATTACTGGGAGCCGTTTTGAAATACTCCCAGTGAGTTTTGCACGAATGTTGTGTTAAGGCAACGTGTGTTTCCCGTAAAGTTACCATTATTTTAAATGATCCTTTAAGAAATAAAGTTTTACAGTTGAATAGAAGCATGAGACAAGAGAAAATATCTTTATTTTTCGTCTTGAAGTATTATGACTGTTGTTGTGTAGGAAATAAGTTAAATTAAAAAGTCCATACGGAATATTGTTTTTCGGTGGATTTGTCTACTTCAGAAGAAATAACATTTCATGTTACGTAACAGAAACACTTTACTTACTTAGATCAAGTATAAGATGAAACAGGAAATATTCTAATTAGTGTAAGCTCGAGACTCTTGTCTCAAGTTATATACAAATTACAATACAAGTTGTCAAACACAAATAACAATCGCTGGATTCGTAGCGAAGTAGCTTCTATCGAGAGGGACCAGCTAGATAGTCGACAGTTACTCTTACTTACTGATAATACTTACTAATAATATTAATTACAAAGTGTTTACTATTACAGTGTTTATACATTAAGAGGCAAATTATGTTAAGTACAATACACAGTAAAGCACGTGAGATCGGGTCAAGACACACACACAATTTACCTTTTCCCTGTCCACCAATCAGACACAATAGAATTTCAATTGTTATGTATCAAATGTGATAACATGGGACAGGGAACCAGTTAAAGCTAAACTGAAGGCAGCATAGTCCGATGTTCCCACAACGATGAAGACTGCAGTACTTACGTGGTGGAGGCGATTCATGGCTGCTGACAGAACAGTGTGTGTAAATTTTAAAACCATGACAGGTGAAGAGTAAGCGATTGAAAAAAAGAAACAATTATTTTAGGTATATTAGCATGACATAATTGCTTTCCAAAGCCTGATGGAAAGTGAAAGAGAAGCCCAAGTCGCAGAGACAACTGCGGTATTCTATAAGGTCGAGATACATTCACGGACGGGCAGCTCAATCCGAGCGAAGATTCGCTATACCCTACCTCCCTACAATAAAATCCTTAGGAGTAGTAAGTAACGAATTCTCACATTTATTTCCAATTCCATTTCCACAAGATCCGAAGATGCAATTGATTGCCGTCCACTAAATCCAAATGAATGGACGGTAAATCAATCATTTGCGATCATTAATCTGCCTTCCCTTCTGCTAATAGCGCTTAGTTACCCGCCGCTTAACGAACACGCTTTTGAAGCACTAGCCATGCAAATAAAGTATTGCGTCGCTGCGCGTGCAATACCGCGAAAGAGCAGTTTGTAAAAACCGCGTATCTGCGTTTTCGCGAATTTACAGGAGACAGAAAAAACATAATATTATCTGTCATTTACCTACATTTTGCGCGATATTTCAATTTTGTCCCTTTCGCTGTTACGCGGTATTAACAAAGTGCTCTTCCGCGGTATTGCACGCGCAGCGACGATTGGCTATTGGTTAGTTTAAGTGACGCAAGTGCTGGGAGCGATCGCCAACACACCTGCCCGGCGTGGCGATTATGGGTATATCATCCAGACATTTGCCCTAAGTGGCGAACAACTGGAGAGGCCTATGTGTGTGTTCATTGGACTGCAATAGGCTGATGATGAAGTGCTGGGACTCAAACCTTATTGCTCAAGGGTTATTTGCTCTCTACAACAAATAATCGGAGGATTAGGTATCGTTAATAGAGCCTAGTCACTATCGCGAATAGGATCTATTGACGATACCTGATGCCCAAAAAAAATAGTGCAGTCAATGAAGCGAAAAATACGGGCTAACCTCCGAATTTTTTTACTGTGATCCGATTTGCATGAAATTTTGGAATTAGGCTCATCTTACCATTAACTTCAAAAGTGAAAATGATTTGAACTCCGCCACCACCATGGGGGTGGTTGCCACCCCTTCTCGGGGGTCAATGGTTGTTTTTTCAAAATAACCTCGGATATCGATTGAAGATCTAATTTTAAGCAAAAAAGTTTCTATAAAGTTTCTCGAAAAATCTAATACTTTTCAAGTTATTGGCAATTGAAAATTTGCAAATTTTTCACTATTTTCATCAGTTTTTTTCAAATATCTCCTAAAATATACGTTTTATCGAAAATTTTATAAGGAACGAAACTGTAGCAGGTAAAAAAATGAACAATTTGGTTTTTTACAAAGTATTCTAAGTGCAATATTAAGCTAGATATTAAAGATCAAAGCCGTTTTTTATTTTATCTGAAATTTCATCGATGTAGTCAATGTCATCTAGCAGCGAGCAAATGCATTTTATGCTTTCTAATCGAAAAGGGTTTTGTAGTGCTTGAAATAAGCTTTAAAATGAGCTTTATCAAAAGTCTTTTGCACGTAAAATAAGTGAGCTATATTGCAAATAAGCGGAGCATCGAATGTTTTTTCTTTTCAATCAATGGGTTTAAATAAGTGCCATTTCCACCAAAACTAAAATTAATCATATTCCGCCTAGAATTAACTTTATTATGAAGAGTTTTATAGATTGTATTAGTTTGGCTGCTTTAGGACACATAGTTTTCAAAAAAGTCACGACTAAGGGAGGCTGTGATTGCGCTGCCACGCGCTCTTTAAACAATCATATCTCCGTCAATTTTTATTTGATAGAAAAAACAAAAAAACCCAATTGTTTGTCAGAAAAATACCTAAATTTTTTATCCCTACACTTTTATACGTATCTGTCGTCATTTTTGAGATATTATGAAAAAGGGGTGGGATTTTTAAAAATTTGAAATTCTCGATTTTTTTTCAATCGTGACTTTTTTGAAAACTATGTGTCCTAAAGCAGCCAAACTAATACAATCTATAAAACTCTTCATAATAAAGTTAATTATAGGCGGAATATGATTAATTTTAGTTTTGGTGGAAATGGCACTTATTTAAACCCATTGATTGAAAAGAAAAAACATTCGATGCTCCGCTTATTTGCAATATAGCTCACTTATTTTACGTGCAAAAGACTTTTGATAAAGCTCATTTTAAAGCTTATTTCAAGCACTACAAAACCCTTTTCGATTAGAAAGCATAAAATGCATTTGCTCGCTGCTAGATGGCATTGACTACATCGATGAAATTTCAGATAAAATAAAAAACGGCTTTGATCTTTAATATCTAGCTTAATATTGCACTTAGAATACTTTGTAAAAAACCAAATTGTTCATTTTTTTACCTGCTACAGTTTCGTTCCTTATAAAATTTTCGATAAAACGTATATTTTTGGAGATATTTGAAAAAAACTGATGAAAATCGTGAAAAATTTGCGAATTTTCAATTGCCAATAACTTGAAAAGTATTAGATTTTTCGAGAAACTTTATAGAAACTTTTTTGCTTAAAATTAGATCTTCAATCGATATCCGAGGTTATTTTGAAAAAACAACCATTGACCCCCGAGAAGGAGTGGCAACCACCCCCATGGTGGTGGCGGAGTTCAAATCATTTTCACTTTTGAAGTTAATGGTAAGATGAACCTAATCCCAAAATTGTAAGCAATTCGGTTCACAGTAAAAAAATTCGGACCTATAATGCTTCATTGACTGCACTAAAATGGATAGTGATTAAAAAGTCACCTTTTATATAAAGAGAAAAAGTCCACAGCTGGACTTAGGTCTCTCCAATTGTTCGCCAATTTGGGCCAAATGAAGGAACCACGCTTGGCAGGCATACTCTAGATGTTTCAAGAATAAATTGAAACTACTTATCGGTTTCAAATCAACAAATGACGCTCTAGATTAGCAATTAGCAGCGGGACCGTGCAGGGACAGTAAATCAATCAGCACCAAACATTAATCCGTCCGACTGATCCTCGGCTGACTCCGCTCAACTGAGCATACGTCATGCAGGAGACACATTTCAATGACAGACCCTGTATATTTAATCTACATTACGTTCTATGAACCGGAGCTTCTGTCTATTAGGGATGTGAACTGGTAATTTAATGACGGTTTAATGAACATAAACTTCACTAGATGCCTCCACATATCCAGCAGTTTTTATTAGCAGGGTGATGGGATGTAAGGGAGCGGCCTATCATCTTTTCGCTCCAAGCCAATAGTGGTGGATCCTGCCGAATAACAAATGAGGCGCTGGCAACCGACTGGTGGCGGTATAAACAAACCATCACAATTGAAGGCGTAGTAGATGAAAAGACGTTATTAACGTACCACCAATCAGAATTACTGAGAACCGTTTTCCGCTAAGAGGTCAATGTTATTCACATCGAGACGATCGTCATACTCGTATTTCTGGGAACAATTTTATTACGAACTCTTCCAAATAAACTAGCTGTAATGAAATTGAAGAGTAAATGTCTGCCGGTAACAGAGTTACGCTGTTGCGCGGCGAGGCGCCCGGTAACTGTGCAACAAATAAATCGTACTGGAATTAGATTTGGTGAACAAAGCGGCGCGTACGCTAACGTTTTCGTTCTTATAATATTTGGCTGTTGTAGGTTTTTCATTGTGCGTGTGGTTTGATGACTATGAAGAGAGTTAGGGCATAGCGAATCTTCGCTCGAATTGAGCTGCCCGTCCGGGGAAGGACTTCCGCCCTATAGAATACCGCAGCCAAATGACCTCCGGGTCGTGTTTCTGCTGGTGAGTAGGGTCTCCGGAGCTCGTGGGGGGCTAGGGTTGGGCCGGCATGGCAGTGGCAACTGACAGATAACTAGCCAGTTACTTGCCAGTTGTCACAGCGACTTGGGCTTCTTTTTCGCTTTCCATCAGGCGTAGGGAAGCCATTATGTCAAGCTACTTTTAAAAATAAAAACTGTTTATCGTAAGAAATCGTAAGGAAAATGATAACCAATTGTTCTTGTGGTTTCCGGATTTAAAATAGGATAGGAGCTGATCACGTGGGTATCATAGGAGACGGCTAAGCTGCTATCAGGAAACGGGCAGCCACAGCAGTGTTTACCTAGGTACAAATAAAACCTACTGCGGTTACTAAGTCACCTGATGCTTATCAGCGAACCTAGTGTACCTAGTGAATAATGCAAATCCCCTAAATGACAAGGCCTTTGTCCAGCAGTGGACGTTTGAAGGTAGGAGGCTTAGTTAAGAACCACCAGGCCAGTCTTTTAGGACATTGGAAGTCAAATCGTTCCGTTAATTAGGTGGGAATCATAAACGAGAACATCTAAGTATCAAAATCGTTATGCTAACTTAATGCAAAGTACCAACATAGGGAGAGATTATTACTTGTATCGCCTACTTGAAAAGGAATTAGTTGTTTGATCCTTTAAGGAAATGTACGAGAATAAGGCAAACGTGCGTAATCTCTTGTACAAAACTAACTAAAGTACTGTAATCCTAGGAACCGACTGACCTCAGAATTGCGGTGAGCATAAATCAACTCGCAGCTTTAAATATATATGAGGTCGGAAATTCTAGGAGTATTTACGTTTCTCGGGACAAAACCGGGGATCTTAATTTTAGCTCTTAAGAACCCCCGGAGATTAGGGATCTTCGCTACTTTATTTTTATAGATGTTCCCGACTTCTTTCCTTTTAGCGGGGTACTTATTAAGGATTTAATGTTTATTCGGGAGTTTGGAACGAGTTCAAAATTTGGGGGAACATTAAATTGTTGTTGCTTTTAATTTTGGTTCGTTAATTTAATTGCGGTGAAGTTGTTTTTTATTGGGAAGGTTTCGTATTTTTGTTGACGTTTTTTTAAATTTTGGTAATTTTCCATGGGTATGGGTAATTTTGTATGACGATTATCCCAATGTATCGCCGAATTAGGGGCTTAATCATTATTGCACTACGTGTAGGTTACAGAATCTGCCCGTGGAAGTACATATACCTACTGCCTAGACGGGCAAAAGCGCGGTATTTTAGCCTTAGGTATTTAATGATACCTAATTATTATTACTGATAATAACTATTATTCAAGGACAACGAATTTATAGATAGATTTTTTTTTATAGTAGCTCGACATAATGGCTTCCCTACGCCTGATGGAAAGCGAAAGACAAGCCCAAGTCGCTGTGACAACGGGCAAGTAACTGGTCAGTTACCTGTTAGTTGCCACCGCCATGCCGGCCCAACCCTAACCCCCTACGAGCTCCGGAAATCCTAATCAGCGGCAGAAACACGACCCGGAGGTCGTTTGGCTGCGGTATTATATAGGGTGGAGGACTGGAGGTCCTTCCCCGGATAGACGGCTCAATTCGAGCGAAGATTCGCTATGGCCTACCTCTCGTAAAACGATATGATGTACGAGTATTAAAAATTGATATATTTTGATGAAGAAACAATAAAGAGGTAATGAATAGGTGTTTTTAAAAGGAAAACATAATATTTCTATACATGAAATATCAAATATCACTCGTCCTTATCCCCCGTAGACAATGACTTGACACAACAAATCTAATAAAGTGACATAACACAAAGGGATTGCATTTTCCTCTAGACTCTATTGAAAGGAATGTTATTTTGTCGGGAGTTACGTTTCAATTTGTGTGTAGAGTGGCCACGTATTCGTGATTTTGAATGCAGATAATCTTTGAATAGTTATAAACTTCCTACAACTCAAGAATGTATAATAGCATAGTAGGCGGCAACGTCGCCGGGTTCATGCCGTGCGGCAAACCGCACAAAGCCGCCAAGACTCATTCCGGTTGTGACAGTCCCATAGAAATGCCGGGCACGAACTAGGGATACTCGATGAACATCGATGTTCGATAATCATCGATGTTGAAAGCAAAAACATCGATGTTTGTGATGATACGAAAAATGACACCGACAAGCTGCGTAACCCGCCGGCACACCCGGAGGCCCTTTTGTGCGGCAAAGCCGGTGGCATTTCATGCCGCCGGCACTGTGTGTAGGGACCTTAAAGGGGAAGCATTCATCTATTTAGAAACTTTAAGTGGTAACTTATCCGACACGCAAACAATTAATATAATAATGATAAATGAAATAATGATAACCAATGTACCCATTAGTCATCATCATCAGCCTGCAAACGTCCATAGCTGGACATAGGCCTCCGCCAATGGCCATTGTCATTTGGGGGGGATTTGCCTTAGTCACCATGATTAGCCGGTGGATCGATGACGGCAGTAGGTTTTATTTGTGCCCAGGCAAACGCTGCTGAGGGTTTCCTGATATTTTCTTAGTCGTCTTCAACGACACCCTTTTTTTAATAAATTTCGTCGATGATGGCCAGAGCGGCCTTGTCTTGGAGCGGAAGGCTCTCACCCCTAACCAACGACACCCAGACCCAAAAGTTTTACTGTTTCGAAAAACGAAGTCTTCATTTTATCTGTGGCGTACTTGGTCTCCCTACAACTGAGGTGAATTCTTTTCAAAACATGTTTTATCCAACAAAGAGGCGGCATTTTTGGGATTAAACGATTTTCGGATTGCCTCTTACTTTTATAAATTGGACTTATCTTGAACTTAGAGGTTACATTAAAGTTATCGCTAAGAATCTTTATATTTGTTTATTTTTATAGGTTTGATGACGGCAACGGCGTTTACCAGGGTACTAATACCCAGGTAAACGGTGTTGCCTGGGTATTTATACCCACCTACTGCGGTCACCAACCCGACTGCCTAGCGTGGTGACTACGGCCGTAAACCGACTGCTTCAAGCAGTTGAGAGAGGTAGGGCATAGCGAATCTTCGCTCGAATCGAGCCGCCCGTCCTGGAAAGGACCTCCACCCTTTAGAATACCGCAGTCAAATTACCTCTGAGTCGTATTTCTGCCGGTGAGATGAAGATGAATCACACGAATCTGTGTCGCTTCTTCGCTCGAAAACTAAAACGTTTCAGCGAGAATATGAATATTCTTCAAAGCCCGCTAATATACCCCAAGCGTAACAAAAAGATAAACAAATGAAAAAATGAAACAGACTCTGTCAATAATTTACATATGGCGACATGATCTCGATTTCCAACAGAGAAGAAAAAAAAATCCAACCTCTCTTAAATCCAGTTCATAGCCAGGCCTATGTCCAGCAGTGAATGTTTTCAGGTTGATAACGGTAACGATTAACTCGTCACACACATCTGTATCGTTTACCGAACTTTCTTACAATAGTTCACATCGCTTAGCGAACTCGTTTGCAAGTTCGACAAGTATCCGTAGATAGTTCGTCACGGCGCACAATGCAGCTGAAATGCAGTCCCGTTGTCGTCGGTATGCGGGGACACTTCTTTTGTTCGACTTTAGATCGGTTCTAAATCGGTTTCAAGTATGCGTAGTCGTAATACAGACTTTGTTTAATTTTCCATGTTATTTGTTAGCTTCCAGAAAGAACCCTTACATTCGGACATATTTAAGAAATCACAACAAAATTATTTTGCAAATGAAGCGCGATTGGCCTTCAATGTTCACGGGAAAGTCCATTTCAAAATTTTTAAATTAATCAAAAAACCCTAAGTATAGAACTATTTTAGGTACATTATTTAGAACATATTTTGATATGAAATCAATAAACGCAGTACTTAATATAGCCATCAAACAAATTTCTTATACGAGGCATACAAAACACCACGCAATATTCGAGACGTCCCGTTTGAGTAGTAACCTAGCTATTCATATATATATGCTTCTGCTAGTCAAACTTAAACTCATACCGACGTATGAATCGTTTTTGGGCGGGTTCATATTTGTGATTTTGAAATTGTGATATTTCGGGTTCTTTTATGTAAGACGAGTAATTGTTTCAATAATGTTTCTATGATTAGGTGATGCACCAATATCGATCCAAAACAAAAATTTGTCATTATAGTTCACTCGCGTTAAGAAAATGGTGACTGACAGGTCACTGACAGGCCACTAGCCAATTAAAACGCTAGAAATTATAATTTCACTATTTTCACTTAAAAAACTATTTTCATTTTAAAAGTCACTATTTTCTTAACGCGAATGAACTATAGAGTATAGTGCTATATTGATCTGTCATATGTCAAACGACTGGCTCGGTGGCTCAATTGTTAGTGACCTCTGCCTTCTGAACCACGAGTCGTGGGTTCGATTCCCACTCGGGACGAACATTCGTGTGATGAAAATTTGTTTAGTGTCTGTGTGTTTACATTTGTATTTAAGTACAAATTCATTTGTGGTACCTTCGTAGTTCTACGTACTTCTAAGCTACTTACTTTGGGATCGGAGCACTGTATGTGATGTTGTGTGATATTATATAGGTACACAAGTAGCAGTTACCGATATTGGAGCCTTCTCGAAAACATCACTCAATTTATTTGTTGCCTTGAAAGACGGATCGGTACCATCCGTCATATGACCTCACTCCATCGTCTTTTTTGACGGTGGATTAATTAATGTCGTCGAACTATTGAAAGGAACCCATAAGGCTGCCTATCTTCAGAAGCAAGGTAAAATCAACCTATTGTATAAAATTTCCGCTCCTACTCGCGCTTTACGATTCTATTAAATAAATAAATAAATAACCCAAGACATGCCACGCTGGGCCACACAGCGCCACCTAGCCCCAAACTAAGCCGAAGCTTGTACTATGGGTACTAGACAACTGATAAACTTACTTAAATAAATTTTTTTTTGTAAATAAATACATATTATACATAGAAAACACCCAGACCAATACAAACAGACATGTTCATGAACACAAATGTTTGCACGGAGTGGGAATCGAACCCACGACTCGTGGATATACTATATTGGTGGATTCTTACCTTTCTTACCGCCCCACATGACAATTTGTAATTTGATCGAATTTGCCTTAATCACCATGCCTGGCAGGTAGATTATTTTTTTATACCTACCTATAGAAGCACGACATAATGGCTTCCCTACGCCTGAAGGAAAGCGAAAGATCCCAAGATCTTGATTTCGCTCCCAAGTCGTAGCTATTCGGAAAGACAAGAAAGTTGGTTTACAAAACCGATGCACTAGGCAAAAAGTTCCTCACGAAGCGTACAGTGGAGGAGTGGAGGATCGCTAGCCATCGGTTAATGATGAGGTAGGACTTGCCATTGGTTAGGTATGGTGCGTTTTGTAGGGACTAAGTAACTTAAATATCGAGTTTGAACTAAGCGCGTCAGGGGCTGGTTAAATATCTCATTTAATGAGCTACCGCAGTATAATCACAACAGCTAGCATTATAGGGGGCCGTTCGCAAACAACACTCATTTTGTTTGTGCCTTTTAAGAAAGACAGATCGCCACGATCCGTCACAGGAGACCTCGCCCCATCGTGTTTTTGTCGGCAGATTAAATGTCGTCGAATGTCGAAAATTTTGTTTGTGTAACCTTAGGCATCTTTATGAATATAATGCGTCAACTATTTTTTATTTTATTTATTTTATTTAGTGGACTGACACGGGCTGATGATGATGATGATACCCATAATCGCCACGCTGGGCAGGCGCGTTGGCGATCGCAGAGCGTAGCTTTTCGATCCGGTGATGCTGCTGCCCGTCACCGGCCTGTAGTATTTAGCTACGCCTTTAATTGTGATGGAGAGAGCTATAAGAGAGAGACCTGTTTGTATTACAAAGTTAAAACCAATTCATTAAAATGCAGTAGTAAACAGACAATATGACTTGATAGATTGATGTCGCCGTAAAATAATTATTGACATATTCAAGTAAAATGAGCTTCAGTCATGTATCAGTATCAAAATCTTGAAGTGAGAAGCTATGATTGTATGAAAATAAGACTCTATCATAGTTCTCTTATGATATGCTAGCTGCAGCTCGCAGCTTTGTCTACGTGAATGTCGATGATACGAGTATGTGAATATCGAACCATTTTAATGTCCGTCATTTAATTGTAACACAACAGTGTAATTTGTTCGAGAGTCCTGACGACTGTTCATAATTACATTGCTCTCGATTTTTTATTCGCACATAAAAAGTTTTAATTTTCTCACATTTCCTTAAACGCCTGCTTTGTTTTAATACATTGTTTAAAATATATAAGCTTAACAGCCTGCTCGTCTCAGTGTCTGTAAACAACTTTGTACTGAAACAATGAATTGATTGTCTATCGAAGTAGTTATTTGAATTCAGTGCTTTAGTGTCGAGAGCGAATCATTTCGTTGTCTGAGCTTACGATTTGAGCTTTCCAGCAAACGAAATAGCTACCTAAGTATCAGTTGCTCCTGAATGTCGCGAAGATTTCGCGCCAATTTCCTTGTTGAGAGCTTTTATTGGGGACATCTTTTGTGAACTATCTCTCCTACTTTGTTAGAGTCTACTTTGTGTATATTGAGTCGAGAATAAGATCATAATATTATAATAGTGATATATTTATATTGAGAATAAAATATAAGTTTTAGTGTTTCTGCAGAATTACTACAACAAGTTCTGTGAAAATAGACCAGATAAATACGAATATATTAAAAATTGCACCACACAATTTACATCAACGACGATCGTTGTCGGTTTAAGAGAGCGGCTTATTATCTTTTCGCTCCAAGCCAACCACACCTGCCCGTGGTGCACCCTGCCGAATAACAAACGAGGCTCTGGCAACCGACTAGTGGCGGTTTAACAATCACAATTGAAGGCGTAGCTAAATACCACAGACCGATGACGGGCAGCAGCGTCACCGGAGCGAGGAGCTACGCCCTGCGAACACCAACCCGCTTGCCCAGCGTGGCGATTATGGGTATATCCTCTAGATGTTTGCCCTAAGTGGTGAACGACTGGAGATGCCTATGTCCAGCGGTGGACTGCAATAGGCTGATGATGATGACACCAGTATGGACGCAGTATTGTAATGCTGCGTCCGTAAATTGTATTTTACGTTCCCAGGCTTTGTTTGGAGAGAACTCACGTCTGAGTTTACTTTGCCTCATTTGGCTCGCGAGAGAATATAACGTAAATACTGGAGAAATATTCTATGTAGGTAAGCGCTTAAAATATGATTTTAATTAATACAAGTAATTTTAAGCTCCACGATTAATAAATTGGGGAAAACAATTATCCACTTTGTATTTAATTTAGTATGATGGAATTTGTATTTAGAATTATTTTAATGGATAAGTTGTAATTTATTTTCTGGAATGAATTTGAGAGTTTCTGTGCTATAAATTACGGTGAAATGATAGATGTTATTTAGATGGGCCGCTTGCTCGTCTGCCACCCACAGAAATAACAAAAAAAGCACAAATATCGCAGGGCGTAGCTCCTCGCTCCGGTGCCGCTAACTGCCCGTCATCGGTCCGTGGTATTTAGTTACGGCTTCAATCGTGATGGTTATACGACCAGTCGTTTGCCAGAGCCTCGTCTGTTGTTCAGCAGGATGCGCCTCTGGCAGGTGAGGGTGGCTTGGAGCGAAAAGATGATGGGTTAATCCTTTACATCCCACATATTCCTTATTGCTAGATAATAATGAAGAATTAATAACCGTTATATTATGTAATAATTTAAGATTTAAGTTAATCAATTGTCACTTGACCCCTTCTTTTGATTAGATATCCTCTAACCAAAGTTTGTGTGTAAGAGATCTCTTAAAGCGATAAAACCGCCTAACTTGTGTAGGTACGTCAATAGATATATCTTTGTATTTAGTTATAAGGCAAATGTTTGGTGTACAATAATATGTATCTATCTATGTAATTAATGAGTGTCAAACTCTCGCTGCACTTCTAATTGCAGTTGGCACTCTGTTCACGTTTTCGCGATTCGGGATTAATCGTCGCTGTCACACGCTGTACTTGCTTTCATTAATTTCACATCTGCAGCAAAGCAGACAGGTTGGAATTAAAATTGATAACAGACCGAATGTTATTGCGTTACGTTGTCAAACGTGGTAGAGACATTTTTATTATTATTTAATTCTAAGAGAGCATATGACCACAATCATACCTGATGTTAAGTGATGATGTGGTCTAGGATGGAGCATGCTTACTTAGATATGCATATTCACTCTAGCCTTAAAAACCTCCAAGATGTAACACTCAGGAAAGACGTCAGCAGAAAGAATAGAATTTATTTGCTAAAAGTATGGTACAAAGAGATCTTATAAATATAAAAGTCCCTAAACATAAAAGGACTGGTTAAATATCTCATCTAATGAGATACCACAATATAACCACAACAGCTAGCATTATAGAGGGCCGTTCGCAAACAACACTCATTTTGTTTGTGCCTTTTAAGAAAGACAGATCGCCACGATCCGTCACAGGAGACCTCGCCCCATCGTGTTTTTGTCGGCAGATTAAATGTCGTCGAATTGTTGAAGGGTAAAAGCCTCTTGGAAAATTTTGTTTGTGTAACCTTAGGCATCTTTATGAATATAATGCATCATCTATTGCATTCCACTGCTGGATAGGCCTCTCCAGTTGCACGCCACTTAGGACAAACAAACTTTAGAGGATATACCCATAATCGCAAAGCTGGACAGGCGAGTTGGCGATCGCAGGGCGTAGCTTTTCGCTCCGGTGATGCTGCTGCCCGTCATCGGCCTGTAGTATTTAGCTACGCCTTCAATTGTGATGGAGAGACAGGTAAGGGAGATACCTGTTTGTAACAAAGTTAAAAAAAAAAATTAACATGCAGTAGTAAACAGACAATATCATATGACTAGATTGCTGTAGTCGTAAAATAATCTTCTTCTATACATATAATAAAAATGTAACGAGTCGCTGTCTGTACATGGAAGATATATGTGAAAAAATATTATGGGAGGTCTTTATTAATGCAATAGTACCCAAAACAATGATTTTTGGAATTTTTGTCTGTTTGTCTGTTTGTCGGTTTGTCTGTTTGTCTGTATGTTTGTGCACGCTAATCTCAGAAACCGCGTATCCGATTAAGATGCGGTCACTAATATATTGCTGGAAGCTTCCCTTAACATTTAGTGTTTGTTTCATGTAAATCGGTCCATAAATAAAAAAGTTACGCCCTTTTAACTAATCAGAATCACGTCGAGCCTGCTGTACGTTTGCGCGGGTATATAAAGCGCGCCGAGATCTGCGCCGCGCCGCTGCCAGCTGCCAGGCACTGGGGGTCATTAAAATCACTACCCAAGAAACTATTCCACGCGGACGAAGTCGCTGGCACAGCTAGTTGTTGAAATATGCACATAAAATGAGCTTCAGTCATGTATCACTATCAAAATCCTGAAGTGACAAGCTATGATTGTATGAAAATAAGACTCTATCATAGTTCTCTTATGATATGCTAGCTGCAGCTCGCAGCTTTGTCTACGTGAATGTCGATGATACGAGTATGTGAATATCGAACCTTTTTAATGTCCGACATTTAATTGTAACACAACAGTGTAATTTGTTCGAGAGTTCTGACGACTGTTCAAAATTACATTGCTCTCGAATAAACGCACATAAATAGTTTTAATTTTCTCACATTTGCTCAAACAAGTTACTTTGTTTTAATACATTGTTTAAAATATAAGCTTAACATCCTGCTTGTCTCAGTGTCTGTAAACCACTTTGTACTGAAACAATGAATTGATTGTCTATCGAAGTAGTTATTTGAATTCAGTGCTTTAGTGTCGAGAGCGAATCATTTCGTTGTCTGAGCTTACGATTCGAGCTTTCGAGCAAACGAAATAGCTACCTAAGTATCAGTTGCCCCTGAATGTCGCGAAGATTTCGCGCCAATTTCCTTGTTGAGAGCTTTTATTGGGGACATCTTTTGTGAACTATCTGTCCTACTTTGTTAGAGTCTACTTTGTGTATATCGAGTCGAGAATAATATTATAATAGTGATATATTTATATTGAGAAATGAGAATAAAATATAAGTTTTAGTGTTTCTGCATAATTACTACAACAAGTTATGTGAAAAATAAAGGAGATAAATAAATTAAAAAATTGCACCTCACAATTTACATCAACGACAATCGTTATGGGTTTAAGAGAGCGGCCTACCGTATTTTCGCTCCAAGCCACACCTGCCCGTGGTGCATCCTGGCGAATAACAAAACGAGGCGCTGGCAACCGACTGGTGGCGGTATAACCATCACAATTGAAGGCGTAGCTAAATACCACAGACCGATGACGGGCAGTAGCGTCACCGGAGCTAGAAGCTACGCCCTGCGATCGCGAACCCGCCTGCCCAGCGTGGCGATTATGGGTATATCCTCCAGATGTTTGCCCTAAGTGGTGAACAACTGGAGAGGCCTATGTCCAGCGGTGGACTGCAATAGGTTGGTGATGATGACACCAGTATGGACGCAGTATTGTAATGCTGCGTCCGTAAATTGTATTTTACGTTCCCAGGCTTTGTTTGGAGAGAACTCACGTCTGAGTTTACTTTGCCTCATTTGGCTCGCAAGAGAATATAACGTAAATACTGGAGAAATATTCTATGTAGGTAAGCGCTTAAAATATGATTTTAATTAATACAAGTAATTTTAAGCTCCACGATTAATAAATTGCTGAAAACAATTATCCACTTCATATTTAATTAACTATGATGGAATTTGTATTTAGAAATATTTTAAATGTTTAATGGATAAGTTGTAATTTATTTTGTGGAATAAATTTGAGAGTTTAAATTACGGTGAAATAATAGATGTTAATTAGATGGATTAGATGGCCAGAGAAATAATAAAAAAAGGAGTAAGGGTCAATTCTTGTGGCATACAATTTTTTGGTTCTAGAACCGGCTTTTGACTGACGTTGAAACGGCAAGGGTTGTTTATTTCAGTTATTTCCATAGCATTATGTCATACGGTATTCTATTATGGGGGTCAGCTGCTGACATACAAACAATTTTTGTACTGCAGAAGCGGGCCATCCGCGCTATATATGGTTTAAAGACACGCGAATCACTTAGAGAACGTTTTAAAGAAATTAACATAATGACGGTAGCATCACAGTATATCTTTGACCGTGTTGTTTATGTACGTAAACATTTAAGTCAATTCAATAAAAAATCAGATAATCATAGTTTAAACACTAGAAATAAGCACAAGATTGCCGTTCCACGTCTGAGGCTGAGTAAGGTGAGTGGGTCGTTTGTAGGATTGGGTGTCAAAATGTTCAACAGGTTACCGGAACATAATTATTGTTGAACTGCCCATTCACAAATTCAAATCATACATGAAGTCCTTACTTATAAAAGGGGGCTATTATAGAGTAGAAGATTTCCTCAACGACGACATCTCCTGGACTGCTGCTTCGTAGTAAACTTTGCATTGTATAGACTCAACTTTTATTTTGCATTGTGTAACTTTAAAATATTAAAAAATGTTGTAATACCAAATCATGTAACAATTGGCGATTTAAAAAGAGTAACTACCGAGTTTCTTGCCGTTTCTTCTCGGTAGAAATCTACTTTCCGAACACGGCGGTAGCTTCTTTTAAATTGCTTTTATTCACATTCTTACATTACTTTTTATATTTTTACATTATTTTTTACTTGATGATTCATAAGTGCTTATTTTAAGTTTATGTGAATAAAGGTATTTTGACTTTGACTTTGGACTTACGTTATAGTTTAATTTAAAGCTTTTCATAGAGCGTAGAGCCATTATGCCGTGATACTATCATCATCATCAGCCTGCATGGTCCGCTGCAGACATAGACATCACCCAATGACAACTGTCATTTGTAGAGACTTGACTTAGTCACGACTCTTGCGCTCCGATCAGCGACCCCGAGGAAGACGACGACACGCGTCTTCGGATATATGTGGTCAGTGTCGTACCGGTAGGGCATCACTAAGTCCCCCCAGTCTTTCAGGCGGCGCAGCGCTACTGAGCTGAGGAGGGGTTGAGACGAATCCCGACGGGCATCCCGACCCTCCTCCGATGAGCGCTCGTAGCCGACCACCGTCGGTTTAGTGGGTATTCTCCGTTTTAGGAGTGAGCCCCACAAAACCCAGGTATCCCGTACCTGGCCCTGGTGTATGCGTAAAGGTATTCCTGATGTAAAAGAAAATTCACCACGCTTGACTTACGGGTTGGGGATCGCCAGTGAAGGAGGTTGTAGTAGTTTCTTTTTGTACCCAGGTAAACGCAGCTGCCAGTTTCCTGAAATTACCTTGGTCGTCTTCTACCACATCCATGGGATGAGATAAGGGTATTACGGGCCAACATTATAGTGGCAACTGCCTAGTTATTGATTTAGTTACTTGCACGTTGCCGCGATGACATGGGCTTCTCTTTTATAGAATAGAAAGAATAGAATTTATTTGCTAAAAGTATGGTACAAAGAGATCTTATAAATATAAAAGTCCCCATATTACGTATGGGGACTTTTATAAATGCAAATTTGCACAAATAAAAAAAAACTTATTGCTTTACATCAGGTGAAGGGAAGCCAATATCCCGTGCCTTTAAAAAAGCGAGTTTCCGCTACTCTCTTTAAAGTCATCTTTATGACTGACTGAAAATGAAAAGTTGATAGTGAATATTATTTGGTGACATTGTATTAAGAGATATTTCTATCAAAGTTGCAAAGTAACAACATATAGTGTGTAACACTATAAATGTTATCAGTTTCTTGAGAGTAGGTTTTACGATGTTCAGTCATGTTTGGATGTAACATTGAAATTTCATGACAAGGTTTCTCTTTTATAATAATTATTTTGAAGCCCATGTTATACCTATCAAGTTCATATCTTTCTTGCCAACATCAATGCCAGGAGTATGCAGGGGGATGTAAGGGAGCGACCTATCTCCTTTTCGCTCCAAGCCATACTCACCTGTCCGTGGTGCATCCTGCCGAACAGCAAACGAGGCTCTGACAAACCGACTGGTGGCGGTAAAACCATCACGCCAACCCGCCTGCCCAGCGTGAAGCGTGGCGATTATAGGGATATCCTCCAGAAGTTTGCACTAGGTGGCGAACAACTGGAGAGGCCTATGTCCAGCAGTGGACTGCAATAGGCTCATGATGGTTAACTCGTTGAGACAACAATTCGCCACGACTCTCACGCTGCATGCGACATTTTAAGAGTTTCCGTGTGTCTAGAAGTAAGTCAAGGCGAATTTCCTGACTCCGAAACTGTTACTGGGTAATGTTTCAAGAGTATATAGAGCACAGTAGACCTAAGAAGAACTGCTGGCATTGTCTGAATGTGGTAAGACCGGGACAAAGAAATGTGGCGAATTAAAGGAGGCCTACGTTCAGCAGTGGTCGGACCAGGGCTGTTGAATTATTGATTGGATAGATAATGCAGTAACAACCGATATTCCAAACCTGTTTACAAGATCCACATCATCATCATCATCATCATCAGCCTATTGCAGTGCTGGACATAGGCCTCTCCAGTTGTTCGCCACCTAGGGCAAACTTCTGGAGGATATACCCATAATCGCCACGCTGAGCAGGCGGGTTGGCGATCGCAGGGCGTAGCTTCTCGCTCCGGTAACGCTGCTGCCCGTCATCGGCCTGTGGTATTTAGCTACGCCTTCTATTGTGATGGTTTTACCGCCATCAGTCGGTTTGCCAGAGCCTCGTTTGTTGCTCGGCAGAATGCACCACGGGCAGGTGAGGATGGCTTGGAGCGAAAAAGGTGGTAGGTCGCTCCCTTACATCCCTACAAGATCCACGAGCCAGCCATACTGAATATAGGTATTCGAATATAGGTGTAATCCACAAAGGGTTTACTCAGGCGTATCGCTCCCCAATTCCAAGGTGCGGATCTCAAACAGAAGCTATTTAAGGCAAACGCTACTGTTGTCAAGCGAGGCTAGAACCCTTAAATTACCATATGTAGATACAAAATGGTCGATGAATATGAAATGACACCTTAGCTTAAAGGCAGGTTCTCAGGCGAAGTTGGCACTTGCAACTATTAAGTGAATTATTCAGAGGCCGGAACAAGTTGTGATGCAAGTCTATTATCAGTTTCAAGTTAAATGGAGCGTCTGGCTAGGTGCGGCTCTAGTTATAGGCGTTAGCGTACGTATTAAAATATTCATCATCATCATCAGACGATGTAAGGGAGCGGCCTATCATCATTTCGCTCCAAGCCAACCTCACTTGCCCATGGTGCATCCTACCAAATAACAAATGAGGATTGGCAACCGACTGGTGGCGGTATAACCATCACAATTTACGGTGTAGCTACGCCCTGCGATCGCCAACCCACCTGCCCAGCGTGGCGATTATGGCTATATACTCCAGATGTTTTTCTAGTGGTGAATAACTGGAGAGGCCTATGTCCAGCAGTGGACTGTGATAGGCTGATGATGATCATCAGACGTCCACTGCTGGAAATAGGTCTTCCCTAATGACAATTGTCATTTGGGGAGATTTGCCTTAGTCACCACGCTTGGCAGGCGGGTTGGTGACCGCAGTAGGTTTATTTGTACCCAGGTAAAAGCTGATATTATTTTTCCCTTAGTCGTCCTTTACTACA
The DNA here is from genome assembly GCA_031163375.1 of Conogethes punctiferalis. Taxonomy (NCBI): domain Eukaryota; kingdom Metazoa; phylum Arthropoda; class Insecta; order Lepidoptera; family Crambidae; genus Conogethes; species Conogethes punctiferalis. Next base: position 14,751,734 of record CM062084.1, read on the forward strand.
TCCACAAGATGGTATGATAATTTTGGATTTATTAACGGTTTTTGGTCCGCAGAGCAATTACCTCGTCAAAATCCACGAAAAACAGGTTGCACTTACCAGGCAGTTTAATAATAAATATTACCTTACCTATAATACTCGTAATATCGCAAACATTGGTCTGACCCCAAGTAAATATTCCCGAAATAAAATAGTAATAGATACAGAACAAACAGAAATTACATACCTACATGAATGTTTGTCCGGAATTAGAGCAAACAAACCCCGGAACATAAGTTAGGCATACATTGTGAACATAGTCATTACCTACAACACACTGTGAATATTTTGTACAGTATTGAATGGTTAGGTTTGAAATAAGATGAAATTTGAAATTATGAAGTAACGATCGTACATAACACATAGTTATTTCGATAATAAACTTTTCGACTTAGCTAAGCTTCAGGGCTGGCGGTATGAAACCTGATGGGCGGAAACTTTTTCGGACGTTTCTTATAAAATTTGAGTGTTGTCCATTCGAATCCGAGTGGAAATATGTAACCTCAACACATCTATATATTATTATTTATTGCAGTCCATTGCTGGACATGGGCTTCTCCAGTTCTTCGCTAATTTGAGCCGACATCTGGAGGCTTTACCCACGCTACGCTGGGCAGGCGGGTTGGCGATCGCAGGGTGTAGCTCCTCGCTCAGGTGACGCTGCTGCCCGTCTTCAGCCTGTGGTACTGGTATATAGCTACGCTTTCAATCGTGACGGTTGTAGTGCCACCAATCGGTTGCAAGAGCCTCATTTGTTATTCGGCAGGATGTCACTACTGGCAGGATTTTTAAATATATCAATTCTGCGTTTTTACCATCGCGCTCGGAGTACAGCAACGTTCTTGTTTTTCCTTGAGCCCTTTAAATATAACTTTGTAGCCGATTCCAGTCACGTCTTTACATAGGCAAATATGTTGCACAACTGTTCCTTATTGAGCGAGGTAAGTTCGTTTGTTGTCTTTTGTTTATTAAGTCTTGAGTATATTAATAACAAGTAGGTAGGTATGTACAAAGTATTCGCTATAAATATACGCGTAAAGGAGATGTAAGGGAGCGGCCTATCATCATTTCGCTCCAAGCCAACCTCACCTGCCCGTGGTGCATCTACCGAATAACAAAAGCGCAACAAAAGAACTGCTTTAAATAATACTGAAGCATTATCTCACTGTCAAAGAAACTATATCTGTCGAGCAAAAAGGCGGTACGGCCTACCATCCTTTTCTCGAAGTAGTTCAGGCCATGTTCAACCCCGTATAACTTCATTTTGGATAAAACCAGAAGCTTGAATTCTTCTTTTTCTGATAGGTCAGTGAATAAAGCTATCCAATCACGATGTAAGTATTACTTACAAAAAGAAAAAAGTACATGAACCTCCACTCAATGCAAAGATAGAGCGAGATAGGTACCTACTCCTAGATAGATATATACCTACTTAATATCATGACGTTTCCAGTTCAGTGACGCCGGCGGAAACTAACTTGGCTTTTAGCATGATAAAATTTTTATGTAAGTAGTTCATCCTAGATACGGGAACTTATCTTTACACAGAGGGAAGTTGGTGCAATTCGTTTTATTTGAAGTCGGCTGCTCGAGATATGCTCGAGATCGGCTAAGGTGAAATGGGTAAAGTCACCTATCTTGTTTAGATACGACAAACGTTGTGTCAAAATGTTGTTGTCTTCAGCCGAGGAGGGAATGAAATGGGTGTTATTTTGTATTCAAAAGATATATATAAGAGAGGTAGGGCATAGCGAATCTTCGCTCGAATTGAGCTACCCGTCCGGGGAAGGACCTCCACCCTATAGAATACCGCAGCCAAATGACCTCCGGGTCGTGTTCCTGCCGGTGAGTAGGGTTTCCGGAGCTCGTTGAGGGTTGGGGTTCGGCCGGCATGGCGGTGGCAACTGACAGGTGACTGACCAGTTACTTGCCCGCTGTCACAGCGACTTGGGCTTCTCTTTCGCTTTCCATCAGGCGAAGGGAAGCCATTATGCCGAGCTACTATAAAAAAATATAAGATCCGTAGCACTTTTAAAGTTCCCGAGGTACACGAAAAGCTGAGTGAGAATCATTTGATGGGACGGGATAATGACCATTTGACAAGAAAGTTAATAGACTTGGTCGAAAGAAAAAGATGCTGGGAGGACCTAAGACTTGGGTGGGAAGGATAAAAGGTACGGTTATAAGATTGGTGAATGTATAGTAGAGTGGCGCAAACATATTAAGGGGGCACCAAATAAACTGAGGAAAATGACAGGGAGAAGAAGAGATTTAAACTCGCTTTTTAAGCAAAAAATCTTGAGTTAAAAGAGAGAAATAGGTTTCTATAAATTCACGTAATGTACTATAACTCAACAGCGAGCAAAATTCATAAAATTCCTCGTAAAGGCAATATGCCTTTTAAATTCTTTCAAAAATGTTATCCGAATTTCTCTGGTCTCATTATAAATTTACGGTAACCGCGTCGCAAGGAAACTGCATGCGATGGCACCGCAATTCCAAAATTTAAAACACGTGTGATGTTTACGATCAAAGAGACAGTCTAAAAGTCAATGTCGTAAAACTTTTAAGCTACAGTCCTTTTTAAATACATCATTATCGTTTAATACGCGCTTTGGCCCGTGGCCCGTGTGTAGTTCAGGAATAATCCTTTTTTCGGGTATGAAAGCTAATCTAAGTTTTTCTGGATAAATAAACTCACGAAAATAATTTGTAATATGTATTTCGGTTCTATATGTTATATTTTTATCTATATCTGTTTTATATGTTATATGTATTTATGTGCATGTTTATGCTTACTTTTATCTTTATTTTCATTTATAATCTACTTAATACGTTGATTTATTCACTACTTACGTCTGTATATCGTCTGAACTACACCATCGCACGCTTTTGATCTTGCTATTATTCTCTACCCAAAGATTGTTTTGAAAAGGTCGCTTATAGCGATAACACCACCTAAATTATTGTACATTGTGTACGTTAGTCTAGTTCTATGCAAATATTTTTGCATAGAACTAGTCATCATCATCAGCCTATTGCAGTCCACTGCTGGACATAGGCCTCTCCGGTTCTTCACCACTTAGGGCAAACATCTGGAGGATATACCCATAATCGCCACGCTGGACAGGCGGGTTGGCGATCGCAGGGCGTAGCTTCTCGCTCCGGTGACGCTACTGCCCGTCATCGGTCTGTAGTATTTAGCTACGCCATCGATTGTGATGGTTATACCGCCACCAGTCGGTTGCCAGCGCCTCGTTTGTTATTCGGCAGGATGCACCACGGGCAGGTGAGGTTGGCTTGGAGCGAAAAGATGATAGGTCGCTCCCTTACATCCCATAGAACTAGACTAACGTACAATATAGAGTTCCAATAAAGAGTATTTACTCGTACAATCTGTCTGTCTATATTCGCATTGCAACTTGTTGCAATCATCCCGGGTTATTATGCAAATGCAATCTAATGCGGTAACTACCTTTTACCACAATGGGTCTTGTTAGAACTTAGAGCCTTTGTGGCTTCGGCAGCTATTAGTTATCGGGGAATAGTGGATATCGGTTTATATGAGTATCTACGAAGATACTTAGTTCTTATTGATCTTGGCTTTTGAGAGAGTTGTAGTTTTCAATATTACGATGAATGATAAATATTCGTGTTTGTTCTGTGTCTGGGTGTAAATGTTACAGAGTGTGTATTTGGTGATGCGAAGGGTTGATAGTCCTTTTGGGTCGTATTATCTATACTTATAATAAATCTGTAGAGAGGTCAATTCTGTACATAAAATATTTTTTCAAAATAACTATCAGGGGGTGATAAGTGATCGATACTGATACCAAAAATGCAATCAGTAAAATTTTTGTCTGTCTGTCTGTCTGTCTGTCTGTCTGTCTGTCTGTCTGTCTGTATGTTCGTTATAGAAAAAAAAACTACTGAACAGATTTTGACGAAACTTGGTACAATTATTCTTCATACTCCTGGGCAGGTTATAGGATACTTTTCATCACGCTACAATCAATAGGAGCGGAGCAGTGACGGGAAGTGTTGGGAAAACGCGAGAAATTTAAACCTGTATGTTTGAACGCGCATTACGCGAAAACTACTGCATAGAATTGAATGCGGTTTTCACCAATGTATTGCTAGAGGTCTAACTTAAAACTTAGGCACAAGGTATAGATGGGTATTATATGGAAGTCCGTTATTTTTGAAACCCGATATCCACGCGAGCGACGCCGCTGGCACAGCTAGTGTATATTAAGGTTTAAGGTAAACTGGTTTCGCTTAACTTCAATTAGAATGCGTTTATTGACATTAGTAAAATCATCAAATCATGCGCGCTTAAAATCATCAAATTGTTAAAATAAATAAGAATCATACTACAACATTGAGCTAGGGTTGGGCCGGCATGGCAGTGGCAACTAACAGGTATGTACAGGACTTGGGCTTCTCTTTCGCTTTCCATCAAGCGTAGGGAAGTCATTATGTCGAGCTACTATAAAAAAAACCACGCATTTAATTTACACTAGACTGTTCTACCTTAATACATTTCTGTGTGATAGATACCTCCGGCCATCTATTACCATATCAACGGAAGTTGGGTGGAAATTGCTTTTTCAATTAAGCATACTTCCGGCAATCATATGCTGCATAGAGCCCCGGGTTCTAAAACAAAAGCTAAGCGTTGAAGTACATTTGTCTGCACCGGAACGCACTTTCGTATGTATGACGTATCCTTTTCTATCACTTAGAAGTGTAGAAGTGTTTGCTAAAGCGACAAAGAGAACAGGAATAAGACCGCAAGCGGCGGAACCGACGAAGAGCACCATGAGATGGAAATGTCAAAGGGGCTTCATGAAATGATTCTACCATCATTATCAGCCTTTCGCAGTCCGTTTCTGGACATAGGCCTCTCCGAATGTCGTAACTATATGTATATCATTCGATACCCGTGGAAAATTCAACCGATTTTTAGTAAATGAGTAATAAATTAATGTTGGGAAGTCGAGACTCTCTTCTGACCGGGGGCCTCTTACCACTGGGGCCCGAGGCATTCATGGTTTGTGGGACTGACACCTCCAGAAATGGGAAGACATACCCACTAAGCCCCCCTGTGTCGCCAGTGGGCAGCAAGTTGCAGGGACACGGGTAGCGCCGAAGCATACGGCCACATCCCTGCATGTCCTGGTCTGGACTTGCCAACCTGTAAGTAGTTACGCTACTAACCCCTCTAATTGTTTGCGACTATTTGCACCAGCTCCGTTGCATCATCAGGATACTAGACGCAGCTTGGCTTTCCTTACATAATTATTTAGAGATTTTATTTAATTCTATTAGTTGATTATAAGACAGATTGAAGGCGTAGCTAAGTACCACAGGCCGATGACGGGCAGCAGCGTCACCGGAGCGAGAAGCGACGCCCTGCGATCGCTAACCTGCCTGCCTAACGTGGCGATTAGGGTAAATCCTCCAAGTGTTGCTCATAGTAGCGAACAACTGGAAAGGCCTATGTCAAGCAGTGAATTGAGATAGGCTGATGATGATGAGTTGATTTTACCTCGCTCACCGCTCCGCAACCTCGCTCCGTTTCTGCGGACTGGCAGTCTAAAACTGCTACTCCAATAGCGCTGAGATGTGGACTCATTTAAAGGTTAAATCTTTACTGCTCTCGTATTTACCAACGTGTCAGATTTCGCAAGATCTTTTACGACACCTCCTGGGTTACTGCATAATGTGGATTTTATGGCAAAGTCTCGTAAAAGCAGAGCATGTTCCAACGTATAACTTTCTGTTTAAAGACTCTCTAAGCGACGTCTTTTGTGTGCTATTGTCGTTACTGTTTCAATGCTCCGATAAAGGAATTCTTTGAAGCGGGCAGTTTGTTTCATATGACAAACTCACTGTGGTATATAAAAGCTGTATTGAGTAACGTTTAAAGAAATATAAAGCAATTTTCGTAGCTTTTGTTTGCGATGCCATTGGGCTGGTTTGGTCCAAAGCGGAGGCAAAATGTGACAATTAAAAAGCGCTTAAATTTATAATAATATGTCGTTTTTACATTTTTTTTTATAGTAGCTCGACATAAGAGAGAAAGAGAAGCCCAAGTCGCTGTGACAACTGGCAAGTAGCTAATTAACAATTATTGAGATTTGAAATTAATTAATTTATAAGAATCGATTTTTGGTTGTGGTCCTTAATTTTATTTTCTGGATAACTCGATACTACACTGGTACAGATTTTTTGATGAACTCACATTTATTTATTTCTGTCGATTAGGTTTCTTAGATTTTATGGTTTTCTATTGTCTATTACAAATCTACATTATGACTTATCTCTATTAAGTATTCCATCTGCCTTTTATTAGTAGGTAAATTATCTCTAAATTCCAAAGCATTGCCTTGAGCGTCGCATTCTGTCTGTAACAGATGATTATACGAGTAAATGATTTGGATAAACGTACATATGTAATTTAAAGCTCACAAAAAGTTAAGTTATTTTTAAAATTTGTATCAAGAAGTAGTTATTGCTTTTATGTCCTCAAAATTATTCTACGTGACATTCCAATTCAAAAACAAATAAAAATACCTCCTTTGGTGTATCAACATTGAGGAACATACCATATCGTGTTCATGAATACATAATTGACAATATACGCACGTTATTTTAACGACATGCGCGATCGAGTGAAACCGACATTGGTATTCCAAGGTGTCGGCATTTGTATCGGTTACATCGGTTACTGATGTATCATAATTTGAAACATGTCGGAAAGCTTTATGTCAGCGAAACTTACTAATACTTAATACAACTTTAGATGTAATTTGAATCTTCCGATGTTCTAGGCGAGAGTGAATCGGTTTTTGCTGGGTGAGCGCGTTCCATAGTAGACTACGATATCGCTTACCATCAGGCGAATCGCAGTCAAGCGCAAACTCATTTTGAATAAAAAAAATAAAAATAAACTTCAAGATAGATAGATACTCTTTATTCCACAAAACATATAAGTACATCACAGGAAAACATATCACAACTGTAGGTACGCTTTATGAGGAACTTCTTGCCTCGCGCCTCGGTTTTGTGGAACCAGCTTCCTGCGACAGTCTTTCCAAACAGCTACAACTTGGGAACGTTCAAGAAACGAGCGTATATAGGTATATTTAAAAGGCCGTCAGCGACCCTAAACTCGGTTAGAGTTGCGGGTGTCCATGGGCGGTGTCGACTGGTTACCATCAGGCATCACACTTGATAGTCTGTCGCTTCTCGCATAAAAAAAAAACAAATAAAACCGTCTAAGTTTTACTATACAACTTATACGGTCTTATCGCTTGTAGTAATCCCATCCAGACAACCTTCAGGTAAAGGAAACCATTTTCACTAAGAGATGGGTAATCTTGGTGCAAAACTATCTACTGTTACTATTTAGTACATCACATTAAGTACATTAAGTTTTGATCCCCTTGAGTTTCTTTACACAAGTTAGCAGGGTCTTTTTTTATTGTTTTTCCTTCTGTTTATCCTCTGACGTAATCAGAGTCCTTGACATTTCTTATTTTAATTTTATTTGCTTTTGTTTTTTTTGCATTTTATTATTTTCTGTAGTAGGTAGGTATTTGATGTCTATTTATTTCTTTGTATACTTTTTTCTGCTATTTTTGTACAATATGTAAAAAAATTGTGTCGTTTATTTTCTTCTTCCATTATTTCGTGTAAAGTTCCTGCTGTTAAAGTTATATTTAAGTCTTTCTTAGCAGGGTCTTGAGTGGTAATCCTAATGGCAATTATGTGTTCGTTTTGTAATAGATTGTTAGCCGGTGCAATGGCAGACCTCCCGTGGCGGTAGCAGAAGCCAGTTGGGAAATGTTGGTTTGAAATGTGCTTTAGTGCGCAGTGACACCAGCCGGGCCCTAACTGGCATTTATCCTTCTAATGACTTTTAAACTTTCGAGTTAAAAAAAATAATAAAAAAAATTACCCAAGACATGCCACGCTGGGCCCCACAGCGCCATCTAGCCTCAAACTAAGCCGAAGCTTGTACTATTGGGTACTAGACAACTGATAAACTTACTTAGATACATTTTTTTTTGTAAATAAATACATATTATACGTAGAAAACACCCAGACCCAGACAGATGTTTATGCACACAAATGTTTGTAATGTGTGGGGATCGAACCCACGACCCTTGGTTCAGAAGGCAGAGGTCACCAATTGAGCCACCGAGCCAGTCGAAAGGTATGAAATATGCTGGATTTTTTTTTCTCGACGTTTCGCTTATAGGATTCTATGGTAGGAGCACGGATTTGCTTTTTTATATGCCCGCTAGATCTACGAAAGCAAAACCTCAATTATGTCACACATCTATTAATTTTAGTTACAAATCTTTGCTTATTACATTATTCATGCGGAAAATGACTAAGTAGAGCTTTGCTAATGCCGAGCGCTGAGTGCTTGAATTAGCTAACGGTATAGCGAGGAAAATGTAACTGGTTTAGTGTTGTACTAATATTGGGTTATCGATAGGTTTGTACTTTTTAACCGACTTTAAAAAAGGAAAAGGGTCGCAATTCGTCTGTGTGTATATTGTTTTTTTTCAGAATTCATCATCATCATCAGCCTATTGCAGTCCACTGCTGGACATAGGCCTCTCCAGTTGTTCGCCACCTAGGGCAAACTTCTGGAGGATATACCCATAATCGCCACGCTGGGCAGGCGGGTTGGCAATCGTAGGGCGTAGCTTCTTGCTCCGACGACGCTGCTGCCCGTCAACGGCCTGTGGTGTTTAGCTACGCCTTCAATCGTGATGGTTTTACCGCGACCAGTCGGTTTGCCTCGTTTGTTGTTCGGCAAGATGCACCACGGGCAGGTGAGGATGGCTTGGAGCGAAAAGGTGATAGGTCGCTCCCTTACATCCCTTTTCAGAATTAGTAGATACGAATACGTTGAAGTGGCAGTGGACTGGCTATAAGACGGAGAATCGATAACCGTTGGGGTAAATCAGTTCTTGAGTGAACACCGCTTCTTGGTGAACGTAGTAGGACGCTCTCAGCCCAAGTGGAGTTACAATTTGAGCAAGATGACTGGCAAGCAATGTATGCGAGAAAACCAAGATCATGTAATTGTAAGCCGAGTGGCTAACAATGGGTTATTCCACAATTTTTCACTTTGATTTGCTAACGATAGATTACCCCATTAAAGAATCATTGGTGAAAGAGAAGTAGGACATAGCGAATCTTCGCTCGAATTGAGCTGCTCGTCCGGGGAAGGACTTCCAGCCTATAGAATACCGCAGCCAAATGACCTCCGGGTCGTATTTCTGCTGGTGAGTAGTCTCCGGAGCTCGTGGGGGGTTAGGGTTGGGCCGGCATAGCAGTGGCAACTGACAGGTAACTGACCAGTTACTTGCCTGTTGTCACAGCGACTTGGGCTTCTCTTTCGCTTTTCATCAGGCGCTTTTCATCAGGCAACCACTTAAAAGATGGTATAAGATTATTGGTATTGGTTGGTATTGGTAGTCACGGTTGTAAGTGATAAAGGAGAAGTAACAACATCAATAACTTGTCAGTGCCATCATCGCTGTAATTTAATTTTCTATCGATATTATCTAACAACACTCACTACAAAGCTCTTTTGAGCCGATTAGAAGAAACTTTGGTAGGAATTGTTACTTACCACTACGCAGGGGTATGTCGGTAGGAAATGGATTTCGCTCGAAGTTTGAGGAACTAATTGATCTTTTGGTATTGGACAAATTAGTTAAATGAACCATTCGGTTTCATCGTCAGCCTTTGAAATACGTCTAGCGTCTACGTTGAAGTTCCAGGTTCAAATCCAGCGATATACAGAGCATTTATTTTTATTACAAATTATAATCTTAACTAATATTATAAAGCTGAAGAGTTTGTTTGTTTGTTTGAACGCGCTAATCTCAGGAACTACTGGTCCGAATCGAAAAATTCTTTTTGTGTTGAATATACCATTTATCGAGGAAGGCTTTAGGCTATATAACATCACGCTGCACCTATTAGAAGCGAAGTAATAAAGGAAAATGTAAAAAAAACGGGGTAAAAATAACTATTCCACGCGGACGAAGTCGCGAGCACAGCTAGTTTATAAAACAAAGGTGTGGATAACGTTACACAAAGAAAACCTGTGAGAAAACTTACATCATATTATGATCAATTGCTAAGTTTGAATTCCTCAGAGGAATCCTTGGCAACCTCACTAATATGTCGATGAAAAGTTTACGTAATAGGTGCTTTAGGAGCCTGAAGGATTAAAAGGGATATTTCAGTTCTGTTACAATGATTTTTATAAAATGTCCGTCAGCCTTGTGTTTGCTTGCTTGCTTGTGAAGAAAATTTAAATAAACACAATCATAATATTTATTTTTTAAAATGAGTATGTGCTCAGGCTCGGTGGCGCCGCGGTCTTGTTCGCTTAACAATGATCGCAACATTGTGCAACCATTGGCGCGGTGATGGGTGACCAAAATTTGACACCGATTTCTTCCGTGCTCCGGAAGACACGTTAAGCTGTTGGTCCCGGGTGCTATCTCTACCAACTCAGATAGCAGTCGTTACATCATATCAGAGATGATGATAACTCTGACGCCTAAACTGGGAATGGGTATAGCTTACCCTAAGTGTTGCGGAGGTCCGATGGCAGTCGCTCTGTGTAAAAGCTTAGCCCTCGCCAAATCTCTCAGTTTGGGAAGCCGACCCTGAGACAATCGGGAAAAAGGCTAGGAGGATGATGAGTATGTGCTCAGGCATATTAAACTTTAGCACTAAATTGTATTATGTCGACCCTTTAAAGCACTTCAAAGGAGATTATTCCAGACAAAATTGAAAAATAATATCGTTACGCAGTGGTGTTAAGTTAATTTACTAATTTTTGTAAAGGTTTAGGTTTTAGGTGGAAAATAAAAATAATGACTCATCATCAGCCTATCTTAGTCCACTCCACACTGGACACAGTTGTTCGCCACTTATACAAACACTGGAGGATTTACCCATAAATCGCCACGCTGCCTGGGCAGGCAAGTTGGCGATCCAAGGGCGTTTTAAAGTCGGGAGACAATCTGACAATGATGATGACTGTAACTCTCCCTAACATTGACTCGGAATCTTCCCGATCTGTCCAGTCGAGTCCGGTAAGGAGTTTCATAATTTCGCTGTTCTTTCGTTTTAATTATTCGTAAAATGGAATGAGGCGAGTTTCATATAACACTACCTACCTAAATCCTCAGATTCAGATCTCTAGTTAATTGTATTTATGAGGGTGCTGTATTTATAAGGGGTATTGTTTCGCGACAAAAGGCACGAAGCGACCTTTAATTCGAGTTTAGTAGCCATTTCGGGAAGGAGGGTGCTCTAATAACGGTGTTTGTATCTATAATGTTCATTTTATTACATACCTTTGTGGGTTCGGTTATGGGAAGGAAAATGTCTTGTACCCCGCAGCTTATGTAGGTACTTTTTTAAATTACTAAGTAGCAAGAAAGCCATGACGTATTTCTACTTACAAAATAAGAACATAATAGGTATATGGATTTATGTTTGTATTGGTTTAGGTATCTGTTTATCATGTCTAGTACCCAAAGTACAAGCTTCAGTTTAGTTTGGGACTACATTTAGTCCCAAACTAACCACGGACCACAAAGGCCCATTGGCCTGTGTGGCCCGGCGTGGCGTGTCTTGGGTTATTTATCTAACTGTACACTAATATTATAAAGAGGAAATATTTGTATTTTAGTGTAAAAACGTCTGCGCCGATTTTAATTTTTGTTTTCACTATTGGGTAGGCAACGCTCGTGTGATATCTCTGGTGTTGGCAGGTGTCCATAGGCTGCGGTAACCGCTTAACATCAGGTGAGCCGTAGGCTTGTTTGCCACCCAGTGGTATAAAAAAAAAATCTTAATTCACTCTGAGTAACATAGGCTATAATTACTGCTAAAATATAAGGGATCACTATTAAAGAGTCAAATTTTGACTATGTATTTCAGTGAAATATTTTTTTATCTGAAATACCCGAAACGAAGCGAGTGTGGGTCGCTCGTTATTTATATTTAAATACAATACTAACACCAAATTCTAATACTAACAATTGTAATTGCATTACCTACATAATAGCGTAAACAGTATAATTTTTTAGCCTATACATCTTCATGCTTAATGCAGACAATTAAACCGGTTCAAAGATCCGACTGATAAAGTATTCTTGGTAAGTACTTAATTACCGCGCAGGATAAAAACGTTATTACTTACAAGCCAAGTAGAAAATGTTCACTAAAAGCTCAAAGGGGAAGTTTGATTGGCTTTCGGCTCCAGCCGCTATTATAAATAACTCGTGGAAAACTGTTTGATGTAATACTAATTATGCTGAAGCAAATTGATTTAAGATAATTTGTTTAAAGGCAGATACGAGTTGATTTTATTACGTCCAGGGCGGGTTTTAACCGGCTAGGTGTTACCGAGGTAAGTTGTTATTACTCTTTTTAAAATATAATTTTATTGAAAGAGTTGTTGTTGAACACTTACGAGTATGTAGCAAATTTTTCTTCAACCTTTGAAGCAACGCAGCGCGTAATTCGAACGAGACTATAGTTTTTAAATTTCGTCTAAAATTAAATTTAAAAGAGATTTATGAACTTTTTTTGTAATTAATAATATTACCATACCTACATTGCGATACCGAGGTCGTAATTTAAAAAATACTTACATATTAAACGAGTATTTTGAAAATATTAGGTAGTTTGTCGATTACTATATTATTATATTATGCTCTTTTCAATATAATTTATTATTCAGAATAACTATTATGTTGTAAAAGTTACTGAAAGGATTCGTATGCCAAATTTCTTCAACCTTAAGTAATCTTCCTAAACGTTTGTATGACGCACAATTAAATCAACACTATCATTATGCTGATGCCAACTCAATATTAGTGTGGGATCCCATTCCTAGCTCAACATAAATCAAATGTTATATAAGAAGTTTGCATCACATCAAATGCCTTGCGAATAAATAAAAATGTCTTGAAACCCTAAAGCGGCTTAGATGCACAATACGAGTACTATGATCCTTCGAGCCGGATCTCTGTAATCCTTTTTTATCGCATTAGATAGATTTTTCTTTCGTATATTTTTCTATTTAGTTCGAATGACTAAAAAATCTTCATAAAGGCAATATACCTTACTTACATATTCTGTCATAGGTGGATATCCTATTTATTTTGGAGCTTTATTACATTTTTTTAGGTGCATCTTTTGTTTCCTTGAGACTTTAATGTCATACTTTAGCCGATTTCAGAAAAGCTAAATACCTATAGGCATATTTCGTCCACAATGGCTAATCTTTAAGAAGACATTATATTTTATGCTTTTTCATAGTCCTTTTGTGTTTCTATGTTAATGTTTTTGTATTCGCACTGGCGTGCGGCTTTACCCATTACGAGGCCCTAGGTGGCAGGTCCTTGCGAGGCCCTTTGTCCGTTAAAAGTATGTGATGCGAAAGCGCGAGGCCTCTTTAAGTGCAAGGCCTTTAATTGTAAGTCTCACCTCACCAAAAAAGGACGTAAAACGGACGTAAAAGAGACGGTTCATTGTTCACTGCCTCTTTTAGGACCCATGGCACCAACTCTAAGGCGCTTGACGAAGGGGCCGGGGTTTTTAATAGTGGGTATTCCCTGCCTCCTCACCATCCTGAGGCAGGGTGCCGCCCACCAGTCCGAGGGCGGCGTGAGTCCCACATACCCCGCCGTTCCCTCGAATAGCGGGGATGTACAAAAGCATTTTCCCTGGTTTAAAAACAGGGCAGTGGACAATGGTATTTTTTACATTAAACTTAAATTTTATTATTAGCACAACTTAATCCGATTCGTTGCAGTTTATATGCCGGCCAATGCCTTACAACAAAGTAACAAAATGTCTCCCAGACAGCATTAGTGGCAACATTAAAAGAACATTTGAATGGTTTTTCTTAACTTAAAGCGGTGTGTGCAGTGAGAAACTGCTGTTTAATGCGAGTTTTAGTGGCTATTAAGCCGCTAAAAGATGGTAAAGGCTTGCACATACATTGTCTCTCATGTTAATAATAAATATATCAGACATCATCACATACATTGCAAAGTAAGTAGCGACAACGACGAAAGTAGATATCATAAATATAATTACAAACTAGCTGTGTCAGCGGCGTCGCACGCGTGGATACTGGGTTTCAAAAATAACGGACTTCCATAAAATGGTGCGTAAATTTTAAGTTAGACTTATAGCAATACATTGGTGAAAACCGCATTAAATTCCATGCAGTAGTTTTTGCGTGATGCGCGTTCAAACATACAGATAAAAAATTCACCCGTTTTCCCCACACTTTCCTTCACTGTAACCTCCACTGTACTTACTTATTAATCTGTGACTGTACTTCAAAAGTAACCTCCAAGCCACCCTCACATGCCAGTGGTGAAGCCTGCCGAATAACAAACGAGGCTCAGGTTGCCAGACTGGTGGTGGTGTTACCATCACAAAGTGTAGCTAAATACCACAGGCCGATGACAGACAGCAGCGTCACCTATGTCCAGCTGTGGACAATAGGCTGATGAAAATATTCATTATTATTCTTCAGTGAATACGAGCCTTTATGACCATAATCGTTGGATGCAGAGCGCAATGAATCTTTTCGTGTTTATTTTTTGTTTCCATATTTATGTCATGAGAACAAATTACCTGAAAATTAATGAAAGCCAGTTATCTGAACCAACGCAGGCTTTTCGTGTGGGATATCCTCATTTAGCGACATAACATTGTAGATAATATTTTGGCGGTGTGAAAATGCACACACGTAATTTGGGGAAAATGTTTAGCTAAAATTGTACTGTTCTATTCTGGATAGGTTTTATAGATGGTGCACAGTGAGAATAAACGTTCGTTATTTAAAACTGTTGTTTTGGGAACTATTAGGAAAACGGAAGAAAATTTTATCTGTATGTTTAAACGCGCATCACGCAAAAACTACTGCATGGAATTGAATGCGTTTTTCACCGCCGCTGGCACAGCTAATAAGAAATAAGTATCTAGCCTTTGTCTCCAAAATACCTTTCGAAACCAAATACGTCATAAATGTTGAACAATATAAATTCGTGGTTGGATTAAACTATATTTTGAAAAAGCCTATTCAGACGGTCGAGAATAGATTTAGGCAAATGCGTAGCTCTAAGCCTGTCACGATTTTAATCCCCATATGATGGTAAATTTCTGGGGGACGCATGATAAAACACTTTCAGTGATGGACCGAATCCTGTCGGATCCTGAAAGTTATTAATCATCTCTATTCAACTGACAAATTCAAAAGAAGTTTTATAACTCAGAACAAATAGCTGTAGTTTTATTAAGTCATAGTAATGTAGAAAACTAAGTCTAAAAAAATATCTGTAATGTGTCCAAATCTTAGTATGTTTGTGGCTTACAAATGTATTTTTATTCTATAGATGATCAGCTTAGTACAGTGCTAATGAGCGATGCCTATGACAGGTCACAGAGTCTATCCCCGCACAGTACAAACATCTGTGTGCATTGTGTGAACATTGTCTGTCTGTTAGTATTGGTCTGTGTGTTTGCCATGTATAATAATACTTATTTACAAAAAAAAAAGTATTTAAGTAAGTTTATCAGTTGACTTAGTATCCATATTACAATTCGGCTTAGTTAGGGCACAGATTAATAAATAGTTACTTAGACGGCTCAGCGACTTTTTTTAAATTAGTACATCAAAACGACTGCGTCCTTCTCGATGTTAAGACGACGAAGTCCATGAAAAAGTAAGGATACCTTAAATTTTTTGGACTTCACGACACATTACGTCTGGTCAGTGCAACACGGAACTATCACAATATGGCGTCCTGCATAAATGCCGTTTCAAGCCGGTTTCATTTATTTATTCTATTCTTAAATCTGCAAACAGAATTTGAGTAACATGTCGGGTCCGCATCTTACTCGTGACTGGTCGTTAGAAGGGTGCAACATCACGGTGAGAATTTAAATTCGTCTGCCGTCTAGGCTGCCGCCATCTGGCGACTATTGTGACGGAATATTCTCGACAATATGCCCCGGCACATCATTACTGGCTACGCTGGCGGACTGCATAAGTACAGTAGATATGTAGGTAGCGGTAGCTATAATATACAACGTGTTTTTACATATGGGATTACCGGAATTCTGTGGTTTTAATAAGTACGTCTATATCTATAACTAGCTGTGCTCGCGACTTCGTCCGCGTGGAATAGTTATTTTTTCCCCGTTTTTTTTTACATTTTCCATTATTTCTTCGCTCCTAATAGTTGCAGCGTGATGTTATATAGCCTAAAGCCTTCCTCGATAAATGGTCTATTCAACACAAAAAGAATTTTTCAATACGGACCAGTAGTTCCTGAGATTAGCGCGTTAAACAAACAAACAAACAAACTCTTCAGCTTTATAATATTAGTTAAGATCTATGGATGTAAGAGAGCATCCCATCATCTTTTCGCTCCAAGCCAACCTCACCTGCCCGTGGTGCATCCTGCTGAATAACGAACCAACCAAGCAACCAACTGGTGGCGGTATAACCATCACAATTGAAGGCGTAGCTAAATACCACAGACCGATGATGAGCAGCAGCGTCACCGGAGCGAGAAGCTACGCCCTGCGATCGCCAACCCGCCTGCCCAGCGTGGCGATTATGGGTATATCCTCCAGATGTTGGCCCTAAGTGGCGAACAACTGGAGAGGCCTATGTCCAACAGTGGACTGCAATAGGCTGATGATGATGATGAATAAGTACGTACCACTTTATTAGAATCGTGTGGTTTCCGGATTATGGTAGTCCTATTCTAGATTATCCTATACCTACTAATTAGTGGTAGTACTATCCTATTCCCATTATCCTATACTAAGAAGTGGGCGCCGTAGAAAACGACTAAAAGAATATCAGGAAACGGGCAGCAGCGACTAACTGGGTAACTTAATCAGAACTCCCCAAAAGACAATTTCCTTTGGGGGAGGCCTATGTCCAGCAGTGGACCTCAGCAGGCTGATGACAGCCCAAAACATAACCCAAGACATGCCACACTGGGCCTCACAGCGCCCTCTAGCCCCAAACTATGCCGAAGCTTATATTATGGGTTCTAGACAACTGATAAATTTAGTTAGATACTTTTTTTTTGTAAATAAATACATATTATACAAAAAACTACGGTCCAGCGCCGATCTTACTACCCTCAGGACCGTGTACTTTGCACTTGCTCAGTCCCTCATTACCTATTGTATTGCCGCTTGGGGGGCAACAGGAAAAACTCTTATGCTACGAATCGAACGAGCTCAGAGGGCTATTTTAAAAGTAATGGCACGTAAGCCTATAAGGTATCCTACACAGCAGATATACGAGTTGTGGAAAGTACACTCTGTGAGGAAACTAGTTGTTTCCAAATTTATCACCCGTAAACATATGCAACTGACTTACGTTAGCACATCACAAAATAAACGTAGACCAGCTAAAGTTTGTAAGCAAGAAAAATTTAAATTAGCGTTATCCAGTCGGCACTTTTTCTATCTTAGTCCAACCATTTACAATAGAGTAAATAATATTTTACATATATACCCACTCACCTTGCGTGAATGTAAAATAAAGACTGATAATTGGCTCAATAGTCTCACCTATGATGAAGTGGAAAGTTTGATAAAAATATAAATGTAAATAAATATATAAAATATGGGATGCAGTAAACACACAAACTCACTCACTCACACACACACACGTACACACACACACACACACACACAAACACACACACACAAACACACACACCTTTTAATTGTTTTTGTACTGTACCTTAAAATATAAGTATTCTTTTTGTCAAAACTAAAGGATCTACTAATTCTGGACACCAGGAGGTGGGCGCTAACAGTTGTAACACAGTCCCAGACTATCACAACTGTTTATTTGTATTAGTTTTAAATTGTTTTTGTCCCAAATAAATATTTTTGAATTTGAATTTGAATTGAATATTATACATAGAAAACACCCAGACCAATACAAACAGTCATGTTCAATCAGACAAATGTTTCTACTGTGCGAAGATCGAACCCACGACCCTTGGTTCAGAAGGCAGAGGTCACTACCAATGAGCCATCGAGCCAGTCAAGACATGATGATGATGACATAATGTGCGACTAATGGAAATTGGTAACGATTTCGATAATATTATATGTATAACCGAAAATATTCCCCCACAAACTGTACCAGATGTTATACAGAGAACGTAAACGAATTGAAATTCCTATCGTGATGCTATTTCGACTTAACGAGCCGTGCGATGTGTTGGAGATCTTTATACGGGCACGCGGTCGACATATTTTGTTTTCATACGGCTATTTGTCTAGTCTAACATAGCTATCCGAATTTCGTTGGTAGAGTGAAATTAATAACTTTCCGATTTTGTACCGTGAAAGGAAAGAATTTCGTGTGTAACTAAAAAGGTTTTAGATAGAGATTTATTATTGCACAAAAAATAAAGCTATATTTATTTATTTCTTTATATATTCTTTATTGCACACCATACAATTTACTTAGAACTAAGTATAGTAGACATTTGTACCATTTAGGCGGCCTTATCGCTATGTGCGATCTCTTCCAGGCAACCTTAGGGTCTATAATAAAGTAATAAATAAATTATATAATAATAATAAAAAAATAAACCTGTAGTAATATATCTATATTATATTAATACCCTATGTATAATGCATATGTTCACATACATCTACAAAAAAAAGTATCTAAGAAATAAGTTTGTCAGTTGTCTACTTAGTACCCAATTACCCATAGTACAAGTTTCGGCTTAGTTTGGGGCTAGATGGCGATGTGTGGCCCAGCGTGGCATGTCTTGGGTTATTCATTTATTTAAGTCACTACGCCACTTTCAATTGATATAGTATCTACCTATGTATCTACTGGATAATGTGCTTTGAATAAATTCTATTCTATTCAAAAAGATGTCATACTGTCTATTGAGACCAACCTAATATAAATTCATATGGGTAGACCACATGTTATCATCATAAATGTCTGTCCCATGTGGCATTATGTAAGCAGAAAAGTAGGATAGCAGCCTTAAATCACTCGAAACGAATATAATTTAGGACAAAACCCCGAAATGTGACGCGAGTCTCGCGCGGAACGCTGAAACAATATTATTTCTCTTTCAGCACTCAAACCAGATGAATTAGCAAATATTTCCAGTCTCATACCGGCTGCCTGGAATTTAATAAATTATGGAAATACCGGTGACGGAAGCGGATTTCGCTTTTTGTTCTTTAATGAACTGGATTGTTATGGGTTTTTGGAGGTGTAAGGTCGAAAGGTTGATTTGGTACAGATGATATAGATTATGGGTATATCCTCGAGATGTTTGCCTTAAGTGACGAACAACTGGAGAGGCCTATGTCCAGCTGTGGACTGCAATAGGCTGATGATGATGATGGCTTTAAATCTACTGTGATAGGCTGATGATGGTACAGATGTTGAAAATGTCCAACATATAGTTGTTGGTTTGAGCTTTTTTTATAGTGGTTCGACATAATGGCTTCCCTACGCCTGACGGAAAGCGAAAGAGAAGCCCAAGTAGAGATCAGCGACTTGGGTTTCTCTTGGAACTCTTGGAAGCATCTGCGCCGTGGCAATTAAAATAATCTTTTTATCTTTATTGGTATTTGTCGACCGTGCCGCCGAATTCGGCCGCGAAATAATAACATTCAGATTGAATCTCTATGGTAGGTTTTACTAGGGTTGAATAATATACTGAAACCTGTCTGTGATGTTTTATGACTGAACTTCTAAATAGAATTGTGAAGTTTCTTGGCGTTCATAAAATGAACAGGTAGGTATTATTTCAGAAATAGAAAAGTTTAAGAGATATTTTTTATGGCGAGCTGAATATTACAGACCATTTTTCTGCTGTTTTAAGCAGTAGGTAACTTAAGCAATTACTATCTTCTTTCTTTACTGCTTCTATTTTATTAACTTCTACTCAAAGATTTCATTCAGGAAGCAGCATGGTAATATTAAACTTTGAATCAAATTTATTCCGTGACAAATCTTCAAGTAAATGTGTAAGATTCATGCATCGAACTACTTTAATTGATTTGTATTTTACACTTCAACTTTGATCTTGAATTATTCAATTATTTAGAATATCATTGTTTTTATAAGGAAATGGTAGTGTTTCACCCAAATGAAACCAAACTTTGATGTACTTAAGGCGAGTTTTTTTTTATAGTAGCTCGATATAATGGCTTCCCTACGCCTGATGGAAAGCGAAAGAGAAGCCAAAGTCACTGTGACAACGGGCAAGTAACTGGTCAGTTTTCTGTCCGTTGCCAGCGCCATGTCGGCCCATCCCAGCCTCCCACGAGGAGGTCATTTGGCTGCGGTATTATATAGGGTGAAGGTCCTTCCCCGGATG
This sequence comes from Conogethes punctiferalis, assembly GCA_031163375.1. NCBI lineage: Eukaryota > Metazoa > Arthropoda > Insecta > Lepidoptera > Crambidae > Conogethes > Conogethes punctiferalis. Next base: position 14,772,253 of record CM062084.1, read on the forward strand.
GGCGGCTCAATTTGAGCGAAGATTCGCTATGCCCTACCTCTCTTAACCCACCTCGTTTTGGACCCAGCACGATAATATTTGCCAAGAGTAACATCATTTCAATACTTTTAAGAAAGATACTTATAAAAAAAAATTAAACCGACTTAAAAAAAAACACAAACGACCAAAACTAAAAAGCGATAAATAACGTAAGTAATTCTATCCTTAATACATATTATTATATGTATAACTATAATTATTTAAATATTACAATTATCTCTTATTTTTGGAGTCCTTTTTTCGAAGTCGGTTAAAAATAGATACAGCCTATCAAATTAATATCCCAAACATTTCTTTCATACTGCGAGAAAAATATTTCTCGAACAACAAGGAGGGGGATAAATTGAGAGGTCGCAGTCAGGACGGGATAGATGGGCGGGATAGTTTCGGCCGAATATCCGGTTTTTATACGATCGCCAGTTTTCCGCGCGAACACGCCCGTTGGGCACCGATGCGCACCCTGCTTTAATACTTAACTGGCACTAGAAGTGATTGGCATTTTGCGAACTATCTACGTGGGTCGATCGAAGGCCCAATATGTATAACTGTCTGTGTGCCTAGCACATTTCACCGAGCCACGTCGTGAGATACGCGCGCTTGTCAACAGACGGCTTGACACTATTTTTTTTTCGGTTCCGCGGCAATTCAAAATGGCCGTGTTATGATTTGTCAAATGCGTTGTGAATGAACGGAACGGTTTACATCTTGCGTTATGCGATTTTAAGCCATATTTTTAAGCAAAGACGTGTATTTTCGAAGTAGTGCTCTTGGAGACCATACTACCCGATTACAATATACTGCTTTTTTATTTATTTTTTCGCCGGAGTATGTAGTAACCGCATACATTCGAGTGGATACTTTTTCGAAAATGTTCGTGCTAGGCACACTGGTGGTCTCAAGTGCCGTAAGTAGGTACGTGTGGTTTCAGTATTTAGAAAAGGACTACCTACCCCATCTCATCCCGCGGGTGTCGTAGGAGATGACTAGGGGAATATCGAGAAACGGGCAGCAGCGTTTACCTATACATAAAGAGAACCTACTGCGGTTACTAACCCGCCTGCCAAGAATAAAAAAAAATAAAAAAAGAATGGTAACCAATGAAATTAAACTAATACCCCCAAATGACACATGTCATTTTGGTTTATAAACGATCGCCAGTTTTCCGTATGAACACGCCCGTTGGGCACCGATGCGCACCCTGCTTTAATACTTAACTGGCACTAGAGGTGATTGGCATTTTGCGAACTATCTACGTGGGTCGAAGGCGCGATATGTAACTGGTGATCTCAAGTGCCGCTTAAAGATCAAGAAATAAATTTGGAACACGATGGATGTACGTAGCTTTTTATGTAGCGACACTTAACTTAATATTCTCTCAACATGCATCTAACTATTACCTACTTAACTGCTCTTGTGGCCGACTGTATTTTCACCAATTTCTTTTTAGTCGTGTCGTGATGTATGAAAATCCATATTATTACAATATAAGTAGTAGTAGAAAGTATTGTAACTGGACTATTATCGCATTGACTGTCCCGTGCACTGCATGTTGTGCACAGTTATTGTTTATCTATTGTGTCTGATTTGTGGACAGCTAATGGGTTAAGTAGTACCTACTTAGCCATTTTCACAGACTGTTAACCCTTTTCGTATGTATTTAACCGCAGACTTGCAATAATATTAATGGTTGCGGTATGACTTTCCATCTAAGCACTTCCTTTCATAAAGCACTATCGCTGGAGTAATAAATCACCTTCTCGAGAATATGCAGTGCAGGGTTATATTTCACTTGTCTTTGCTATATATGTCTTTTATTAAAACTGCAGTATTATATGAGGGTATATGAGGAATTGAGAGAAATATAGTACCTACTATAGAAATACAAATGTGTGCATTACACATACTGACATAATTAATATCGAATTTCGTATGTTTGGTAAGAAGTAGCACTCGCATTCAGAAAATGGATGCGCTTTCCATTAGGCGAGAAAAGATCAGCATATTTATGGAAAAACATTGTTAGCCCCCAAGTCGCTGCGGCAAGGGACATGTAACCACTTGTTAGTTGCCAGCTCCATACCAGCAACTCTTTCCTGTAAATGTTTATGTATGTGCAATACAGAATATCTATCTTAAATCTCCAAAAACGAGTTAAAGGGCATCTCGTCCCAGTCCAAAACTGGGATCAGGGACCAATTTTCCAGAAAACACATTCAGAACCAGTGGCGTAACTATACCGTTCGAGGCCCGTGGCAAATTCATCAGATTTTCACTAAATGTGTAATAATAAATGTTGGGAGTTTAGATTCTCCTCTGACCGGGGGCCCCTTACGGCTGGGGGCCCGTGGCATTTTGCCGACATGCCACCCTGTAGTTACGCCACTGTTCAGAACGCATATTGGATGTGAGCCGTTCATTGTGTTTTTCTATTCAAAATCCGAAAACCACAGGGACAGACAGATAGGATTAGTTTTTTTACAATCTTGCCCATTCGCGTAAAGGTCTAAAAACGTGTCTAGTAATTAAGCGGCGAGTGTTGGGTCGCTATCACGAAATAGCCGGGCTGGTACTCCGGCCGATTGTGAGCGTAATTGGGCTGCCTCACAACGACATGCGTACTCGTTGCCTTTATCTGACCTGTGAGGACTCCAGCGGCCTATTCGAGCATGAATACCTATAGCGGTCGAGTTTAAGCTGCGGTTCCACTGTGGACGAGGAGAAGCGGACACTGGCTATGCTGCAATTTACTGATAATATGGCTTTAAATCCATGCGGATGCGGATTTCAAGCCATTTGATTGTGGAATCGCGACACTACGTCAAACTTTTTTTTCCTCAGGAATGCCTTGACGATGTTTCGGGGTCCAAAGGCCCTTTTAGTCGCCTGTAAGAACAGGCACATCGAAAGTATTCTAAGCTCCATAGCGCAGAGCGCAAGCGGGCTAAACTAAGCTAACTTAGCTATTGGTTATAGCTAGTGGTGGATGATCAATGCGCAGAGGTGACGAAAGTCTGGAGAAGCTGATCGTGGTTGGGAACACCGAGGGCAGAAGATCGCGCGGTCGTTCACCAACCAGATGGACCGATCAAGTGAAAGACTCGTCATCCTCCAAGTTTCACACGGTGGTAAGAGACGCGCTGGACAGGAGCCGGTGGAAGCAAGTTATCCGCTCCAGATGCGACCCTGACGCTGACCACGATCCTCAGACATGAGGGACCGACCACAGAGAGGGATGATCAAAGTTTTGTTCTATTACAGCCGATCGCCTATACTGAGTCAGTTTGCATGATTGAGTCAGTTTTTCATACCAACATGTGTGTTCACTGAAAACTATGTCACATGTAGGTATGAAAACTCTAGTTACATTTTAGACCTTAACACATACATCTTAGACCTTAAACACTACTTTCTAAGACATGCCACGGCAAATGCCACGCTGAGCCACACAGCGTATTAGACCACAGATAAACATATTTTTTTATTTTTATTTTTGTAAATAAATACATTATTATACACCTATATTTTACATATTTTATTTTATTTAAATTTTTCTATTTACAAATTATTATACACATATAGTTCACACCTAGACAAATAGAAATGTTAATGGACACAAATGTTTGTGTGGCGATCGAACCCATGACCCTTGGCTCAGAAGGTAGAGGTCACTACTAAATGAGCCATCGGACCATTCAATCAAGACCTACGATAAATAAGCAGTACCTACCTAGTGGCTACGATACCTACATGAATTTCGGAATGAAATCTCAGTCTATACAAAGAGCTTTTGTCACTAACCGTTCCATTCTTTCCCAGCAATATTATTTTACCTTACGACAGTCCCCAAAACATAAGAACGATGACATCGCATCCCTCCAAATGACATAAAGTACAAACTTGCTCTGAAAATACCGCTAGTCTATCGGAAATCAAACAAAAATGGGTCTTATTGCAATTAGGTTAAGGTGAATGATTTGTGATTCGGTGATAATCGACGGTTTGCAGTTGGTTGGTTTACAAAGCTTCGCTGAGAACATTACACGTCCCAGATATTCCATAGGTTGCCCTTTGGTGCCTGAACGGTGGTCGAAAGATATTTTTGTTCATTTCCGAACAGAAAACCGGAGAATGGTCTCTTGCGACCGAATTGAATGCGGACGGCATCAGTTGGAGTATTTAATACAATGTTTTTTTATTTGAGGATTCGTATAAAAAGAATTGAAGGAATTGTTTGGTGTCCATTTTTGTAGGACTCGTGGAATGTAGATGTTGCGTTGAAATTAAAGTCGTATACCTAAGTATCTTACCTGCTTACGTCAGCAGTGCTTTGATTTAAATCAATCTAATTTAAAGATATTTGAAAACAACTACCAATTTTTTACATAGGAGCCACATTTATGGTACTTACTTGACAAGAAACAAGGTTTACGCAGTATTTTTTTTAAATGGCCGTACTAATATTTTTACATTTCCCAGGATCTGTAATAAAACGAGGGTGTTATTAAAATTATTAAATTTTAGATTCAAAATAAATATCGGAACAAAGCTCACAAGATGTCTGTATCACCTTTTCTGTACTAATTGTGTATTTTGTGCAATAAAGAATATATATCTCATTAAATAAATGATACAATTTTACATAGGTTACATTTTGAAACGTGGTTAATGATATGGATGACATTTAAGACACCTCAAACTTAATTTAGGTAAAGCCCTGCCATTGTTCCTTTAAGTTATGGTTGTATACCGTTACTCCTGATCTTAATACGGCCAAAGCTATCTGAAGACGGGTCTAAATTGAAACAGCGAATATTCATTTCGGTCTTATTCGGAATTTGACAAATGAGAAACGCCCGATATTTAGAGCTTCTAAGCCTGACTCGGAGGGTCGTCCTTCAATGCCCCCCTAAGACCACGATTGCGATCGTGATTAATTTTGTAGTTAAGAACTTCAGATCACTATTTTATCTTTAGTTGAGAAAATTAATCAGACGGGGTTTTCTGGAAAACTGTCTACCGTTTAAATAAAAGAGAAGATTGGACTTACTAAGAAAATTTGGTTTGAGATTAAATCCAATTCTCTGACGCATTTCTTATGGGCCCTAATAGATTTTGAGGAATACCCAAGTAGTTTTCATGTTTCTGCCGGTGAGTAGGGTTTCCGGAGCTCGTGGGGGGTTGGGGTTGGGCCGGCATGGCGGTGACAACTGACAGGTAACAGCAGTTACTTGCCTGTTGTCACAGCGACTTGGGCTTCTCTTTCGCTTTCCATCAGGCGTAGAGAAGCCATTATGTCGAGCTACTTACTATAAAAAAAATGTGTTTAGGGTTCCACAATGCATGCAGCTATGCTATGAAGCTAAATAACAAAGGCCGATGACGGGCAACAGATTGCAGGGCGTATATCGCGGCGATCGCCAACCCAATATAGCGATTCTATGGGTAGCCTTTAGCCTCTAGATGTTTTCCCAAATTGGGAATGCCTATGTCCAGCAGTGGACGGCGAGATGCTGATGATACTAATATAATCTTGTACAGAACCTACAATACCTATCGCCCACATTGAAATAAAACCTAAACAAGTCAACGACGGTTCTCGAAATTCAATCACATATTCCAATACCATACAATTTTGTTCTTATTGGAAAATGTTTCAATTTTGTCTAGGTAAATTTTATATTTCACGTGGGTACGATTGTTACATACGAAATGCATTTCGTATGCGCACGGTAATCGCGACTGATAGATGTAACTGCAGTATATTTGGCTTTTGCATAACCGTCCCAGCGGGTCTGTGTATCGAGAGCGTCTCGATATTCCTCTTCAAAGAGGAATTGTGAGCGCCGCTCATCTACAGAGAGGAATACCGCTTTACGAGTACTGAGCTATAAGAAGTGTGGCTTTATAGCTTTTGTCTGTGGAGATTTCGATTTCCCTATAGTCTTTTGCCGTATAGAGCTTTGCTATGTCAGTGTAACGGCGACAACGGACTAGAAACTGTAGATTATCGTCCGTTGTCAATTGGCTCTTTTTTCTTTTAATTTCAGTCAATAGTAAAACCATTTATGATGTGCTATTATAAAATACGACTTAGTGACCTGTTTATTTAAAAAAAAACTATTACCTACTTATGTAAGTTTAGTTTAGCTAATATTTTCGTGGAAAATTGCAATGTTATAAGCAATTTTATAAAAATCTTTCCTTATAATAACAATATTCAAGTATGGTTATTATATCTTTTATGATCTAAATACTTTAAAAAGATACCTACTTATCTGTTTGTTACTTAGCTTATTATGTTGTCGGTAGACGCGCTATTTCTTTCTGTCTTGAAGTCATTTTAACAATATTCGTAATAATTCATGTGATAAGAGTTATATTACTTAATAACTAACAATATTATTACTATATAACGGATACTGAGGTCCCTACGTACCAATTTTAAACGAATTTACCCAATCAGACCGCTACTTCGCATAACATATAATGAATATTCATGTTCCATCGAAAACTGTTAGGTTAGTATTCAAATTCGCATATCATTGTCCAATTACAAAGGGAAACTTGTGGGATAATTTATGAAATAATATAACTCCGATGAAGTGAATAAAATAGTGAAGTGAATCCCAATTTAACTAAATTGAAAACATTAAAAAGCATTTGGTCTTTTTCTGTTACATATAATAAGATTCAGTATAAAAAAAATGATGTTGGAAACCTCGACATCATTTTCAAATACCTATGCATAGATACCCCACACAAATAGGTTTGATGAAAAAAATAAATTTGAGTTTCAGATCTATGTTTGGAAAACCCCAAAAATTTAGGATTTTTTTCAGATTTTATTTTAAAATCTTAATGCGGTTTACAGAATACATCTACGTACCAAATTTCAATAATGTAGCTCTTATAGTTTCGGAATAAACTGGCAGTGACTAACGAACGGACAGACAGACAGACATGACGAATCTATAAGGGTCCCGTTTTTGCCATTTTGGCTACGGAACCCTAAAAACGAGTCTTATTGTACGTAAGGTGCAACGCAGACGACACAATTTTTGTGCGATAGAGTACGAGTATGCGTCTGAGACATTTAAAGAGCGTCTAGGTCTGCCGACAGAATGGTCGAAGATGTGCGTCGTGTCCGTTGAGTCTGTGAAATATCCGCGACAGATTTTTGCGCGTCGTGTACGTTACTGCATATATGTAATTGCAAAAAAGTGCGTCACGGATAGTCTGTCGTCTGCGCTGTTCCTAAAAGTAGAAGTTAGTAAGCATTCGTGTGACAGACACATTTTGTAGTTACGAGTTAAATGTGAAAGTATGCGTGTCTGTCTGTCGCGCTGATAAAGGACATAGGTTACCTTTTAATACGAAAAAAAAGGGTAGAAAAGCGGGATGAAAAGAATATTATAGGTCGCAGGCAATTGATTAAAATGTGCGTTACCTAATTATACTTTATATCTAATTCTTTAATTAATACTTATCCACCACGCGACTAAATTTTAATTATCCGTATATGTATTTTCATACTTTGACGTCAACTATACCTACAATGTATAAATAGTGAAATTACGGATGGCTCGTAACACTTAACATAGGTAGAAGTTCCTAGGGAAATATTTGTATTGGAATTATCGGCATTTGAACCGAAATCGATTCCTTACACGCTTCGACGTCTCAATGGCTAAGATAATGTTATTTGAGAGGAGCGCTCCAGGTAATTAATTATACAACCTACGTAATTTTATAAATGCGTCAGCCCTCTCCTAAAGATACATAATATTCAACGATGTATCAAATATGAGATATGATTATAGGGACTGAACCAAACAAATGTATTAACGTTTGTGTTAAAAATGTAAATTTGTTCTGTAGCATACACGAACATACAAACAGACACACAACTACACCACACTGTCAAACATCTGACAGTGACATCTGACACTGACATCTGTCGTCTCGTTCCTACACTCCACGCAAGGTGAGGAATGGGAGGGCAGTCAGTCTGCCATAGATAATATATATAAACTGAGATAGATGAGACACTCGAATTCACGGCCTGCTGTAGGTAACGTGTCTCCCAGAGATGGCGCTAGTGTCTTAGTGAGTATGTATAGCTATAGGTATAGACATGTATATTAGCTACCTACATACCTATAGTTACTAAAGCTATTTTGTTGGATAGTTAGGTAATTACATTACCTCCTATTGTTTGTAGGCATAAAATTGTATTGTCATCTTTTTAAATTTATTGATGGATTTAAATTGTTAATATTTTATGTAATTCTATCCGATGCGGGTAATTTTAATATTAAGTTTCGGTTTTCCTCCTAAAACTTGATTTACCGCATCAGATAGAATTACATAAAATATTAACAATTTAAATCCATCAAGAAATTTAAAAAGATGTACAATTTTATGCCTACAAACAAATAGGAGATAAGCATGACAAAAAAAAACACCAAAAATTTGCTATTCAATCATTTACATTTATTTTTCAAAACTCTTACCAATGCTAAGACTTTTTCTAGTGTAATTTGTTATTATTACTAAGGTTATTATTATTACATTTGGATCGGGAATTAACAGGAATAAGACGTTTTCTGTCCATTCTTTCCGGAGGAATCTTAGCCAAGTCGTCAACAATTTCGGTGGTCCAAAAAAGAGAAGCCGGTCTATCAAATTGGTCGGAAATGTCGGAGTCCAGATTACACAGCCAAGTCACACAAAATAACGCCAGCGGGAAGTCCATTAAACAGCAAAGGTCGATAGAAAACAATATCCAAATCTCAAACAAACTTATTCAAATCGCAGCGACAGCGACTGAAAAGTGACAGTTGAGAAAAAATATTTGACCGAAATCAAACGTCATTTTGTTTGCGAGTGTTGTTATTACAGTTGGCAAAATGAATTAAATATTTAAAATTAAAGATTTATGTCATAAAACTTATTGTTAATTTCCGCATTGTTATTTATTTTTATTTAATGTAGTTTAAAGATTTTATGAAACTTATTTTTTGTAGCTACATCTAGCGCGTGTCATTGAAAACAAAGGAGTTTGTTGGATTTGTGGCGGCAAGAGATGGAGCAAATATACACTTTTTGACACGTAGGAGAGTGTCATACCCCTGCAGTCTGCGTCCCACCGCCGCCGAGTAAAGACGTGTTTGTGTGAGGATAGCGAGCCGATATATAAACTAAACATATCGTTCATTATTCTATATTGTTCATGGTTATTTCTTAAGTACATGTACCATAAAAACCTTTGAATTACGTTAAAGCCCTATCATCAGCCAATGACAAACCACAGCTGGACTGGATAGACCTCTCCAATTGTTCGCCACTTTGTTGGATCCTGGGCTTCTCGCATCCAGCTCATGCCAGCCATCTTGCACAAATCGTCGCTCTACACGCGCTGGCTTCCTATACTCATAAATAAAAGGAGACTAAGTCTAACGATAAAGGAGTTATTAGCACTTGCCTTATACTCGTATAGCAAGCCTACTAGTGTAGGCTTGCTATAGGCTACTATGTGTAGTCACATACATAGAAATTCAAATCAGAGGTAATTTGATTTTTATTGTATGTATGTAATTTTAAATACTCCGTGTAGATTAGTTACTTTTTTCAAACGTTTTGCGTAATAATAAATGTTACCTAAAGGTAACATTAATACTTATCCACCACAGATTAAAATCTGTTGTCAATGTATATCTTATTATTTATGCGAGAGTTATACAAATTTAAATCCTTACTTGGAGTTACATTTTATCATAACAGTTTGTTGATTCAGGCGAGATTTACTTTAGCTTGTACCGGCGGTGATACAATTTTTTATTTACAGAGCTGAGAAAACATTTTGAATAAATTCTGCAGAAAATTGTATAATTAGATTTTGTATAGGTACTTGTGAAACTGTATTTTTCTAAGTTTGCTTTTCGTTTGCGTTTTAAGTCACCTGAAAAATATTTTGCTAAAATATTTAACTTCTATGCAAAGTTGTTTATATAATGAGCACGGGTACTTTTGACGAATTTTAAGGTATTTTTTTAATTAATTGACTTTTACTGGAAAATTGGCCCTGGCCAACATAGTTACTATAAATAAGGGTTATTTATTTAGAAATACCTACATAGAGATTAATATTGTAGATTCAACATACCTACGAATTTTTAATAAGCTTAAGTACCTATTGACAACATGTTTGGTTGAGTGCTAGTAAACGCTGTCGCTTACACAGTGGTCCCAGGTTTGATCCCCGCACAGAAACATTTGTGTCCATGAACATGTGTGTTTGTGTTGGTCTGGGTGTTTGATAAGTATCATTACTTATCTTTTTATTTATTTATTTAATCTTAATTGCCCAGTAAAGTAGTGTACAAAAGGCGGACTTAATGCCACATATCCTCCAGATGTTTGCCCTAAGTGGTGTACATCTGGAGAGGTATATGTCCAGCAGTGGACTGCAATAGGCCGATGATGATGAATGCCACATAGGCATTCTCTACCAGTCAACCATTAGGCTAAGCAGAAACTAATTTTAAGGTAGTGTGCGACAAAGTTAATTTAAAACACAATATCTCAAACACAATAATAAATATGATAAAAATAAGATATATACTTAATCAACTTTTTATCAACTTTATCAGCCTATTGCAGTCTACTGCTGCACGCAGGACTATCCAGTTGTTAGCCACTTAGGGCAAACATCTGGACGCCATAATCTGCTAAGTATAATATGTATTTATTAACAAAAAAAAGTATCTGAGTAAGTTTATTAGTGGTCTAGTACTCATAGCACAACCTTCGGCTTAGTTTGGGGCTAGAAGGCGATGTGTAGCCCAGCTTAGTATGTCCTGGGTTATATATTTATTATTTACTAGCTGTGCTCGCGACTTCGTACGCGTGGAATAGTTATTTTTTCCCCCGTTTTTTTTTACATTTTCCATTATTTCTTCGCTCCTAATAGTTGCAGCGTGATGTTATATAGCCTAAAGCCTTCCTACATAAATGCTCTATTCAACACAAAAAGAATTTTTTAATTCGGACCAGTAGTTTCTGAGATTAGCGCGTTCAAACAAACAAACAAACTCTTCATCTTTATAATATTATATTATATAGTTTAGATGTCGTCTAGTAATTTCAAACTCAATAATTAATTTATCGATTCTATAAACATACAAAAGCAATCTAATAAACATTATTAACCCATACCTCAACCCTTCAGGGTTATCAAGAAGTAAACTCAAGTACTAATTCGATTAATTAATTTCGCGCCACTCTGAGCCCCGCAGCGCTACCCAGTTTGATCATAATATTACATAATTTGCGAACTTTCTGAGTGTCCTCAAAAACAATCGGTCGCCAGAACAATTTGTCTCAGCCAGATTACTGAGCGATCCGCAGAAATGTATCAAGGATAGAACAGCCACCATGTCTTATTAACTTAGGGTCGGCAACGTGCGTGTGACGCCCGTGATAGGCTATATAGGCTGCGGTACCGATAGGGGTATATAAAAAAAAAACTGTCGCTACGTGTCAAATTCCATTTTGACATAGTAATATTATGCCGCGTCCGCGTCTCGGCAAACGGAGTGTAGGACGCCCTTAAGCTAGAAGGAGTAACGATTTGTACAGGATGGCTGGCAAGTGCTGGATGCGAGAAGCCCAGGATCGATCAAAGTGGCGAACATTGGGAGAGGCCTATGTCCAGCAGTGGACTGAAATAGACTGATGATGAAAGTAATATTAAGCGTTTTCCATAAAGCGATTGTTATCAAAAGAACATAGGAAACGCATATTGGACTGTGAGCTTTTCTGATGTGTTCAAAGGCGATCATCACTCAGCGACTCCGATCTACTCCCACGTGAAGGTTCTATCCAACCAAATTGGCTTGACTCATCCAGGCGGGTTGGCTAGATCACATCTTCTACCTCCCCTACAGCCCAAGTCTAAAATCAAAATACCGCTCGCTTTAAAAAGTCGCTTATAGCGATAAGGCCGCCTAAATTGTGCAACAAGTGTCTGCTATACCTAGTTTTAAGTCAATTGTATGGTGCGCAATAAAGAATATCTATCTATCTATACCAAACTCAAAGCCTTCTGTGTACTAAACATGTGAAAAGCACACTGTTCTACTCTTGATACATATCTGCGGAGCGATCGCTCGATCGCCGACCAACTTTGCAGCACTCCGACAAATTAAGCACTGAGCGCTTTGCCGCTTTTACTTCAAGCAACTTAAGTGACCTAACCTAATCAGTTAGCGACAGACACATTTGAAATAGAAGTAGGTCCTTAAGTACAACAGAAGTAGTAGGTATAGGTATCAACAGCACAAACAAGTTCACTATATTTAGAACTAGCTGTGCTCGCGACTTCGTCCGCGTGGAATAATTATTTTTTCCCCGTTTTTTTTTTTAGATTTTCCATTATTTCTTCGCTGCTAATAGTTGCAGCGTGATATTATATAGCCTAAAGCCTTCCTCGATAAATGCTCTATTCGACACAAAAAGAATTTTTCAATTCGGACCAGTAGTTCCTGAGATTAGCGCGTTCAAACAAACAAACAAACAAACTCTTCAGCTTTATAATATTAGTTAAGAAGTTAAGATAGGATTTCATCCCGTGGGTATCGTAGAAGTCGACTAAGGGAATATCAGGAAACGGTTCTTCTTTGCGTTTCGATGGCAAATCGAATCAAACACGCTGTACCCAGTCCGCCACCCCGACCGCACCCCCAGTCACGGACGTTAGCTCGGTGAGCGAGCAGGTCTCTCCAATCGTGGGACAGCAGACTAGGTGATACATACTTTGTAGGTGGGCACTACACTCGCAGGCAAGGTCCGACCCATCAGAGTATCCCCACCTGAACATATTCTCCTTGCTACGACCAACCTGGGTACGGAGTCTGTTTAAAGACTTCCAGGTTAGCCATGGCAACTCATGTCCAGACGGAAGTTTCTCCAGGCAAGGCACAAAAGGAACCGGAGCTGCAAATTTTTCCTGCCACACCTTACATCGAGTGGTTGGCGGCTCGTCCACGAATAAACGGTAGAAACTGATGAAATCCTATTCTAAATCCGAAAACCACACGGACGGATATTTAATATTACTCGTATATTATGAGAAGCAACGTATTATTAATTGAACTTTACAAATTAAACACATTCAATATCGTATGTATGTATTTCACAAGTGTTGTACCTACCTACATGTTATGTGTTTCACGCCCAAGTTACTGTGATGTGGTTTATTACCCAAGATGCGTACGTTTCGATAGATCATGAGATAGCTATTAATTAATATTACTCAGGAATGAATAATAACTACCGCAAAGTAAGCAGGGGTTTAGAGATGAGCGGGAAGTAGTTTCATTTCATACCTACGGGTATATTTCATACCACTTATGAGGATATAAGGGCAGCTTATCTATCACTCATAACAGTAAGGGTACTCAATCATAAATTTTCTATCTCTTTGGCAAGCACTATTCATGATAACTTTTGTTTTGGTAGGTAGCTGACTACGTATGATGAAGCCTGTATTATACTTATGCGCGAAAGTATACAAAAAGATAATAATGACATTAAGAATTGTATTGCCACGTTTCTTCATTGTACAGAGTTTCTTCATTCACCTCAAATTTGTTATCAGTTATTTTATCTTTTTAGTGTCAGTAGTTCGTTCGCCGAACGAATGCAACTTGAACTTGGGAAGACACAGAATAAAAAAGTGTAAATTAAATGAGACAAGATATATTATTATCTTCAATGGATTTATCTGTTGTATTTTAAAATGGCCATGTATTTTCTCTGCACTTAATTTTCTTAACGACTGTTGTATAGTAACATAAAACTTGATTAGTTCGAACGTAGTCTACTTGAACTCAAAAAAAGAAACTACATTCGAACTAAAAATTCGGTAGAATTCGGATGTTTAAAAAGTAGCAAAGAACATGAACATAATATCGAGCGATCTCTCCTCATCGCTTACTCGATAACCTTTATCCCTATACCTTACAAGCCCAGCATCTCACCGCTTTAATGGAAATTGCTGAGATTCATCCACCGTGATCGCTAATTAATATCTAAAGCGAAATAATTGGAAAAACAGCCTTCCATTATCAAAGCAGAAAGCTAACTTTACAGCGGAGATGTGGCGAGTAAACCTGTCTGTGATTAAAGGCATTTAATAATTTTCTATTAGCGTTGAGAGAATTGAGTATTATCTTTTGATAGAGACGGATTTAGGCTTCATCAACGGCTTGTGATTTGGTTTCTCTTGAAGGAATCTTTGCATTGCTAAGTGAGTGATAATAAATTTAATTGTATGTCTTCTTTTGTGATGCGAGATAGGCATTTGTCTATAATATTTATCATCAGCCATTTTGTTCAAACATCTGAAAGTTTTACCCATAATCACCACCCTGGGCAGGCGGGTTGGCGTTCGCAGGGCATAGCTTCTCGCTCCGGTGACGCTTCTGCCCGTCATCGACTTGAGGTATTTAGCTACGCCTTCAATTGTGATGGCTATAAGTATACAGCCACCAATCGGTTGCACGAGCCTCTATCATACATAGCCTATTACACGCTATTAATTACTAATTAGAACACGAAAGTTTAAAATCTTACGTTTTCCTATTTTGTCGGGAAATGTGATTTTTCTGTATTTTAATAGTAGGTAGATAAGTAAATTATACTTGTTTTAATACTATAGATTAGTTATTTTCATGAGATAAATCCGAATTTCCTGTTTCTATTCAAACATTCTAATCCAATTTCATTACAGCTTCCAAAACAGTTTTGGCTTACATTCTAAAAACCTGTCGAACAGAACTGCAATAAATTAGAATGGGCAAATGCAAGGTAACTATAACTTACCCTAGTAGACGACATATTTAGACAAATGTATATATTCAAATGCACGAAACCTTATGGTAACTTTGTATGTTTGTGTAAAATCTCAAAATAAAATGTTACTCTACAACTTTATTGTTTTAAACGAATTTCTCAGAATGGGCCAAGTACTAAGTATTTATACATATTAGATTAGGAAACACGCCCCATTCGAACAATTTAGATAAGAAGGTACGGTTCTTATATAGAGCCGACTGAGAATCGTATCCGGAATCTACTGATCATCCACGCACTAGAAAGCTTCACACGCGCTATCTTAGACAAGACCATATTAGTCATGCCTATAGGATGTCTTCAAGCCAAGTGGCGTAACGATTTACGCAAGATTGCACGCATGAGCTTATAACGAGAAACTCAGGCGTTGCGTCCTAAGTAGCGAACAATTGGCTAGGCCTTAGTCCAGCAGTGGACTCCGAGAGGCTGATGATAATGATTAAGAAAATTCGTATGATTTCGCGTGAAAGTAATAGTGTTAAAGCTTAAAATTTTTAAAGGGGTGGCAGTGTGAAGAATTTATTACGACTCGTGTCAGAGATGCTAAGCCATTTTCCACTTTTTCCTAATTAAATTTCAGTTGAAATGCTAATGGAAATTTGTGGAGTGGTTTCACATAAAATTAAAACGAACCAAACTTTTCCCATTGTAAGAAGATTATTTTTCTGTAATTAAAAACTTAGATTGCATGGGATGGACAAGATAAATGATGCGCACTGGGATTAAGCAAGTATTTTCAATTGATCGGTTGATACTTTCACTCCAATGGGAAATCAAACGGAAAATGTTAAAAGCAGAATTTGTTATAGCATTTTCTCAGAATTAGTGCTGATTTTTTTATGTATGTAGGTTTGTGTTCTAAAGGAAACAAATCATGTACCTTGCCTTAATAATCTATGCTTTGAGCCTATAATAGACGTAGTTTACTTAGATGTTTTATTACATAAATAATACATAGCAAACACTCAGACCAATACAATACAAACACACATGTTCATGGTCCCAACTGTTTGTACTGCGCGGGGATCGAACCTGCGACCACTGTGTAAGAGACAGCGTTCAGTACCTACCACTCAACCAAACACGTCGTCAATACAGCTTAAGTACCTAATTTCAGTACAGTTCAAGAAACACTTCAAGAAACGAAAATAGTCGAATGGCTGAACGGTGTCGTGATTTATTTTTCCGGTATAAGTCATTGCACAAAATACGGTGTTAATAAACCTTTTTATGGGTCATTGAAGCCTGATCGGTGAGCTACGAACGATCTTGTTTTCCTTTCCATATATTTTGATACGTTACGAGGCTCGTTGCGGTAAAGTAACGGTTTATTTATCAACATTTTTATTACAGTTCCGAATGAAAATTGAGATACATATTATGCATGCAAGATTAAGTATTTTACACATGCGCGTTCATCATATAAACCTAAGCTTTTATATATTATTAACAGCCTGTATTTATATGTACCTGGGTCAGGTCAAAAAATTGTTACTGAATTTTTCTATAAACAAATTACTCAGTAGCAGTTTCGGAATCAGGAAATTGGGAGCATACCCCATCCATCGTACAGATGGTGGAACGCACCAAGAGGTTTAGTTCCTCGTTCCTGCCCCTTGTCATAAAGTCATGGAACCTTCTGGCTCATGTGTTTCCTTCTTTTTACAATCCGGGACCTTATGTGGGGCGTGAAATATCTCAGTGGGCCTTCAGGGTGAGGGCGACAGGCGCGGCTGGTTTGTCTACAGTCTGTCGACCTAACATTAGAGTGGAGTGAGGTAATCTTGAACGCTTTTTATAAAAAAAAAGTCATAAAAAATTACTTTGAAATTACAAAATAAATTATACTACTCTGTCTATTTGACATATAGCCCATTTTATTTTCACTTTCAGTGAAATCTTCCCTCATTTTCTTGACTTCACCATTAACTTTTTTCTCCCACGTCGCATGTAGATCCCTGTGCAAAGTGCTTTTAGTGCACCTGGTTACTTAGGGGCGGCGTGTTAAAGCTATTCCCAGTAAAAGTCTAGTTAAATTGGCCTCTAGGGCGGTACAGCGGATTATAGCTTAAGGTACCTACCTAGACGGCTTGGCTAGAGAAGGCGAGACGAAAAGAAGTGTTAAACAATTTAAGACTCTAAAATCGTGTATATAGAGCGGAGTTTAGTCTAAATCTAGATTTGGATCACGTAAATTTATCACTCAATATTATATGGCTGCTAGTTCGGGATTTCGAAAGGTTGTAGGTACTTCAGCTTCGAAGATGAAACTGGGCCTATGGCCTTTTAAAATTATCTTAACTAATATTATAAAGCTGAAGAGTTTGTTTGTTTGTTTGTTTGAACGCGCTAATCTCAGGAACTACTGGTCCGAATTGAAAAATTCTTTTTTTGTTGAATAGACCATTTATCGAGGAAGGCTTTAGGCTATACATATAACATCACGTTGCAATTATTAGGAGCGAAGAAATAATGGAAAATGTAAAAAAAAAACGGGGAAAAAATTACTATTCCACACGGACGAATGTCTATATAAAAATTCTGGTTTCGATTCTATGTATGTACAAACTAGCAGCCCGCTCCTCGCTTCGCTTCGGATAATCAACTATTTCAGCTAAACATTTTAATTTATATACTAACTTTTTTAATTTGCACAAAGATCGTATAAAATTTCATAGAAGACATTATATTATGAGAAACGAAAGTGCTTGTCTTTTACAATCACGAAAGTAGTTTGTAGTAACACAAATGTTTACTTAGAATTGTATAAAACCGTTCTTGTAAGTGCACTCGCTTACTAGATCTGTGAAATATATGAAACTAAAGTGCTTGTGTCTTTTAATTCAAGGAAATATGATTAAACTAGATACATTTCAGTGTAAGACTGCGAACTATTAGTAGAAGAATGTAGCAACACAACTACTGCACTTCTAAAAGTCCGGCTACACTGACCTTACCGAACGCCGAATAGACGCCACCTCGCGAAAACGTACATTTTAGTCTTTAAAAACCTTTAGTGTGGTTGGGCCACGTTTGAATTTTCATATAGATTCTAGATAGACTTTTGAATAAAGACAAAGATTCAACTGATTTATAAGTACACAATATGTTAAATAGTGATTTAAAAACCCCACCCTTGATTAAGATCGATGTTGACAAAGTTATGTTTAATATTGGACATTGTGCGAACTGGTCATTCTGCGAACTGGACATTCTGATAACTGGACATTTTGCGAATTGGACATTCTACGCCTAAACGTTTTTCTTATAGTAGCTCGACATGATGGCTTCTCTACGCCCCTGGTGGAAAGCGAAAGAGAGAAATGCGTTCAGAAAGATTTCTCTCGGAAACTTCCTCGGCTTTCATTCAAATTTTACATTAGTGTAGGACACAACTAGTCCAGTAATGTTAAGTTTGAATAATGTTCTTTCAAAGTGTTCGAATCATAGCGGAAATGGGCATTGTGAATAGCCGCATGGGTGTAGCGTTCGGGACGCAGAAACGCGCGTTTTACTAACTAGAAAATCGCCAGTGTGGCCGTGCTCTAAGGTCCGAATAGATTATTTCTAAATGTACGTGCAATAATAATGTTGCTACATTTAGACACATACGAGAATATATTTCCTTAACTTGCACTAACGCCAGACACACATTCGGGAAGCATTTATTTGTTTCCTATACAGGGACGTAGATAAATTGGCCGGTTTTGTTAAAATATGCACTTAGGCTGCTTAAAGAGGGGGCGCCGTAAATCCCCACTGAGCGAACTTTTTGCGAATTCTCACAAGTACCGTTTAGAAATACCGGCATTTGGGAGTAATACCGCAAATTCTGTTAAGTGAACGTTGAAAGCTTTTTAATACAATAAATTTTGTTTTTCTTTCATCGGCCTTAAGGAATGCGGAAAAAGAACTATTTAATTTAGCGAGGAAAACGTTTCTTTGGAAGGAAACGCTTTGTTTTTTATTTGCGTTCAATATAGCCATGGTTGTAACACAGGAGCATAGCTTTTAATATTTTCCTACGATATCTGCGGCGCATGTGTTTCAAATGGTCTTTATTTACGGATGCTTTTGCCATCTGCTGCATACGCCTGGATTTCGATTGGGGTCCTATATACAGTGTATCTTAGCTATGTCCGATGGGAAACTTTTGTTTTTCGCGAGTAAAAGTTATTATATCTGTAGGTACTTTTATACTTTATAACTATTGTATATTTGGATAACAGAATATATTGAATAACAAAATATATTGTTCCAATAACTCTTAGGTATTTGTTGAGCTGTTTTGTAAAAAGTCCTGTTTAGGTACAAATAAAACCTCCTGCGGTCACCAATCCGCCTGCGAAGCGTTGGGACTACTAGGCAAATCTCCTCAGATGACAAAAGGTCAATGGGGCAGGCCTATGTCCAGTAGAGAATTTATAAAGTACATGAAAAAAACCTTGCATATCCCTTATTTGCACTAGGTTCCTTTTTATGTGCCCCGGCGTTCCCCCGAACATCGGGGATGCGTAAACGCATTTTTCCCGGATAAAAAAAAGGTTCCTTGTTATGTCATTACAGAATACAAAATTGATTGATTTTTCTCGTTACGGTAAAAATACCACATAGCTCTTAAGAGCATACTATTAATTCATAAATAAAATAGAGTTAGATAGATGGATAGAAACTCTATTGCACCAAAACAAAGTACAATTTAGGCGGTCTTATCGCTTAAAGCGACTTCCTCCAGACAACTTTCACATAGAGGAAACCAGTTCCACTAAAGTGATGGGTATCCCAGTGCAAAACTATCTACTTTTACCATTTATTATAAATACGTAAGATAAGTACCAAAATAAGTATACTAAGTAGTTTAAGTTAGCCGATTAATTATCGCCACGTCTTGAATTTAAGACTTTAAAGTTAGACATTGATTGATAAACGTTAATAGCGAAGCAAATTTGCTGCGGTTTAATATTCTTCACATTTTTATTAAGTTATCCGTGCTGGAAATAAGAACGTTCACCATCGTAGCATACGAGTCATTTTGAAACTTAAATGGAGTTTTAAACTGTTGTGT
The DNA here is from genome assembly GCA_031163375.1 of Conogethes punctiferalis. Taxonomy (NCBI): domain Eukaryota; kingdom Metazoa; phylum Arthropoda; class Insecta; order Lepidoptera; family Crambidae; genus Conogethes; species Conogethes punctiferalis. The sequence goes on from CM062084.1 coordinate 14,792,273, forward strand.
TGCGAACTGTATCGTACGTTTTTAAAATGTACGTTAGTGTTTTCTTACGTGCAGGTTTATTTCAATTAGTTTTAATAGTGTAGTAGTTAAGTAGATGTTGTATTGAGAATTGTTATTTATAAGCTTTAATATGTTAGTTTCGTGTGATGTAGAAGGGAAAAGTACCTACTCGTACTATTATTATACGAACATTATCGTAAAAACCTATGCGTGCTAGTGCGTTATTTCATGAATTCTCAAGACCGCTTTATACTTTATGAAAAATAATAAATTACTAATGAAGGGTATATTTGAGCTAGCTGTCGTGGTACTTGAGATACAGTCTGGTGACAGACAGACAGACAGCGAAGTCTTAGTAATAAGGTTCCGTTTTTACCCTTTGGTACGAACACTTAAGCGTAGTGGAGACTTAAATAGATCTGAATATGAAAAGGTCCGTCCGAATCAATCGAGATCCGAGTTAAAGTATGGTTTAAACATAACAAAATAGGTGCTTGAAGTATCAGTCCAACATTTTTCAATGAGCATTAAATAAAACAATTTTCATTTCCAAACTGTTATTGAGTAACTGGCGCACGCCGTCCGAACAAAACTGCAGTTGGTCGAATGCGATGCAGTGGGCGCATCAAACTTTTCAGTGCAAACCGGTCCTCTTCGCAGCTGAATATTTATGAAGTTAGCAACCTATGTGGTGTTACTGGCACGGATAGACTTTTAAATGCTTGCAAATATGCAATTAATACTTATGCTCATGATCATAGATAGATAGGTACTTATTTTCATAAAAGGATTTAGTTCGTTAATTTATCTAAATCAAGAGTTGGGCTCGAAAAGGAACACGAACAGATTCTAATATCGTAAGTATTAAGACACCGTTGTAACAAGTTTCAATTAGGGTAATTGATCTTGAAACTGGAACTCATGATACAGAAACACAAAAGACCAGCAACATAAGAATTTATGAATGACATCTTTGTTTTGAAGACTACAATGATGGCCAGGGCGGCCTTGTCATCATCATCACGGGGACAAGATACCTCTCACCCGTAAGAATGAGTAAGAACCATCAGAAACGAAATACCTATTAGCTGTATTAAAAAAAATGGCATTCTCTGTAGAATATTAATTCGGAACCAATGGCAGAATCATTTACTGGTGACACAACAAAAGAGGCTTCAAAATTGAGTTCCAATTTAAAAAATCGTCACATATTAACTTCATCCGGCGGCATTGTTGCAATTAAAACCGTGATAATTATCAGTTCGGCCACGAACGCCGGGCACACGTTATCTCCAGACCACGCAAAACCGCAAACAATAGTATAATTGGGCGGCGTAAACGGAAAATATTTATTGGCAAGAGACTGTTGACCCCGCGATGTAGGTCACAGGCTCGGGCAGACCGCCAACGGACGTCGGCCGCAGACAAAATTTGCGCACACACTTTTGTTTAGCTCAATAATACGGAGATTAATAGAGATTTAGTAGCTTGTTTCCTGTATAGGAGATTTGTTTAAGTACCTAGCGGCCCAGGAAACCGCCCCAACATCGAATTGAGCCGCCTGTCCGGGGCAGGACCTCCACCCTATAGAATACCGCAGTCAAATGACCTCTGGGTCGTGTTTCTGCCGGTGAGTAGGGTTTCCGGAGCTCGTGGGGGGTTAGGGTTGGGCCGGCATGGCGGTGGCAACTGACAAGTAACAGATCAGTTACTTGCCCGTTGTCACAGCGACTTGGGCTTCTCTTTCGCTTTCCATCAGGCGTAGGGAAGCCATTATGTCGAGCCACTATAAAAAAAAACATCGCCATTTAATTAATAGACACGTTTTAGACCTTTACGCGGTTTGGTAAGATTGTAAAAAACACTAATACTATCTGTCTGTCTGTGTGTGTTGGATTTAGAGTAGATGAACAGTGAACACATCAAAGCGGCTCACACCCAATATGCGTTCTGAATGTATATTCTCGCGACCGCTTCAAGGTTGCCCGTGTAATTTCCAGATTTAAAATGGGACCACCCCATCTCATCTCACGGGTGTCGTAGGAGACGACTAAGGGAATACCTATCAGAAGACGGGCAGTCCGTCAGTAGCGTTTACCTGGTTACAAGTAAAACCTACTGCGGTCTAAGACCCGCCTGCCAACTGTGGTGACTAATCCCCTCAAATGACAATTGTCATGATTAAGTTTACGTCCGGAACACTATAAAGGAGTTCTTGTGACCTGTCAGTTAATAATAATAATAAATAACCCAAGACATGCCACGCTGGGCCACTCAGCGCCACCTAGCCCCAAACTAAGCCGAAGCTTGTACTATGGGTACTAGACAACTGATAAATTTACTTAAATACATTTTTTTTGTAAATAAATACATATTATACATAGAATACACCCAGACCAATACAAACAGACATGTTCATGCACACAAATGTTTGTACTGTGTGGGGATCGAACCTACGACCCTTGGCTCAGAAGGCAGAGGGCACTACCAATTGAGCCACCGAGCCAGTCTGCAATTTTCTTCAGGCGCCTGCCTTGCTCGCATCATTTGGGGTCGGCGCAACGTGTTTTCTTCTCCATTCATCCGTTATAGTCCCATTCATTCCGTTCTCAGTCATATTATCCTTCACGCAGTCCACCTATTTGGCGGTATTTGCCTGTAATACAAATTAAAATACAAAACGAATGGTACAAAATGGTCTTGTTGTGATACAGTCATGATACTCCCTATCTACTTATACATTCGACAGTCTCGAATCACCTAAGCAAATTAGAAGTTCCGAGTGCATTGTTGAAAGACTTCCTTGGGTCGTCGACCCCAGATTGTGGGTCATAGCAACGGGCAGAATGCCAGCGGTAGAACGTCGAAGGCAGATTATGAAATTTGCGCACTTGCCATTGTTGTTTTGCCCATCGAGGCCAAGATAAATGACACTTTGAATATTAGGTACAATGTCTATGGTGTCGGAAGTTTCCAGTAGAGTAGATTTAGCTTGTCCGTGTGGTTTTCTGATATAGAATAGAACCGCTGGGTGAAGACGACTAAGGAAATATCAGAAAACAGACAGAAACATTTTATCACATAACATCATCAGCCTCTCGTAGTACACTGCTGGACATAGGCCTCTCCAGCCATTCGCCACATTGGGCAAACATCTGGAGGCCTCGCTCATCCATCACGCTGGGCAGGCGGGTTGGCGATCGCAGATAACTCTTCGCTGCGGTGATGCCACTACCCGGATTTGGCCTGTGATATTTAGCTACGCCTTCAATCGTGATGGTTATAGCGCCAGTCCGTTGCCAGTAATGTTAACTTGGATTCAAATGAAACCTACTGTTGTCACTAACTCCCCTGCCGAGCGCTGTGACTAAGACGAATCTCCCCAAATGATCGTTATTAGGTAAGGCCTATGTCCAGCAGTGGACATTTACAAAGTGATGATAATGATAATGTTTCGTAAAGAAATAATGTACGTTTCGAAAAGTAGGGCGTAGCGAATCTTCGCTCGTATTGAGCCGCCCGTCCGTGGTAGGACCTCCACCCTATAGAATACCACAGCCAAATGACCTCCGGATCTCCGTCGGTGGATCCTGGAGCTCGTGATGTGAGTGTTGCATCTGCAGCCTTAGGATTGGGCCAGCATGGCGGTGGCAACTGACAGGTAGCTGACCGGTTACTTGCCTTTTGTCGCAGCGACTTGGCTTCTTTCGCTTTCCACCAGGCGTAGGGAAGCCATAATGTCAGTTTTAAAAAGAAAGTTGACAGTTAGATCTATGTACCTACTACCCAAAATTACTAGCACAACATGTTCTAGCAATACAAGTGATAGAAGACATATATATCTTACCGTACCGAGGCATGCCCAAAACTCAGGGCACCACTTAATAACGGCGCAGTTGATTCCAGACCCCGTATATCCACGTCGTGTGTGCTCCCACAGGGAACTTTTCACCGATCGGGGATATACAAGTATGTATAGCATTGCTCCAGCAATTTGTGTGCCTACAACTGCGAATTGGAATATTTATGAGAACTGTCGAATAAACTTTTACCTTTGCATAGAACGAAAGTGGAAAAATAAATATGTTTCGATACTGTTTTTGACATGTACCTATTTACAGACGAATTTTGTAACTTCTTTTTTAAGTCAATTGAAATTGTATTTTTTAAGTAGGTAAATTGAAATTATTGGCAACTGTATTAACTTACAACGAAAATATCTTACATCCCTCGACGAATCGTGCGTACGAAAAGATAAATAATAACTGTAACTGCAAAGTCTGGAAAACCGTCGCAAAGTTGTTCTTTCATAAATTTATCGGTTACCACATTAAATAAAAACTCACGCAACTTTTACCAACCGTCAGTTTCGAAGTAAATCATGTTTCCATTTTCAGGCAGTAACCTACGCCACAACACTCGGGTTATTACAGCTGAGAGCCTTGCGTACTGCAGCTCATATATTATTCATGGTGGCTTTAAACAGCCTGTCGGTTTAGCTGGCTGTTGAGAAGCAGGTGGTGGAATGGTGGCCAACTTTTTGATGCTAAATTAAAGACTTTGTTAGCGGTTTGGAGTTCTTTTTAGGTTTTAGTTTTCTTAGTTCAATGGCAGAACTCGTTTTGGCTACCTGTAATATTGCCTCTGAACTATGATGAAGAAGAAACATTGTTAATTAAGATTTTATTATAATTTATTTAGTTTCTTTATCTCAGCATCTTAAATTGACTTTGGCTTACTGAAATTCACTGGCATAAGCCATGTGCGTTACAGAGAGAACGCACTCATTATTATTATAGTGTAATGCGTAGATAACCCGAGGTCGGAATCAGGTTGAGTTATAACGCAGTCTTAATGAATTGAGAGACATGCTATAATTCCATAAGTATAAGAGCACCTATTTTTGTTTTTGGGCGCTATTTAGCACTATTGTAACCCTATTTATTGGCATTTATGAAATATCAGAATTCCACGATGAAGATTCTGTATGGAAGGACACCTAAATACTACTTACTATAGGATCGTCTTTTCACATTCTAATATTTTGCCATTTTTGAGTTGGATCATTATTTTATTAAGAGTGCGTTAAAGGTACCTACATACATTTTCAAAAAAAAATCACCACAAACCTTGAGATTAATGTTAAGAACAGAAATATTCCGTGATTCAATAAATAAAAAAAGTTATTTACTAACGTTTCCAAACTTAAATTAACGACATAAATTGAATTACCTATGGATAATATCGCAAGCAAAATTACTACCGTTTGCTTAAAAAACGTGTACAAAGATTAAATAAATTGCGACCCAAAGGACTGCCTTGAATAAACAATATTTTGTTCTCATAATAAGTAGTATGTAATGTTTTGATGTTAACTACAAAGGGAACAAGTCCCTTGTCGTGTTTTGTTTCATTTGCGCACAATGAGCAGACCATAACGGAAGATTACTTTCATCAGCATAAATCTTCGCGGACTTTATTACTACACACTCATAAAGCATACACTGAAAGGAATATTACTAGTTTTCTTTTTAAAGGAATGCACAGATATAGTATCAAAATGTTACACGCATAAAAACCATTGGAATTACCAACATTTTTATCGTGTAAATCACTTTTTGGAACCGGGTAGGTATATTTTTGAGCCTAACTGATAACACACCTAGGGACAATATTTCTCCCACGAATGCTGTGTTTGCGGAATGAGCTCCTGAAGTTTTCTCTGGGGAATAATAGAATGGGGCACTTCTAGTCATCATCATCCTCATCCTAGCCCTATTCCCGATTGTCTCAGGGTCGGCTTCCCAAACTGAGAGATTTGGCGAGGGCTAAGCTTTTACACAGAGCGACTGCCATCAGACCTCCGCAACACTTAGGGTAAGCTATACCCATTCCCAGTTTAGGCGTCAAAGGTATCATCATCTCTGATATGATGTAACGACTGCTATCTGAGTTGGTAAAGATAGCACCCGGGACAAACAGCTTAACGTGCCTTCCGAAGCACGGAGGAAATCGGGTGTCAAATTTTGGTCACCCATCATCGGATTGACCGCGCCAATGATTGCACAACGTTGCGATCATTGTTAAGCGAACAAGACCGCGGCGCCACCGAGCTCCTCTAATGGGACACTTCTAGTATCGAGCAAAAAGGTTTTTAAGAATCGACGAGTTTCATTTTGACACGATTATACATATACCTTGATCTTACTTTCACGTGCATGATCTTTTTCTGGTGTTCTGCCAAAACCACACCCGTCTTACCTTTTCATGTTCCAAATGAGATTCGATACTATAGAAATTGGCAAGCTCGGATTCTCGCAAAATTTTCGACATATTTAGTGACAACTTAACTTTTGTTTGGCAGTCTTGCTGACGTCGGGGAAATACAATTAGGAATATTGAGGTTAGTAGAAGAACAAATACTTTTATATCTTTGATAGGTACGACTAATTTTGGAAGTGAGAATATAGCAATTGGTAAAGTATCTTTATGTTTTCAAGGTTGGCTTGGAGCGAAATGATGATAGGCTATTCCCTTACATCCGCACATTACTTACGCAGCAGCGTCACCGGAGCGAGAAGCTACGCCCTGCGATCGCCAACCTGCCTGCCCAGTGTGCATAACTAAAAGTAATTTTAAAAATAGACCATCTTGAATGATCTTTGATTGAATGATCTAAAGACGTTTCTATTTTTTGTATTAATTCATGTATTCTAAATCTATAAAACCATTGAACCCTTTTCTACTCTAGAGTTTATGCAACTCCAGATGAATCGCGATTTCCAAGTTGACTTTCGCAAGTTAATATGTCTCGAGGCGATGACGTAGAATCCACGCTAACTTTAACAAACTATTGATTGGCTGACTAACATTGCTTGTTTAATTGGTTTGTGATCAATTTGGAAAATGGACAACTAAACTGATTAAGACGCTGCGCAAAAACAACTTTATCTACGACAACAATAAAATCCATCTTTTAGATTGTTCAAAAATATTACGTATTTTTTCATTTGTAAATTAGACCAAAAATGACAAAGATAGAGCCCGTCAAAATTACGCGTGACGACAAAATGTGGGAGCTTTTTCGCCACTCAGTGACGTCAAAGACCCCCACTCCTACATTTTTATGCCTTGTATCTTTGTTATTTTTTGTTTAAATGAAAAAAGGCAAAATACGTGTACCATATATTTTTCATTATTTCTTCGCTCCTAATAGCTGCAGCGTAGTCTGTTCAACACAAAAATAATTTTTCAATTCGGACCAGTAGTTCCTGAGATTAGCGCGTTCAAACAAACAAACAAACTCTTTAGCTTTATAATATTAGTATAGATTTAAAATGCAGAATTAATATAATGTAATTATTTTGATCCTGGAAACATCCCTATTGATTACACCACATGCCTGTGCGTAGGCACATTAATAAACCACGCTCGTTAACAAGGTCAAGTTACAGCATTGTACGTCATCGCTTCGGAACAACCAACTTCCTAAAATCAACTTCTACCGTTAGTACAGCGACTTGCGCTAAATGCCAACATGCTCGCCGTGGGCCCAATAACAACAAAGTCATTTAAAGTTGGATTGCGAGGGCTAATTTGTGGGAAACAGTTGTTTCGAGTCGTTGGGAGAAACTGTACACGGGTTGTGAAGACGTTGGTCCTATGCCGAGAAGTTTACTTGTCTTGCGCTAGCAGATCTTTAGAAGGTTTTTTTTAATTAACAGAACAGGATTCTGCGATACAGGCTTATCTTAGACCTTAGTGTATCAAAGGTCCATGTAGGTACTGCCATACTTATGAGAACGGCGTATAAGCCTAGCCTAGCATCTTTTCGCTCCAAGCGAACCTCACCTGCCCGTGGTGCATCCTGCTGAATGGCAAACGAGGCGCTGGCAGCCGACCGGTGGCGGTATAACCATCCCAACTGAAGGCGTAGCTAAATACCACAGACCGCTGACGGGCAGTAGCGTCACCGGAGCGAGAAGCTACGCCCTGCGTTCGGCAACCCGCCCCCCGCGTGGCGATTATGAGTATATCCTCCAAATGATTTCCCTAAGTAGCCAACAACTGGAGAGACATATGTCCAGCAGTGGACTGCAATAGGCTGATGATGATGATGATGTGTAAGCATTTATAAGCGCTCTAAATATGCACAGAGTTTCATGTTCACATAAACACGCCACCGCGAGCACACGACCTCTAAATAGACAGCTAGGAGTGATCATAGGATTCATATGTATATGCAAAGAAAACCTGTACGCCACTTAAATGCGTCACAAAATAATAAATAAAGAAATTAATGACAAATGCACTTTGCATATCACAAATAACTTCTTTAAAAGACCTACCTAATGATACTTCATACATCGGGAAAAGCATTCCCCACTGTATGTAAAGTAATTTTGAACGTTTCAGTAAAATACTATTTCAGCAGTGAAATACCAGCATACAGTTACCATTTTAACTGTCTATCACTTTTCAAACGACTTCAGTTCAAAGTGGCAATTATATTTAAATAGGCCAATGAAAAAAGTTTGCCGATAGGTGGGCTCCAAGAGAATTGGAATATTACCATTTGGATTTCAGCCGTTTCAATAGCCAAGCCAATTCGAGCATAAAATTTCTAATTTGTGTTCAGAATTTATCAGTCCGATCCGAGACCTCCTGTCCACTGGGATTAGTCGGTAATTTTCTTTGTGATAACATCAGCCTGTTCCATTTATTCGTTGTTATTTTAATTTATAAGATTCATTGGCGGGGTCAGTGGGATTTTCGATAAAATATTAAGAGTTACTTTTTGGACGTTGAAAAGATAATAAATTAGGAATGGAAATTGTTTTTTTGGTATATTTTTCAATCGTAATCATGACCATGTGATTTAATATCGGTAGTAGGCTTTTCTATTTGAATTTAAAGCTTGGGCCATCAAATTGCTTAGTAAAGCAATTGATTTTCTTCACTAAAGTTGTTTGTACCGGCCACCACAATACCAGCTTTGATTAGTGCAATGGTCACTAGAATAAGTAATTATTGTAATGTTTTTTTTTATAGTGGCTCGACATAATAGCTACCCTACGCCTGATAAAAAGCGAAAGAGAAGCCCAAGTCGCAGTATTCTATAGGGTGGAGGTCCTTCACCGGACGGGCGCGGGCGGCTTAATTTGAGCGAAGATTCGCTATGCCCTACCTCTCTAAAAATTTCTTTTCTGGTGATTCAATAAAATGTATTTATTTAACACAAACAACATCTAAGTTTAGTCAGAAAAATCAAATTTTAGTCTAGCTATTTGCTCTGCCCACTGCCACTTCAGTCTGCTAACCCTCTGAGCTATGTCCGTGATTTCAATAAAATTCATCTACGGATGCCATTCTCTCATCAATTTATTAATATTTTTTCCACTCCCGTTGAATATGCATTCAGCTACTTTCTGCATAATTTTCAGCTGCTATACTTTTTGCGAGTTTCTAACTAAAAATAGTGGTTGCAAATCGTTATGCAAAAGTTAAATGTGCCGTAAGTTTCCTTTGAATATTCTGAATCATAACTAATTCATGACTTAAAGACGGAGCCTCATCTACTCGCGGCGGAATGCAAATGTATGACCGACCGGTTGCATATTAACTGCAGGAATAGGAATTTCTGGCATATCTCATCTTATAAGGAGTAAACTGCTGTATTAACTGACGGTATCAACATAGAAATTATAGAGCAAATTGAGTTATGGTGTCAAGTAGATCATTCACCACGCTAAACTCTAAATAAACATTAACCGTCTTACCACAAAACAGTTAAACATCTGTTGAGCATGCGTTTCGCCATACGAAAGGCATGCTCAACAGATGTTTAACTTTTTTGTGGTAAGACGGCTAGGTGTTTGCTAGTATAATATGTATTTATTTCCGAAAAGTATCTAAGTAAGTAAATAGTATCTGAATAAGTACTAGTAAGTACTAGTACACATAGTACAAACTTCGGCTTAGTTTGGGACTAGATGGCTTTGTGTGGCCCGGCATGGCATGACTTGGATTGTAATTATAAACTAAAGAAGAGTGTTAAAACACCGTGGCAGATCCAGATGTTTGAGCAAAGTGGCGAACGATTAAAGAGTCCTATGTTTAATGTAAAACTAAAGAAATTATTAAGTATCTAAAATGCAATGTCTCACTTATGTACAGACATGCTTTAAACTTCAAACAAGAAGACGTTCATCTCTTTGCGGCGTCGATGGATAAAACGATCCGTATTTTCAAAAGCGCTCTTGACTTATTACAACACGGTTTCAACACGGAATATTCTTTAGTGGCGCATTTCGGCGGGCGCCAAGCCGCAACCGCAGTGTATAGAAGCTGAAATAGTGAAGCAACTGCATACCAATTAAAGTTTTAAATAACATTACACATTATCATTCATCAATATCATCAGCCTACATACATACATTGCAGGGCACAGACTTCCCCCAATGTTATTGTCTTTTAAGGGGATTTGCCTTAGTCGCCATGCCCGACGGGGTCTTTGGTACGGGTTGAACCCACTCGACCCCGAACAAAGAGGGGCCCCAGTGGACCGCAGGTGGGCCACTTGGCGGCACCAGCGCTAGGCGCTGGTTTGGTTGGCGAAGGTCGCAGAGGAAGAGGAGTTTCCTTCGGGGGATCTTGCAGTGTTCCTTTGCCATCCTCTCTGTCCTCTGCGACCCGACGGCCTTAGGGCCGTGTGTGTTTGTTGGACTGTATGCTCTTCTGTGGTAGTGCATTCTTGATTCAAGTAAACGCTGCTGCCCGTTTCCCGTTACCAGCTCGTTATCGCAGTGACTTTGGCTTCTCCCTCGCTCAGATCAGGTGTAGAGAAGCCATTATGTCGTGCTACTATGAAAAATGGTAGGAATTTCGGAACTCATTTGTTTGCGAACTTGTTTTTCAACAATTAAGTTTAATTTCGCTACTGTTTAAGCTTATTCTGTACTGTGCCGCAGCTGATTTAAGCCCTCGGCTCGGGCGCATGACAATCATCTCTAACAAGGAGATTATTCCCCGCGCGACTTTTTCCCATCTGCCCTCTGAGATACAGTTTGCCTTTTCAGTTTCGGAATTCCCCGGACGAAGTTAAACGGATGGTAGGTATAAGCTAAGAGATATGGTATAAGAAAAAAGAAAAACATGTCAGAAAAGGGATGTAAGGGAGCGACCCATCATCTTTTCGCTCCAAGCCACCCTCACACCTGCCCGTGATGTATCCTAGAATAACAAATAAAGCTCTCATGAGGACATCGGCTGTTGGGTCATTTCAGAGTTTGCAAGTCCGTGGCATAAATTAACGCTGAAAATGAACGGTTCTGGAGGTAATTGTTTCCAGGTAGTAAAATGCGCTAAGGTCCTTTGAAAACTTCGTACAGAAATAATGACATAATAAGAAATTTTTTTTTGGTATTATAGGAAACACGTTCATATTTTAAGAGTAACTACGGAACCTTATTCTATACATCTAACACACACCTGGCCGGTTTCCTTAAGTATTCGACCCAAGGAAATTTGTTAGCAAACTACATGCTATTATGTACTTTACACTTGCTATTTTTAAATTATATGCTTTCAGAAAATTGGGGATCCGATTTTAAGTTAAAAAGTTTGTTGCCGAAAAGGAAAATACAATCGAACTTTCTGCAAAGTTGTTACAAAAGGTGCTATTTGCGTAAGGCAGGATTTGTGTCCGAAATTAGATCGTAGGCTTAGTTGACATGATTGAGTTTATAATGATTTTCTAAGTTGAGACACTTTTAGTTTGTTATAAATTTATTCAGAGAGTTTGACGGTGTTGCCTGAGTTGCCACAACAGAATTATATTAAGGATAGAACAGAATTATATTAAGGAAAAAAAAAACAATCTAATTATATATTGCATACGCGCATGTAGTTTTATCATTAAAAGAAAATGAAAATTGCGTGTTGATTTAATACCTCTGAAGTCCAACAGTTATAATTCTATTTGACTTATGAAAACTCCTTAAGTGATTATAATACCCACGAATACCGGTGGTCGACACGATGAATTCCCCCGACATAGAAACAAGCCAAGATACATCGTTGTGAGATCGTTTTTTATCGGCCGTGTCGTGATTTATCACACGAGCGCCCCTCTAGACGCCTCGATCACTGTCCGGTGCGGGCTAAACGCTTCACGTCGTTTTGTACAAGCCTTAAAGATTATATCAATCTTCTTATATCCACTTGCGCAAGTGGAGATAAGCCGTCGTAATCTTGTAATAACTAGTTATTTTTGTAGAAGGTTCTTTCTTTTTTTATTTTATTTTTTTATAAGAAAAGCTTTCAGGATGACCTCACTCCACCTGATACTAAAGCGGTCGTGAGGTCCAAAAGTTAGGTCGACAGGCACAATAGAACAAACGTATTGCGCCTGTCGCCCTCACCCCGAAGGCCCACTGAGATGCCGTTTCACGCCCCGCCTCAAGAACCTAGGATTGTAGGAGGAAGGAAACACATGAACTGGTAGGGCATTCCATGACTTAATTGCACGGGGCAAGAACGAGGAACTAAACCTCTTGGTTCGCGCCACCATCGTCTGGATGGTATGCGGATGATTGGACTGGACGCTGTCCAGCACGTGTTGTTCGGGAGTGGAAAGGAGAGGATGGAACGAGTTGGAATAACTCTTCGGAGCATTCTCCATTGTAAATTCTTATTCACAGATTTGTACGTATGCTACGGTAAATAACTCCTTAGGCATCGCTTTCTTGTCTGTGTGGTTTATTCGATTGTCAAATTCTCATCAGATGCAAAGCTATTTTTTTTTATATAGACTATCACGCGTGTAGAGTTCACGCGGATAATTCGCCAATGTCAAGTGTTTTTGCAAAACTTGTGAAGTCTCCAATCCGGATCAAAAATCAAACATTCCGAAACGAATTGCCAAATTGGCGAGGAGCTTTCAAATCAGAGTTAATTTCGATTAATAACCACCATTGTGGGCCGCCCCGCTCTTCGTTGGGTGGATGATATCAAGGGTCACGCAGGCCGCGACTGGATGAAGGTGGCAAGGGACAGACAAACATGGAATGATTTGGAGGAGGCATACATCCTGAAAAGGATATCATAAATTCTGCGATGGATGGAATAACAACCATTGTAGATAAATTTCATAAAACATTAGTTCTCTAGAGAAAACATCGTAGAATTCGCACACAGACTGTCAACATGAAAACCATTGAAATGTAACTATTTATAACGTTGTAGCAATTTTTATTAGCACCATAGAGTGATCTACTACTCCATCGCCTGATGGAATGCGAAAGAGATAATTATCACTATTCCCAACAAATAATCAATTTTATTTTATAAATAATATTCCGATAGGCTGAAAATTATAATAATTCACTGGAGTTCTGATTCACAGTACCTAATTAACGATACCAGATGGTTGATATGATCGAGCGCATTTATCATTAAGGCTAATAGAATAAGCTACGATATGCATTCAGCATGATTAAATGTATTATTTACTAGCTGCTGCCTGCGGCTCTGCCCGCGTGATATTCGTATAAAACATAGTCTATGTGTTAATCTGATGTACAAACTATATTCCTGTAAAGTTTCATTGAAATCCGTTCAGTAGTTTTTGCGTGAAAGTGGAACAAACATCCATCCATCTATCCAAACAAACTTTCGCGTTTATAATATTAGTAGGATTACAGTGATTAATATCACTATTAAACAATGACAAACAGTTTCAGATCTGATAAAAATTGCTTTGTTGTACGCTTATTGTCTTAAAAAGATTGATGTAACTAGTCTTATATTTTTAAGGACTATGGTTTTAGCCAGTCATGCTACGTCTCCGAAATGTACGAAGATTAATTTAATTTCAGAGAAAATACATGTTGAAAATATAGCGAACAGAAAATATTAAGGCTGAAATATCGGATAGTTTCCAGTAGGTACTAGGGTATGTTTCATTTCGTCTGATATACCTAACTTATAGCTGCAAGGCATTTAGAAAGATTTCTTATATCGGGAAATTGCAGGAGTCCACAAAATTCCTTTTCATGAAAATGTTACCGAATTCAAAGAGGAATGTTCAAATGAAATAAGTTAAACATTGGAATACAATTGGTTATTCACATTCGACATGCTTGAAAAATATTCCTTAATTCACAAAGACCTAAATATCTATGTGCATGTTAATGTAGGTACGATAACAATTCATTATTTTTTCTTTTTGTTTTCCTTTTTTGGGTTCCTACTGCGATCACCAACCCGCCTACCAAGCATGGTGACACAAATCTCCCCAAATTACAATTGTAATTGATGGAAGCCTATGTTCAGCACTAGACATTTGCGGGCTGGCCATGGTGATGTTATCTAAATATACATACTCGTATATAGCTCGAAGGTGACAGACTGGCATTGTGATCTATCCACGCACAGCCACTGGACGGATCGGGCTGAAATTTGGCTAAAAAGCATTTTGGTCACCGCCTAGATTGCACTTTGTGTTGCTTGTAATGTGTTATACTGTAATGTCTGTGTTTTTGTGCAATAAAGAGTTTCTATCTATCTATCTATCAATTTTTGCCCCAAGGGGATAAAATAGTGGAACTCTATTCTACGCGGACGAAGTCGCGGGCACAGCTGGCCTAATATAAATTTCTAAGGAACCATTTGAACCGAAGCAGCTTTCACCGGCCTTCGAGATATAACTGTGCATAAACGGTGCCATTTTTCCAATAGCCTACCCTTCTTAAGTAATCTATCACGCCATAGTCACCGGATCCCTATCAGTGGCAGTGTAAATAACGACACTAATTGGTTGACGGGTCCGTACCGGCTAAAAGGACTGCAAACACTTCGGCCCGGTCTGTTTAATGTCATCAGAGTTGCATAGGGCGAAATAGATCTTATAATGAGAGGTGACGTACTCGTAACGTGATATGGTGAAAGTGAGAGAATTTTGTTAAATAAGTTTATTGTTATAAGTAGTTTGTGACAGCGTTTACTCATCTGCAGGGAACTGACAAGGGGTTGCTTTGGTTACTTGTCGTTATGTAGCGTCTTGGTGGTCAAGTAAGTCACTGGATTACGATACTAAAAAAAAATGTACTGGATTTATTTTTTCACGTTAATACGTGCTTTTTTGCACGTGTCACTTTGAGGCGCATCATCATCATCAGCCCACATCAGTCCACTGTTGGAAAGCCTCTCCCAATGCTCGCCACTTCGTTGAGGCGCATGAGATGACAATATTAATTTCCTAACTCTATATTTCGTACATATAGAAAACAATATCAGGAGTTCGGTCGCAGCCTTTAGTTACTACGTGGCTCTTGCAAATACTAGACAAATGAGACAACCGCATATACAAATATATATTCTTATTACATATTTATAAATGCTACATCGTATTCAAATATAAGTATCTTTTTTTTTACTTAGCGCTTATTGTCCCACTGCTGGGCAAAAGCCTCCCCTAAGTTTCTCCATAGTTTACGATTATTCGCCACACTTTACTAGTCGAGTAGATGGCTTTTCAAATCATCACGCCATATCTTTTTTAGGGTTTTATGTAATTTCCGTTCTATTTATCGCAAAATTTACCAAACAGTTTCATCTAATATCCGAATACAACTCCGTAACTCCATTATCCATTACTGACATCCGTAGTCTTAAAAGGTTTTAGAGCATGGGCGCCATTAACGCTTCTTACAAAAAAGATCGTATTTAATGATAAGAGTCTCCAAAACAAGTTCGTGAGAGAGATAAGGGTAAATTACATTATCCCTTACGTAAGTGACTTACGCATGTAAGTAAAGCTTTGTGCATACGTGAGGCGTGGGGTAAGTAAAAAGTCGGGTAAATACTTGTGAAAGTGAAGATGGAGTGGACGTGCTCAGTTGGAATTAAATGTTACGTCGCAGCCAATGAGAGGAATGGGTTTCATAGATAGGTACCTAAATGCGCAAACCGCCTGTTATCCCGACTTCGGTCGGGACCAGGGGGCGCGAGCTCAAGTGGAGAAAACCACAACAAAAAACCACCGTGCGGCGGCGGCTGCACGCCCGACGGAGTTCCGCGAGGTCGGCACGGGGGTGTCGGCCACGTATTGCACGAACTCCGTCCTTGGAGGAGAGGGACGGCCCTTACGGGCCTGACCTCTAGGCTGCCCCAAGTGGGGGGCCAGCCCGAGTCTGCATAGCAGACCAGCGCTGACAGCTTCGCGGTGTTATAGTCAAGGACCCGCGTTGCTGTCGCCCAAGGCGCATTGACGGTGCAAACCAGGGTTTTTTAGTGGGTATTCTCTGCCGACGCGGAGCGAGTCCCACATAACCCGTCTGCTCCCCCGGGCAGCGGGTATGCGTAAACTGCATTTCTCCCTGGTGAAACAAAAAAAAAAAAAAAAAAGGTACCTAAATGCGCAATATATAGAAGTTAAATACAAGTTGAAAATAGACGTTGTTGTATTTTTATTTACACTACAATCAATGTCAAGGGGCTATAGAATCATTAACGGCATGCAAACTTAGCATGCGTTGTAAAATTCGAACGCGTTCAAAGCTTACAAGTTAAAATTATTGTCACATCGAATTATGAAAGTGATGGATCGGATCATGTAGATGTATTATTTTCCATTACGTAGAGGCAGGCTATTGTAGCTGTAACTCTATGAGGAGAGAGAGTAAGTAGTATTGAAACAGCTTGATGTTCACGCCCTGGTTGTGAAAAATAATTGCAAATCCTACTAAATATATCGCAACAAATATCAATGCATTAAATTTATCTTCAAGTTCTTTAGAATTTCTGCATCTGGATTGTCTAAGTGGATACGCTTTAATCCTCCAATGATTTTCTATGTAGATAATACTTCTGCGAGCTTTTAGTCCGTGTCGGTCTCATGTCTTGCGATATTTGATGCATCGATGCAGAGAGTTCTCTGCAATCATGAGCTAGACAGTTGTCTAGCTCATGATTTGACGATTTAACGGTTCTTCGAGGAACAGCATTTGAGTTCAAAATATTCGAGAGAAGGGCTGTCGATTATCTTTAATACTATATTTAATACTATAATACATTAAATGCCCGAAAAGGGCGACTAAGTTGTAAAGAACATAATATGACTTAAGATCTAAATGTAACACTTAGTCTGTAATAAAGAATTTGAATTTGAATAGGACGTATTTCGTTTGTCACATTATCCATGTCACATAAATGCTTAAATTATTCCTTTTGCCAAATAAAGACTCGCCCTAAACACTCTTTGAATACAACTAAAGTGTTCGATTCTGCTGTCGGTCCGTTCCATGTCGCCGGAAATTGAGTAACGTTGTGATATCTTCGACTTTATACATAGTTTGTCCGTTTCCAAAAGCTTTTTTGACAGGTCGACAACAATAAAGCAGATTAACATTGTTGTAGATTTTATAGAGTTTCGATATCTGGCGTGGGCATTTTATAAATATTATTTTTGTAGGTTGTCTGGGGGTGGTCTCCGACTGTCCTAGCCTCAATTATAGTTGTCAGTATTAGTACAACATATTGATTGTTTGAGACGAATAGCAAATGGAATTTACATGTTCATGTTCTTAATGCTAGATAGATATGCTATACACACTAAACAATAAACAGGTATTGGGCAAATACTTTTGAGTCAACAATCTAAAATCTATGAAGCAATTGCGTTACGACAAAAGTTTTAATACAAATCAAAGTTAGATCTGTTAAATTTTATGTGAATAAAGTGCCAGATAACTCATTGCAGAATGTCATTGAGTTTTATCTCCTACGTAACGGTATAATAAAATCGACCCATAGTACTACATTGTTATTTTAATGACTGTTACAAATCAACCCTAAGTCCTGATGTCATAAAAAATTATGACTCTCCTTTTAATAGTCCGAATAACGACCATGATAGATTTGAATGCAAAATTTCCCAAGAGCGCGCCGACCAATTGGTGTCAATTCAAATAAATTTTAGCTGTTTCAAACCTCATTTTCACCCCGTAATACTAGCATTATTCAGTCTTTAATATTACAAAAGAGCTTGGCAACTATCCACGATGTGCGGGTTAAATCGATTCTTGCTTTAACACCATTCGGGAAACGTACAATTGTTCCGAATTAATCGGGCATTAAAAATTCATTGCGATTGATAAATAATTAATTAATAACGCAAATCATGACATGCTGGGCCACACAGCGTCATCTAGTCCCAAATTAAGCTTGTACTATAAGTTAGTACTATGTTTACTGCCTAAGTTGTACCATGTTTTGTATGTGATAATTTTGTTTCCTGTAATGTCTGTGTTTGTGCAATAAAGAGTATCTATCTATCTATCTATAAATAAATTTAAATAAACGTCTTGTACGTTGTTCCCCAAAACAGGGAGTAAGAAAAGTGGCTTGTCAGTTGACATTATATTGATGCTTGGGTGGCTCTTAACTTAATATGGCGGCATATAGAGGGAAGCGTACCTACTTCTTATATTTTAGTTTCTCATTTAGGTACCTAGATTAATTGTTATTATTTTTCTGAAGGATCTTGGTCAGGGTATGAACCGGAGGAGGATTTGTATTAAACCTCGATTAGTTGTGTTGAATACCACCATGATAGATCGAAACTTCGGAAAAACACTTCGGAGTGGGCCTGGGACAAAATATTCTTATATCTCCTTTCTAAAAAGTTCCAAAAATTAAAACTACAAGCATAGTCTCTCACGAACAATCCTAGATATATTTTCAACACCAAAACCATACCTACATACGAGTAAACGAGGAAACCTTAAAACTTTATGAATAATGTTCAGGAAACATTACAACCGAAGCATACAATTTTACGACAATCGTTATGAGCCCCGCTGGTCTAATTTTAGAGGGGATGTTATAAATTTTTTCTCGCATTGCTACCAGAATCATGCCAATTTTACGCGACCGTAAAATGTATCTTATTTGTTGTAAATTGAATTTATGCCTACTTTTATATTATTGCCTTTATGGTATTATCAAAAATGTAATAAAATTGTTTGGGATTTTTATGCAAGGTTTTTATTATTCAAATACATAAATTTATCGGTTTTTGTGTTTTAGGGATGACAGTTAGGTAGGTATACTAAAAATACTTGTTATATGCTTTCCTACAACTATGAACTATGTGACTTGTCTAATCTTTTTATTTTAAAAACCTGGTGGATTTTTAGTGATGAATTAGGCATATTAACATGAAAACGGCAACTTCATAATATAATTTATTCTGACATAACAAAACAAATAAAAGATCGTTTACATTATATGCTATTAAATAAAAATTTACATCATTGGTTCCATTTAAAATGGAACTCAAAATAATTGATAGATATCCGACAGAATGTTACAGAAATCAAAATCAACGTAGGTAAATAATATACACTTAAAATACTCTTCATATAAATGTTATGGCCATAAAACCCTCAACCCTTGGCTCAAAAGGTCTCTACTCTACCAAATGAGCCACCAGGCCAGTTATTATCATAATATTGTATAGTTGAATGCATTACATTTATCACACTTACACCCGTATTCATAAACAATACTTATCTATGAAAGCTAACAACACAATGCGAGGCTACCGGCACTCAAGTGCTGTCTGCGAATAGGCTTTTGGGTACCTGTGCGTTCGCGCGACGCATAGTAACGTTTGAGAATATGGCCGTGAATGTACA
The DNA here is from genome assembly GCA_031163375.1 of Conogethes punctiferalis. Lineage (NCBI taxonomy): Eukaryota > Metazoa > Arthropoda > Insecta > Lepidoptera > Crambidae > Conogethes > Conogethes punctiferalis. The sequence goes on from CM062084.1 coordinate 14,811,973, forward strand.
AAGCACAATGTTTCAACCCTATATTCGTTCTTGTACCGACATAAATTATGAAAATCCCATATTACATCTCAAGTTATACTGCACACACATTATGGCTTATTTAAAGCCATATAAGCTCTTTGTTTATGTAACAGGAACTTATTTACATAGTTCGGTACTTAACAGTTGGCAAGTTACACAAGATATCCATTATGAAGGTTTAATACAAGCGTTTATTTGCGTAGGGTCGTTCGTCGCAGGCCGTACAATTTCTGTACGCAATCAATTCAAGCTTCAGTAATTTTGGTAAGATTGGGTAGCAAATGTATTAAAAGGTTCTGATATTAATGGAGTGTGTGTGTGGATCTACAAACTTTGTTTGAATGGTAGCTCTCGAATAAAAAACAACGCACAAGCGGGATCGATGGGCCTTTTGACATATCATTTATAATAACGTATTCAAGGTCTGCACAAAAATCCAGCTTATTGGGAATTAATGCAAACTGGGATCATAATTTAGTCTATTTTGACGAGACTATGAAGCGATTTGGAAAATTCGTATTTGGTTCGAAAGGGTGTACTTACTAGTTGGTCCCGTTATCATCATAATGAAGTCGATTTTCTTGCTAAAGAATGCTGTTATTATGTCTACTACAGAAATGACGACTGTATGGACAATAGTATTAATCTTAAAACGCATACGATCCAAAATTGTGTATAGTAAAAGCTTCGTTTTGAACACAACAGACTGATCGTCTATTATTTTATGTTGACCGTACTGTGGAAGAAACTTGTGACAAAATAAAACAGTCTCCATCGAAGTTGCGAAGTTGCGAAAAACTTGCAGAATTTAAAAATATCGCTAACAGAGTAAGAACGGTGACCAATTTAAAAGTTATTCCGCTATTAAAAATATTTTCTCGGTGGGACGCTAGTTTCGTTGACTAAGTTTGCGTTTTTTGATCAATGGATGTATTGTGTTTTAGTTTCATAGTCGTGTTTTTAGATCAAGAGATGTGTTATCCCCAGCGAGAAAAGAAAAAAAAAATAAAAATGTATACGCATTTTCATTTTGCGTTTGACGCGCTTACCCGAAACATCCAATGGACTCCGACATTCGAATTGATAACCGGTAGATACATTTTTCTTTGTATCATACAAAGAAATCTTATGAAAGTTCCATGGTTTTCATCAGTCTATATCATCCTTTATTTCATTTTACAGAACATAAGTACATTCGTATTCTTATTATTGGTACATATAAGTACATGGAGTATTGAACAGCAACATTTAATCTCGCTACAAGCGAGTCGGTAAACCGAATTGTCCTTTCATTATTGGACCAAAAATACAAGATTCGCTCGCGTAGGGTTGTCAAAGATATTCTTTGGAAAGAAGTTACAGTTAGTAATAGGGATAATGGCTATGTTTTATTTTGGACGTTACTTTATGGCTGCTAGAAGTTAATTGATATGAATTATCAATAGCTCTATTAAAATTACAATTCCTTTTTGTGAACAATGACAATTAAATGGCCTTTCAACGTTGATTGGGAAAATAATTCATTAAGCTACCACTCTTTAAGATTTATTTCAAAAACCAATTACATACATAAACGAAATTAACGTTCAATGTATCCCTTACAGAAATTTCTTATATTATGAAGCATACAAAACGCGCGCTACCTAGGCCAGGCCTAACTTGCAAGAAATATTTTTTGGGCGGGTTCATATTTGTGTAAAATGTTATACTTATGTTTTATCTGATTACAATAAAAACTTTTATTAATATGACTCACTATACTTACAGATTGTTTTAGTTTTCAGTCCATTTGTGACCAGGATTGTAACTCGAAACGTCATTTCATGCATTTTTATCAAAGTTACATCCCAAAAAGTTTACAACTAAATACGTACATAGCAAACATTTTATGTAACCGACGAAGTAGTAATAACGAGTTGGGGGAACGTTGAACTTTCCTAGAAATCAGCGGCGGGACACAATTTTCATATTTATGAGCGTTGGCTGACGTCACAAATTGCGCTTTTGGTGCGGACGCGGATAACTCGCGAAGTTATAACTCAATTAGTTGAGTGAGAGACATCATTGCGTCACTGGTGTAGTGTTTAGGCCGTTGACTTTTATAGAAGCAGTGATTCAAATCTCAACAAGTATTTTCAGGGTCCCGTACCCAAAGGGAGCCCTATTTTTTTTTTATAGTGGCTCGACATATAGGCTTCCCTACACCTGATGGAAAGCGAAAGAGAAGCCCAAGTCGCTGTGACAACGGGCAAGTAACTGGTCAGTTACCTGTCAGTTGCCACCGCCATGCCGGCCCAACCCTAATCCCCCACGAGCTATTACCTATTACTAAGACCTCGGTGTTATTTTTATTGTAGCACGCCAAAATGGCTTCCTTACGCCTAATGGAGAGCGAAAGAGGAGTCCAAGTCACCTGTCAATTATGGGCGGTGACGTCACAAATTGCGCTTTTGGTGCAAACGCGGATAGCTCGCGAAGTTACAACTCAATAAAGTTGAGTGAGTGACGTCATTGTTGTAGTGGTTAAGTCGTTAACTATCATGTTCCCTTTCTTTGATCGGTATCAATAATAGCAATTTATTGCTATACTAGCTGTGCCGGCGGCGTCGCACGCGTGGATATCGGGTTTCGAAATAACGGACTTCCATAATATTGTGCCTAAATTTTATTTTTGACCTCTAGCAATACATTGGCGAAAACCGCATTTAATTCCATGCAGTAGTTTTTGCGTGATGCGCGATCAAATATTTTCACAACACTTCCCGTCACTGCTCTGTTCCTATTGATCGTAACGTGATGAAAAGTATACTATAACCTGCCCAGGAGTATGAAGAATAATTGTACCAAGTTTCGTCAAAATCCGTCCAGTAGTTTTTTTTTGTATAACGAACATACAGACAGACACACAGACAGACAAAAATTTTACTGATTGCATTTTTGGCATCAGTATCGATCAATAATCATCCCCTGATAGTTATTTTGAAAATATATTTCATCATGTACAGAATTGACTTCTCTACAGATTTATTATAAGTATAGATATTTAGAAGATGAAGTTAATAATATTTGCTTCAATCTTCATAATGGCAGCCCTAGAGCAAAATCTGGGGTTATATTGCCGAAGCAATGGAAGCTCCTAATCTCATTGTTTGCCATAATGAATAGCTTTTGTAGTCACTCTGCTCTCAGACGTCATAATGATAATGAAAAACACAGATAATTGAAATGTTTCTGAAAGATAACAAATGATACAAATTGAGGACTTAGGTAAAACATTTCATTTTGCTTACAAAATTTCATTCAAAAGGGGAAAACATTCTTTATAGTTTTTAAAAAAAATTGTAACCTCCTTTTCCAATGTATTGTATTTTCCTCCCATTTCTTCCCGCGGATGTAGTAAAACTCTACTAAGTCAAGTACCTACTGGACTGGCTTTAACTTGTCAATAAATAATATGGACAAAGAGTTTCTCATTCTCTTTTTATTAAGTACCTATGACGATGCACAACTCTATATACATACCTATACAGTAATCTTTTCTCTGGCAAACCACTAAAATTTGGCCTTGTCTAAACAACTTTGAAAGCCTATTGCCGTCTAATTTAGCATCTCATTTTAATAGTGATTTCTCAAATCATCATCTCTATCAGCCTATCACCGTTGTGGAGGCTTTGCCCATAATCGTCACTTTGGGCAGGCGGGTTAGCAATTGCAGGTCGTAGTTTCTCGCTCCGGAGACGCTGCTGCCTGCCATCGGCCTTCTTAAATAGATCCGATTTTACATAATACGGATGATGACAAGGTATGAAAATGAAGAAAATAATTAGTCCGTCTCTTAGATAATAAAAAAATATAAGACCCGTATTTTTTGTTTTGTCGAAATAACAAGAAAATACTTAGATATAGCGCATAAAAGTTACGGAGTGGGGGCTAACTACGTCACGTTAGAGTATATTTTGTACTCTAACGTGACGTCATGTGACATTTAAAATCAATGTATCTTCGTAAGTTTTTGAACAAGAGGCAAAATAAAAAATACGTATCCAATATTTTTCATTAATCTATCTGATGGACATTAAATTATTTTTTAGTCATCATCCCTATTATTATTATCTATTCTACCCTCCTGTCAACATAATGCGAAAAACAGAAGAACATATTAACCTATCTTACATACATATTAAGCTACATTACATGAAAAGGTAATTTTATAGGATTCCTGGCACAAAATTACAATCAATATTACAGTGACGGAACGGACAAACTAATAAAGCGCCAAAAGCGGGAATCTTGTTCTAAATTTGAAAAAAGTTAGTTCGATCATCGCGAACGTCAAATTTGAATACCAACACGAAAGCGGTTTACATCCAAAACACGTTCTGAATATGTAGCGCCTGATTGGAGTTGTTTCAAACATTCGATTGTCGAACGCTTTTTATATACTTTTTGGCCTAACTTCTAAACCGTAGAACTATTTTAATATACCTATAGAAAAAAAGCCAAAGCCTATTAAATACAAATGCCGACAATGTTGAAACATAGACTTTGTTCCGTTACGATTCAAAGTCAATTAAAACTGCTATTGTTATCTACTCAAAGCAACAGCTGCTGCAAGATGACGGACATCGAACACGGCGCGCACGCATTAAACGAACTTTCTCGCCCCTTCGTGGAATATTCGTGGAATATTAAGATAGGCAGGATGCACCACGGGCAGGTGAGGATGGCTTGGAGCGAAAAGGTGATACCATCACGATAGAAGGCGTAGCTAAATACCACAGGCCGATGACGGGCAGCGGCGTCATCGGAGCAAGAAGCTACGCCCTGCGTTCGCCAACCCGCCTGCCCGGCGTGGCGATTATGGGTATATCCTCCAGAAGTTTGCCCTAGGGGGCGAACAACTGGAGAGTCCTATGGCGAAACTATTTTCTCGCTTTGCCAAAATAATAGCGGATTCATTCTTGATGCATTTCTCTGGTTCCTACTTACTCTACATATAAAAATGACACGACCAATTCCACAAACCCGATAGTCAAACTTGCTTACTATTCCGCCGTCAACCAACAATATACGTTTCAATTCTCATAAGTCATGGGACGTTCCGCTGGATGTTCCATTTAGCGTCGCGCATGCGTTCCGGAACACATGCCCCGGGCCGTAAATATCGCCGCGACGATCGGCTCATGGATATTTTATTGGCTTACCGTATATTGGATTGTGGATAAGATGGCTTCTGCCCGTCGAGATTGAGTGGAACTTGCCTTCTTTTTTTTAACTTGTTATATTTTTTGATACTGGCAGTTAAATAATCATTTACAATTTGAATTAAGAATTCGGTTGCGGAATTTTACTGTTTTCTTCTCAGCCAGCCCAGCTTACGACAGAATTTGTATTTACATTTTGAATTTGGAATACATCTTAGGCGGCGTTTATAGTTGTAGACAAAACTGTTTTGCGGTCGACATATCGGTTTAGTAATAGACAACGAGCTGTCTGCTAATTTATGATGTAAAATGTATCCAAAGAGCAATATAAAAAGCTCATATTTTAATTTGATTCTAGTCTGAACGTGAATACTATGTTATCTTATGTATGTATGTAACTGTACCTAACTTTAAAGCTGGATTGGACATCATTTCGTTACGATGGACAGGAATACGACCCTGATCGATCTGTTCTGTAGTTATGTAAAATACCATTATGTTTAACTTGTAATAAACTAGTAGCGGTAATGTCACCGGAGCGAGGAGCTACGCCCTGCGAACTGTGATACTAAACCCGCCTGTACACCGATTTTGGGTAAAGTCTCCAAGTGGTTGTCCTAAGTGATGAACAACTATGTCCAGCAGTGGACCAGAGTGGTGGGTGTAATAGGCTGATGATGATAATGATTATGTTTAAATTAAGTCATTAATTGATGTGATTCCTTCTTCTTACAATCCTGGGTTCTTTGGGTTCAGTGGGCCTTCAGGGCCTTCATGGTGAGGGCGACAGGCAAGGAGTACATGTTCGGAGTTTAGCCCGAAGTGTTTACTCCAAATGTCAGCTATTTCACAAGCCCTATCAATATTTGCCAAATGCGCGGCGTCGGGTTCAGCAAACAGCCCACTTTGTATCGGTCAGTTTGGTCAAAGGGTGTTTGTTGACTGAAGCAAGGGAAGGCGGTTAGGGAACTAGTTAAAATGGCTTTTGTTTTTATTATGGGTCGATAGATAGACATTATTTGAAGGTTGGACTTGGATGAGGGAGAAAGAGATGGAAGACCGATGACCTGGATCGGAAGGATATAGGAGTACATGAAACGTGGTGTTCCGACAGAGAACTAATGTTATCGACATAGCTCGCCGCATTAGCAAGCTGAAGTAGCAGTAGGCTGGCCAAATCAGCCGCAGAACCGATAACCCTTGGGGTAAAAGAGTTCTGGAGTGGAGACCGCGTCTCGGCAAACGTAATGTACGACGCCCTCAGGTCAGGTGGAGTGACGATTTGCGCAGGACGGCTGGCGAAGAAGAAGAGGGGATCATTAGGAGAGCAGTGGACTGACACGGGCTGATGATGATGATGATGACCAAATAAAAGTATTATTTTCTATTATCTATTCTATGTATCTTGTGTTTTATCTTGTCAAATAATGTTTAGAGCGGACGAATCTTGGAGTGGACACCGCGTTTAGGCAAACGTAGTGTAGGACCCGCAACCCGCTGGTCGGATGACCTTAGAAGAACTGCTGGCAGTTGCTGGATGGGGGAAGCACGGGATAGAGAAGTGTGGCGCGAATTAAAGGAGGCCTACGTTCAGCAGTGGACGGACCAAGGCTGTTGATTGAATGATGATTGATCGAAGTAATGTTTAGGTAAATACCTAAGCGTAGATCTACAATTCGGCCTAACTTAATAAAAATCTCCTCGAGGTCCATATAAACACCCATTAGGTTCCCACTCGTAGAATTTCTCGAGACAAAATAAGAAAAGTGGGTAATAAGATTATTCCCCACAAAAAGATCTACACAGTGGGGCACTGACAGTCGATCGACAAAAGATTCGCTCACAAAGCGAACAATGGACGCTTGTAGATAGCCGTCGTAGATTTTAGATTATGTTCTATTTTAAAAAAGCTTTCGTATTTACTGTGGTTTGAGTTTGTACATAAAATATACATACCTAACAAAAATCTTTATTTTTACTTAACTTTTAATCTTTTTTTTTAGTCACCTACTTAAAACGCTTACATTGTGTATATTTATTTATATAATTAAACAGTATGCACAACTTTGCCCCTCTCTTCAGAATAGCACACTTCCTCTACCTGAAGGTTGTCTGGAAGAGATCGCTTACTAGTGACTGCCTAAATTGTACCATTAGTTGTCTGTAATACCCTCTCTATAAATGTTTTCACCTACTTTATCTATCTAAGATAGAAAGATATTATTTATTGCAATATTTAAACAACGCTCTGTGTGCATAGATAAAGGAAAGGTACGGCCTTTTGTTCCAGAGGATTCGTAAGAGTCGACTAAAAGACTTCTTGAGATTCCATTGATCTAACTTTTATACGAACTTCTTACACGACGCACTACCAAAGTCATATCACACTACGTAACGTACTCGTACGGTAGTAGGTACGTACTTAGAAAAAGAAAAAATGAAAAATACGCTACTAAAATAACCTAAAAAAATTACACAACATTTTCGCAACGGCTCGTAAATAAATTAAAAACAGAAGGCTGTATATTGTACCGCCCATTGCGAAAACTATTTTTTTTCGGTTTGGTGAAACCGAACTTTTATTCTGTGGCCGGGGCAAAAAACAAAATTGGAGATTAGTCATGGTTACGGTCAACTAGCGTGGCTGTGGCAAGTCCATTAGTTTTCATTTAGAACTTATTTTGGGAATGCGTAGGTCTGTGTAAATAGTTAGATACTAGAACTTACAGTTTTGTTTGAAAGTTGTATAAGGTCACTTTTGCTATCAAACGTATCGTGTAAGTTCAATTAACTAAAGCTGGCACATTCAACACATTCACACAAGTATCTGTGCTCAACATAATGGCTTCCCTACGCCTGATGGAAAGCGGAACAGAAGCCCAAGACGCCGTGACAACGGGCAAGTAACTGGTCAGATACCTGTCAGTTGCCACCCGCCTTGCCGGCCCAACCGTAACCCCCACGAGCTCTGGAAACCCTACTTACCGGCAGGAACATGATCCCGAGGTCATTTGGCTGCGGTATTCTATAGGGTGAAGGTCCTTCTCCGGACGGGCAGCTCAATTCGAGCGTAGATTCGCTATGCCCTTCCTCTCGCAAATGAACGTGTTATGAATACTTTATAAAAAATACTTTGCGGAAAAAGAACCCATATCAATCAAACTATTGTAGGTTCTCGAAACATTTAAACGCTTACGCTATATTGCAACATTTCTGTATCCGAAAAATTCCATACCTTCCAGGTATTTCCTATAAATATCCCTTGTTATACGGAATTCCTTTAGAGCGGAAAGCTTCACGATAATATTGGGGTTGGCCTTCTCAATCCCCATGTCTCGATTAGCAAAGCCTCAAAGATTAATGCACCAAATTTGCGACTATTTGTCACATGGCGCCGGGGAGATGTTAAACTGCCTATTCTTGACGGTGGGCGGTTTTTCCCCGGCTATTTTCGTACGAGGTCAGTGCCGTTTTATTTTTATTTTTTGGTAGTATTAACACTAAACTTAAGCCAACGTTGTTAAGTTAAAAAGGAGACATTTAATTTTATCTATTCTAAAATACTATTTAAGATTTAAATAGAGATTAAATACAGTCGCACATAAAAATTACTTTGGTCAATATTTCCACCTAGGTAGTATACATAAAAAAAGTATTTATAAAACATAAACATTGATGTTTTAATAAATATTTATAACTTTATCGAAACTGTAATTAGAAATTTTATCAATTCTTCCATCAGAATTTACTAAATTAATTTTCAATAAGCAAACTTCTGGAGTTTTAATAAAATAAAATCTACGTACGTGAATACAAACTTTCTTGGCCGATGTTTATTCCCACGCTTATTACACGGGTAACCGGATTAACAATAAAAATAGGTACTCGTAAGTATACCCACTCATGAATAGTCTATTTCAGTACCGTTTTTAATCTATGATCAACGTTGTAAGGCGTAATTTCATCATACCTTTACAGGCGTTCCACTGTTTCCAATATTTTAAGGTACCTATGCGAGCTATTCTAACGCGATTAATATTATACACCTTTTATCTTGGGCCGAACATTTTCTCCGTGAAATTTCTTATTTTAATTCAATTTTTTTTTTACTTGGACACTTTAATATATCTTGCGTACTTGGCTAGTCTCGTTGGTAATTGACGGCTATGGCCATAAATAGATCAGAAGAGTACGATTTATTATTACCTATCTAAGACTTTGATAACTGTGCAAACGTATTATTAGGATGTTCTCAGGCCTGATGGAGTGACGATTTGCGCAAGGAGACTGCCAAGTGCTGCATGCGAGATGCCCAGAATCAAGCAAAGTAGAGAACAATAGTAGAAGAAACCTATGTGCAGCAGTGTACTGCGAGAGGTTGATGAAGAACATGATAATTGATGATCTAAGACTTTTGATTTTCTTCTTTCTTTGTTTATCATTATTACACTAACATTGATCCACCTTAGGACTAAGCGCTTCGACCATGTTTTCCCCATCCTAGTAATTCTACGAGTCAGATTTGGCTCTGTGTCAAATAAATTTTACGAGAATAGCACCATTCGCATATTCCGGGTCGACCTCGTAAGATCTCACGCTCCTATTAACAAAGCGCCAAAGTTACGACTAGGCCATTCGTTACTGAAGTCTAGGATGAGCCTAGGAATGTTAAATCTGTTGTCTGGAACAAGGGAAAACCTTACATAAAGACCAGGTAGTAAGTGTCAAATATCTGGAGCATTTTTTTACGAGTAGCGGAGGATGAGCAAATGTACACCGCCCATGGACTTCTTTTGAAACTTAGGGGTACATTTTATGCCAGACGGGTTGAGAACCTGTCTTGATAAGTGATTATCTCCACAGGATCTGAAAATCCTTGCTATACTTGCTATTACAGAATTTGCATAAACTACTTAATACAGACATATATTACAGACATTCATGATGGGCAAGATAGAGGGAAAAAGACGTGCAGGGCGACGGAGAAAATCATGGTTGCGGAACATCAGAGAGTGGACGGGAATTGCGACGGTTGCCCAGCTGTTCCGGCTCGCGCAGGACAAGGCTAGCTATGCAGAGATGACTGCCAACTTCATTGATTGGAGAGGCACTTGAAGAAGAAGACTTAATACAGACGGCCACACATTAGCACAGGCTTCCACTTCTATATTCTATAGGAAAAGTTTACAGATACCACATCAATTATGTCAATGTATGTCAATTCCTAGATAAAGAAGGAAAGAAAAGGAAGAAAAAGCTCGCTTAAGAAGTATCTGTCATAATTTTTATGGCGTTAAATCCTTTTCATTAATAGAAAGTAAAATTGCCTCATTAATTTACCAATCTTGGAATATTATGTAACCGCAAAGTTATAAGTGGACAATTCGTCACGAAACGTTTGAGGTTTTAAGATTTGTCGCGTTGAATGCTGCCTGTAACTAATAGCCTAACTTCATTGTCGCATAATGGTTATAAAAAAAGCTTTATCCAGCTTTTTCGCTTTTTTATTGAAAACTACATTCTTTGTTACATATCGCTTGTTATAAAGTTTCTTTTAATAATGTGCCTTGGAGAACTAGGACGATTTGGGTACTGAGTTAGGTTCTGTAGCAGATTCTTATTTATTTTTATCTATGGAAAATATTTCTATGGAAAATATTTTCGTAATTATTTGTACAAATATCTTGTTAATTCATAACGAATATTTTTATGGACTAATTTACCAGTAATTGTGTTAAGTTTAAAACAACCAAAATGTATTTTTTACATTATACATTTAGCAAATCACTAACAAACAGCAGTTCTTTTCGCCTTTCAATGTGCCAAATAATATTTTTGATTCATGACTTCAGATATCACTTAGAAACAATAATGAAATGTGATGTGAATCTCTTTAAATGTTTGGAAATGCTCATTTATGTACATTAGAAGTTTTCTCAAAATTGATAGACTTTTTAGCCATTTCGAGCCGAGTACCATTGTCGTTTTGCTACCAAAAACATTACGTTAATTCGCTTTGAGAATGACTTTTCTGAAAGGCGGCTAATGTCCTAATTTCATACAGCGCCGCCTAGACACAGAGAAACTAGCTTTTTTGTAGCCCTCATTAGCGCAGAGTGGGCTGTTTACAGCGGGCGTTATAATAACATCGTTATGCCAAGGACTGCTTGACCTGTCAAGCTATAGGTCACAGCAATTACTGATCCGTACACCCGTACAAACAATACTTTTTTTTGTAAGAGTCTGCAGACGAGCAAAAGTGTAAGCAGTCAACACTGTCCATTGAAACTAAATAGGAGATTAAAGAACAAGACATCAATGACATCAAAACTTATCTTAGTATGCATGCATTCATAACAACATGTAGGTAATTAACATTTGATTTCACATGCCACTGTATGGCTAAATCGACGAACGAAATTTTAACCTGACATCTCATGTAAGTACTCTGTTTGTTGTGAAATAAATATCTTTATCTTATCTTATCTAATGCATTCAATATTCTTGTTCTTTCCTCTCTCATTATTTAGTAGGTACTTAACTATATCCAATCATCTTTAATAGTCATACAGTCACATTATCTACGCACTACACACCATATTTCATTTCACACGAAAATCCTAGTTATAAACTGACCAATAGGAATTGTACAGCAAACGTTGAACCCCGGCTATTATCTATGACAATAAAGGTTTACGAAAGGATGCATAAATAAACCTTTATTCGATTTTGTTCCATTTCATTGTGTCAACGGCATCGAATAGAGAGTTTTTTAAAAACAATGGTAGCACCAGCAACCAGCATGTCGCGTAAACATTACATCCAACGAATACAAAAGATCGTTCAATCGTGATAGCTTTCCTCGCGTGAATCAAGTGACATTATTTTAAAATAATGTTTAGAGCGGACGAATCTTGGAGTGGACACCGCGTTTAGGCAAACGTAGTGTAGGACCCGCAACCCGCTGGTCGGATGACCTTAGAAGAACTGCTGGCAGTTGCTGGATGGGGGAAGCACGGGATAGAGAAGTGTGGCGCGAATTAAAGGAGGCCTACGTTCAGCAGTGGACGGACCAAGGCTGTTGATTGAATGATGATTGATCGAAGTAATGTTTAGGTAAATACCTAAGCGTAGATCTACAATTCGGCCTAACTTAATAAAAATCTCCTCGAGGTCCATATAAACACCCATTAGGTTCCCACTCGTAGAATTTCTCGAGACAAAATAAGAAAAGTGGGTAATAAGATTATTCCCCACAAAAAGATCTACACAGTGGGGCACTGACAGTCGATCGACAAAAGATTCGCTCACAAAGCGAACAATGGACGCTTGTAGATAGCCGTCGTAGATTTTAGATTATGTTCTATTTTAAAAAAGCTTTCGTATTTACTGTGGTTTGAGTTTGTACATAAAATATACATACCTAACAAAAATCTTTATTTTTACTTAACTTTTAATCTTTTTTTTTAGTCACCTACTTAAAACGCTTACATTGTGTATATTTATTTATATAATTAAACAGTATGCACAACTTTGCCCCTCTCTTCAGAATAGCACACTTCCTCTACCTGAAGGTTGTCTGGAAGAGATCGCTTACTAGTGACTGCCTAAATTGTACCATTAGTTGTCTGTAATACCCTCTCTATAAATGTTTTCACCTACTTTATCTATCTAAGATAGAAAGATATTATTTATTGCAATATTTAAACAACGCTCTGTGTGCATAGATAAAGGAAAGGTACGGCCTTTTGTTCCAGAGGATTCGTAAGAGTCGACTAAAAGACTTCTTGAGATTCCATTGATCTAACTTTTATACGAACTTCTTACACGACGCACTACCAAAGTCATATCACACTACGTAACGTACTCGTACGGTAGTAGGTACGTACTTAGAAAAAGAAAAAATGAAAAATACGCTACTAAAATAACCTAAAAAAATTACACAACATTTTCGCAACGGCTCGTAAATAAATTAAAAACAGAAGGCTGTATATTGTACCGCCCATTGCGAAAACTATTTTTTTTCGGTTTGGTGAAACCGAACTTTTATTCTGTGGCCGGGGCAAAAAACAAAATTGGAGATTAGTCATGGTTACGGTCAACTAGCGTGGCTGTGGCAAGTCCATTAGTTTTCATTTAGAACTTATTTTGGGAATGCGTAGGTCTGTGTAAATAGTTAGATACTAGAACTTACAGTTTTGTTTGAAAGTTGTATAAGGTCACTTTTGCTATCAAACGTATCGTGTAAGTTCAATTAACTAAAGCTGGCACATTCAACACATTCACACAAGTATCTGTGCTCAACATAATGGCTTCCCTACGCCTGATGGAAAGCGGAACAGAAGCCCAAGACGCCGTGACAACGGGCAAGTAACTGGTCAGATACCTGTCAGTTGCCACCCGCCTTGCCGGCCCAACCGTAACCCCCACGAGCTCTGGAAACCCTACTTACCGGCAGGAACATGATCCCGAGGTCATTTGGCTGCGGTATTCTATAGGGTGAAGGTCCTTCTCCGGACGGGCAGCTCAATTCGAGCGTAGATTCGCTATGCCCTTCCTCTCGCAAATGAACGTGTTATGAATACTTTATAAAAAATACTTTGCGGAAAAAGAACCCATATCAATCAAACTATTGTAGGTTCTCGAAACATTTAAACGCTTACGCTATATTGCAACATTTCTGTATCCGAAAAATTCCATACCTTCCAGGTATTTCCTATAAATATCCCTTGTTATACGGAATTCCTTTAGAGCGGAAAGCTTCACGATAATATTGGGGTTGGCCTTCTCAATCCCCATGTCTCGATTAGCAAAGCCTCAAAGATTAATGCACCAAATTTGCGACTATTTGTCACATGGCGCCGGGGAGATGTTAAACTGCCTATTCTTGACGGTGGGCGGTTTTTCCCCGGCTATTTTCGTACGAGGTCAGTGCCGTTTTATTTTTATTTTTTGGTAGTATTAACACTAAACTTAAGCCAACGTTGTTAAGTTAAAAAGGAGACATTTAATTTTATCTATTCTAAAATACTATTTAAGATTTAAATAGAGATTAAATACAGTCGCACATAAAAATTACTTTGGTCAATATTTCCACCTAGGTAGTATACATAAAAAAAGTATTTATAAAACATAAACATTGATGTTTTAATAAATATTTATAACTTTATCGAAACTGTAATTAGAAATTTTATCAATTCTTCCATCAGAATTTACTAAATTAATTTTCAATAAGCAAACTTCTGGAGTTTTAATAAAATAAAATCTACGTACGTGAATACAAACTTTCTTGGCCGATGTTTATTCCCACGCTTATTACACGGGTAACCGGATTAACAATAAAAATAGGTACTCGTAAGTATACCCACTCATGAATAGTCTATTTCAGTACCGTTTTTAATCTATGATCAACGTTGTAAGGCGTAATTTCATCATACCTTTACAGGCGTTCCACTGTTTCCAATATTTTAAGGTACCTATGCGAGCTATTCTAACGCGATTAATATTATACACCTTTTATCTTGGGCCGAACATTTTCTCCGTGAAATTTCTTATTTTAATTCAATTTTTTTTTTACTTGGACACTTTAATATATCTTGCGTACTTGGCTAGTCTCGTTGGTAATTGACGGCTATGGCCATAAATAGATCAGAAGAGTACGATTTATTATTACCTATCTAAGACTTTGATAACTGTGCAAACGTATTATTAGGATGTTCTCAGGCCTGATGGAGTGACGATTTGCGCAAGGAGACTGCCAAGTGCTGCATGCGAGATGCCCAGAATCAAGCAAAGTAGAGAACAATAGTAGAAGAAACCTATGTGCAGCAGTGTACTGCGAGAGGTTGATGAAGAACATGATAATTGATGATCTAAGACTTTTGATTTTCTTCTTTCTTTGTTTATCATTATTACACTAACATTGATCCACCTTAGGACTAAGCGCTTCGACCATGTTTTCCCCATCCTAGTAATTCTACGAGTCAGATTTGGCTCTGTGTCAAATAAATTTTACGAGAATAGCACCATTCGCATATTCCGGGTCGACCTCGTAAGATCTCACGCTCCTATTAACAAAGCGCCAAAGTTACGACTAGGCCATTCGTTACTGAAGTCTAGGATGAGCCTAGGAATGTTAAATCTGTTGTCTGGAACAAGGGAAAACCTTACATAAAGACCAGGTAGTAAGTGTCAAATATCTGGAGCATTTTTTTACGAGTAGCGGAGGATGAGCAAATGTACACCGCCCATGGACTTCTTTTGAAACTTAGGGGTACATTTTATGCCAGACGGGTTGAGAACCTGTCTTGATAAGTGATTATCTCCACAGGATCTGAAAATCCTTGCTATACTTGCTATTACAGAATTTGCATAAACTACTTAATACAGACATATATTACAGACATTCATGATGGGCAAGATAGAGGGAAAAAGACGTGCAGGGCGACGGAGAAAATCATGGTTGCGGAACATCAGAGAGTGGACGGGAATTGCGACGGTTGCCCAGCTGTTCCGGCTCGCGCAGGACAAGGCTAGCTATGCAGAGATGACTGCCAACTTCATTGATTGGAGAGGCACTTGAAGAAGAAGACTTAATACAGACGGCCACACATTAGCACAGGCTTCCACTTCTATATTCTATAGGAAAAGTTTACAGATACCACATCAATTATGTCAATGTATGTCAATTCCTAGATAAAGAAGGAAAGAAAAGGAAGAAAAAGCTCGCTTAAGAAGTATCTGTCATAATTTTTATGGCGTTAAATCCTTTTCATTAATAGAAAGTAAAATTGCCTCATTAATTTACCAATCTTGGAATATTATGTAACCGCAAAGTTATAAGTGGACAATTCGTCACGAAACGTTTGAGGTTTTAAGATTTGTCGCGTTGAATGCTGCCTGTAACTAATAGCCTAACTTCATTGTCGCATAATGGTTATAAAAAAAGCTTTATCCAGCTTTTTCGCTTTTTTATTGAAAACTACATTCTTTGTTACATATCGCTTGTTATAAAGTTTCTTTTAATAATGTGCCTTGGAGAACTAGGACGATTTGGGTACTGAGTTAGGTTCTGTAGCAGATTCTTATTTATTTTTATCTATGGAAAATATTTCTATGGAAAATATTTTCGTAATTATTTGTACAAATATCTTGTTAATTCATAACGAATATTTTTATGGACTAATTTACCAGTAATTGTGTTAAGTTTAAAACAACCAAAATGTATTTTTTACATTATACATTTAGCAAATCACTAACAAACAGCAGTTCTTTTCGCCTTTCAATGTGCCAAATAATATTTTTGATTCATGACTTCAGATATCACTTAGAAACAATAATGAAATGTGATGTGAATCTCTTTAAATGTTTGGAAATGCTCATTTATGTACATTAGAAGTTTTCTCAAAATTGATAGACTTTTTAGCCATTTCGAGCCGAGTACCATTGTCGTTTTGCTACCAAAAACATTACGTTAATTCGCTTTGAGAATGACTTTTCTGAAAGGCGGCTAATGTCCTAATTTCATACAGCGCCGCCTAGACACAGAGAAACTAGCTTTTTTGTAGCCCTCATTAGCGCAGAGTGGGCTGTTTACAGCGGGCGTTATAATAACATCGTTATGCCAAGGACTGCTTGACCTGTCAAGCTATAGGTCACAGCAATTACTGATCCGTACACCCGTACAAACAATACTTTTTTTTGTAAGAGTCTGCAGACGAGCAAAAGTGTAAGCAGTCAACACTGTCCATTGAAACTAAATAGGAGATTAAAGAACAAGACATCAATGACATCAAAACTTATCTTAGTATGCATGCATTCATAACAACATGTAGGTAATTAACATTTGATTTCACATGCCACTGTATGGCTAAATCGACGAACGAAATTTTAACCTGACACCTCATGTAAGTACTCTGTTTGTTGTGAAATAAATATCTTTATCTTATCTTATCTAATGCATTCAATATTCTTGTTCTTTCCTCTCTCATTATTTAGTAGGTACTTAACTATATCCAATCATCTTTAATAGTCATACAGTCACATTATCTACGCACTACACACCATATTTCATTTCACACGAAAATCCTAGTTATAAACTGACCAATAGGAATTGTACAGCAAACGTTGAACCCCGGCTATTATCTATGACAATAAAGGTTTACGAAAGGATGCATAAATAAACCTTTATTCGATTTTGTTCCATTTCATTGTGTCAACGGCATCGAATAGAGAGTTTTTTAAAAACAATGGTAGCACCAGCAACCAGCATGTCGCGTAAACATTACATCCAACGAATACAAAAGATCGTTCAATCGTGATAGCTTTCCTCGCGTGAATCAAGTGACATATTTCATTCGCAACGGTTACTCGTATTTTTTCCATTGAAGCAGACAGCGTTAACGCTTCGTGGCGGGAAAATAAGTGAAATGAACGGCGCGCGACGCCATGTTTGATGTTATGTCATCTGTCACTTGTGAAAAAAGAACGCGGTAAAAACGGAAATATTAAAAAGTGTTAATAGATAAGAAAAATATTGGATGTGAAGTTAGAGTATACAAAAAGTTTAATATGTAAATATATATATCTACAAACAGATGGCGAGTATCTAAACGGTAAGTAAGAGTTTTAACTTTCATAGTCCTTACCGCCAAACTGTGGAATTTTCTGCCGGGCTCTGTGCTTCCCGAGAAATTATATCTATCTATTCTGCCGGTGCTCGAAGCGAGAATGAAACTGTTTTTGCTGGGTGAGCGCGCTCCATCGCAAATAAAGTAAGGCAAATTACGGTCAAGTGCAAAAACGCATCGAAAAAACGTTTTAGCCGGAATTTCAAAAAGAGAATAAAATACACAATATTCCATTTTTTAAATTCCAGCTACCATGGATCAGTTTAAAAAACATTTAGGTGTATTTGCAGTTTTATTATGATAAAAGAACGCGATGAATAACTATTTCAGCTTAACCCGAGTCGAGTCGGGCTGTGACGTCACAAAATGGCGACTTTTGTCCAGATTTTACTACAGGCGACCTTTGAACAAAAGAGAATGAGTTTTATATTACGTTACGACTTAATATTTTCTGTAAAGGCTTCCTATTCAGACTGAAAATATTGCACTAAGAGCGTAGAAATGAGGGATTATTTTAGAAACTTTTAATTTTTATAGACGTTATCTCATGTAGGGCAATGATTAAACCCTGAAGTGCATTTAATGCCACTCTAAAGGCCACCAATAGTGACTTATAAAGCTATTAACCCTTCCACATTTTACATAAGATAATCAAATTCATCTTCTAAATGCATTTGAATACTCGTAGGTATGTATAGAATCATACACATCTATTGTGTATTGTTTAGCGACAAAGTTTAGGTAAGTATTATAAAATTTATAATACACTTGCTACCCACCCCGGCGGGTGTATTATGTGTAGGTAGGTACTCATCATCAGCCCATTGCAATCCACTGCTGGACATAGGCCTCTCCAGTTTCACCACTTAGGGCAAACATCTGGATGATATACCCATAATCGCCACGCTGGGCAGGGCGTAACTTCTCGCTCCGGTGACGCTGCTGCCCGTCATCTGTCTGTGGTATTTAGAGATGAAACAATTACAATAGTTGTTGAAGCTCTCTTCCGGCTAATTAAAGCGTTCGATTCGCCTACTGGCTGATTGCTTCTGAATTGCACACTTCGTTAGTGACCTAGTGACGTAACACAAATTATACAGTGTCTGTATTATGTGGCAATAAATAGGACAACTGGTTTCCAAGACTTTTGTCTACCTAGACTGTGTTTTGTTTATTTTATTTTGCACCAAAAAATGGTATTCTACCATTGTTAGAGATTACCAAAAATATTTCAATCCGGCTCGAAGGACCATTGCAAATGAAGGTCAGTAATTGATTTTCTACTATAGGTGTGTTGAATGTTGTGGATGTTTTATATTCAATTTTGTTAAACGACAAAGAGAAAGCCGGTGAGGTTATTTGATAGAAGCGTACACTTCAGCATATATATAAATACTGCAATACCAGGGCAGTTACAGGTGTGTTGCGGGCTCTTGAGAAATTTGTTGGCTCACCTTTTGATCTCTAAGTCATATCCATGCCAAAAAGTCGCAGCTTTTGAACTGCTAAGTTTCAACATTCAGTTTTGACGAAACATACTTATATAACTTACAGCAATAAGTCTTTACAACTTTTTACTTTCATGTCATAATATCCAGCAAAGTTTGTTCGTCATAAGCGGAGTTTGCGTAATAACTGCAGCGTAGAAGGGTAAGGCGAAAGGGTAATTAGGCGACATAGCTCTGCACCTGTGGAAATTGCTTTCGTCAATTAAGAAAAATTCCAGCAGTTTACAGCTTTCACACTTATTTTACTGAAGCTGTTTTAGAAAAAATCTAGAAGTTCTACGTTATTCCTTTAGAGGGTTATTTACTCGTTATTCTTTAGTTTTTAGCTTTTGCTTCAGAGCCCGAGATTCGTTGTGGCCAATATCAGATCCGAACATATCTAGTCCTCAACTGATTGTGTACCTACTTAGGTATAGCTCAGTAAAAGAAATCCTTATTTTTCACCGACTTAAAAAAAAGAGGAGTTTCTCAATCAATCAACAGCCTTGGTCCGTCCACTGCTGAACGTAGGCCTCCTTTAATTTGCGCCACATTTCTCTATCCCGGGCTTGTCCCATCCAGCAACTGCCAGCAGTTCGTCATTTCGTTAGGTCGTCCGTCCCATGGAATGCGTTGCGGGGCGTCCTAAACTACGTTTATCAACAACTGATGTATTGGTATGATGTATTGTTATGATTTTTTTGCCACCTTGGGCCACACAGCCCATTAATCCCAAACTAGACTTTAGTTAGTACTAGACAACTGATAGGTAGATATTCTTTATTGCACACGAACTAGTCAATTTAAAACTAGATACAAAGACATAATCGTAGTACAAATTAGGCGGCCTTATCGCTTAGGTATATACCTACTTATTTATTAGTTCTTTTTAAACCCCATTTAAGTAGCATCTGAAAACACACTCCATCATGATTATACTGATATTGACTCCTTACCATAACACTATCATCGTTACATAACGTAGTATTTGTTTCGTTAACGACACTCCACAAAGCGTTAAAATGTAACAGCCCTGGACATATGAGTCTGCGTCTTTGAGTGGCTATTAAGAAACGGAATCGACGAAACGTGTCCCTTGGAGGGAAGGCGTCGGAGCTTAATACTGCGAATGTTAACATAATGGCCGAGTTTTGTAACATAAGTGGCGCCTGGAGCAATTAGAGACTGAATGCTGGAGATAACAACTCAGATATAAGGGTAAGACGTTGTTGTGGTTTTTGGATGAAATTCGTAAGTAGTTAACATCTACTGTAAAATAAATCAACTATCTATGTTTTAGGCAACAACATGTAATGTTCTTATTTGTATTTAACCTTAAGCTTGCCTAATTTGTGAAGGAAAATAAACATAATTTTGAATTTGAATTTTTTTTAAAAATAAAAATGAATTGATGTTCGTTAATTTGATTAAAACTCGAGAACGGCTGGGCCGATTGAGCTGATTTTGGTTTTAAAATGTTTGTCGTAGTCCAGAGTAGGTATAAAAGATTTAAAATAATGGGCGGTACGAAGTCTGCCGGGCCAGCTAGTTAAAAATATTTGTGAAAGAAGATGAATTTTTCCCATTGATTTTGCATTAATTGTAGTTGTGATTTCTCTATTTTCCTAACATTCCCTTAGTAGTCGTCTACCACACCCGCGGATGCGGTTACCAATTATTCTAAATTCGGAAATCCACAGAACACGTTAATCTGTTGGTTTTACGTCTGATCTCACTATCGTCCCTTCGGATTATTAGAGGCACAAAACACAGAATGCGTCCGGTGCGGGCGGTACGCGCATTCTACGTGGTCGTCGGCATAGGTGGGCACAGTTAATCAAAAAGTTAACTCCGTTGATCGCTAATTCGTTAATTAGAAACTTAACTTCGATAATTTTAAAGCGTTAAATTCTCGAAAAATTAACGCAAGTTAACAGTTAACAAGAAAAAATTTATGCTGCTTTTGAACTAAGAAAAAAGGTAAATAAAATAAAAAACAGTCAAAGCGCATAAATATATAATGGAAATGTCCAATGTTACATGGTAGGAATTAATTAATGCTGCTAAAGAACCGATAAATCGATTTAAATTGAAAGGTCTTGCCGACGACTCGTCGGCACCCCGCGCCGCTGTTGTCGAGAAGAGCTTCACACAAATCTATGAACTTGATCAAGACGCGCGTGCCGTCGATCACTCTGGCCGCTGGCGTCCAAACCGCGGCCTTAAGCTGAGCTGAGTAGGACAGTATTTCCTAAACGAATTTCGGACCGCTGGCGTCCAGAACGCGGCCTAACAAAATGCCACATCCCTGGACATGAATCTTCGCGCCTAATGTGGCTATTATGAAACGGAATCGACGAAACGTGCCGCCAACGGGACCGTCGCAGCCTGAATCTTAACATAATAACCGTGTTTTGCGACATAAGCTGTATTTAGAGCAATTTAAGACAAGGCAACTAGTTAATTACGGACATTGGGTCATTTACACCCACTTTTAACAACAGTCTACAAATCTAAATGTACCTTAAGCTGCATTTAGGGGACGCGTTGATGGTTATAAATAGATAATGAATGGGTAATAAGTGGTCCCTTAAATTGTGTTTAGAAGGCGGTTCTGCGTAGTTAAAGAAGCTCTTAATGTAAATGTACCTACCAGTTGCTCAGGGTTTACGATTGTCCCTGGTAAAAAAAAGGGTTCGCCATGATAAAAATAGCGCGTAGGGCATTGTATTGCATTTGTGCGGATATAAATATGACAGCCTTGTTAGTCTTACGGTCGCTGAAATTTAGAGTATAAATAAATAATAAGCGCACGTTGTTTACGGTGTGAATAAAAATGTATGTAGTTGTAAAAAAGCGTTAATAAAACAAGTGTTGTACGCTTGTCATCTGAGCAATACCCTTCTGGATTTCCTGATAGATCATCAGTTACATCCCCGGAATCTAAATTAAATTAAATTAAATTATCTTTATTTCCAAATAAATTTTACAATAAACACTAAATTCTAACGGTCTCTGCACTAAGCCAAGCTTGTAACGCAGTGGCCAAATTTTGGGTAATCTGTAGGTTAACATACCCGTACATCGCAAAGCACGTGTGCGTTGCGTGTGAAATTCGGTCAGCAGACCAATGTAATTTCCTACATTTTTTTAAACATCCCCATGAAAGGTACTGTAGGTACTAAGTTGAGCGTTAACATAACGACTGTGTTTTGTAACATAAACGACGCCAGCGGCAATTAGAGACTGGGAAGCTGCGAGATAACAAAGCAGAAATTAGGTTAGGGGAGCATGTTCATTCGAAATTACTTTTGAAGACATTCAACGCGCTTTTGTTTTTAGGAAATGTCGGTTGGAATAGTTCCGGTGACATAATTTTTTAACGTTGTGTTCCATTTTAGAGTCGAGTATGTGTATAAATCGTTTTGTGGTTCATTATCATCAACATCATTCATATAGGTATTTCTAGTTGCTTGCTACTTTTTTTCTAAAGGGGAATACCTACATTAGGTACCGTCATGCAACCTCCGGGGGAGGTGACATAGTGTATGGGACTAAAACCTCCCAAAATGGGCGGGTATACCCACTAAACCCCCCCTTTTTTTTGTATTACCGGGGAACATGCATTTAGGCATTCCCGCTGCTTGGGGGAGCAGCGGGGTATGTGGGACTCATCCCGCCCCGAAGATGGAAGTGAGGCAGGAAATACCCACTAAAAACCCCGGCCCCTTCGTCATGCGCCTTAAAGGTGGTGTCGAGGGTCCTATGAGTATGTACACCAAGACATCACCGGCGCGGCCTGGTCATGACAGGCCCCAACAGGCTTCTCCCTTTAGGGGGGAGTCATGGGAGTGGTCCGAAGGGTGAGCCCACTCCCATCCGACGAAGACGGGGGTCCGTGCAATGCCGGCGGCGGTGCCCCCGCACCACCTAACCCACTAAAGCGAATACGAACGTAAGCGATTTTTCGATACGAATAGATTTTCACGATTGTCTGTACGGATAATAGACGTAAAAAGGTCACAGAGACCACAGAATCCCGGCAATTTTTTCGTCATTACGTATAAGGCGTTATACGTCTACGTATGAGTAAACTATACGATATGTGTTCTACTCTCATTTAAAAATAGTTAGGCAAATTTGACAGAATCTGTCAAAGGTTATGGTTAGTAATTGAGGTTAGGATGCTGTATGGAAAAATAATAAATAACCCAAGACATGCCACGCTGGGCCACACATCGCCATCTAGCCGAAGCTTGTACTATGGGTACTAGACAACTGATAAACTTACTTAGACACATTTTTAAAAATAAATACATACCTATTATACATACTTAGTAAATATCCAGACCAATGCAAAAAGGCATGTTCATGAACACAAATTTTTGTACTGTGTGGGAATTGAGCCCATGATCCTAGGCCCAGAACGCAGAGGTCACTCTACTAAATGAGCCATCGAGCCAGTCAAACTCATTTTATGATTACCTATTTGAGCGACGGCTGAATATACTTTTTGGCGTTAAAAGGCTTCTTTCAGTTCAAACATGGCGATGGTAATTGGCAAGAAAATACAAACAGATAACGAACTAAGCTTACCTATACGCATAAGAGAACCCATTAGGCTGTGCCAATAAAGATAGATCAAAGAGTACAGTCCTTTTCTATAAATAAAGTTAAAGAAAATCATTTTGCCCAGTCTCCAAATATTTTTCCTTTTGCAAAGGAATATTGCTCTCGAATCTTAGTAGGTAACACGAAGACCCAATATTCAACTCCGGATGTTATACCGCGTAGGTGGTAAATAATATCATAAATAATAATCTAACGGGAATCGCCGATATCCACAGAGATTTGGAACTCAGATTTTCACCAAAACTCGCCGTAGCCAACACGCGATAGATTACGAAACAGAACACTATTTTTCAATTCCTATAATATAATTATAATTCAATTAATATATGAAATACTAGCTGTGCCAGCGGCGTCGCACGCGAGGATATTGGGTTTAAAAAATGACCGACTTCTATAAAATAAATAAATATAAATATCAGACAACAACACATACATTGCTCCGATCCCAAAGTAAGTAGCTTAAGCACTTGTGTTATGGGTATCAGAACAACGAAGGTACCACAAATGAATTTGTACTTAAATACAAATATAAACACCCAGACACGGAACAAACACAAGTGTTTATCACACGAATGTGGAAATCGAACCCACCACCCCAAAAAGAGGCCAAAATTTTAAGTTAGACCTCTAGCAAGCATTCTTTTTCGGTCTCCCACTTTCTCTATATCCTTCCACATTCATACTCAATACTCGCCTCGTTACATGCCTTTCTCCTTGTAGATAATATTATTAGAAACCAAAAGCGGAGATTTGAAATGAAATATTTTGTCAGCAAACGCCGCGGGCGCGGGAGGAAACCGCACCGTGAGTTATTATTCATAAATCCATCCGGAACACCGCTTCGGAAGAGAGAACTGAGCATTGCCGAGATGTCTCCGCAAGAAAATTACTATTTGGAACTGTGAATTAAGATAATTATTTTAAGACACCTAGTAAATAATTCCCCACTTTCCCACTTCCAAAATAAATATGACTTTTTTTATAGTAGCTCGACATAATGGCTTCCCTACGTCTGATGGAAAGCGAAAGAGAAGCCCAAGTCGCTGTGACAACTGGCAAGTGAAGCCCTAGTCGCTGTGACACTGCAAAGATAGGTCTTTGCCGCGCGTTGAAATGTGGACTTCATTGTCAGCACTTGTGTTTCCTCCTTCATTTACCTTTAAACAGAGTGTGAAGAAGCACCTTATGGGCCGGCATTACATGCCCGCTGTCGCAACGACTTGAGCTTCTCTTTCGCTTTCCATTAAGCGCAGGGAGGCCATTATGCCGTTCTACTATAAAAAAAATCGAGTACCTCGTATTTAATACGTGAAGAGAAATGTGGGCTGACAGGTGAAGTCTGTAAGCGGATGATATAAGTAAAAGTGCGTAAGCGTTGAGGAGGAGAATAATAAACGGGTCGTTTCCTTGTAGTGCACTCTTCGTGTTTTGGTATAGATGTAGGTATGGTAGATGGTAGAAGTTAATGTAGTAGAGTATGTATTGAAAACAGCTGATCAAAAATTTTTACTATCGACGATAATGTATATTGCTGTCCACTGCTGAACGTAGGCCTCCCCTCAGAAGATTCAGAATGCTAACCATTCCGATCTTGTGCAATGTGCATACACTCTCAAACAGCCATCTTTCTTATGTCATCGTCCCACAACGTGTTGAAAGGCATCCTACACTTCGCTAATATAAGTTCATTAAAACAATTTAACTGTAAATAACACAAGCAAACAGTTTTAGTTTTAATCGTTGAGACGCTAGGTACTTTTGTGTTTTTAATTATTGTTTTTATTTGACCATTAAAAGGTGCATAAGCGGTGCTGTTAACCCTTTGAATAACTATATAAAAACTTTCGTTTAAATGTCCATGTTACGACTGTTGTTGTTCGTAGTACCCGCAACTTTTGTTGTGTTATAAACTCTATCACTGGTCTTAGTTAAAATACTCGGTATTTATTAAAGTTTAGCGTTTTAAGTGTTGTTTTAACTTTTAACGGTGTGACCGTAGATTGGAGTAGGTACTAGCGAACCGCCCTCGCCTCGCTTCAGGTATTTTAGATAAACGCCAATTAATACGTATTTATATTCAGTAACAATAAAAGAACGACTTCATATTAGTTATTTATTTAGTTGACATTTAGGTTGCTATGGTAACGTTTTCGATACACGTCAGTTTGTAAGAAAGTTTTTCACACCGTTACATTATTAAAGTTTTAGCACGGATCGCTAACTTTTTTGTAATTATTATATATTCCACCTATTCATAATATATACGCCTATATTCACCGGGGATAGTGTAGCTTTCCGTCAGTGAGAGAATTATTCATTTCGGTCCAGTAGTTTCGGAGCAATGACAATTCGTGTCAAACAGACAATCAAATCTTTCCCCTTTAAACTATTAGTGTAATTAATTTTTAAATATTCTTTTTCTGTAATAATTATTATTATATTTATGGGATGGTGGTTTCGGAGATGTAAGAGAGCGGCCTATCATCTTTACGCTCCAAGCCAACCACACCTGCCCGTGGTGCATCCTGCCGAATAACAAACGAGGCGCTGGCAACCGACCGGAGGCGATACAACCATCACAATGAAGGCGTAGCTAAATACCTCAGACCGATGACGGGCAGCAGCGTTACCGGAGCGAGAAACTACGCCCTGCGATCGCCAACCCAGCGTAGTGATTATAGGTGTATCCTCCAGATGTTTGCGCTAAGTGGCCAACAACTGGAAATGCCTATGTTCAGCAGTGGACTGCAATAGACTGATGATGATGATTCTGTTTATATATCGTTGATATTGTATTCTCTATTTCTGTTAAATTACGCTTGACTATTTCGTATCGAGGTGTAAGTTTCCGCGCGGTGACTGTGGCCTACCCGTGATAATAAGGTTGACCCTTCTGGCTGGCGACCATCGTATACCTACTAATCGAAACAACCGCAAAATGACTTCGGTCGTATTTTGGAATCTGTCGATGTTTAGCCAGAAATTACTTACAGAACAAGACTAAGGTAACTTCTCCTTTGCCGTAGCGACTTGGGCCCTTCTTTTTCCTTTCCATCAGGGAACGGTAGGCCCCTTTACCGTGCTACTATAAAAAAAGGCCATAAATTGCTGAAGTGACAACTCTTGCAATAAGGTATCCTTTTTTTCACAAAGTCTGTGCTCCACTGAATTTTAACTGCCGTTAAGCGTACGGCAGCCTCGTTTTATGTTCACGTAAATGCTGTTAGAATACCTAATATGAATATGCGATGTGAAGATGACAAAAAGTACTTTTTAAATTTTTGAAAAATTAGTTTATATGAAAAAAAATGCTCTATAGCAATAGACCAGTGGCGAAAGAGAAGCCTAGACAAACAAGTGAACAAAAACCTATCTTTGTAGCGCGTTAAAATGTGGCGTGTGAATGCCTAATAGTGATAAAAAATAATTTAAAATAAATAAAATAAAATAATTTATTTCTGCAAATAGATTCACGAGTAATACTTTTGTACGTCAAACTTTTTTTCCTTCTAGCACTTGGACGTGATAAGGATGAGGCCTGATGAGAAGAAGTTAATTATTTACTTACTACGTGTTACCAAAGTAATTTAACTTCAAAATTCAAAACTATCCCACGATTAGTTCTTTAGTTAAAAGAGAACGCAACTCATGGAACGTGGTAAATGTTAAGTCGCATTGTGACAAATACTCCTTAGCAAACAAAAATCTAGCACAACCTGTTTTTACAACACCATCATCATTTAACATTTCATAAAAGGCGCAAAATTGAAAGTTGGCCGGCGCCCCGGTGATTAAAATCCATAAAAAAAGGTGAGGCCGCGACCGCACAGGTGTGAAATACAAAAACATCACGTGGCTAAAGCCTGTTACATTTTATAATTAGTCCCACAGATCGGAGTCGCATTCAGAGTTAGAACAAAAGACGCCACATCGCTGCGTTACGCTACGAACCGGAACTTAAGACTTAGATAAATCAAACGACTCAAAAAATCTTATTAAGACTGAACAAACTGACAAGACTTAAAGAGCATTAAATAAAATTAAAGGGTCGGCATGGCGCATCCGATGCCCCTGGTTCAGCAGTTATCCATAGCCTGCGGAGACTGCTCACCATCAGGCGGACCATCAGCTATTTTGACAATTTTTTGTATAAAAAAAAAACTCCAGGCTCTGGACTTAGAAGACTAGTTAGTCGTGCGCGAGTTCCAGAAAAGAACTCGTAGTCGCAA
The DNA here is from genome assembly GCA_031163375.1 of Conogethes punctiferalis. Lineage (NCBI taxonomy): Eukaryota > Metazoa > Arthropoda > Insecta > Lepidoptera > Crambidae > Conogethes > Conogethes punctiferalis. The sequence continues at coordinate 14,840,175 of CM062084.1, forward strand.
AATTAGGACTAAAAACTCGATTCTTTTGCATCAAGACTAGATTGTTACACTATGCAAGAGTGCTACGACCGTTTGATGCGGCTACAAATGCTACGATACTTTGTACTGCTACGAAATGTTGATACGAGCTACAATCGTAGATGAGGGTAAAATATTTCTGACATCTTGGTATGAAGAATGAACAAAGTAAAATTCGCTTGTTTATCAAAGTATTTTTTTTCTATAGGGTGTTGTTTTGCTTAATTGTAAAAGTTTCAAGATTATGGCAGTTTAAGTCAAATGTGCACTAAATTAAATGCGCATTGGCAAAAGTTATATTAAATTTATTAAAATGTTAAGCAGCTCAAGGCTTTACTGTAACGTACAAAAGAAAATGAAAATTCTTGGAAACAATATCACTTTCCTAGCATGGAAGATTCACGTGTTATAAAGTCAGCAAAAAAAATGTTGTGAAAAATGTCAGGGGCTATAGATATGAAAAATATGTTTGCATTTTATGTTTATGTTTGCATGTAATAAATACGAAAGAATATATGTTAAAATTTAGTCACCATTAGATATTGCGATACTGGCCTGCGAGCCTAGCCTAGCCTTATTATAATTTTTACCCAAATGTTAGTTAAGCATTAAATAACGTGCATTTTAAAGTTATTAGTAAAAGATACATGTCCAAGACTGTTAATATTTACCTATTAAAAAGAATCTCAATTCCATAAACTCAATTCTCAAACTTATGCTAACCCCTTATTAAAAATTTAATGACTATTTAAAACATTAGCAACTCTATGGCGACCTGCCCATGACCCAACAGTTGTAAAGCAAAATAAACGCTACACGAGTCATTTAAATTTATAACACGACTTTTTGTCCCTTTCCTCGTTAACCCTTTGTTGGCACCATACTGCTGGGCTGTGACGCCGGGCGCTGTAGTGTTAGCGCATATGAGATTATGCTTAAACACATTGTACCGTAAAGGGAATTTAATATGAACACTGTAATTCCGCTCTGCATAACAAGTAGTTTGCGTTTTATAATGAGCTGTGATAGGGATCATTATTTTCGTTTTTTGAGGCCAGTGTGTAAAATGGGTGATTTTGCCTGAGAAGCTGACAAAACAAGAAGCCCTTTTTTATAGTAGCTCGACATCATGGCTTCCCTACGCTTAATGCAAAGCGAAATAGAAGCCATAGTCGCTGTGACAACGGGCAAGTAACTGGTCAGTTACCTATCAGTTGCCACCGTCATGCCGGCCTAACCCAAATCCCCACGAGCTCCGGAAACCCTACTTACCGATAGAAACACAACCGGGAAGTCATTTGGCTGAGGTATTCTATAGGACCCCCGGACGGGCGGCTCAATTTGAGAGAAGATTCGCTATGCCCTACCTCTCTTAAAATCGACTATTTTGTGACATACACGGGTAGATATGTGTATCTTTTCTTGACTTTCTTTATGTTGACAGAAAAGCATTATAGTATGTAAGCTAAGTCATCACATTTTTTTAACCCCACCTAAAACCGTTCACCTTTCCACCATTCGCCCGCAATAAATATTCTCATCAATAAATAACGTCTATCACAATAACGATACGATATCAATAAAGCAACAAAGGTGTTCCTAAAACATTCCTGACACAAAAGATACGCGAAAGAGGATACGACGGAAGAAGATTGATTCTGACAGCCGCTGAGGTATGCGTGATTGTGTACAGACGACCACACATCCACCTACCCTATGTAGCAAATATCTGCAAACAATTTGCAGCTAAGTGTCCAATACATAGAGTTCTTTATCGGTCTAATTTTTGTGTATTGCGTTACTTGTTGTGGCATATGTACGAGGTTATGCGATGTGCCTTGATTTTTTATCGGCTTATGTCGTTGTGTGCTACCAAAAAATGGTACATTGTGTCGGAAGATTGAAGAGTTAGGATGGTTGAATTAAGATTCGCCTGATGACATCGTTGAGTGGATTAATGCCCTTCAAAGGACATGAGAAATATTTCAAGATGGATTGATGTAGAATCCTGATCACTCACAAAGGATACGGAAATGTTTACGTCCTCAATATTGTTTGGTCCTTCGAGCCGGATTAACCCAACAATATTAAATCCACGGATACCCTTCATTACTTATACTATAATATCAACGGTACCTACTTATATATCTATTGGAACTCGCATAAATTTATGTTTACTGTCTAAAGGTCACTACAAAGTACAAGATTACTTAGATGACAATATCACACGGGCATGATAGTCTGGTCGCTTACGCTAATTAAAATTATATTATTTAGTTTAAAAGTACTAAAAATATTTATTTAGTTTATTTACGGGTGATGGCAAAGGGAGGTATAATTATGATTCTAGGTATAGTAGATAAAGTAGCTAAATACCAGAGGCCGATGACGGGCAGCAGCGTCACCGGAGCAAGAAGCTACGCCCTGCGATCGCCAACCCGCTTGCCCAGCGTGGCGATTATGGGTATATCCTCCAGAAGTTTGCCCTAGGTGGCGAACAGCTGGAGAGGCATGTCCAGCAGTGGACTGCAACAGGCTGATGATGATGATGATGTACTTAAAGTAAACAACCGAGAAAAGGTTCTGTTGAATTGCAATCCTGATAATACTTAACATTGGCATGTGAAAGATAAATTACATTTTCTCGTAAAAGAAAAATGGAGTAGTACGTGCACCTTGTGAGACGTCTGAGAAGACTCGTGATTTCTTTGGGGATTAGATCGTGTATTCTAAGCCGATATTCCCGGTGGAAATGACTGTATGATTATATTTCATCTTACTTTTTTACTTTTTATGATAAAATTAAGAAGTTTTATATATAACTAGCGACCCACCCTCCCTACGGGTAGCACACGACTGCATCATCACAATAAGAAACCTCTAAAAATATCAGTGTTTTAATGTTTTTCTACTATAATAAGCATGTATTATACATATGTAATGGAGCGGCCTATCATCATTTCGCTCCAAGCCAACCTCGCCTGCCCGTGGTGCATCCTGCCGAATAGCAAACGAGGCGCTGGCAATCGACTGGTCGCGGTATAACCATCACAATTAAAGGCGTAGCTAAATACCACAGACCGATGTCGGGCAGCAGCGGCACCGGAGCGAGAAGCCCGCCTGTCCATCGTGGCGATTATGGGTATATCCTCTAGATGTGTGCCCTAAATGTCGAACAACTGGAGAGGCCTATGTCTAGCAGTGGACTGCAATGGGCCGATGATGATGATGATGTCACCCACCGGAAGAAATGGGCACTGATTTATATTATTTTCCGTCACTGTAACGAATATTATTCACTATGCTAATTAAATAAATAACCCAAGACATGCCACGCTGGGCCACACAGCGCCATCTAGCCCCAAACTAAGCCGAAGCTTGTACTATGGGTACTAGACAACTGATAAACCTACTTAGATACATTTTTTTTTGTAAATAAATACATATTATACATAGAAAACACCCACTATGCTATAGTATGATTGTGTCACTCTATCGCACAATATTAAAAGCAACAGTATAGTGTATGTTACGATGACACAGTTCCTGTAGTTGTTACCTATCTAGGAAGCTACGATTTCTAAAGCCCCCTGCCATTAAACTTTATCTTATCTTACAAGCAATTTCTTGGCGACTTTTCGCTTACACAGTACGTTACGTACTCTTATATTTTATAAGCAAGTATTGACAATAATAGTCTTCTGACAGCATTTCATCCAAAACTTCTAGGAAACCATTTCCTGCTTTTTCACTCTTATAATCCGATGGAACCATAGTACACGAGCGGAGAGAGATCAGGGCCCCTACCACCAAAATCAAAAACGATCGTTCGTTGAACAGATCGTTCGTTTATTCGAACACGGGAGGGACAAATGAGAGGGGTTTATGGTGCAAAAGTATGCGATCCGTTCAACGATGGATCGTTTTCGATTTTGGTGGTAGAGGCGCAGGCTTAGGATCTACGATTTAACGTGCTTTCCGATGCATGGGACTATATATATGGGTGGATATGAGCCTCGGAGCTACAATTGAATGAGGGTAAGCTAACATAACATAAAACAATTGTAATAATACCGGTATAAAAATCACCAATTTGGTTATTGTACTAATTAATCAATAGTCTGAATGTTATTGAAACAATATGCCCGATATTTCTTTAGAAATTCCTAGACTGACAGTAAAGTGGCATTTTTACATATTGAAACAGAGAAAACACTTGTTTTTCTCGAATGCCAAAGGTTAAACACGATAAAGACAGTGTTTTGTTATCGTAGGTACTAAAAGTAAAAAAAAAATCAACTCTAATCAGAAAGTCTCATGGAAATAGGCTTTGTGAATAACCTCTCTGATTTTTTAAAATTTGATCTACTAAATTATAGTTACAAAGCCAGATAGGTTTTTCTTATTTACCAAAAACGGAGATATTTATCAGGAAAAATATACCTACCTAGTTGTTTCCAATGTTTTGTAGCATTTGTCCTAATTCGTAATCATAATATTTCCCAATTCGTAACTACAATAACTGTCTCAATCCAATCTAGATGGTAGATAATAATGATTTAGGTAATCCGTTTGTTTATCTTTCTGGAAGAAATTTGTAAGCCGGTCTGCGTTTTAGGGCTTATCAGATCGTTTTCGGTCTTTTGTCCGCTCGAGGAGGCGTAACGAAGTGCCCTCGCCACAATATATACTTGTAAAGGTACGATCACATGTGCACACCACGCATCAAGTTATCTTGATTTGTCAAAATATTTTAATGAATCTTGGCTACAAAGTTGAAAATCGTTTTGTAACCCGGTTAATTAGTTTTGAATAGGGGTAAGGTTACATTAATTCGCAATAAGCTCAAATTTGGCATGAGTGGTGGGGCCACTATTACAAACAATTCTATTTATACAAAGGTCTATTTTGCCTATGCCCTCCCGGCACGACGTCACAGACCCCATGTGTTCAAAGACATGACGTGTCGTCGTCTTTCTCAAGGTTGTTGATCGGAGCGCACGGGAGCACCATCCCCAAAAAGCGCGCCACAACGCCAAAGGCTCCTTAAGTTGCCTTTTACGACAGTCAGGGATTCCTCCGTAGTGTACTTACGTCCCATACCGCACAGCGCAAATGTCTCTAGCCTGCATTAGCCCTTACCATTGAGCTTCGTACGGCGATATGAGCGACCCCTATAAACATGTCGGGGCAGGTCGCCCGTCGCACTAAAGATTAATTAGATACAGTCATAACGCCCGGAGGACTTACCTACGAGTAAACACATATAAAGATAGGGAAGATAGTTCGGGTTTTAGGGTAGGTATGTTCAGATGGCAAGACATCAGTGCGCGTTTTGATAGCGCGCGTTTACAACTGCATACATTTTTGTTTTGGACTACATACATTTTTATTCAGACCGTGTGTATGTCCTGGTTCAGATTCGAACCGTCGGCCGTCATTAGACAGTCATAAGAGTTTAAAATACAAGTACACCAAGCAGACAGTCGACCCGCAATACAAAATTCTACCTACTCCTTAAATAAAAATCATCCTTAATTTTATGAAGGAAGAAATATTCCATTAAATTAGCACAAAACCTTTAGCTTCAAGGAATTTAATTTATCCGTAATTTGATAAAGACTCCCCTCTGTGGACTCAATAAATAAGCTGACAGATGAATTCTAAAAAACGCTGAAATAAGACGTCGTTTTAGCGTTATCTGAGTCTTTGAGACCACTCCCGTAGGCTTGGCATATCGCACCATCTCGTATCTCGACAAATTTATGCGTACATTCAATTTTGGGAACATGTTCTATGCAACTTGAGCATTTTGACCACGCAAGCGAAAATCAACTTTATTTTAACAGCGATAAGGTGGAAGCGTGTACACAGATAAAGTTTGTAGCAAAGAGGCTTCAAGTGTATTAATAAAAGGTGCGTCTCGATTTTACGAGGACGATGATTGAGCAGATCTCGGCTCCAAATTAACGACACGCATCGCCCCGGGTCTGACGTGGTTGTAAAAAATGTTGGAATTTGTCATAACATTGCGAGGTTAATGTAATTTTTATTTTCAGCGTGCTAAGAGGCCGGTATATTGGACTATGCATTACTTTTTGTGGTTTTATTGAAATCTTTTACAGCCAAATATCGAAGGTTTTTTGAAAATACTAAGTATCTATCAATAGGTGCAATACTATATGCATATAATATTATGCACATACGAGTACCTATACATTCCTCTTGAATTCCTCTTTCTTGAAAAAACCGCATCAAAATCTGTTGCGTAGTTTTAACATCTTTAAAGCATAATAATGACGGGCAGACAATTAAAGCGACTTTGTTCTAAACTATGTAGCGATTATGGAATATTCATAAGGCTTAAAATTTATTGATTAGATGGAGAGATTGTCCTGCATGCCATACAACTTCTATGCATAGTATTGCTTAAGATATATTTGCTTTAAACGACACTGTAGGTTTTCTCTTTTTAACCGACTTCGAAAAAAGGAGGAGGTTCTCATACTGTTCAAAGTTTGGTCTTATGATTAAAGGGAAATTGGGTGCTTAGTACCTACTGATCACTTGGAATTTGAATAATAGATTCAAACTTAGTTTAAACTCACGTTTTTAATTAAAATACCAAGAGACGTAGAATAAGTGTCTTGTTCGTGAAATGGTTTTTGACAGAAGTTTAGAGAGGTAGGGCATAGCGAACCTTCGCTCGAATTGAGCTGCCCGTCCGGGGAAGGACCTCCACCCTATAGACTACCGCAGCCAAATGACCTCCGGTCCGTGTTTCTGCTGGTAAATAGGGTTTCTGGAGCTCGTGGGGGGTTCGGGTTGGGCCGGCATGGCAGTGGCAACTGACAGGTAACTGACCTGGTACTTTCCAGTCGTCACAGCGACTTGGACTTCTCTTTCGCTTTCCATCAGGCGTAGGGAAGCCATTATGTCGAGCTACTACATAAAAAAGTAGATAAAAAATATATTGAAGGTGGTAGAATAATAAAATATTTTGATTAAGTAATTCTTTTTGCCTCATATTTCCAACAAGCGTTGTCCTGAACACTGGGAATAGACCGAAAAAGGAAATTTCGTTGCTTGAACTTCAAGATAATAATACTTAATAATAAGTATTATTATTTAATTAAAAACTCTTCAGCTAAGACACGTTCTTTCATACACATCTAATCATCTTTCGCCATTATCCGTGTCATCTAAACAAAGCTCTCGTAATTACACATTCTCTCATCAGGGAGCAAGAACGCCAGCAAACATTATTCCATGGAAACCTTATCTATGTGTCTGGCGTATCTATGTACGCTAGCATTAAGTCATAAATGTCAGGGCTGTGCTGTGTGCATAGAAAGTTTAGAAAGCTAAGAAAGTTGACATGCAAAAAATTTGGTAAAAAAAACCTTTTTAAAACAAGCTTTTATGCATTGTCATCCGAACTGAACATGCATACCAAATTTCAGCTCAATCGGTTGAGGACAAGTGCCTTAAAATTGAGTTGTAAGATTCCACCTGAACAAACATACTTTGCAAGCTAAATAAAAGCTTGTAAATAGGATTTTTTTTTATGTTGGCTTGCATAGTGGCTTCATTTTGCCTGGTGGAAAGCTGGAAAGAAAGCCCAAGTCACTGTGATAACGAGTGGGAAACCGACAGCCAGTCACTACAGCTATGCTGGACCGCAAAGCGCTTCTTTACTTCTTATAAAGAATCCCTTATAAAAGAAAGATGGAAACATATGTGCAGGCGTAAAGTTCTTTTAATTATACTCTACCCAAAGGTTATCTGAAAGAGATGGCTTAAAGGGAATAGACCGCCTAAATTAATGTCTAGTTTTAAGTCATCTCTTTTGTGTCCAATAAAGATTATTTATCTTTATTGCACATACTTTTAGTAGGTATCAATAAAAAGGTGGACTTAATGTCGCGTACGCATATTCTTCAAGTCAACTGTTAGGTTTAGGTTAGTACTTTTGAGTAGAAAATAATAAAAACTTTATCAACACCCTAAGTCACACTGAACCACAGCCAAGGAGAATTAAAACTTAAGTGTTTCTGTGGGGTTCAAAGAAGTTTTAATTACTAAAGAAAATTAGTGCTACATGGCGTTTTCCTCAGTCGATAAAAAATTAAAAAGACTTTAAAGAACCTTTAGAAAATACTTCAGCGCTAAGCTGTATAGAAGACTAGCTTTTGCCCGCGGCTTCGCTCGCGTTATATTCGGGGTGAATGCTCCATACACACTTCCAAAGGAAAAAAGTAGCCTATGTTACTCTCCATCCCTTCAACTATCTCCACTTAAAAAATCACGCCAATTCGCCGCTCCGTTTTGCCGTGAAATAAAGACAAACATACAGACAGACACACTTTCCCAATTATATTATTAGTATGGATTGTACCAAAGACGTATTTTCTATGTATCAGCAATCTTCGTTCTCATCATCAGCCTATCGCAGTCCACTGCTGGACAAACTTTGGGCAAACCCTGGAGGCTTTACCCATAATCGCCACGCCTGGGTTGGCGATCGCAGGGCGTAGCTCCTCGCTCCTGTGACGCTGCTACCGGTCATCGGTTTGTGGTATTTAACTACGCCTTAAAACGTGATATACCGCCATCAGTCGGTTGCAGGAACCTCGTTTGTTATTCGGCAGGACGCACCACGGGCAGGTGAAGGTCCTACATCTTTGTTCTCGTAGTACTTTTATCATAGTATTGTTTATAAGGACGAAAAAACTTGTAACTCAATTTCCATCCCTAGATTTGATGTCTGATATGAAACGTAAAGTTTACCAAGTTTAATTAAATGCGAACAATCTTGTTATCTGCAGTCGGTTAGCTGAAGTAGGTCTAAGTAAGTGCGGGCATATTTAGTTAATAACATAATATAATATGTATATCACACCATGATGATTATTTTAAATAGTATATGAATATATATTTGAAGAATACAGTAGTAGTATGTAGGTAAGAAACGAGGATAACTACGGGAATACGGGATGTATAGTTCTCTTAAAACCGACATTAAATAACAATAATAATGATCAAAATAACTAAAAGCATTTTCGTAATGGTAAGACACACCCACATACACACGCAATCACACACACACACACACACATTTTCTGTACTATGGTAGGTTTTTTCCTTACTTTAATAATTTGTAATGTAAAAATTTAATATATCATAGTGTTGCACATAAATATAAACAGAAAACCTTTATCCTACGTGTTTTTATTTGTAACAATTTGTGCTGTGTTTCAATTTTCAATAGTTGATATAATGTTACTCAATGTGTGTTCTAAACAGCGACAAATGTTTATTTATTTGTACATAAAACAGGTGCGTCGTCGTTAACGAAATTTGTACGAGGTTGCTAAAGTCGAATCCGTAACGAGTACCTACATCCGCGGCAGCCTCGGAGTCCGCGACGTAGCGGATAAGTTGCAGGAAAATCGTCTCCGATGGTACGGCCACATAAAGTGCAGGCCGTCAGACTACGTAGGAAATAGATGCCTCGACCTCACTGTCCAAGGCCCTAGAACGCGCGGCAGGCCCAAGAAACGTTGGCTGGATGTCATCAGAGCGGATATGGCAGAGAACAATCTCACGCCAGAGGATGCCGAAGATCGGGCAAAGTGGAGGAGATTGAGTAGGAAAGCGGACCCTGGTACTAGTAGGCCGGGAAAACGCTAGGGCGAAGAAGAGTTGCTAAGGTCGATAAACTACCAACTCTATCCGATGTATCTTTTATAACAATTAGATACTAACCAAAAGTATGAACCAATCTTACTCTAACAAAGTAAAATAATTAAGACTGGATTAAAATATGATGCATGTGCCTACTTTTAAACCTTGATTAACCAAAAAGAGGTTCTAAACTGTACTTAATTTTATTAAAGTTTCCCCACAATATTCCTAATCGAGTTCAGTCTAAACAAACTGTTCAACCCTTAGAGCTGTATGTTTTTCCAGTATGACGTGTTTTAATAAATAAATGCCAGTGGCGTGGCGTGGGCGCTGACAGCTTTGTCTTGCTCGGCTAATGTGGGTATCTATTTCACATTAGCGGAGGGAATACTTCACAGCTATAGCCATGAGAGAATATATAAAATATGTATACTTAGTAATAGTAATGCGTAACATGATTGTAGTTATAACTTCATTGTACCTTATTGACTAGAATACTATACATACAATCTCACACAACCACCCAAACCCCATACAAAAAACTCTCGATATGATCCAAACATGAGTGAAATAGTCACTAACTCAGCTTTTTTTGTCATTATCTCAGTAATTAAACATAATTAATTGAAAGTGATATTACAAGCTTATTTGTCTATCTATTCTATAAGATATATAGCAATGAAATTAGAGTTATCTTTTACTAAAATTAAGTTATATTTTTTTTTGTTTTATAAAACTTTAAACCGCCATAACTCAAAACACGTCATGACCTACTTAGTGACTTTTCGCTCTACGGCGACGATATTGCAGCTGTTAAAAACCGTCAAACCACCAAATCAGCCATAGCAGAACATCTGCTGGAATCGGGTACCAATCACTGGATTGAGTTTTACCCATAGAAGTAATATATAAGGAACAAGCTGTTTGTCGGAAAATCGAAGCCGAACGAAAGCGCAGTGCATGTCCCTTTTGTCTCTTTCTGAATAGGGTGACTATATTAAAATATGATTTAAGGGCAATGACAATACATACCATACGTACAAAAAAAACAGCCAACATTGAAAGCCAAAATATTTTTTATTCGTAATCGTTTTTTAAATAACACCACTTTTTTTTTGCAAAGAAACCGACTTCAATATGGCGAAAATGTAAATATGAATTGGCTAATGCCTTTACCAATTGAATATCACGTGGATCTTCAAATATAGATTGAGAAGGATGTGGTGGATCTAACAATGTACCTATGTTGTTTGCTATAAAATTCTTGGACAACATTCATGGTAGTTTTATTTTTGTGTACCTACGTTTTTTAATGATTGATTTGATAATGTTATAAATAGTTTTTACGTGTATTTTAGAACTTCGAAGACGAATCGGGAAACATGCTTTAGTTTTCCTATACAAAAAAACAACGGACTTTATGATTGGATAGTCATGCATGGTCACCCTAATTCTTCACTAACAAATTATGTTTAAAAGTATTACTTGTGAAAAGACAAACTACAATCCGGATAATACTCGCTTTCACAAGCCCCCCGACACAAATTCTCCCCATATTAATTACACATTAAGAAAAATATAACAAATTAAAGATCCCCGCCACCGACGTCAAAGTCGGCGATGTCATGTGAAGTTGTCAGGGCCCCTACCACCGGTTCGAGAGCGATCGTTCGTTGAACGGATTGCGTATTTTTGCAAAATCAATCCCTCCCATTATTCCTTTCCGTGTTTGAATATATGAATTAAATTAACGAAAATCAACTTTGACGAATTTTAGTTTGTATATTCAAACACGGGGGGGGGGGGGGGGGGGGCAAATGAGAGGGATTCATGGCTCAAGGGTAGGTACGCCATCCGTTCAGCGAGCGATCGTTTTCGTTTTTGGTGGTAGGGGCCCAGGTCCGGTGTTTCGTACTCTATCTAGCAATCTAGTCGCTGCTAGAAAGGGACGTTCTGTTCACTATTTTCCCTCTCATTGGTTACGTTCTTATTTTGACAAGACTTATTTTGAACAAGACTCTTACGCCCTTAACATAAGGTTTCATTTTCTTTATTTTAGCTTCAATATGCATAGATAGAGCGCCTTCCTGTTGTACGAAGTACTTGATACTTCCATGGTTTTACCGGACACAAATACTGTCATCCGAACGTCATCACCATTCGAGACTTGTACGTGAGGCGGTTGAAATAAAGAAACACCCAAATAATTTCAATCGTGAGGACGGTTTAAAGTTGTCTACAACATGGAATCCAGTGATTGCAAAAACACTCCCCCTTTTTAGTGCGAAGTCGGTTAATTCTCGTCAAAATGTGGACACTGTTAGTGTGATTTGTGATGGTGGTTGGAAAACAAAAATGTGCGGGTAGAAAAATATTCTGCCGCGCAGACGGAGTAACATCGCTGCACCAGTACTCCCCGTGACCACGGTCGTTGTAACACGGCCGAAACGTCGGGTTTTTAAAAAAGGTATGCGCGTTAAATCCCGCTAGTTATATATTATTATATTATGCAACGCGAAAGCTTAAAAGTTATAATATTCATTTAAACATCATTTAAATTTTTACAATGACGAACGCCAATATTAGTTTCAAAATCATTTAACTTTTAACGATGACAAATGAAAACATTTTTTTTGCAAGCTTGATCCACTTATTAGCAAAGAAACTTTGATAATTTTAATTCTCCGAAGAGAAATGTCTTACAAAAGTTTTTTTTCTAAATAATTTAATTGTTAGGCAATAAGCGTCGGGAAGCGATTGTTTTACTTACAACTTTTGAAGCGAAAAGAAAAATATCTCTCTCGTGTTTCTATTGTTTGAGTTTATATTGAGAAATTTACAACAAAGTACAGCTTTATTGGGTTTTGTGTACCTACCTACAGAAAGTACAGCCAACAATAAAAGTAGACGATGCTTACATAGCTGTAAAAGTTCCTATTGTTCATTAACTTTTGATGTTGACCGTAGCAGAATAAGTTAATTTAGCAATTGCTTTGAAATTCGTTTATTCGAGTAGTTGTTATGCCTTAATTTTTGAGGTTTTGAAATAGTATGTACATATGTATAGTATGTCGGTAGTTTCGTTCATAGAAATAGGCGAAGATATTTCTTAATATTTTTAACCCAAGACATGCCACGCGGGGCCACACTGAGCCGAAACACTACGGGTACTAGACAACAGATAAAACTGTTACTTCAGTTTTAATTTAGTTAGTATAAATGTACATAGTAAACACCCAGATCGAACCCGCTAACACTGTATCAAAGGCAGGTTTACACCCTGTACGGTGGAAAATCAAAGTTTCGGAACACAATTCGAAATTCCCCCGTCAAACCTATGACCTATAATATTATAATTGACCATAAAATAAATCTTAATCGAATTGTATCAGTATTCACGAGCGCACCTATGTTAAATTCACCTGTAAAACATTTCCAATAAATCCAAATCGCCCTACCCAGGGTAATCTGATTAATATTCGGCCCGCCTTCGGATGGGCAATAATAATAATGATTACATTTATATTCAAGGGTCACCACAGCTAAGCAAACAGTAGGGAGTCGGTTCTGCAAGGCTAATGCTTTTGGCGAAAGTCATCATCTGTTCAGATTGTTAGGCTCGCCGCACATAGGGCGTGCGAGTTGCTCGAACGTGCGAATGACGCTTACGCCACGTGTGTATCAATAACATCCTCAGTTTTGACACAACATTAGAGCACTAAATTCTAATTTTTGGCTGCTACAATTATATCTGGTTTACGTTGACTAGTGATGTTATCGATGGCTTCAACTGAAAACCAGGATAGTAGCAAAGGTTTGCTGTAACAAACCCTATTTCTTTTATGTTTAATTGTAAAAAGTTGTATTTTTTGTTTTCTTTGTGTTTTTTCTTTACCGCAGTACTGAGGCAAAACGTAGTAGCTGTGCCAAGATTCATCAATCACATTAATAAAAAAAAAGCCAACGACATTATTTGTCTCCGCTCTGGTGCACCACAATGTAACCGCAGCCTTTATAAACTCGATGAACGTGAGGTCAGCCTAAAAGTTATTAATATAGGTATCTGTGTTTACGATGAGGGGAAAGAACAAATTGGAGTTAGGATTGCTATTAACCCGAATGTCGTCGTAAATTACTTACACCTTGTTTATGGCGGATTATGACTACTTACTTATGGGTTTGATTTTGGAGTTTTGTGCAAGATTTGCTGTTAAGTTCTAGTTATGACATAAAAAAATACGTTTGTTCAATAACAATATTTGTTTGACGAAAACATTTTCATCTCTGGTATAAAACGAAACGATCCTGTAGAATTATAAAAAATAAAAATAAACAAGCTGAAAAAGGTCACTTACAAAAAAGTTTGCGGTCTTAGATAACTTTCACCACAGATTAATAAATAGTTACTACGTAACTTTCACCTGTGCTTTCACCCAACGCTACACATCTATCATGGTTCAATGGTTAGAGCGCATAGAACACTCCAAAGGTTTCGGGTCCAATTCCCGGTCAGGTCAATTTTAAGAAAACAATTTTTTGAATTGTCTCTGATGGTACTCATAGTGTTTCTCATATGGTGCTCATAGTGCAAGGGAAATCTAAGTTTGAGACCTGATAGTTGGTGCGAATCGTTTGGTACATTCACTGTTCTGTTTATTTTTGTATACCGCCAAATTCGCAATATAAGTGATACATGTTATTATTAAGTTGTGCATGAGGTACTTTAGCATAATTAGATACGTAAGAGCTTTGAATTATTTTTACTATATTGTGGAAATTGTGTGGTTACTCTTGTGAACTAAATAAATGGTTTAAAATGTTTTAAAAATGGTTAAATGTTCACAGAGCTTTCGTTCGCTGATCATAGATATATTGTCTACCAGAGAACGGAGAGGTCAGCCGTTCCATTTCATTTTTATCTCAATTACAAAGGGGAAATATCTAAAGACAAAGAGTAGCTTCGAACAATGCTTCTGAAGTCTAAAGAGTATGCTATTGACGTAGCGCACACGTAGTTGTAAAGTATTTCTTTTTGAATTTCAGTCAGGTATTAGGTATAATGTTATACAGAAATATTAAATACGTGTTCCCTTCCTCTTATAGGGTCTTTTAAACGGGGCGTGAAGCGGCACTTATGCAGGCCGTCATAGTGTGATCGATCCACATTGTCCACATTGCACTAACCATGTGTGATGAGGATCGCTTACACTTTTTGGACTTCGTCGTTTGCTTAACATCAGGCAGGACGCAGTCATTTTGACGTGCTATTATAAAAAAAAAAAAAAAAAAAAAAAAAAAAAATACTAGCTGTGCCGGCGGCGTCGCACGCGTGGATATCGGCTTTCAAAAATAACTGACTTCCATAAAATGGTACCTAAGGTTTAGTTATCCTCTAGCAATACATTAGTGAAAACCGCATTTAATTCCATGCAGTAGTTTTCGTGTGATATACAATCAAACATACAGATTAAAATTTCTCCCGTTTTCCCAACACTTCCCATCACTGCTCTGCTCCTATTGATTGTAGCGTGATGAAAAGTATACTATAACCTGTCCAAGGGTATGAAGAATAATCGTACCAAGTTTCGTTAAAATCCGTCCAGTAGTTTTTTTTTCTATAACGGACATACAGACAGACAGACAAAAATTTTACTGATTGCATTTTTGGCTTCAGTATCGATCACTTATCACCCCCTGATAATTATTTTGGAAAAATATTTCATGTACAGAATTGACCTCTCTACAGATTTATTATAAGTATAGATTAAATGCCCGCCTCATTTGGTCTCATGCTACCTAAGAAACCAGATCCACAGACCAGTCACTCGCCGGGCGTAGCCAAGTAATTTTTCCTTGTAGGCGCGGTGAGCAATGGAAATAAAATTCGCAATTCGCGTCGCCGGTCGCTCGTCTCCGTGGCCTGGCCGTAAAACCTCGGCCACACATTGGAGATATTCCTCGCTCCTAAGTTTTGATGCCTCGTATCTTTGTCACTTTTTGTTTTAATGAAAAAGGAAAAATACGTGTCCAATGCATTTTTATAATCAAAAATACGCGCTAAATATAATGTAATTATGTTTACCCTAGAAACATGCCTATTACGAGTATATTACTAGTTTCTGCTATCATATTAGTTGTAATATAAACATTCAGTAGACGTGCAAATGCGTCCCAGAAATATCGAAATGCCGTCCCATCTGACATTTAGAGCAAAGGAAACGATAGTCCAGCCCATTCCGCACTACAATTAATGTTATTTTGAGCTAATCAACCGAAATTAGATTGGAAATAGGCACAGTAGGCGTTCAAATGCGTACACATCGCATCGCACGCAAGAGCTAGGCAGTAAATATTGCTTCATTCATTTCAGCCGATGCAGTAATGGAACTTGACCTATATGGGTTAAATAACTGTGCTTTAATTGCTATGCCGGGTTCCTTTTATTAACCGACTTCGAAAAAAGGAGGAGGTTCTCAATTCGTCTGTATGTATAATATTTTTTTTTTTTTTTTTTTTATGTATGTTCACCGATATTTCCGTCAATTATGGATGGATTTCAAAAATTTTTCGACAGTTCGATAGAGGACACTTCCGAGGTGGTCCCATTATCACCAAGTCAGGATCTGATGATGGGATCCTGGAGAAATTGAGGGCAACAACCGAAAATTGTATGCTCATATGGTGTTTTTGTTACGTAATCGACTCGAATCGATCGGCACCGACTTCAAAAATAAGTGATAATTGTAATATTTAAATAATTATGTATTAAGGATAGAATTACTTACGTTATTTATCGCTTTTTAGTTTTGGTCGTTTGTGCTTTTTTTTGAAGTCGGTTTAAATTTTTTTTAAATCTACGTGGCCTTAAATTAAAATAAAAACTACCTACTTATTAATTAAAATAAAAATAAATTGACTCGTCATACTTAGGTAATACCTACAATTAATTAAAGAGTAGATGCTTGATGCGATGATCTCCTGAAAATTATGTTGAGGCGGTACGAAGGATTGTTGACGCTGAAGTAGCGGTGGGCTGGGCTGGGACATGTCCGCCGTAGAACAGACTATAAGCGCAAACGAGTCTTGGAGTGGACTGCACTTTTAGGTGCCTCGCAAGTCGTTGGGCTGATGACCTCAGAAGAACTGCGGGCTTAAAATAGATGGGGAACGATCGGGATTGAGAGTTGTGACGCGAATTAAAGAGGCAGTTCAGGAAGTTCAGCAGTTGACGGACCAGGGCACTTTACTGATTATTGGCACACACACATTGGATACAACCATAAAAGGCAGGTCTAGCTGTCATGTGATTGGTCAGTTGCTATGTAAATGTCAGTGCCATGTCAAAATGAACCAATCACACAACCCTTCGAATCCCGTAAACTCGACGTTGGACGGAACACGATACATTTTCTTGGAATGCAGGTACTTGAGATAACAGTTGGACCTGCCTTTTATGTGGTGCCATCTGGTGGATATCTTTTTCAGACAGCCCTCATTGATACGATACGACTATATGTATTTTTAACCGACTTCATTCAACCGGCGTTATGTAGGTAGCCCGCGATTTTGCCATTGTGTAATCGGTCAGTTGCTATGTTTACCTACAGTCAGACCTGGTGCGAATGTGGTTGCATCTGGTGCATTTATTTTTCAGAAAACCCTCATCAAATTAGATTATTGGGGTTAATTTCTTTCCTAACCGCAGACTCGTTGAGTGCACAGCTCGCTTCAAAAAACGAGACTCAGACGGAACCCTCTCACTGCTCACACCAATTTAATTATCAACCGCAGCAATCGCGGTATCGTGATTAATTAAATACTCCACTGACACTGTAGGCGGTTCGGGTTACTTTCGGTAATCGAGTCAAATTGTTTGATGTCCGCTTGGGCAGCGGGTCGAGTGATGAGGCGGTTTATGAAAAAAAGGGTAATGAGGCTTGCTAATGAAATAAAAAACAATGACCGAAAAGGTATTATTTTGTGTTACCTTCGTTTAATCCGATTTTGTGTTGAATGTAAGTCTTTAAGCTTTTTTTATAGCAGCTGTGACAAAGGGCAAGTAACTGGTCAGTTGCCACCGCCATGCCGGAACGACCCTCATCGCCCACGAGCTCCGAAAACCCTACTCACCGGCAGGAACACGACCAAGAGGTCATTTCGCTACGGTATTCTTTAGGGTGGAGGTCCTTCCCCGGACGGGCGGCTCAATTAGAGCAAAGATTCGCTATGTCCTAACTCTCTTACTAATTTGTAATCGGGTCAATGTGAATGATGTATCTGATCATCATCATCATCATCAGCCTATTACAGTCCACTGCTGGACATAGGCCTCTCCAGTTGCTCGCCACTGAGAGCAAACATCTGGAGGATATACCCATAATCGCCACGCTGGGCAGGCGGGTTGGCGATCGCAGGGCGTAGCTTCTTGCTTCGGTGACGCTGCTGCCCGTCACCGGTCTTTAGTATTTAGCTACGCCTTCAATTGTGATGGTTATACCGCCACCAGTCGGTTGGGCCACCACGGGCAGGTGAGGTTGACTTGGAGCGAAAAGATGATAGGCCGCTCCCTTACATCCCCGATGTATCTGATACTTATTTTTAATTATTATATCCAAATGCTAAGCACGATTCACACAGTAAGAGGCATGATAGTATTGTCCCTCACAGTTTTGTGGGATACCCAGTTTAGATTGTAGGGTCACTCTATAAAAGGACGTATCAATCTAAAAGAGAAAACTCTAGCAAAGCGCTTAGTTTCTAAAAGCGTTCTAGACTAATTGAATTTCCTTGTCTCATAGCTTTATTGCGGAAGGAGATAGATAGGCGTCCATTTGAAGAGCGTAGATTACCTACAGTATTGAATAAACAATACCTACACATGAAAATATATCATTAATAATACCTATTCATAAGACAAGCGCTTAAGCTTATTTTACTACTATTTTACTTTGGAATAGGCTATTATGACTAAAAATTTTAATTAGTCCATCTATTAGCTTTAAAAAAAATAAAAGACACGTAGTTTTCCATTGTTCATTCAAATAAACAATAGCAAAGAAACAAGGCATCAAAAGTTAGGAGTGGAACTCTTTGACGTCACTCGCTCCCGTAAAAATGCCTCGCCGAGTGACGTCACACGTAATTTCAACGGGCTATAACTTTGTAATTTTAAGTTCAATTTACAAATAAAAAAATACGTGTCTTTTATTTTTGAATAAGCTAAAAGACGGACTAATTACAATTTTTAGCCATAGTAGCCTATTGGGTAAATGTAGGTATGTTATGCATCTGATATTTAATTGTTATTTTTATTTATTAAATCCGAATCATGGACTAGGACTGATCCGATGGTTCATGACTTCTGAGTCAAGGGTCGTGGGCTCAATCCCCGCACAGTACAAACATTTGTGTTCATGAACATGTCTGTTTGTATTGGTCTGGGTGTTTACTATGTACTATAATAAAGTGTTTATTATTTACTCATCCAGCATCCACAGTACAAGCTTCAGCTTAGCTTTAGAGGAGAGATTTTATGAGTAGTAGTTCCATTAAATCTACATTTTCTGTTTCAGCAGAACGGTCTGAAGAGTATTATTTAAGAAGCGAGTGGTACTCCGTAGCCGAGCCGTCGGAAAAACTCGTTTTTAATTCTGATACTTTTATACTTTCTGTAAGATCCTGCTTTTGGGGATATTTTACGGCTCACCAACACCACAACACGCATATAATCGCCGTACTCAACCGCCCCGCTTGACAGGCGGAATCGACTGACTAGACGCGTGACGTAGGCGCATGAGACAACCAACACTATACAGCCAATACACTACATCCCTTTTTTGTTTTAATTTAGTTTTAGAGTAACTTTATTAATCAATCTAAATATAGTTTTATGTATGTGGTACAGTTTATTTCTAGTTAGATTAATTTTCATTGTTTAGTAACCTGAATCAAATATTTATTTTCGTATTAATGGGGCAATAAACATTTAACACTATTGATGTAAAGTAGGATTAAGATTCAACAATTATTTCTTCGTCTTCGATTTCATTTCGATGTCATTATCTCCTGGTATTAAATCACTTTCTTCTGCCTTCCCTTTCCTATTTCCATTATCCTTTCCTCTTTCTTTCTTTTCTTGATCCCTGTGCTAGAACTCAGAGTTCTTTGATATCCTTTCCATTGTATCACTTACCATAGGTAATTTATCTCTAAATATATTATTAAAAAATACTGATAGGGTTCTTCCGGTGACGGAATGTGGTATACTATTAATAAATTGTACATATTGAGTAGTCCAGTAAAGTTTCCAGTATCTTTCTGCTATGCTTATTTATAATTTTTTTTTTTTTGGCCCAGTATGGGATTGTATTCAAGAGTGATATTTTGTTCTGTTAGAAATTACTTAAATTCTTTGCTAAAGAATTATCTTTAATTACTTATGCGACAAGTCTTCACTTACTATATTACGTATTTGACTATTTGCTGTTATAGTCAACTACAAGCAGGTGGTCACCTCTAGAGAGATACACTACACTCCATAATATAGGTATTATATTTATACATTCTTTATTATTATGTATACTATGTATTTGTGCATGTATTAATACATTATTGTATTTATTTTTATTGTATCAGTTTGCACTGCCTTGCCTATTTCTTAAGCAATTGACCTCTACCTGAAGGTTGTCTGGAAGAAACCGCTCCCAGCGATAAGACCACCCACATTGTACCTACTATATCTATATGCTCATTTCTGTTAATGTTTAGTTTTGTGCAATAAAGAATATCTATCTACACTGGCTGAACCGTTTTTTCTTATATAACCTATGACACTCAAGACAATAATGTGGCTTTCTAATGGTAAAGATTTTTTTTTTTTTTTTACCGGTTCAGTAGATCCTGAGATTACCTCTTACAATTTAACTAATATACAAACACACAAACTTTACTACTTTATTATATAGTATCTGTGTATATTATATTATACTATATGTATATTATAATATGTATATCTATTTAAGTATTTTTACTGTGCAATAAATATTAAATAAATAAATTATTGTTTTTCAGAACTGACATTACTTTCGTTACTCGCGCATCATGTTCATCCTTTCAGGCTTTCACTTTCGACTCTAAATAAACGAAATAGATACTTCAAACAACCTAACTGTTAATTTAGTTTCAAAAGCCTGTTGCGCCTTTTTAAAATAATAAGCCGTAAAATGTTAGTAATATTGTCTTCGGAAAAATATCGTTTATCCAACTATTCAATGTTTGGTTTATTGAAAATAGTTTTTAAATAGGGCTTACCTTGATCTATACACGACATAATAATGTTTTAACGTAAACACAATACCTTAAAAATAAAACGATATTGATTGCGTTCAATAAAACACAGAATCTCAATAAGCCGATAAAAGTGTACACTTTAAGTAAGTCTATCTGGTAAATGACTACCCTCTCATGAATTTTAATATCATCAACAGTTGTGAGAATACCTACCCTATATACAAAATAATAATCAAGCCTTACTACCTTCGGTTAATAATTTTTTCGTTTTTTTTTCCGTAGATTTAGTGCTCAAGTTTGTGTACCTGTTTTTCTTTTTCTATTGAGTCTGTAAAAATTAATACAAATATATTAACTCTAGTGTCATTGCTGTACGGATGGGAGCCTGGTGTTCTAAAATACAGGCAGTTTTTTTTTTTTTTTTTTTTTTTATATATTATTATTATAAGCCGCCCCAGTGTGCGTCGTCGTCAATATGAAAAACGTATTCGGTATCTCTCTCTTTTTCTTCCAACTCGTTTGAGGAGCCACGCACTTGATTTATTTCACGTTTCTCTTTGTTGATTCGACCTTTCTTTCTTTCCTGACTATATTCTTCTTCTGTTTTCCTCTTCAAGGGTCGTCTAGTCCTACAAAATTGTCTGAAATGTCCCTTAAGACCACACTTCAGGCATGTTTTTTCTCTTGCCGGGCATTTCATGTCAAATGTGGCATGTCTGGGATTACCACATCTACCGCATCCTTGCTGTATATTATTTGGTTTATAAAAACTCCTTTTATCTTTACTATCCACCTCGTTGACTTCCTGACTTTCATTTGATCCTGTAGAGTTTTTAAATTCTTCTAGCTGTTTATTGACAATTTCTAGTGTGTTTGCTTCCGTGATTACTCGGTCCAATGTAATTTCATCTCCAATCTGTAGTATCTTTTTCCTCAGTTTTGGTAGGTAACATTTTTCCGTTATTTGGTCGATAATGTTTTCATCTCGATCAGCGAATTGACATTTATCAGCTTGTTTCCTCAGTCTCACTAGGAACTTCTCAAACTTTTCTTCAGGTTCCTGTTTGAGCAGCCTGAACGAATGTCGCTCGTAGATTTTGCTCTGTTTTGGTGCAAAGTATGAATCTAGTTTAGATATTGCGACTTCAAACACATCCACGCCATCACTTGGTTCAATATTAGCGCCAGGAATGTTATAAAACACCTCTTGCAAGTCTAAACCAGCGAAATGTAGAAGAGAAGCCCTTTTCTTTACGTCTTTATCAATGTTAGACGCTTCCAAGTATATAAACAATGCTCTCTTCCATCGTTCCCATCGTACACCCACCGAAGTGGATTCCCCGTTGCAATCAAACTTTTCCAATGACAGGAGTGACATCTTTAGAGTGACCTGAAATGATCAATTTAATGATTCAGATAAATATTATCTGCTATACTCATCAATTTAATGATCGGAATATTATTTTTTCCGCTAACTTTAAGACAATACAGAATAATCAATTTAATGATTCAGATAAATAAGTGTTATCTGCTATTAACATCAATTTAATGATTCAGATCAATAAGTGTTATCTGCTATTAACATCAATTTAATGATTCAGATAAATAAGTGATATCTGCTATTAACATCAATTTAATGATCGGATTATTTTAATCCGCTAACTTTGGGACAACCCAGAATAATCAATTTAATGATTCAGACAATTATGTATTATCTGCTGTAAACTTCAATTTAATGATCGGATTATTTTAATCCGCTAACTTTGGGACAACCCAGAATAATCAATTTAATGATTCAGACAATTATGTATTATCTGCTGTAAACTTCAATTTAATGATCGGATTATTTTAATCCGCTAACTTTGGGACAACCCAGAATAATCAATTGAATGATTCAGACAATTATGTATTATCTGCTGTAAACTTCAATTTAATGATCGGATTATTTTTATCCGCAGACTTTGGGTCAACCCTAAATAATCAATTGAATGATTCAGATAAATAGGTATTATCTGCTACTAGCATTTCATGACTGGATATTTTCTGCTCTTCTAACTAAATATTAAAGTGTTTAGGCTTTTTTCATAAACAGATAATGTAGGTAGGTACAGCGTAATGTTTCATAAATATTTGTCATGTTACATTTTATTAACTTAAAGCTTGTCAAGCCAACAATGACTCCCTATACGAGTATGATATTACGAGTATTTAATGATCAGATTTAAATCTGCTCTGTGTATACACACGATAGCCTTAACAGGCTTATTTAAATCAATTTAATGATCAGTTAATTTATAACTGCTTCTAGTAAATAAACACATAAACAGTAGGTACCCATCTCAAAACTCAACAGAGTCTTGCATCGGTGTAATGAAACAGATTAATTATAATCTGTGTTTTTTTTTTGTACGTATTCAATTTAATTTACGTAGGTACCTGGGTACATAAATTAGTATATGCTTATGCACACTATAAATACGTAAGCGAGTAAGTATTGTTATAAGATATTATCCTTAAAATAATATTGTTGCAATGGTAGCAATAATTTAGTAAAATTATTATTATTGTAATACAATTTAAATTCAACTGTATCGGTATGACTACCTAACGTTTAAATCTACTGGATGATAATCAGATCAGAAATCCCGTGGTACGAAGCTATAGCACTTGAGTCACGGTGATCAGATACAATCACGGGAATTACAAGACCCAAACCCGAGTCATTATAAAACAGACATTTTCTATTGCGACTCGACCGGGAATCAAACCCGGGACCCTCGAGATAGCGACACCTTGTACATGAAACCGGTGTACATGCCCCTCGACCACGGGGGCGGTTATTAAGCTGTTAGGTATCAGTTTAACCAATTCACTTAAACCCATTTATTCCATGCACATGGACAATCGGACATACGTTACAATAAAATTATGTTATCTTAGCAAACAGAATAACGCTAAGCAAAACAATCTAATACGAGTTCCAATGCAGTTAGGTTTAAAGAATATTTATTTCCTCACAAAAATTCATACAGTCACTAACAATGAGAAACTTATAACTGCGGGTACGTAGGCGCCGGCCGGTCCGCAGTTCTACGAATAACTGTGTCCTATCTTTTCCTTTTTTTTTTTGAGAAAATTATTGTGTACTCACTTTCGTCCTCGTCGCCAGATGTAAGATCCTGCTTTTGGGGATATTTTACGGCTCACCAACACCACAACACGCATATAATCGCCGTACTCAACCGCCCCGCTTGACAGGCGGAATCGACTGACTAGACGCGTGACGTAGGCGCATGAGACAACCAACACTATACAGCCAATACACTACACTTTCTAATTTATATCAGCAGATTACAAATAATATTTGAATAGGAAGCGGACCGTAATGAAACTTAACGCTACAACGAACAACCCAAACTCAGTTAATGATAATGTACGCGAAAACCTCGCCTACTTAGTTTGAACAGCGTGAAACAACAACGGTAATTATAAATACAACCTCAAGTGATATATACCTGGAGTAAACGAAACGTTGAGAGGTTATATCCAAACAAAATGTAGGCTAACTATGTAGGTACACAGAAATGTATGAAAAAAGTAAATCTAACGTTTTTATCGCCATCATTGACGAATGAAACGAACGCTAGAAAATACATTCAGACTTTTTTTTTTCTAAATGACTACGATGATGGCCAGGGCGGCCTTGTCATCATCACCGGACTGTTGGGGGAGCGGAAGGCTCTCACCCCTAAACCAGCGTGGCTATTATGGGTATATCCTCCAGATGTTTGCCCTGTGGCGAACGACTGGAGAAGCCTATGTCCAGCAGTGGACTGTAAAAGGCTGTTGATGATGATGATGACTATGATAGGGCGATGAATATATGACATACCTAACTATTATAAAATAAATAAATAAATATAATGAAAAAACAAATGAACTCCGTTATTCTAAAAAAGAATTTAAATCATATTCTCGAGTTTATTTTTAATACTGAAACAGCTTTAATTTAAAGACTAAAGCGGCCAGTTTCATAAAACAAAAAATATACGCGTAGATCCAACGAATTGTTGCGGTAAAGCAAAGAAAATGTTCACATTAATCGTCACTTAACTCTTAATAGGAGATACAGTGACGAGCAAGAAACCTGCTGTTACAAAATAGACCTTACTGCATAGATTTAAGGATCTATGCTAATGCACACTCAACAGCAATAGCTGTAATGTTATGTAGCGAATACGTTTAGCTCCAAAAGAGGGTCATCGAATACCCTTGTTAATTAAGCATAATTAAGCAAGCAAAGCAGTGTAATTAAGTTACAAGTCATTTAGGTTTGGTCAGCAAGACAAGTAGCTATTTATTTCAGTTGTGGGTCTTATCCCTAAAGTTACGTTTAAGTGTATTTCTTATTCTTGCTTATTATACGGCTACACAGCGCCATCTAGGCCCAAACTAAGGCAGAGGTTGTACTACGTGTACTAGAAAACTGATAAACTTACTTCCTTTTTTAAAACAATAATACATATGGTACAATGGATGCAAAGGAACGGCCTATCATCTTTTCGCTCGAAGCCGACTTCACTTGCCCGTGGTGCATCCTGCCAAATAACAAACGAGGCGCTGACTATCGACTGGTGGCGGTATACACATCACATTTGATGGCGTAACTAAATACCACAGACCGATGATGGGCAGCAGCGTCATCGGAGCGAGAAGCTACGCCCTGCGATTGCCAACCCGCCTGCCCAGTGCAGCGTGACGATTATGGGTGTTGGCCACTCCAGATGTTTGCCCTAAGTGGCGAACAACTGGAGAGGCCTGTGTCCAGCAGTGGACTGCAATAGGCTGATGATTTTATGGTACTTAGGGTGATTGTTAGCTATCCAAATAATTAATATGGTGGGTAGTACGATAAGTGTATTATTTTATGTTATTTGCCAACATCTTTCATAGGTTTCCATTTACATAAAAACACACGTGTTTATCACATATTTAATTTTTTTTTACCGTGTACTTACCTAATTTTACAGCTCCAAGATTTTGCCACTTTTCAAAGTGCCATGATCGCAGGCAGGTGAACTGAACTTTATGTATTTAGCTGGTCAACTACATGTTTTACTCATAACAGTAGTTAAGCTATGGGAATATTAAAAAATTGGTATAAGTATACATTAATTTGGAATATTGTGTTCATTGTATATGATAAACATCTATTATTACGAGATTTAGAAATTTAAAATGCAATCAAACTTCAAACACGTTTAGTAAAACTTTTTTATTTCATCAATTTACCATTTCTGCTTTATTTAGACTCTTGAAGTTTTGAAATTTATAGTGGTCTGTTATTTTCGTAATATTTTATTTTTCACATAATTGGTACTTATATTACAACCTCCACGTCTTAGTACCTCTAAACACATGCACAATCGTAAATTTTTGTATATTTATATGAAATTGTAAATAGGACGAAGTAATCTTTACGAATAATTGGGACACAAGAATTAAAATAAAAAATAGTTGAAATTAAATTATATGCGAAAAGGGTTCATACAATTAAAAATGACATTGTTATTTTTAATTTTAAGGAACCATAGTTAAAGTATTTAATGAAGATGAATAATCTATACTTATAATAAATCTGTAGAGAGGTCAATTCTGTACATAAAATATTTTTTCAAAATAACTATCAGGGGGTGATAAGTGATCGATACTGATACCAAAAATGCAATCAGTAAAATTTTTGTCTGTCTGTCTGTCTGTCTGTCTGTCTGTCTGTCTGTCTGTCTGTATGTTCGTTATAGAAAAAAAAACTACTGAACAGATTTTGACGAAACTTGGTACAATTATTCTTCATACTCCTGGGCAGGTTATAGGATACTTTTCATCACGCTACAATCAATAGGAGCGGAGCAGTGACGGGAAGTGTTGGGAAAACGCGAGAAATTTAAACCTGTATGTTTGAACGCGCATTACGCGAAAACTACTGCATAGAATTGAATGCGGTTTTCACCAATGTATTGCTAGAGGTCTAACTTAAAACTTAGGCACAAGGTATAGATGGGTATTATATGGAAGTCCGTTATTTTTGAAACCCGATATCCACGCGAGCGACGCCGCTGGCACAGCTAGTTACAAATATGTATTGATAAAATGACAATATTTTTATACATTTATATCTATGTATTCATAAGTATGTGTACCTATTCTTAACACTAAGAACAAACCATCACAAAACATTAAAAATAAATTAATCTAAAATGAAAAACATAGTATGAAAATAAAACAAAGTTTCCAAAACAATTATTCAGTCTTTAGAAGTAGTAAAGATGCCTATTGTAAATAGGCAAATAGATTTTATTATAGACGAAACAACAGTTCAAGTCGTAATGGAACAACGTAAATATATATGCAGGTACCTACTATTTATAACAATCTATACTATACATTTATGTATTAATATACCAACATTGAATAAAGTGTATGATATTCTATCTATTTGGTGTTCGATTAAGTTTACACATGTTATTCTCAAGAGCTTTACTGACAAAAATATAAAAGTATACTCTGTTTAAAATATCTAAATTTGGCACTGAGTACAGAATTGGTGCGTGTAATTCTACATTCTCGATTTGTTTTAGAATTGAGCTTTTCATTGTATCTTACACGATAAGGTTTATTTTACACCATTTACATTTATTTATTACTAGCTAACATATTTAGACTTTTACATCGTATTAATGAATGATAGTTATTTAAATTTATCTATCTATACACGTCACGACTAGGCTAACACGTAACTACACATCACTATGCACGTTTCGTTGATCGTTTTACAGTGAGTCTTCGTAGTATTGATAGTTGCGATGAGCAGGCGCACCGCGGGGATATGTCTCGCTCGGACGGGGCGCGCGGGGCGCGGGGGGCGCTCAGATGGCGGGCAGCAGGGGGCTCGGGGAGCGCGGGGCCCGCCGCACGCCGCCGCCCCACGGCTCAGCCATCAAATCCTCGTCTCCCTGCACACGCGCACTCGACATACTCTCAGCATCACACTCCTCAACTTCCCAACTCTGAGTACGAGATGTTGATATCATTTAACTTAGAGTAGGGCAGCTATGGGGACACGCGACAGTAGACACATCATGCATGCTAGACTACGACTCGCGGGGATCTAAGGGGTTTTACGTGCGGGGCAGTGCGAGTGATTAAACCACGTATTACGGTGTGAACACTTACATATAAGAGGTAATTACCATCATCGTGTGAGGCGTCGGCGGCGCCATCGGGGGGGCGGGGACGGACGGGGCGGGAGGGGCCATCGGGGGGGGCGGCGCGGGGGGTGGCTCGGGGGACACGGCCGCCGGCGAGAACGAGGATGGTGCGAGTGGAGATTGTGCTGAAACAAACACTCACGTCAATCATACTATTATTGCGCGAGCAGAGATTGCAAGTTAGCAATATTTCCAACTACATATAATATGCCTATTCTGTTGTACACTTTTTTCCACGTACAAAAACCAAAAGTTCTGTTTTGTAGATCATAAAGGTATATTTCTTACCACGTGCAAATTCTCAAAGTGATCAAGTTAAAATTTGCTAACTAGATAATGACAAGTCTTCTCTCTATAGATAGGTAGATTATTATTTCATGGTTGTACGATTTGGGCGATCTTATGCCAGCACATGGTTGTGTTTCCACCTTCTTATAGTATGGGATCTTTTGAAGGAGCATGTGGTACTGGTCTCAGAGATAAGTGGTAACCAACATACAACATAAAAAATCAATATTCATTCGAATTGAGAACCTCCTCTTTTTTCGTCGTAAAAGTAGACACCATCGGTTTACTACTATTAACATAACATCCCACAACGTCACATACATAGCTCCGATTCCAAAATAAGTAGCTTGAGCACTTGTGTTATAGAGATCAGAACAAAAGAGGTTTATACGAAACGAGCCATAGGACTAGAAAGTGATTGCTACCTGCAGCAGTAAGTGCAAGCACGAACTGGCTCCAATGCACGCAGCATCCGCAGCACAGCTGCAGCGCTGCCCGACGTAGAGCACGGTGCAGCGCCATGAACAGGAGGGGGTTCACCGCCGCATGTACGTAGGATATGTGCAGCGTGATTTGGAAGTACATCTGTTGGCAAGTTTGTTAATGAGAACTATGTTTCTGTGAGTAAGTATACTTAGAAGTCATCATCATCTTCATCAGCCTACAAACATCCACTACTGGATATAGGTCTCCCCCAATTACTATAGTCGTTAGGGGGGATTTGCCTTTCAGCATGACTGTCATAAGCCTCTGGTTTTTTTGTGGTTATTGCCTTCCTCTTCACCACCTTGAGGGAGCGTGCCGCTCTTCCATTTCACGAGGGCGGCGAGGTTGCCCTAAAGCATTTTCCTCTCGGAAAAAGACCCTTTTTTCCTAATCCCCTGATTAACCTTAGTCACCACGCTTGGCAGGCGGGCAGGTGACCGTAGTAGGTTTTATTAGGAACCAGGTAAACGCTGCTGCCCGTTTCCGGCACCAAAAGCCCTAATTAGTAATTAGTACTGTGACGACAAAACATTTAGATATATCAAAGCTTTTGAAACGATAAAAAATATAGCAGTACGTACACTTTATTGTTAATGTAAAAAAGACCCAAGAATCCTACTAATATTATAAACGCGAAAGTTTGTTTGGATAGATGGATGGATGTTTGTTCCACTTTCACGCAAAAAATACTGAACGGATTATAATGAAACTTTACAGGAATATAGTTTGTACACCAGATTAACACATAGGCTATGTTTTATACGAATATTCACGCGGGCAGAGCCGCGGGCAGCAGCTAGTTGTTAATACATATAATAAACACCTAAAAATACGAAGCAGTTACAACTTTTCGTAACCCCAATATGTTCAAATTTGAAATACATTATGTAAGTTTAGAAAAGTTGAAGAAACGATATTGAGATGATACAAAAATTTAAATCAACCTAAATATGAAAGAGTGAACAAAGTTGTGTGTCGACTGTGAACTTGTTATAAAAAATAGGAAATAATATAAGACAGAAACATTTAAAGTTACACACATTTCTTAAGAATATCATTATCATATCATTTCGATGTATTTAAATTGTATCTAAGGAACTTAATATTTCTCGACTCAAGAAGAATAAACTAAAAACTCGTTACTCAGGAAAGCTGAAAAAGAACAACTAAATTTTCAACAACTTTCGTTTATGTTCATACCTCATAGGCTACATGTGACGTCAGGGCTGGGTGATGCAACAGCGTGATTATGAACAGCGGCCCCCAAAAGAGGACATAAGCGGCTGTAATGACGAGGAACATGCGCACGCGACGCACCCCCTCCCGCTCCACCCTCGCCAGGTACCCTCGCAGCCGACGGCCACCTCCAAGAGGCAAGTTGCCACTAGGACGACACTGCCCATCAGCTAACGCACCATCCACAGTCTGTACCGAAGTGACAACAGTTACTAAACGATAATTAAGGCCGTAGAAGAGAGAAATTTTAAAAGGTGTTTTTAGGATGCTTTTAAATTTTGGATTTTATAAATTGTGCCATCTAGTAAGGTTTAGACATAGATTTAATTGTGAGTAAAACATCTTTTTGGATTTTAGTTGAAATAAAAGTGGTGGAAGAAATAAAAACTGACAGAGGAGTTGATAAGGCTAACTACGATACAAACTACAGCATCTAGAAGAGTATCACAGAGTGAACAGTAAATCTTTTATTTGATAATAATAGAGAGAAATCAATGAACGGAGTTAAAATAAATGAAGGATTAAAAGTTATCAAGATATTGAATAATATTAAAGTTTTTTAAACTGGGCATATCGTAGCCATAGGTAGATTAAAATTCAGCTTAAAAAATAGTATCAATGAAAACAAACTAGTAACTATTACATTACAAATATTAATTGGAAACTTAATATCATAATGACTGTTGCTGAACTATCGTAAAGTAAGTAGGTATAAGTAAACTATACGAGTTGCATCTCGGTAGTTGTGAATACCGATAGTGCAACATTAGTAATAGTTAAAAAATTCTATGAAGCTGAGTAATAAAGGGATTAAGAATAAGAACTATACTATTTACTGCTCACTCCATAAGTGCATAACTACAGTCCGTGCAAATACTGTTACATACCCTGGGTCCAACGCTGTTGGGCAGCGAGTCCATACGCCTGTTGTCTCCAGCCATGCTGACGAGTGTCGTCACTAAACCAGCTACTCGAACTGCTTCTACGTTAGCCTGCATGCGATAAGATTTAAATTTATCCGAAACCCCTTTCAGCTGTGCCCATTAGTCTATTCCAACGCGATTGAGTTACATTGAAAAGTTTTTGGCACTATGGCTGGTTTTATTCCCGTGAAAACAGTCTGTACCTCTTTTATTGATTATCGTGATCATAAGATCATGAATGTGCGATCTATCGATTCGAAATGGATTTTGCCAAAAAAAGTCATGATTGGAATAAAATTTGAAACAAGACTTCTTGATATGTGACTGCTTCTGCAGAAATTTGATTTTGTGTTCATAATTTTCCAAACCATGCTTACTCGTATATCTGATTAAATTTTTGGTACTAAGCGTATTTACAGATGTTATTAAGATCCTCAAAAATATATTTAAGACTGTTAAAGGTGAGACAGTTTGGAATAGACGGACGTAACGGGAACAGCTGTAAATCTAGCTACCAAAAACTCACACCTCATCAGAATTTTTATTCTCGTTGCCATCCCACGGATGATGCCTTTGTAAGTGCAAACACCCATTCGCATAAATCAAATTTCGAAAATTTAAATCTTATTTAGGAAACGCTGCGAGATATATTGGCAATGTACCAACAAAAATTCCTAGTCCGGCCAATATAAGACTAGTACGTATGCACAATATTGCAGCAACTCCAAATTATGTGGATGACTTCGTGAGTTTCAACGAGTTTCCGACTAGTTTTGTGACTCGCGATTGTGAACTAGCAACGTACTACAAAACTGTGTCATTCAAATGTCTGCTATTGCTAGTTTTAGTTCTCACAAAGCAGTGAATGGTTACATATGTTACATGAGCTCGACAGCAAAATCAATGGTATCAAATATCATGGAGAAGTTTGTACAATCGTAACGGTACATGAAGATGGATGTGATACGGCAAATTAGGAATACGAAGCTCTGCTATTGCTCAAAACCTCTCCATGCCATCTGCTTGGATCGATTCTTGGTAAGTTGAGTACGTACCTTCGTGAGGTCTCTGTGGAGTTTCTTCAAATGGAAAAGCGTTAGGCCGACGCAGACGGCGTTAACGCCTATCCAAAGGGCGTTGAGAACGTAATGCCTGAAGGGTCCTCGGACCAGAGGGCACGAGGGGGCGGGGCCGTACGACCCGTACGAGCCGGCACTGGCAGCTAAAGCCCCAGATAAGAACGTTGGTCCAAGATTTATTGTGATCGACGCGAACCATATCATGAAGGTCCCGAAAAGGACGCACTGTAACAAAGATTTATGTATAAATGTTTATGGCGTGAACATAGTACTGGCAATCGTGATAACTGGCCTTATCTACAAGGATTGATGTTGTCTATATTTCGTAGGTACCAAATAGATATACGGAATCACCCAAAGTGTATAAAATATGAGTGAAGTTGTACTCAATGTATAAGATCAAAAAGGATACTAATTACACTTGATTGGTTTAAATTTTACTTGTACCTACTCGATATAAATAATTGGACTATTTTCATGAAAATAATTTGCTCTCAGTATTCGTATGTGGGGCTCATCCGTGTAAACTCAATTACTAAAACATAACTGAGGAATAAATTATATATTGCTTCTCAAAGATCGTATATTTTGTCGCGATAGAATTAAAATTCGTAAGAAATATAACGGCTGAATGAGAAATTAATGTACTGAATAACTTTTACATAAGTATTTTTTTTACATATATTTTTGTTGTACATTTCTGGCATATTAATCAGATCTTGCATTGCCAATCAATCAGCGCAGCCATCTCTAGCAAATCATCAGTCCACCTGGCCTAAGGGCGTCCTACTCCAAGAAACAGTTTCCTCTCCAGAAGTCGTTTATCCCAACAGTTGTCTCACTGCGGCTGATTTGACCAGCCAAAGTATGACATATGAATCCGGTGAGCTATGTCGATGACTTACTCATATTATTTCTAACAGAACAATTACCTGAGGGCTGTCCATCAACAAAGGTGCTGATAAATCCGCTTGCTCCTCCTCATTTTCAGGAAAAATGGGACTGTCGTTCAACACTGTCGTAAGCATGTTCACCGTTGATACCGTTACCTGTGACAAAAAAAAACATTGCAACCCGGTGGTTTATCATTATCATCATCAGTCTATCAGTCCCTTGTTGGACCCATGTCCAACAAGGCCCGTGAGAAGCGTCAGAGAGGCATGCATCTCAAATGGCTCCCCATATAGTGGTTACTAACACAAATGGGGCTGGTCGTATCTTTGTATGGCCAGACTGACTCACTCTCCGAGAAAAAGGGAAAGGGGATTTTGAATATATTAGCTTAATATTTTTGTATTTATTTGCTTACCATCAGGCATCACACTTGCTCGTCTGCCGCCTCTCGCATAAAAAAAAATACAAAAAAAGCACAAAATGTGATTTATTTAATTTTTATGAGAATGCTTGTCACTGTTATTAATATCAAAAGATCACCGATAGTACCCAAAGATTAATAGGAAAATCACTCTAATAACTATGTTTTTTTTCTTATTTCAGTATAATCATGTAGGTAGGAAGGTACTCGTAATGTCTTCATTTGTTAAGTTTCTTTAACCATAAAGTTTCATGCTCGGTTGAGCATGAATTAAAGAAAAATATTTTAACCTTCTGAGACACGGTTATGTCTCAGAAGGTAAAAATATTTTTTATTCTGCTATAAAAAAGTCTTTAATGCTAACATACCATAAAATGTAACCGCTAGCGTGAGAAAAAATATGTTCAGGACATAAATTACTTATGAATGATATAACCCCATTCACGTACGAATTAGGCGGGGTAATTTGTCTAAGTCGTAATTCACACATATAGCGGGTAAGCGAGCTTTAGACTACTAGTATTTTTAGATCTACTGGTTCCATTAGTTTTTCTGATTCTTGTTCTATGTTATTTACATTCATACTTTTTAATGGTTGTTTATTTTTTTTTATACACTATATCATAAGTACATTAATATTACCAAGAGGAATGATTTGTATTTTTGTGTGTATATTATATTCTTATGTTGAATTAAAGTAATTAATTTAATGTGATAGTACATAGTTAGTCGACGACGAATCGTTAGCTGCGGGAAGAAAAAGAATTACTATAAATTGGTATAGTTTGTGATTACTTTATTGCATATATTCGTAATCTGCTATAATCAGCAGTGGTTTTATTACGAGTTTTCACCTGTCTTTACCAGATCTGACTTTGTCGATGGTAATGTACTCAGGAGTTTTGTCACTCCCATGCATAAGCCATAACACGTCCGGTGTTTCTCCGTGTTGAACTGTCGTTTCATAGGATTATGGGATTTAAGGGACAGAGAGTGCACCTGTGCTTTACACATATATGCGTTATTGTAATCAATATAATCCCCAGCCAAAAACGCCATTTTATACTTTAGTATCATAATCATTAGGTTGCAAACGTTCACTGCTGGACATAGGCCACCTAGGACAATAGGCTATTATGGCTAAAAGTTGTAATTAGTCCGTCTTTTAGATTCAAAAATAAAAGACACGTAATTTTTTATTTGTAAATTAGAATAAAAATTACAAAGTTATAGCCCGGTGAAATTACGCGTGACGTCACTCGGTGAGGCATTTTTACGGGAGCGAGTGACGTCAAAGACTCCCACTCCTAACTTTTGATGCCTTGTATCTTTGCAATTGTTTATTTGAATGAAAAAAGGAAAAAAACGTGTCTTTTATTTTTCAATAAGCTAAAAGACGGACTAATTACAAATTTTAACCATGGTAGCCTATTGTCATTTTGGGGGGATTTGCCGTAGTCACCACGCTTGGCAGGCGGGTAGATTTTATTCGTACCCAGGTAGGCAAATCCTGAGGCCCGTTTCCTGGTATTCCCAGTTGTCTTCTACTACACCCACAGTATGAGATAAGGTTTCCAATTCTAAAGTCGGAAACCACACGGACACTTTACACGTAGTTAGGTACTTAAAAAATTATAGATATAATAATCACGATTCCAAAGACCGTTTTGACAAAAATATTAACAAAAACTACTTTGCAACCATTTATTGTGAAACGTGGGATTGAAACTTTGACACATAAATATAAATTGGAATTGATTTGAATATTTTAGTAAGCTGTAAAACAACTAACTAATAATTTATTTACCAGGGTCTGCAAAACATTATAATCCCTATTTTAATTTGAAAACTTGATATATTTGAGTTTCTGTCTACTCTGTCAGGATTATTACTTTAGCTTCGGTAAGCTTATTTTATGTCTACAATTTTATTGTTTGCTGGGAAATCTCTAGTATTTAAATTTAACTTCATCATCATCATCATTACCTTATGCAGTCCACCGCTGGACATAGGCCTCTCCAGTTGTTCGCCACTTAGGGCATTATAGGTAAATCCTCCAAATTTAACTTCTCGAATAACTCTTCTTCTTGGTTCTAAGATGAAGAAGAATACTGATGGTTTGAGTTTCACTAGGGTTGGGTCTGTGAGTCCCACACACCATGCCGCCTCCCCCCGGAGACGGCATGAAGGTGCCTAATGCATTCCCCTCTTAAAAAAAAAAAAAAAAAGCGTGGCGGGCGGTGGCAACTGACCAGTTACTTGCCCGTTGTCACAGCGACTTGGGCTTCTCTTTCGCTTTCCATCAGGCGTAGGGAAGCCATTATGTTTAGCTACGATAAAAAAAAAAACTGCCACTTTAAGCCACACATTTATGTACCCGAAACTCACTTTAATTCACCACATTTTGACAGGTGTAATACCGCAAACGGTGTTTCTCATTACATAAAACATACACGGTAAACTTCCTGTACTTTCACACGGTAAATTTTTAAGGTCATAAAACATGGAGCGTCGCATACTCACTCCGAATTTACGTCGTCTGCTTCAAACGACTTTTTAGCTGCCAAAAATCCCACCAACGGCGAAACTTGCCAGGTATAATCCCCTTTATTTAACTCCTGACTGCGCTTCATACTTGCTATTCGAAGTTTAATGCGTCATAATACATAGGCACTTTTTATCCTGAAGTTAAGTGGCGGTAAATCAACTGTGGCTTTAACAGTAAGGTTTTTATTACTTGGATTGAGTTGGGTACTTGTTATGAACAGCCCATAAAACAGGTTTTTTTTTTTATAGAATCTTACTAAGGTGGCAAATAGGCGTACGAACCGCCTAATGTTGAGTAATTACCGCTGCCTGTGGACGCCTGCAACACCAAGGTTACTTGCCCGTTGTCACAGCGACTTGGGCTTCCCTTTCGCTTTCGCAAAGCCATTATGTCGAGCTACTATAAAAAAATAGGCGTTTAAAGGGCCTTTTGGAATAGTGGCTCGCTTCAGATGGGAGCCCAAAAAAACGGTGTCCCGTTCGCAGGGCCCTGGGCGCCTACCACCAAAATCGAAAACGATCGTTCGTTGAACGGATCGCGCACTTTTGCACCATAAATCCCTCCCATTTGTCCCTCCCGTGTTCGAATATATGAATTAAATTAATGAAAATTGACTTTGACGAATTTTAGTTCGTATATTCGAACACGGGAAAGACAAATGGGAGGGATTTATGGTGCAAAAATCCGTTCAACGAACGATCGATTTCGATTTTGGTGGTACGGGCCCTGGAGTATGCGTAGAAAAAGGCATCCTTAAGAATCAAAAGTCCGGTAAGTAAAAACGTACCAATAAAAGGAAGGCAGTTTCCACTAGGGAGCACTTGTAGACCGGCTGGCAGCGGAACACGGCGATGCCCAGCGGGAGCAGGATGGCTGCGCGTGCGCAGTCCACTACCGCTTGGTGGAACAGCAAGCCGTGGGACCACCTGGAAAAGACGCAGTGTATTAGGCTCTTTTATTACACGATCCTAAAAGTTACGTCATCACTCGCGTCTAGTTACCAAAAAAGCGGTCAAGTGCGAGTCGGACTCGTGCACGTAGGGTTCCGTACCACTGATTGAATGAAAAAATTAGGTAATTTGATTTATGACATTTAAAAAAAACTACTGTCTAGATTTCATTCAAACCAAATTTCGTTAGTAGTCTTTTTAATAATACTCATCATATATTTTTTTTCAGTTTTATCATGCCCATATTTTAGAAGTTACGGGGGGGGGACACACATTTTACCACTTTGGAAGAGTCTCTCGCGCAAACTATTCAGTTTAGAAAAAAATGTTATTAGAAACCTCAACATCATTTTCAAATACCTATCCATAGATACCCCACACGTATAGGTTTGATGAAAAAAAAATTTTGAGTTTCAGTTCTATGTATGGGGAACCCCAAAAATTTTGGATTTTTTTCTGATTTTATTTTTACATCTTAATGCGGTTTACAGAATACATCTACGTACCAAATTTCAATAATGTAGCTCTTATAGTTTCGGAATAAACTGGCTGTGACATACGGACGGACAGACAGACAGACATGACGAATCTATAAGGGTCCCGTTTTTGCCATTTTGGCTACGGAACCCTAAAAAGCGGTCAAGTGCGAGTGGGACTTGCTCATTAAGGGTTCCGTAGCAGCTTTTTACCACTCAAGCAGCTATTCGAGCAAACTATTCAGTTTAGAAAAAAATTCCAAACCAAAACCATATCATTTATGCTAATGTCGAATAAAAATGTACAATATTTTCTTTTCGAGCGTGTAAGCCAAGTTCCATGATCTTTAGACCACTTTCGAATCAAACACCAATCCATATACTAAACTTATTACAAGACAAAAATAATGCAATACCATGTTTCTCTTTCAACTACCCTTCAAAGAGTACACACTTTTAAAAAATATATTTTCACACGGAAGTTTCATATCGACACATTTCGCGATAATTACTAATAAGTGATTCCGTTTAAAGTGTCTCATTATCAGTGACATGGGTTGTCAGGCTTAATCGCATTTCGCTGTCATTTAGAGGCTCGGAGACCTTCCCCCACAATTTTGTCGTGTTATGTTACACAAAGTCGTTTGTTACGTTATGTGAGAACATTAATTAGAGGGCGTATGATGTGTGATAGATTACATATGATAATTATGACGGATACCGGGTGGGTTAGTTACAAGTATTTATGATCTGGTTCATCGAAGCGAACTATATTTAGCGATGTCAATGTTTCGTGAGAAGCCTTAATTAAGTCGGTTCCGTCTGTCTGTTCCTATGCTGTATGCTCGGGTTAGATCCGTAACTGATTTTTATGTGATTTTTCTTATATTAAATAGTGTGACTTAAGAAAAAGGTATGAATATAATTATAATGCATGTATAATATAGTACCTACAGAAAGACCGATAAAGTTAGAGGTCCTAAATGGTCCTATTTTTACCGAAGTGAAGCGCCAGTTAAATTAAACATACAGTTCAGCCAGTTCAATTTAGAGGGTTGGTAATCACTGAAAAAGAACTTGGTCTCTTTTAACTTTTTTTTAATGGTAACTCAGTAAAGTGGCCTTCCGTCGTCAGATGGAAAGCGAAGGCGAAACCCAAGTCGCTTCGATACCGGACAAGTAGCCAAATGCCATGCTGGCCCTGCCATGCTGCCCGTGGTGCATCCTGCCGAATAACGAACGAGGTGCTGGCAACCGACTGTTGGCGGTATAACCATCACAATTGAAGGCGTAGCTAAATACCACACACCGATGACGGGCAGCAGCGTCACCGGAGCGAGAAGCTACGCTCTGATATCGCTAACCCGCCTGCCCAGCGTGGCGATTATGGGTATATCCTCCAGATGTTGGCCCTACGTGGCGAACAACTGGAGAGGCCTAAGTCCAGCAGTGGACTGCAATAGGCTGATGATGATGATGAAGAATAATAATAATAGAATTTGGAAAATATGCAATAATAAATAGTATTATTTAAAAGCTTTTATTGGTATTGGATTTAGGGATTAAAAATTTATACAACCGAATGTGTCAACAATGCTTCTGCATATATAATGGCCGAACTAAAATAAATTACACCGGCTGAAGACTAATTAACATGTACGGTTGGTTCGTCGATTTAATTAACATTAGAGTTTGCCCTGTGATAGCAGTTGAACATTGCAGTTAATTACCAACATCATTAATTAACCAAATTATGGTCACAGATGTTAATATGGACTATGGAAAGAGACCGATTAACACGTTAAGCACCATGGGTATCCTTTTGTGTGCCTCCATCATTCTCAGAGTTCTGGATAAAGATCCCATAACTTCCACTAAGTGAGTTCTTTTCGTACGGAAAAATATGGCTCAGATTGCTATAATAAAACGCACCCTCAAAATTATAACTCATTCTGTCATCGGGTGCTTAAAAGAAAAAATATATTTTATATCGACGGGCAATTTATCAATCGCCCTTTGAGACGTGAGGTTCCCTCCCACTTGAGTGACGACCACAGAGTGCCTGAAAAAATAGTCAAGTGTGAGTTGAACTCGCACATCTCGGTTTCGGTACCACTGTATTCGGTATTTAAAAAATCATAATACTTATGGAACTATGTCTCCGTAAAATTACAAATAACGTTAGATTATAATCTATCTGGCGAGATAGTAAAATGTCGACCGGATTAGTAAGCTGAAGTAGCAATGAGCTGGCCGTAGCAGTCGCAGAAGCGCAGAATCAGTTCGAACAAAGTGGCTAACAACTGGAGAGGCGTATGTCCAACAGTGGACTACGTAAGGCTAAAGGATGTTATAATTTTTTTTCTGTCGTCATACAGAATTTCTTATGTTCGTATATATTTATATCGGTCTTCATAATACATATTTAATTCTCTATTAATTATATTATTTACTTCTTTCATCGTCATCATCATCAGTCCACATCAGTCCACTGCTAAACATAGGCCTCTCCCAATGCTCGCCACTTCTATCGGTCCCGGGCCTCTCGCATCCAGCACTTGCCAGCCGTCCTGCGCAAATCGTCTGGTCTGAGGGCGTCCTACACTACGTTCACTCCAGAACTCGCTTACCCCAACGGTTATCGGTTCTGCGGCTGATGCGGTCAGCCCACAGCCACTTCAGCTTACTGATCCGGTGACTTATGTCGGTAACTTTGGTTCTCTGCCGGATCACCTCATTCCGGATCCGATCTCGCAGAGAGATGCCCTTTCCATAGCTCACTGAGCGACCTTCAACTTATGGACTAACCGTTCAGTAGTCCACGTTTCGGCTGCGTAAGTCATAACCGGTAGAAGAACGCTACTGCTTTTGCAAACACAATTATAAACTTACTAGCAGTGCCCGCCCGCGACTTCGTCCGCGTGGAATAGTTGTTATATAGCCTTCCTCCATAAATGGTCTATTCAACAGAAAAATAATTTTTCAATTCGGACCAGTAGTTCCCGAGATTAGCGCGTTCAAACAAACAAACTCTTCAGCTTTATAATATTAGTATAGATAATAAGTATAATTATTATGAATTTTTATTATTGACTGATTGAATTTAACTTATTATATCTATTCCTAATTTTAAATCCCATTGGTTCACTTTGTCTACTGATCCCTAAAACACGTCACAAATCCCGCGTCGTGCCTAGATGATTTGCTGAGACATTTTAGCCGCATACATCAAAAAAGGTACCGTCACGTAAGGGTCCTGTCAGGTGAACCGTTCAGTTGGATTGCAGCAAAAACTTGCTAATCCTCGAGGAATTTCGACCTCAAATCTTGAGGCTCGTATTATGTAATACACCCATAGATAGAGATATGTACTAGCCTTCTCATTGAGCAAAGAAATGTAGCAGATTTAAATTAAAATGGTCCGCACATTACGAGTTTTTGTTATGTCTGTGGTACCTATTTGGCAAATAGTGATTTGCAATAGACCTGTTGCCGTAAAAAATTTAATTAGTCCATCTTTTAGATTGTTCAAAAATAAGAGACACGAATTTTTTCATTTGTAAATTAGACCAAACATGACAAAGATGTTAAAATTACGCGTGACGTCAAAGAGTGGGAGTTTTTTTCGCCACTGAGTGACGGTCAAAGATCCCCACTCCTACATTTTGATGCCTTGTATCTTTGTTTATATGAAAAAAGGAAAAATACGTGTCCAATATATTTTTATAATCTAAAATACAGACTAATGAATATGTAATAATTTTGACCCTGGAAACATCCCTATTAACCAGATCATCATCAGCTGACCAATGTTCAATGCTGGACATAGGACAATTGTTATTTGGGGGAATTTGCCTTGGCAGGCGGGTTGGTGACCGCAGTAGGTAACCATCTCATCCCGTGGGATGGTATCATCATCATCAGCCTATTGCAGTCCACTGCTGGACGTAGGCCTCTCCAGTTGTTCGCCACCTAGGGCAAACTTCTGGAGGATATACCCATAATCGCCACGCTGGGCAGGCGGGTTGGCGATCGCAGGGCGTAGCCATTTGCTCCGGTGACGCTGCTGCCCGTCATCGGCCTGTGGTATTTAGCTACGCCTTCTATCGTGATGGTTTTACCGCCACCAGTCGGTTTGCCAGAGCCTCGTTTGTTGTTCGGCAGGATGCACCACGGGCAGGTGAGGATGG
This sequence comes from Conogethes punctiferalis, assembly GCA_031163375.1. Lineage (NCBI taxonomy): Eukaryota > Metazoa > Arthropoda > Insecta > Lepidoptera > Crambidae > Conogethes > Conogethes punctiferalis. The sequence continues at coordinate 14,881,928 of CM062084.1, forward strand.
CTTGGAGCGAAAAGGTGATAGGTCGCTCCCTTACATCCCGGGACGGGATGGTATGTGGGTGTACTATTCTAAATCCGAAAACCAAAACCTCATGTTTTGTTTACTGTTTAACCACATGTTTTGTCATTGTTTAACGATAACCTTCTCTGGATTTTATCAGTAAATGTAGAAAACGTGTCTAGAAACTAAATCCAACCGCTCTATTAATTTCGCATGCATTCTCTCGCTTCTCGTAGAAATTCTCCCGAAAATGATGTTCCAAGGTGAATTTTGCTAAAACCTTTCACCTCTCTGATACGAAGCTACCTTTTATCCGTAAGATAAAAAGCACCTTTGCGCGAAATCCAGGTACATTATTGAGGGCAATGCGGGCTTGGCCGTCGAACGAGTTTAAAAGTCCCGGATACCGTCCGAATTCCTATTAATCTGAAACGAACTCCTCTAAATTGGTTTAAGCGCTGGCTCTGTGTAAACGCTGGAATGATTCCTGAGTACTCAATCGTTTTCTGTTCTACCTAAAAAAACTTTACACTGACTAAATTAATATAAAACTTCCGATGACATTACTAAGGATGCGGCGTCGATGCAATTTTAAAAGCATGCCTTTTTTTATTCTGACAAAATTCATTTTATTTTAATTTTTTTTCTGGTGCTAGTGGGACACGGGCAAAAAGCCTTTCTGGTGTTTAAACAAACATGGACACTAGCAATGCCAGGGACACAGCTAGCTACCTATTGTGAGGAAAGACCTCTCCACTAAACCTTATTTAAAGAAGGGTTTTCACGGAGAAAGTAAACGGGTATTTGATCGCTGAACTTGCTTCGATAAAAGGCTCTAACTTATCATCAGATGACTTGTGATCAAAAGTGGACTCAATTAATTAAAAAAAAAAATAAAATTTATAGCTGTTGTTACGTAGCAATTCTTAAAATGATAAAAGTGTACTAAAAAGCTTGTCATTATCGGCTCAAAACAATTTATTGTTCTCGTATTTTGTTGATTTTGTTCTTGTTACGAATGAAATCGAATATCGCAATGTACCTAATATAATAGCATACCATTGGTATCAAAAACACGTCAAGCTTAATACTGGTAAATCATTTTTGGATAGAATGCGCGAATTACTCGAATGAATTCAAATATACCGCCTCCCATCCGAAATTGGATTAATAAGAATTGAACTTTTCTAAATGAAATCAGGTTTAACGCTCGCTCTGTTTAAATGCTGGAATTCTCATAAAAATGATCGTAGTCTGCCTAAATTGATTTAAAAATATGAAGCTTTGTAAAAAATATAAAACGATTGATTTCAAAATCAAGTTTCTTCGCTAAATTTATAAAGGGGGTTTTATTTATTTAATCTTTATTGGGCAATACAAATAGTGTACAAAAAGAGAAATATGTTGCATACAGTACTTACAACACTACTTCTAGGCAATAGCGACCAGTCAACCATTGGGCTAAGTAGAGGAGACTACCACAGGCTGCTAATGATGTTTTTTTAAATATAAGCTCAATTTAATATTTAGTCTTGACACCACCGCTTATAAATAGTTAGCTCATAAATTATAAAATTATAATTTAATCTAATCAGATGATTCAGAATCCTGAATAACATACATTTATTATGTTTGTACGTAGGTGCGGAGGTAAAGGAAAATGATACATAAAGTATGTTTTTTAATAATAGAGGAAGTCGACACTAATATGAGAGGAAATATAATACATAAAACTAATATTTTTTCCCGGTAATCTTCTGAGACGGCATAAGAAGCAATTAGGAAAGTGATTTCTTACATAAATGTAACATTTCTTTTTGGACTCCATGTTATTCATTAAGGCTAAATGATTACTTTGATGCGGGTCCCCTACGTAGCTTCGAACGCCGTTGTTTCGAAGTTCATTGTTTCGAATTTTTTTCGACTGCTTCATTCGTTCGAAAGCTTATGGATTCGAATGACGTAGGCGCGAAAGACGCTGATTCGAAAAACATATTCACTGCCTCATGTCGAATGCTAGCGACTTTGATATAGTACTTTATAAGGCCTAATGTACGTTATGTTAGTATGTAATAAATAAATTGACATAAGATAAATTTTGAGGGTTATTAATATGTCAGAGTGAGAATATTTGAGGGATGTAAGGGAGCGTCCTATCAACTTTTCGCTCTAAGCCATCCTCAAATGACCGTGGCACATCCTGCCGATTGACAAACAAGGCGCTGGTAACCGACTGATGGCGGTATAACCATCACAATTGAAGGCGTAGCTAAATACAGCAGATCGATGACGGGCAGCAGCGTCACCGGAGCGAGAAGCTACGCCCTGCGATCGCCAAACCGCCTGCCCAGCGTTGCGACTATGGGTATATCCTCCTGATGTTTGCCCTAAGTGGCGAGCATCTGGAGTGGTCTATGTCCAGTAGTGGACTGCAATGGGCTGTTGATGAATAAGAATATTTTGAAATATTCAAATAAATTCGCGAACGCGTTTTGACAGTAAAAAACAGTAGGAAGCGTTATTTAGATGATTATTTTCACTTTTTTATATATACCTAATCTAGAATACTAGTAACTAAAAACAAAATCCTAACTACGCAATATATTAACTGAGTACCTAGGTTTAGATCATCAGTATACTATAATAACCGATTAAATAAATTATCAGTTTAAAAATCATTGTCGTTTCAGAATTCTAGGTTACATTGTAACAAAACAGAACTCAGACTGATCCGAGCCTAGTCTACACATAACTAATGCATGTTACAAGATTAAAATAGAAATGGCGGAAATATGTCCTCTCGTTTTAACCTGTCATTCTTCAATAAATTTGATTGTATCAGAAATACCCCTTGTATATCTCTATTTTCTAACCAATTGACTGAGTTGTCCGTGTTGTTGCCGAATTTAGAATAAATAAATAACCAAAGACATGCCACGCTGGGCCACACAGCGCCTCTAGCCCCAAACTAAGCCGAAGCTTGTACTTAGGGTACTAGACAACTGATAAACTTACTTAGATACATTTTTTTTTGTAAAAAAATACACATTATACATAGAAAACACCCAGACCAATACAAACAGACATGTTCATGCACATAAATGTTTGTAATGTGTGGGGATCGAACCCACGACCCTTGGCTCAGAAGGCAGAGGTCACTACCAATTGAGCTACCGAGCCAGTCAATAGAATACCTAGGATCACCCCATCATCCTGCGGGGGTCGTAGAACGATTAAGCGGATATGAAAAAACGGGCAGCAGCGTTTACCTGGGTACCAATAAAACCTACTGCAATTCTACCCAAATGACAATTGTCATTAGAGGAGGCCTATGTCCAGCAGTAGCAGGGATGTAAGGCTGCCCGTGGTGCATCCTGCCGAACAACAAACGAGGCTCTGGCAAACCGACTGGTGGCGGTGAAAACATCACGATAGAAGGTGTAGCTAAATATCACAGTCCGATGACGGGCAGCAGCGTCACCGGAGCAAGAAGCTACGCCCTGCGATCGCCAACCCACCTGCCCAGCGTGGCGATTATGGGTATATCCTCCAGATGTTTGCCCTAGATGGCGAACAACTGGAGAGGCCAATGTCCAGCAGTGGACTGCAATAGGCTGATGATGATGATGATGATGTCCAGCAGTGGAAGGTCACAGGCTGATGATGACAATGTTGAATGCGACCTTTTGATCTCTTAAATTATTTGATCTTTTAAACACTTAAAAAATTTAGGTAGATATGTGAGGATGCGTTAATTATCTTAAATTCTGTTTCGAAGCACACAGAAGCGTAGCGAAGTTGCGGAGTGGCGAGCAAAGAAAAATCAACCAATCTCCGCTCCGCCCTCCGTGGATTCTTACCTCCACCATCGCTCCCCTGCCTTGCTCCGCTTCGGTGGACTGACAGCCTAACAGTGCTAGTAACATGAAGATAGAGAAATAAAAATATCTCCAGTTAAAAGCTTTTATACTTCAAAGCTCATATGAATGGGTGTTTTAATCCACGAAGCAAATACATTGCTCCGTGTTTTATTCTGAAAGGTTTTCCACGAAACCATTTTTCGTTATGTTCGAGTACATATCAAGGAAATCAAAGGCATAAATGTTTTGTAGCTGGCGAAAGAAATTCTATGGGGGAAGCAACAGAAATACGTTATTTTTGTTATAACTTGCGAAGAAACATCACTAGAATTTATTAATAACCGGCCCGGTACGAGTCGGACTCGGATGGAAGGGTACGGTGCCATTGACTAGCAAATGCTTTCCTGGTGCTAATGTTAATGTCAAGCAAAAAGCAGCAAAAACTTTTGCTTTACGAGAACCTTTCCTAAATATGTTGTTTTTGTATTAAAGTAATTTTTATATTAAAATAACTGAGTATTTATTTATTTATTTATTGGACTACCAACATAAGATACAGTAGGTACACAATACTTATGATTAGATTACAATTGTTCTTAAAACTAACTGCACTTACAATAACAGGTAATCTCAGCATGCATAAATTATAGTGGTAACAAAAATATAAAGAAATACATATATAAATATATAATATAATTACTATGTGAAACTATGAATCTAAGATAAGTAATACAAAATTTTTAAAATAAATCAGAGAATAATAACTTAATAATTAACATGTTTATAGAATTAACAGGGTTTGCCATTATTTTTAAGTATATATAAAAATTTGGGAAGACTATGAAGGTGAACATCGAGCTCGGGTATCCTTTTTGTCAAGTCATCATAGAGGCGTGACAAACGTATGACAGGTGAGTTAAGGCCCAATCTCGTCTTGCAAAATTTCTTCCCAAACAGACCACAAGGATATCGCGGTAATCTGTTCGGGATTTTGAAATCTAATTTATTTAGGAGTTTTGAACAGTCTATTTGATTGTTCAATAATTTATATAGGATAGACATATCCAAGTAGGTGCGTCGTGAAGAGAGCGGATCCAGCCTGTGATATTTGGTTCTGTCTTCGTATGATGTCAATGTCCTGGGGGTCCCAAAACGAAAAGTTAGATTGCGAATCAGTTTTTTTTGAACTTTTTCAATACGGGACATATGTAATTTGTAGGACGGACACCATACTGAGCAACAATATTCAACCTTGCTCCTTACATAGCTATTGTACAGGAGGGTGACTGTAGAACGGTTTTTAAAGTCTCTAGTGGTTCGTAGAATAAATCCTAATAATTTGTTTGCCTCTTTTATAATTTTGTCAATGTGATCTATAAACCGCAGCCGACTATCTATCAAGACACCCAGGTCCCTGACAACCGTAACCTCCTCGAGCTTATTATCAGCAACAGCGTATTCAGAAAGAAACTTATTTTTTTTCCTGGTGAATTTTATATGATAGCATTTTTGAGAGTTCAATACCATCCTGTTCCTGTCACACCATTCCTGGAGGCCGTTAATGTCCTCTTGCAGTTTCATAGATTCTGCAATGGATGAAACTTTCCTAGCCAGCTTAAGGTCATCAGCAAAAAGGTATATATTACTGTATTTTATCACGTGCACAACATCATTAATAAAAATATTAAAAAATAAGGGCCCAAGCACAGAACCTTGAGGCACACCTGAATGTGCAACAAAAGGATGCGATTGATCCCCATCCACCACAACCCTCGAAGGGCGATTTGTAACGTAGGATCTGCACCAGTCCAGGAGGTTGTCCGTTATACCAAACTTGTACAGCTTTTCTATGAGGATAATATGATCAACCTTATCAAATGCCTTCGAAAAATCTGTATAGATTACATCTACTTGATGTCCGAGATCCACAGCCTCCATTAATTCCGATGTAAATAGCATCAAATTGGTATTGGAGGATCTTTTCTGCATAAAACCATGCTGATCATCACTTACATGTTTATGAATATGCCTATACATGACCGCGTGAACCATAGACTCAAAGACCTTCGACATTGTTGTGAGAATGGAAACAGGTCGATAATTAATTACGCATTCTTTTTTCCCACTTTTAAAGATGGGAACCACTCTTGCTTGCTTCCAAGAATCAGGGAATGTACCCGTATTCAGTGACTTGTTATACAAGATTGATAATGGAAGCGCCAGCGCGCTTGCACAATTAATTAAGAACAGTGGGGGGATATTATCCGGACCCATTCCCTTTCCTGCATCGAGCCTCCTCAATTTGAGTTTTACTTCATCTGGACTGAATTGAAAAGATTGCAGTGTATCTATCCTCTCTTTATAGTGCCATGAAGTGTTTTCAGGTAGCCCTGTGGTAGAATCGTCATTTGAGTAAACCGAAGAAAAATGATTCGCGAACATATCAGGGATTCGATATGTTTCAGATGATATTTCACCGTTTAAAATCATAGTACTCGGATATGATGAGCTATTCTTTCTCAAGTTTTTGACATGTGTCCAAAAATGTTTTGGATTTTTCTTTATTTCAGTCTCAATTGAATCAACATAACTATTATAGCACCTCGTTATCATTATTTTACAGTCGTTCCGTAAATATTCAAATTCTAGCTTATCAAGAGGATTTCCAAATTTTTTGTACTTTTTATGATATTTGGACTTTTTCTTTAGTAAATGTATTAATTTTGGCGTAAACCAGACAGGATAGGACCCCGGGCGGATTGTCGTCTTAGGAATATGTTGAGCGATAGCATTACGTAAAATCTCATAAAAGTGAGCCAGCATCTCATTTACATCGTCGTAAGGACTCAACTCTTGCACCCATGGAACCGATTCAAGACAAGCGTTGATGGCCAAATAGTCACCCCTATGGAAACTGTACCGCTCTATTGGGACCGGTTTATTTACAGTCTCCATCGCCACGTTCAGTTTGACATCAAGAGCAGGATGGTATTTATCTATATTTCGTACAGGTTGCAGGCATTCTTTGACATATAAAACTTCTCGGTCACACAAAAGTAAGTCCAGGATCTTATTAGTCTGGTTAGTCACATTATTATATTGTTTTAAGTCATTAAGCTCCATGAAGTCAACGAGGTTACATAACAGTTCGCTACCACTGTAACATTTTGGTATCATATTTCTATTGGCTTGATTTTCTTGCCAGACCATACTGCTCATATTAAAATCTCCTGCTATCAATGTTTTTACATTTCCTCTACAAGATTGGAAGTACGCATTTAATTTGTCTGTAAATATTTCATGAATATTTCAAGTGCCTACCTTTATATATCCAATCATAAAATATGACAGACTTTCAAAAAGCAATCGTACAAGTCAGAGATCAGCAACGCACCTATGATTCCCTTCGAGTTGTGGTTTCTATGCCCTGACTGAAGTATACCACTTACCATCAGGTGACTTTGTATCTTTTTTTTCGTCGAAAGTACTTTGCATAAATCACGGACCTTTTAGTCGCCTCCTATAAGCAACAATTCCTCGGTAGTTTTCGAGCCCTATAGTATTAGTATATATAGTAGTATAGTATTGTTATATGTATAAAGAAAGAACATTTCCATAAAATACTAACCATTACTATTTTCCATTGACATTATTCATGACAGAACGCGACACTCGTGATACAGAATAGATTCGTGCTGAATCTCGATTCGGATCAATGTTACGACGCGTTGTAACTTACGTTATAACGTTAAGTACCGTGCCGTCATCCCCTTAAGCCGAATCGTGGCAAATAAATGGTATAGAACAGCTGACAAAAGATGATACCTACGTGTATAGGCTATATTCTTTGGAAAATTCTGCTTGATTCCGGAGGTATTCGTGTTAGATAGATAACCTTTATCAGATCTTTGCATAATTTTTATGAAAGGAGTAGCAAACGGGCCTGAAGGTCACCTGATGGATAGTGAACATCCCAGACCATAGACACCGCAATACCAAGGGAGTCACAATCACAAATACGTTTCCTTGATGAATTTGTAGACTCGCGTTTTAATGGGACCTAAGTCGTATTAGTAGAGTCCTAGTCCTAAATATCATCTTCTAGCTCCAAGCCACCCTCACCTGCCCGTGGCGCATCTTGCCGAATAACAAACGAGGCTCTGGCAACCAACCATCACGATTGAAGACGTAGCTAAATACCACAGACCGATAACGGGCAGCAGCGTCACCGGATCTCGATCCTCCTACGGCCTTGGCGCTACGCCCTGCGATTGCTAACCCGCCTGCCCAGCGTGGCGATTATGGGTAAAGTTCCCAGATTATTCCCCATATGTAGTGGTGAGTAAGTAGAAAGAACTATGTCCAGTAGTGCACTGCGATAATGATGATGATTAGTGCCTATCCTACGGAACACTAATCCTACTAATATTATAGATGCAAGGGTTTGTTTGGATGGTAGATGTTTGTTACTCTTTCACGAACTAACTACTGAACGGACCTTAATGAAACTTTACAATAATATAGCTTATACATCAGATTACTACATAGGCTATGATTTATGAAAATATCCACACAGGCAAAGCCGCGGGCAGCAGCTAGTACTACATACAAAGAAGACGGCATGTGTTAAATTTTATTTTCAAGATAAAACAAATGAAATACGGATTATGGCCCCCGATACCCGACAGACCGTTACAATAAAACCAAAGTGTGTACGGCGTAAACGCTTACTCCGAAAGTTACAAGCCACAACGAAACGGGTTTATCGGCGCGCTTACATTGTGCTAGTATTATTTACGAGGCTTTGGTAAAGCTGAACAAGTAGAGATACTTGAACCGCTGAACAGCTTTTGAAGCGATATAAGTTAATCTTGCAGTGGACTGACACGGGCTGATGATGATGATGATGAAGTTAATCTTATGTAGATATGTATAAATTGCCATCGCTCTCACCTCTTTCTCGTCATTCCTTTTTTTAACCGACTTCCAAAAAAAAGAGGAGGTTCTCAATTCGACTGATTTATTTTTGGTGGTATGTAAGTATGTTACCTATATCTCCGAGAATTGTGAACCGAATTATAAAATTCTTTTTGTTTGAAAGGGTTTTTGTACTTCCTAGTTGATCCTATTGTCATATATTGAAGTCGGTTTTTTTTCCTGAGAATTGCTGATATGTACTAAGTAGTGTTTCTGCGCGCCGTTTCTTACACGTGGACTCTGCAAATGAATATGTGGTTACCGTGACTGAGTTTGTACATTAATGATTTGTCTCGAAGAAGTCACTTACGAGTGACACAAAAGATTTATACCATTTCATTTATAGTAAGCCTTAACTTGTAACACGTCTTAAAAGCCTGTCAATATCAGTTGCCACTTTATTTCTAGGTATACGCCTTGTGCGTCACACGACGTTGATTTGATTTACGTCTAGCCCCGTCCCAGAGTTTGACTGAGACGTGATAAGTATTATAGCTAGTGTTGCCTATCGAAAGTCGACTATCGATAGCGTATCGATTAACCTCATTCCAATGGTATCGATAACTCAGAACCAAACAATACTCTTGTAATCAACGCTAGTATTGTTCGTAACGAATAATAAACAATCTACCGATATACCTCCCATATAATTAAATCTATCGATAGTTTAAAATACTCGATAGTATCAAAACTATCGATAGATGACCTCGATAGGGTCGTCTTTTATTTTTATTTTCTATATTAGGGAAACAAAAACCTTAAATTAATAGATAAGAATAAATTAAACTAATTCACTAGCCTAACCAACTGGTTAGGCCCCCTACTAGCATATAAACTTTAATGGTGAACTCGCAAACAAAAAAGAAATAAAATAACGGAATTTAAGCATTTGTGTCTTGAACAGCATACTAAATTGTTACATTGTCTCATTAGATGTCAGTTAAACTATGCTATCGATAGTTTTCATGTGAAATATCGACAGCACTATTGTAAAAAAATGTAATTAGTCCGTCTTTTAGATTATTTAAAAATAAGAGACACGTATTGTTTAATTTATAAATTAGACCAAAAATTACAAAGTTGTAGGCCGCTAAAGTTACGTGTGACGTCACTCCTAGTGGCATTTTTTCGCAAGGAGTGACGTCAAAGACTCCCACTCCTAAATGATGATGGCTTGTATCTTTGTTATTTTTTGTTTATTCGGAAAAAGAAAAAATACGTACATATCCAATATTTATTTATAATCTAAAATACGGACTAAATAATAATTTAAGTAATCTAGCGTAAGTATGTAAGCAACACTAACGCATTTATTGGCCACATTGGAGCTTTAGCAGTAACTATAACATTCATCATCCTCTTAGGGTGGTCCCGGTTTGTGCCTCTAGGCCCAGGGTCCACTTTGACCATGATCCTAGATTTAGCGAGTCTGGTTATTACATTGAAGCGACTGCCAACTGACCTTCGTAACCCTCAGAAAGGGGAACCAGACAAATTTGTCGGTAACTATAACATTATGTTTACTAATTAACTCTTACTACACTTACCGCCTCAGCTGCTTCTTGCTCAGTATGACAGTCATTAGAGCCAGGTTCGCGGACATGCCGAGTCCGGAGAGTGCCAAGAGTGCAGCGGCGCTCGCAGCGCCCCCCGGCGGGCAGAGCCTCGTGTTGTTCAGTATGGTGGAGTTAGTCGCGCCCGCGGAGCCGAACCGCAGATTGGCGCCGATCATGGCGACCGCTGACCCTGGTAGCAGAGAGACTGGTTAATAGAGATTGAACAAGGTGAGCGGCATGATAGGGCACGGGAACCAGCGGGTGGTTGGTGCGGGGTACCTCTACTTGCCTTGCACGGATCCCCGTCATTGTAGTGGGTATTCCATGCCTCATTTCCGTCCCATGGCCTGTCTCAGGAACGTTCCTAAGGGCGGTGTGAGTCCCACATACCCCGTCACTTCCCCGGGTGGCGGGGTATGCGTTAGGGCATTTTTCCCCGGGTTAAAGAACAAAGTCATGATAGGGCGTACTATATGCCCTCTGAGCCTCTCCATGGCCCCGAGTGGTGAGCGCGGGAGTGCGATCCACTCGTTAGGGCGTAACGGTGTGGTGTAAGGATGTAAGGAAGCAGCTTTATCATCTTTTCGCTCCAAGCCAACCTCACCTGCCCGTGGTGCAATCTGCCGAACCACAAACGAGGCGCTGGCAACCGACTGGTGGCGGTATAACCACCAATTGAAGGCGTAGCTAAATACCACAGACCGATGACGGGCAGGAGCGTCACCGGAGCCAGAAGCCGTAGCTTCTGGCTCTAGGCTCCAGGCTCTGGCTTCAGGCGGGTTGGCAATCGCAGGGCGTACCCTGCGTTTGCCAACCCGCCTGCCTCCAGAATATCCTCCAAGTGTTTGCCATAAGTGGCGAACAACTGGAAAGGCACATGTCGGATGCGGCCGTCTGCGTCGACGCTACCCTTGTTCCTGCAAGTTGCTACCCACTGGCGACACAGGAGGATTTAGTGGGTATATACCCTCCCATTTTGGGAGGTGTGAGTCACACACACCACGCTGACTTCCTCCGGAGGAGGCGTGAGGGCGCCTAATGCCTTCTAGAAAAAAAAACTTCTTGGTTCGTGATCACGTCAGTCCTTAGACAACACCAGTGGAGTAACCTTAAAAAAGTAGGTAACTTTTGTAGGTTTTATGTCAATGCGAAAGTCAAACGATGCGTCATATAGCTTGCAAAAATAACACTGTTAGTTTATAGGCTTCATATCGCGCACCAACTTGTACTATAACGATACTTTACTAGATTTAATCAAGTAGATGGATTCCAGAGATTGTACGCGACGATTAAGTGATTTCCTCCGAGATTTTACTATTCACCATTGGCTGACGAGGACTAAAGTATAGGTAAAGCTGAATGTTTAGACCCACCAAAAACGTAATCACTTGAGATAGCAAATTACAGATTGGTTTGATTTGCTTTCATTAATTGTGCAGACGAGTAGAAATACGGCTAAAAGGCACCGCTTTATAGTGTGTGCAAGTCCCAAGGACTCGCACGGTGCTTTATCCTTTACTTTCTTAGTACGAACAGCCAGCCAAACTATGGTACTTGCTGGGCTCAAGAATCCGAGACATAAATCTTCAGATTTTCAAGGCGAGAGGGGAGCAGTAATTTCTGAGTAACGATAAAGATCGTAGGCTTTAATAACACTTAATATCAAGCGAGTTGTGGCCAATCACAAATAAGTAGCTTAAGATGACATTTGAAAAAGACAATGGATTGGATAGGATCAAGCCAATATACGTATTAGTTAATTACGCGATATTATTAAGCATTTTTTAATTCATTCATTCTTGACTTTCCTCTAAAATATCTCCCAATACTGATATCCGAAGCACTTCTATTAAGACATACTGGATTTTGAGCTACGTAACCTGGCAAAAGTCGGAGCAGCCGTAACTCTAGTTCGGAATCTAATCTGCGCGTATAAAATCGTAACGCCAACGTAACTAACAAAAGTTTCTCAAGCCAAACGAAGTTTTCTCTACGACTCCCGTAGCGTAATCAGGTACTGTTATTGTCGCAAATACCTTTAGGTATCTCGGTATTCGACCATTTTGCACCCTATCTTTTCCATATAAATTATTTTGTACGGTAAGTTTTAACAGTTTTAGTTTTGACTTCGATGTTTTATCGTTGTTCTTGGGGAAAACTTTCTTTTGTGCCTATTGTTATTCGGCTATGTTTTTTCATTTTCCAGAAAAATTACAAAATCGTTATCATCAGCCTATCGCAGTCCACTGCTAAACATAGGCCTCTCCAGTTGTTCGCTACTTTGGGCAAACACCTGAATGCTTTATCCATAATCGCCACGCTGGGCAGGCGGGTTGGCGATCGCTGGGCGTAGGTTTTAACGCGGCGGTGACGCTGCCAATCATCGTCCTGTGGTATTTAGCTACGCCTTCAACCGTGATGGTTATACCGCCACCCGTCAGATGCCAGAGCCTTGTTTGTTACTCGGCAGGATGCATCACGGGCAGTTTAGGATGACTTCGAGCGAAAAGATGATAGGTCGCTCGCTTACACCCCAGACTTCATAATGTCAATAGTATTGAGAATAAATAATAAATTAATATAATTACCTGCCGACATTTTTACGGTCCAGACGTCCAACTTCAATGAGAGCCACGTATCGAATGCAATGAATCACCGCGACAGCCAATCAGCACGTCCCCCCCACCAGCCCACTGCATTTTTGCACCAATCACGTTATTTACTGACATCACAACGGTACTCAATTGTTACCTAGTATTTGTAATCCGTTACACTATTGGTTTCATGTGTGGTGATGCACTTTTTATTTAGTCCGAAGTTGGAATAGACTGGTGTACCTGGGAACAAAAAATTGGAATTTTAGATTCTATTCGGATATTGTGTCAAGCTTAACTAAGAATTATGCTATGCTTATCTTGCTCGTAATCTTATTAATAATAATTATTCCATTTCTTTCTCTATGTTATTTGACTATTTTTTCACGTTTTGGGGTTTTCTAATTTGCCCACAAACCTTTAGTGTAGGTAATTGTTATATTGTAAATTGCAATGTTTAATCCGAAAATACCGGTATATTTTCGGTCATCGGTCTAGGTCATCGGTCTGTGGTATTTAGCTACGGCTTCAATCGTGATACCGCCACCAGTGGCGTCGTCCATTATTCAGCAGGATGCACCACGGGCAGGTGAGGGTGGCTTGGAGCTAAAAGATGATAGGTCGCTCCCTTACAAAATTTGCTCATCAATCCTTTATATTCACTCTTATAAGACAGGCTCGGTGGCTTAATTGGTATTGACCCCTGCCTTCTGAACCAAGGGTCGTGGGTTCGACTCCCACCCGGGACAAACATTCGTGTGATGAACACTTGTGTTTGTTCCGTGTCTGGGTGTATATATTTGTATTTAAGTATTTATTTGTGGTACCTTCGTTGTTCTGATACCCATAACACAAGTGCTTAAGCTACTTAATTTGGGATCAGAGCAATGTATATGATGTTGTCTAATATATCGAACCTTTTGGTCTTAAGGTTTCCCTGCCGAGAATGAAACCAATAACTTATAATAACTCATTTTTCCATGAAAATAACGCAGTTTCACAAGGATCCTGTACATTCTGAAAGGATATTCCTGTACTTACATCTTAATAGTCATTCGTGAGGCCACGGCTAACTGGGAGTATGCAAGCGATTTGTTACGTGACCGGATTAGAAATCGGATATCAGTACATGGACCCAAGTTGGGGACTGAGATTTAATGGAGAGAAGTAACTTTGGCAAAGTTATTTCGGTGGACACATGGCTAAATTGGGATAGATATTTAGGTACTCTTTATTGCACAAAATAGTATAAAACAAAATCGCTTTTTGTTTCTGTCTGTCCGTCCAATAACAATCTGAAAACTACTGATATCATTTTATGTGTCAAGAGATAGTCTGTACCTCTGTCTCATTAGCCGCTATGGTTGAAATTAGATCTGTGGGGTTCACACTTCTGAATTTCCACTCGGATTCGGACCCATTTTTGCTGGTTCAATCAAATTGGACATGGGTATAAGCTGAAGCTAAACTAATGTCAAATTTGGATGGACGTGATAGAAAAAGAACCGACCGAAAAAAGACTTAAGTTAACCAATTGACAAGCCATCTAGAGGTCCAAATACAAAAAGCAATTGAATAAACGCCCTGATCCACTTTCACAGACGCACACGTCGAGCCCTTCACGAAACATGACAAAACATATTCATAACACATGAATTAACATAAGAAATTCCCTTTGCCATTTCAAATAACTTATCTGAAGGGATACGCGCGGCTTTCGGCTCGACCGAAAAAGCTTAGCAATGTTGTGAGATTGACAACGTAATACAGCTTCCATGAATATTTGGCTAGCAATAGAACAAACGATAAACAAGAAGTTTTATAAGGGTCGACTGGGAAGTAATCTAGTCAAAGCGGGTCTAATTTGGCTGAGATTTTTTCTCATTTGGCAAAATCTTACTACGAACTGTTAGAGGAGAATAATCAACAGCTGCGGCACAGCACTATTCGCCACACTCAAGAGTCACCGCACTAACGTTGACAGTTGAAGTTTGACACTGACAGCTGTCATAGAGCTCCCGCCGATTATTACTTTTTCTCTCTCTGGTTGAATGAGTGTTTGTAATCGGATTATGTTATTAAATACTTTCAGATTATCAATTCTTGTGTTATCAGTACTAACAAGAGTCGGACTAGGGCTGACAATAAACTCGGTAACCTAACTAGCTAGCGAGATCTTTTGCCGCGTAAATGAGCTAAGACAGTGGTTCCCAAAGTTTGCACCATGGATAGAGGCAAGTGCGTCGTGAAAGCATAATTATTATGCTTTTACTTACTAGCTTTAACTTACAATGTCCAGCTTATGTAGCTGATAACGAGAGTAGCTGTTTTGTTTTTCTAACGGCACTCTAATCAAATGGTTGTTGCCTACCATTATAATTGTATAAGTTTACCACGAAAGGGAAATGTTTGGGAACATCTGAGCAAAGGTTTATGAAAAATTATTTCATGTTTTATTAACAATAGGGTAGCTTGGTTAATTAAAACCTTAGAAAAGGTTTTATAAACCAATTGAGAACGTCTTAGTATATAGGAATTAACTTAAATTCACCTTTAATGAGACTGGTAACATTTTTTATGGATTTTATGTAGTGTTTTTCAGCTCCATTTTTATTACTTTAGCCATATTTATACAGTTCTTCAACCGTAGTTCCGCTCTTATTAAACTCCACACCAAAACGTACATTTTCCTACCATACCTTAACATTCGTTCGCGAAATAAATTTAATTAAAACATTCAAAAGCGGGCCTCGTAAGGGCTGACCGGGTGGGGTGAAACTCGCGGTGACCGTGAGAGCTCTCGCTACGACCCAGTGACCCCGGCCCTGAGCGGGTAGTTCGGTTATTGAGGTGCAATTACTGAATTGGGAGGTGCTTTTAAAGTCATATAAAAAACCCAAGACATGCCACGCTGGGCCACACAGCGCCACCTAGCCCCAAACTAAGCCGAAGCTTGTACTATGGGTACTAGACAACTGATAAACTTACTTAGATACATTTTTTTTGTAAATAAATACATATTACATACGAAAACACCCAGACCAATACAAACAGACATGTTCATGAACACAAATGTTTGTATTGTGCGGGAATCGAACCCACGACCCTTGGCTCAGAGGGCAGAGGTGTAGTGACCAAATGAGCCATCGAGCCAGTCCGTCAGATAAAGTCCGTGTGGTCTCCAGATTCAGAATAAGACCACCTCATCTCATCCCGCGATTGTCGTAGAAGACCTAAGGGAACATAAAAAACGGGCAGCTACGTTTATCTAGATACAAATAAAACCAACTGCGGTCACCAACCCGTTAAGGTGACTAAGCGTGACTAAGGTAATTTACCTTAGTAATTTTTAAGGTAATTTACCTTATTAATTTACCTTAGGTAAATCCTCCAATGACAATTGTAATTGTTGGAAGCCCATGTCCAGCTGTGAACGTTTGCAGGCTTATGATGTGGACTAGTGTTCCTTAAACGATCTTATAGTCCCAGAATCCTGGGACTATTTCTCTCAAAAGTCAAGATAACTTTCGTCTCAAAAGTCAAGAAACTACCGCACCCTCTAATAAAATAACAACCTATTTTCACTACAAACATCCCAAATTAATATCTCATGGTAGAAAAAAATAGCTTTTACCCAATATTACTTAGTTTCTTACAAGTTTTTCCTCCATTTCGGCTTGACTAAGGCTTTTTTGTCCATCTTCAGTATAAATAAGGACCGCATTTGTTGTCGCAAAGTGTGGTGGCTCTGAACAAAATGACAAAATAAATATTTGCCCTCTGAATATGTGTGACATAGTCGAGAGGCGTACTTTCCTAAAATAACAAGAAACATACTTAAAAAAAAACTTTTGCGAAGCAGTCAGGTTCGTGTTCGCTGGTGTTGGAATTTAAGTGATTTTAGCAAGCGATGTTCAATTATTTCGTTTAGGTTTTCCAGTTGGCTAACTGTCTAGGACAATTTCAATGCAAGTTGCGTAATTGGATTTTAATTCGTATTCTAGCGTTTTAAACGAAAACGAATTGTTCCGATTGTATAAATACAGTTCGTGGTACCGTAATCGATATTCTCTTGATTTAGAATAGGTTTTAAAGTGAAAAACATTCGTAATATTGTCTGAAAACAGACCGATTAACATTGTTCATAAATCATGAAAACATGCAAAAGAAACATTCAAAATCGAATAAATCATTCCTCAAATTCATTAATAACCTGAGGAAAACAACTCGTGGCGAAGGAAAATAGGGATGACATCCAAAGAGATATTAGTATCGATAAAATAAGTAACTGAATTCGATATTCCCAGAAGAAATGAAATAACTGGCTAAATTACTTTCTTTTTCTAAGAACGTCCAGATGAAAACGACCACCAGAAGAACGACTCAAGTACTTCATGCCATATAATTCCGGACTTGGTTTAATCTGAGCTCGAGATCCCGTTCCGTCCCGGTGTTTCAATATGTTTCAGTAGGATTTGGTCCTAATGAATCCCGACCTCTATTAGGAGATGGCACTTCTAGAAGAAGAAGAACCTCAATATCTGTCCTTAGAGTATTAAAAATTTTATCATTTCTTAATATTATTATTGGTAATAGCTTTATGTTTTAGTCATGATCTAATATCCGTAGAACAAGGCATAACTTATGTGATGAAAGAATATGAGAGAGCCAGTTGTCCATTATCTGACACATACTACACGAGTACTTTTTTTTATCCAGTGACTCCTTTTTTACATGATAGCATCTCATCTCGCTATAATGTCGCTTTCTAATTTATCCATCCTTGGCTACACAATCCGTAATGTTATACGAAAAGTTTAATTAAAATCCTTGCCACTTTCGCGAGTCTGACACCAGTTTTTCTGATTTAGATCCAAGTTGGTTATTTATATTTGAATCTCATCCATTTCTTTAATACTATCAGGATGTTGTCCATCCATAAACCATCTCAAAAAGCTTAAAAATTATGAATCACTCGCTGTATTAAGCGATTAACCAAACATATAAATGCGTTGGCATTATCTAGACGCCACATACTCGTATACAAGAAACTAACATATAGATAGATTATTGCACCAAAATAAAACATGTACAGGAAAGAGATATTATACAGATATAATATAGTAGTACAATGTAGGCGGTCTTATCGCCGAGAGCGATCTCTTCCAGACGACCTTCAGGAAGAGGATATATGCTGAAGAGAGGGGAACATATAATAGAACAAATCTATAATTATTTTACAAAGTACTTTGTAGTCAAGAGGTAATATTTGACGCTTTATAGATTAATCAAAATTATCTACGTAGGTATATTTAGGTTCCTATCGATAGTTCATAAGTATCGTTGAAAACTAAATCCTAAGCTCTCTTTGTAAGCTGGGAATGTGTACAGGGCCGTCTTTAAACTATTTGAGGCCCTGGGCACATTAGGACCATGGGGCCCCTATGACCTAAATATCAGTTATCATTTGGTAATCTGGCAGGGACTAGGGGGCCCCTTCCATCACGGGGCCCTGGGCACGTGCCCATAGTGCCCAGTGGGAAAGAGGGGCCTGAATGTGTAACAACACTTTACTTGTATTCCAGTAATGAAACAGATTAAGAGTTCACCTAAAATAATTACGCAGCTTTCCTAAAAGTTGTTAGCGATGTTATGTATTAACGCTTCATTCTAAATGAATTTTGAGTTCGTAGTACCAATGTCTAAGTAATATGTAGTACGAGTTGTCGTTTTGTTAAGAAAATTCTAAAATGTAATTAAATTCCATTTCAATTTAGATACAATGTCTCATGGTTATGTTAAGCGAAATGTTTATCTTTTGGCTAGTAAAATAAATGTTTTGTAAATTTTAATACCGTTTAAATATCGAAATTTTCCAAGAAACCTGGGGATTTAATTTGTCATTAAAAATATTTTATGAATTATTTTAGTTTAATTAGTCTGAATTTTACTTTGAACCGTGTCGCTTTACTCATAATTACGCACTAACAACATTTTCGCGACAACACTAACAAAAATTTCATGATAATAGTTTCTCATACATGAATTTATATCTAGAAAACGTTCTCTTTTTCACTTTTATATTTAAATCATCTCCCGTTGTTTTTTGTAAGAAAATACTTTTCATAGAGTCACAGACAAGGTTAAGACAACTTTTTAGTAGAAAACTACCCACACAGCGCCATCTAGTCCCTTCGCCTAAACCGAAGTTTTTGCTATAGGTACAACAGGTAGGTAGACAACTGGTACATTTACTTAGATTATAATAAGTTTGTAAGTTAAGTACCTTCTTGTCCGTGTGATTTCTGGATTTAGAATAAACCCACCCCGTCGCATCCTGTGTGTGTCGTAGCAGACGACTAAGGAAAATATTAGGAAACGGGCAGCAGCATTTACCTGGGTTGTGATAGGCTGATGATGATCATCAAGGGACGCCTATGTCCAGCAGTGAACATTTGTGTAGGTTGTCAGTTTCTCGATATTCATGCATCTGATATTTCTCACAGCATGAGATATGGTTACCTATCTTTACTGGTATAATTTTCTACACTATGCTAGCAGTCTGTAGATCGAGTTGCCCAAGTGGTTTGATGAAACCGTGATTACATCTAAACCGAGTTGCTCCTCATCCTAATGCTATTGAAGTTTGGAACCTTCTAGCATTCTAATTATGTAATAGCTTGGTGAGATTGTGTAATATGGAATTGCTGACGTTGTCAAGAGTAGTTCTCGTCGGAAGGCATTGGTTAAAAAAAGACATTGGGAACTTAGTCTTCACTACGCTATATCTCAAGTAAGGTTTTGGTTAAAAGAAATAGAAGAAAGATGCATCAGCCTGCAAATGTCAACTGCTGGATATACGATTGTCATTGGGGGTTTGCATTAGTAACCACGCTTTGGAGGTGGGTTGGTGACCGCAGAAGGATTTATTTGTACACAGGTAAACGCTGCTGCCCGTTTACTGATATTCCCTTTGACTTCTTCTACGACACCCAAGTATTGAGATGGGTGCTCTTAATCTAAAGCCGGAAACGACACTGATAAGAAATAATAGGCATAGTTATATGGTGCAAGTCCCAAAGACTTACATAATACGTTTCGCCTTCGCTTCTATAGTGCAATCACACAATCTCCCTAACGTCTTCTGTGTGCTAAAAACTTTACTCGATCTTGCACTATAACTAGTCGTTAGTTAGTTAACAAAAAAGTCTGCAATGTCGTTGATTTCGACTAAGTACATAGTACGTGTACATAGTACATGCTGAAAAGTATGTCGTAAACAAGGGTTCTGAGCCGAGCGCGGTGCGGGACATCATCGGCGCATCGGATGTCGTCGGAAAGATTTACGGTTATCGCTGTTGCCACCGAGTTATTGGCGATATGCGTCCGATATAATCGTAAATTCAAGCTTGCGTGGTACGTCACAGTTAAATATGAAAGGAATAATAAAATATCTTATTATTTTTCGTGTTTTATTTCCAAACCTTATTGGAACATTTTGGTGCTGAACGCGTGAAATTAATATCAAATAGGTATTTATAATATGTTCCCTCTGTTAAAAAGCTCAGTTTTTAAGGCCAGTTGATAATGTGTGAGAAGATCTTCAAGCCAAGATGAGCGACACCGACGCACTAATGTATTTAAACTTAAACATCCATGCAAAGTGATTGATTTTAATATGTTTTGTACTAATCTATGTTTTGTCTAGTCTTACTGTTATGTTCTCTTTACTATGCATGACGTACTAACAAGGTAGGCGCCAGGTAAGCCCACTAAAATAAATCATGGTGGTACAGCTTAGTCTTCGACACCAGGGGTTCAATTAGTATACACTTACAAAGTCTGTACGTAGCAAAGCTTAACTATAACTGGCTCGGTGGCTCAATTGGTAGTGACCCCTGCCTTCTGAACCAAGGGTCGTGGGTTTGAATCCTACCCGGGTCAAACATTCGTGTGATGAACACTTGTGTTTGTTCCATGTCTGGGTGTTTATATTTGTATTTAAGTATTTATTTGTGGTACCTTCGTTGTTCTGATACCCATAACACAAGTGCTTAAGCTACTTCGAAGATCGGAGCAATGTATGTGATGTTGTCTGATATTTAAGTATTTATTTATTATATATATATTGTTCATCATCATCATCGGACTGCAGACGTCCACTGCTGGACATAAGCCTCATCCCAATGACAAATGTCATTTGGGGGTATTTGCCTCAGTCACTACGTTTGGCAGGCGGGTTGATGAACGCAGTTGGTTTTATTTGTACCCAGTTGTACGCTGGTGCCCGTTTCCTGATATTTCCTTATTAGTCTTCTACGAGACCCGCGGGATGAGATGGGGTGGTTCTATTCTAAATCTAACGGTACATACATTCAAAATTTAACATTTTCTAAGCGCACCTAGTACTCAAAAAGCTTATATAACTTTGCACTGGCACTAGCATTAACGTTTTCTGAATACAAATTATTTTCCAGTAATGAAGTTACGTTAACGTTAAGTTGTTTCAGTAGAGACGACTTCGTCTGCGACAAACTTATAGCTTTTGAACATTGTAACTATTCGGGATGTGTTCAGAATAGTTTACAGAGTAAGACGCACCTGTGTGAGC
The DNA here is from genome assembly GCA_031163375.1 of Conogethes punctiferalis. Classification (NCBI taxonomy): domain Eukaryota; kingdom Metazoa; phylum Arthropoda; class Insecta; order Lepidoptera; family Crambidae; genus Conogethes; species Conogethes punctiferalis. The sequence continues at coordinate 14,903,526 of CM062084.1, forward strand.
TTCACTGAGGGAATAAGTACGCCGTGTCATTTTGTTAGAAAGTTCTTAGACTAGATTTTAGGTAGAACTATTAAAGTGGTCCCTTAAAACATTACTAGTGGGGTCCGAGAGGCTGATGTTTGAAATGATGTTATCTATATGGATCTTGGCTTCAGATGTATCTAACCTACATCATCATCTCAACTTATAACTCCGGTTGCACCCAAAAGCTGCACCCCGAAGCCCGGGCTTCGCCTTCATACTCAGTCTCTTCTTCTTTGGACGGCTGTCAGAATCCCTTGTAGTACCAGAGACACACGTCTCCTGAGGCGCATACCATCGGTCATGACGTCAAGCCAACGCTTTTTGCCCCTACCCCTTCTACCGAAACCCATTAACTGCATAGCCAGACATTTATTCCCAACATAGTTTTGTGGTTTATGTAAAACATCATGCATCGAGTCATGATTTAGGCTACGAAAATTATCTCTTAGCCGCGGCTACACATTGGATTCAACTTTGCGTCCAATCACTGTCCAATGCCCAATACTACCGCGCTCAATGCCTTCATTGTGTCAAAATACCGATGCATAGGTACATTGGAGCATTGGGCGCAAAACGTTACGTTGGTTCAAATATCTCCAATGTGTGGCCGCGGCTTTAGGAATCATCCAGTACCCAATAGCTGCAACTACAATAAAGGCAAAACCCAGCCAAGTCGAATAGCCTTATCGCAAATCTAAACAGAATCACACCGCAAAAGAACCACAAAGTAACAAATTCAATTCGTACCCTAATCCTGTACCGTCAAAGTCTAAACTTGCATGCTGAGTGCCCCAGCCGTCTTCAACGTCAGCAACCAACTACTTAGTTAATTTAGTTTCCGTGAGTGACAGAAGCACTGCTCCGAGAGAGCAAAACTTTCCGATTGTGGCCTATTTTCAAACGCTAGTTGGGAAAAATAGAACTTCTAGTTTTTCATGTGTTGCCTGTCAATGAAACGGGTAACGCTTTTAGAAACAAATTGTTGGTTCATTGGTTGTTTGAATAGTCTGTGTGGAGGTGTTTAAAAATGCGCTGTTGAGTGTGACTTGCATTGAATGCGGGTTGAATTTGTGTGTAAAACGCTTTACAAATGTTGAGCTGATTTATGTGGAACTCCGGGAGGTATTTTTTTATAGTTTGGTCGCAGTGACTTAATACATTCATTAAGCACTGCGACCAAAGAAGGATAGAATGAAAGGATATAGGGACCGGAAAAGCCACTTTGCTTTATAGTATGTAGTAGTAAACAGTTTAATAGACGAAGAAACCTCAATTTACAAAAGGCAGACTTAATGTCGCGTAAGCATTCTCTAAAGTTACGAGATACCTCAAGATAATCGAAAGAGATCCTAAAGAAAGATTCATATTATATTTTAATTAAAATACACGCGTGCTCTCATTTCACCCTTATGGTGTATCCAATCCCCTTTCTCATCTGTCTGTAGGATTTATCAATCACCCTGGAGCCTCTTTTATCGTCCCACCCCTCCGTTATGGCCCTACGCAAGTATTTCGTCTCTGAGGCAAGTTGCAGACATTTTACGACATAATTAATTCTAACAACGTGTGTCTTGGATACAATGTCTAGTGATAGTTCTTATTGTTAAGACGTTTAAGTCGGTTTTCAAATGACAGGTCTTAAGTAATATGTTTTATCTACGGCTATAAAGGGGATGCAGCTCCTTATGAAGCTTTTAAAGTAGTCCATTATTTTCAATTTTCAATTTCAATTTCTTTATTTGCTATATAAAGAAATTGAAATTGAAATTATAAATTTAATACTTTACGTTTAAGGTAAAACTAATCTTATATGAAGTATTAAGATTCATTCATCATATGTTCATACTCTGGTCAATCAGACTTTTATGCCTTTTTTATTTATAAGAAGAGCTTTCAGGATGACCTCACTCTACCTGATTGTAAGCGGTCGTGAGGTTCAAAAGTTAGGTCGACGCAGGCATAATAGAACAAATTTCAAGAGATATTGAGTAAAATAATTGTTATAATATATTTACTTGAAAATGACAGTTAGCCTTAAAATAGAATCCATTTTGAAAGATAAAGTAAAGATAAAGTCTAGAATAAAAAACATGTGGCCTACTTGAATATATTCCATTTCATTTTCATAGAAGACTAGAAAAGAATGATGCTTCCTACAAAAGCATGATACACAAAGTACTTGAAATGTTGAAAATAAATATTACATTTTCAATGAAGATAGGAAAGTTATTGTTCAATAAGCAGAAGATTTTAATGCGATCGTTTCGCTCCCAGACCAGAATATCGAGTTCAATATCTTGAAGAACAATGGAAACTTCTACTAACACAAAGAATACAGTATGAAACACTTATCAACAAGAACAGATGTAGAATATGTTTGGAGAAAATTGGACAAGAAAACATTTTGCTATCAAAAACGAGCGAAATTTTCTGAAATTGGTTTAAGAACAGAGGAAATAAGATACCTAAAGATTATAATACTTAGGTACTGTAGGTAAATATTTATGAAAAATATGAAAATACAAAGAACACGTCACGTTTATTTAATAGACTAACATAACTTTAGCGGTTCATTTTAGTTTCGTTTCAGGTATTAAAAAAAAAACACTTTATATACCTCTAATATTATCGGTCTTTCTCTGCTATACTCGTATTATGCATGTTTCGTACTTAATAATATGTGTAAACCTAGAGGACTTGAATCCTAACATAATCTATTTAAAAAAAACCATCAATATTCTTTGCGTAGTCAAATAGACATGTTCATTAATGCACACAAATGTTTTTAAATATCGATCCCGCTACTAATGCGACAAAAGTAAGTAACTAAACTAGTCGTCAATAATTAATACAATAATTAATAAATTTTCATTAGGTTAGGTTATTTACATTAGGTACATTAGATATGGATCTAACGTAAATACATACATACAATATTCCCTTTTCTAGAAAATAATATTAAAGTTGGTTGGAAGCAGAACAAAGTTTAAATGTAAGTAGGTACCTAGGATACAAAACGAAGTTGTGTACTTTCCCCAAAGTAGTCATTAATTATTAAATATTAAGTAACAACTCAACCATTATGTTTAAAAACAAAAGTAGCCACGGGCGTTAAGGAAGTTTGCTAAGTATTCTTTTAGTAGGTACATACCTACTAGCAATTCCCGAGACACAAAACTTCGGAACATTACGAGCGTTCCAGAAAATTTGCTTGTTACCCTGGCCATTGAGTTTTTGGTTCCCACGGGAGGCAATCCGGCTATATAGGTAGTAGATTATAATACTACTAGAATCCATACACAATCTATTATGCCCAGCTGATAGGAATCTGACGTGTATAATACAATAAATCTGGCCACCGACTGGTGGCGACACATAACCATCACGATAGACGGCGTTGGTAGCTAAACAACACGGGCCCAATGACGGACAACAGCTTCACCGAAGCGAGTAACTACGCCTCACCATCGCCAACCCGCCTGCCCAACGTGGCGATAATGGGTAAAGCCTCCAGAAGTTTGCCCAAAGTGGCGAACAACGGGAGAGGCTTATGTCCAGCGGTGGACTTTGATAGGCTGATGTTTTTTTAAATGTGACTACTATTGCGTCAAGTTGTGGTTTGGTTTGTGCATATCCTGCTTCTTTAGGTCTTTATTAGTGCAAACTGTCCGCGATTATATTTTATCATACCTATCAATGCATTTATTATAAAAAAATGCGTCATTCCAATGCTAAAAGAACGAGGTGTAGTATGATATTTTGGAATTTATTGCGACAGTTGTCCACAACCCTATTCGGTATTCAGGTCGTCAAGCTTATATCGTAAATGAATAAATTAATCTACAATTAATTTCTGATTTTCATTTCGCAGTAAAACAGCACAACTTTCGATATTGCTATGGAAATTAATTAAAAGTGTAACAGGCATAACAGTTCCGGGCGTAATCTAATAATCTCATTACTTGTGTTAAGTTTTATTCGCGAAATTAAATGATCGTTAACGGATTCTCGGGATAACTTTCGAGTTTGCCGAAGTAATATTAATTAAAGTTGTCTTGAGACTACTTTGGGAAATGTTCGGAATATGAATAAATATTTTTTTATGACTGAGGTAGTCTTTGTGTTTGTCTAGTCGTAAATGCCACCTAAGAACTTAAGACAAAATACCTCAGCTTTAACTCCTGATGTTGCATATGTACTTGGGCGGCGACTATCACTTACCATCAGGTGAACCGTTTGCTCGTCTGCCCCCCATTTCCTAAAAATACATACACCAGGACCCTGGGTATGGTACACCTGCGTTATGTGGTTCTCACTCCTAGCGGAGAATACTAAGCCCGACGTGTGGTCCTCTACGAGCGCATCGTATCGAATAACGAACAAGACGCTGAAAACCGACCGGTGGCGGTATAATTACCACAATTGAAAGCGTAGCTAAATACCACAGACCGATGACGGGTAGCAGCGTCACCGGAGCGTGGAGCTACGCCCTGCGATCGCCAACCCGCCTGCCCAGCGTGACGATTATGGGTATATCCTCCAGATGTTTGCCCTAAGTGGCGAACAACTGGAGAGTTCTATGCCGAGGCAATAGGATGATGATGATGATAGGTACCTATAATGCACAACAGAGGTGGTCAATAAATCATTGACTCATTTTACTCACTCGTCATGTCTCACGACTGTTTACCGAAGCAAATAGCCTGATAATACGACAATTGATAGCAAATTCGTTATTACGAGCAATTCACCGACTGATGCAATGTTTGCGGTTCCCGTGTTGAGTGCGGTTTTAGTCTGTTCCCGAATTATCTATGGCATTAACATAGGGCATTAACAACTGTGGACGTGTACTAGGTACATACAGTTTTGGAATGGATACCGCTTCTCGGCAACCTTAGTGCCAGGTGCGGTGACAGTGGTATATGCCCTGCTCCCCGGACCAGAAGTGCCGACTGCTTGTCAAAGCAGGCAGGGACGTGGCCGCATACTTCTGTGCTACACACACACTTCTGTGCTTACAGGGACACAGATCCCTGCAAGTTGCTGCCCACTGGCAGGCGCGGATCCAACGTTGTGGGCACGAAGGGCATGCCCACAACCTTGATAGACTTGTGACGTCACATTACTACGATTTATTGAGATCAATAGGATGATGATAAAGCTTTAATAGAATTTTTGGGTAAGATGTGCCCACAACCTTTTTTGAGAGCTGGATCCGCGCCTGCCCACTGGCACCCGTTTTGGGCGTTGAGAGTCTCCCACACAGCACGCCGACTCCCCCTGGAGGCGAACTGGTTACCTAATGCACATTCCCCTCAACAAAAAAGGTGGAGTGACGATTTGTGCAAGATAGCTGGCAAGAGCTGGGTGCGAGTGGCCCAAATGGCTATCAATCAGAGAGGCCTATGTTATGGACTGCTAAAGGTTGATGATAATAGCATAGTGTATAAAAAGGTAACAATAATGTTTGTGAAAAAAGACAAGTATAAAAAAATTAGGTGTTTAATCATTAATTTGTTTATTAATAGCCTCCTTATTACTACTACTCTACCTTGATATACCTACCTGTATAATAAGAGAAGTATAGTAAAACTAAACCAAGGCACTATTAATACTAAATTAGGTATCATCCAAGACAGGTATTAATATTTGGCGGATTCAGACGATGCCTCGTCTATTGTTCATTACGCTAATTGAATTCCTGTGTCGGCTCTTTTGTTCTTTAAATAAACCAGCGAACGGATCGTCATCGATCTCTCATCACTCACAAACTTCGTGGAACCTCATACCGTAAGCCTGTAGTCTTGAGGATCTACATTCAACTATTAAGTCTGCAAAAAGTGTTTCTAAAGGTCTTTTAAAAAATTCTTAAAAAGCCTTGTTGAAATATTTTACGGAATACACCACGGATAGAACACTCACGCAGATAGTGAAACGTTCCAGTTTGCTTGAGAAAGATGTTCACTGATTAACTTTAACCTCCTTAATACGAGACCTCTCTAGAAAATTCACGCATAATGCAAGGTTCCGCCAGAAGTGCTAAAGCTTAAGGTATAGGGTAAATCGATGTTACCTATATTATTTATATTAATTTTGCACTTTTAAAATGGACTCCAATAAACTTTGAAAACCCTCATATAACAACTAGTTTGAAATCGAGATCTTATTTTAATGGCTAAACACAATCAAGTTCCCTTTTACCCACATACCTACTCTACCTACTATACTTTGTGATTCATGTTTCATAGCTTTTTAACCGACATCGTAGTACAATTTAAGACGAGGAATAAACAAAGTAGTAGTTCCGGACTCGTTAAAGTTTGCTTACCGTTTTTATATTCAAGCCGGTCTGTTTATATTACGGGTAAATTAAGAAAATGTTCTTTTCACTGAATAGTTGTGAAAAAAAACTTACGGAATTTAGTTTTAAGTCTTTGACTGCCGAGAAACTAGACACAATAGAAAAACTATTGTTTGCCGGTCACCGGTGACCGGCATGGCGGTCAACGTGTTAAGGATTGCCAGTTGAAAGTACACTTTGACAAGACAAGACATACCCAAGACATGCCACGCTGGGCCACACAGCGCCGTCTAGTCCCAAACTAAACCGAAGCTTGTACTATGGGTACCTACCAGACAACTGATCAACTTACTTAGATACTTTTTTTTGTAAATAAATACATATTATACATAGAAAACACACAGACCAATACAAACAGACATGGTCATGCACACAAATGTTTGTACTGTGCGAGGATCGAACCCACATTCTTGGCTTGGCAGATTCTTCACCCACGACCCTTGGTTCAGAAAGCAGAGGTCACTACCAAATGAGCCATTGAGCCAATCATGTCACTTTGAGGAGTTATAAGGCTTCGTTCTAGACGCCAGCGGGCGATGTGGGCGGCGCGTGCGGCATTTACACCCGGTTTATATTGACTGACTCGATGGCTCATTAATAGCTCATGGGATGTAATGGAGCGGCCTATCATCTTTTCGGTCCAAGCTAACTTCACCTACCCGTGGTGCATCCGTGTTCCGTATTCGGCAGGATGCACCATGGGTAGGTTTGTTATTACAAACGAGGCGCTGGCAACCGACTGGTGGCGGTATAACCATCACAATTGAAGGCGTACCACAGACCGATGACGGGCAGCAGCGTCACTTAGCGACAGGCTACGCCCTGCGATCGCCAACCCGCCTACCCAGCGTGGCGTGGCGATTATGGGTATATCCTCCAGATTTTTGTTATGTCCAGCAGTGGACTGCAATAGGCTGATGATGATGATGACGATGGCTCATTTGGTAGTGACCTCTGCCTTCTTAACCAAGGGTCGTGGGTTCGTGGGTCGTTTTCACAAGGCGTATAGATTTTATATACGTACCTGCTTTTAACATTATCTATTTCTAGCAGTGTTGTACAATTCAGAAAACAGGTGGAGTGATCACCTGGCCGTGTTCGTCGAATCAGTATTGTTATGATGGTAATAGCTTCGTAAAGTACCAACACAATGCTGTTTAATATCAAATACAAGACTGAATACGAACCGAATAGTTTAAGAGACTGCGCATTTTTATATTACCTAATTCAAATTCAAATTTTTACGTAAGCAGTCCTTATTTTCGAAATAAAGTTTAACGTGTCCTATTATCATTTTAATATTGATTAATTTTCTGCTAGGTACGTTTTCAGAAACATAAATAAATAATAAATAAATAAATAACCCAAGACATGCCACACTGGGCCACACAGCGCCACCTAGCCCCAAACTAAGCCGAAGCTTGTACTATGGGTACTAGACAACTGATAAACTTACTTAGATAAAATTTTTTTTTGTAAATAAATACATATTATAGATAGAAAACACCCAGACCAATACAAACAGACATGTTCATGAACACAAATGTTTGTACTGTGCGGGAATCGAACCCACGACCCTTGGCTCAGAGGGCAGAGGTCACTACCAAATGAGCCACCGAGCCTGAGAAACATGGCGAACATTGGGAGAGGTCTATGTCAGCAGTGTACTGCAAAAGGCTGATGATTATAATGATGATGATATTTTCAGATTGTTGTAATCCAATTAAAAAGACGTCCGAAAAGGGACACTCTTTGCCAACACATGTGTTCCCATCTTCCTATAATATTGGATTCTTTAAACAAAGCATGATAGTCTCCTTAATAAATTAAAAGTAAAAAAAAAACAAAGCATGATGAAGTACCTTGACCAGCAAGTCTGGGATGATTGACTCTTTAGAGGTGAAAGCCTTCCGCACCCCAGCAATCCGGTGATGATGACAAGGCTTTGGCTACCACCGTAATAGGTTATTTCTTAGGAAAAAATTACTGACTCAAATACATACAAATATACATCAAATATTTAATTAGTTTTAGTTTTCCATCAGGCGAAAGTTTTATGTTGCGCCATTACAAAAATGTCACAGTTCTCACTATTTTTTTTTTATTATATCCGATTAACATAAGACCGTTTAATCTTCGCATAATAGGAAATAAACGAAAAGCCGCCTATAATTAAGTAGCATTTTCTCCCACGTAATGAATTTGTAACAATCACTTGGTCTTTTATAAAGTACTTTTACGATAGAGCCTTTTAGAGCCAGGGTTTACTATTATCGTAAAAAAGCGATTCTCGCTAATTTTATACTCTCATTAAGGAGGCAAGCCGAAATTAATCCTAAACGGTTAGGAATGACCGTCCCGTCCGCCGACGTTTTTTAATTGAGGACTTTTGTCGTCGTATCCCACTTATATAACCACCAATTAACTGGTTATAGACTTACCTAGTAAATGAAGTTGTAGAATTTTGTTTAGACGACAACCTACAGATATGAGTTTTATCTGTCAAATTAACTCAAACAATTTTCAACTAAGTCTCCACATTATAAAGCTCATATCGATAAGATCGCCCAAATTGTACAAGAATTGTAAACTTTGTCTAGTTCTAAGTCAACGTTTTGGAATGCAATCAAGAATATCTATCTATTTCTATATGTCACCGGAAAATAGCAAGAATCGTAAGTTGATCAATTTCCTAGGTAGTTGATTAACTTCATCTTCATCAATAGTTGATAAAATCATCCGACGAAGGTGAGGTGAACGTTGATTGGTTCAATGGCTCACGTGACGTTATCCCGGCAACCAATCAGGGAACAGTGTATTAAGTTACGGGTAATAGTGCACCGTTAAATAGTACATTGAGCAACGATTGGCCCATTTGAGGACTATTTTACTTGTGTCAAAATCGTAAATTATTACATGACTGTCAGGCTACCGTAAATTGATCAACTAACTGAAATCCATTGCGTTAAATAATACATTTCAACTACCGTTTGTTATTTTTCGAAAGTTAATCAACTACCTAGGAAATTGATCAACTTACGATTCTTGCTATTTTCCGGTGACATATATACTTATACTCCATTATCCTTCTAAATATTTTGACACATTTATATTCTCATATTATAATTTCGTTAAAATCCCAACATCGTTTCGGTTGCCTTAGTTTCATGCTTTGCGTAAGACATAAAACGAACATATTATGTACTATTGTCATACATTTTGGGGAAATAAGAAAATGCAAATCAATAAAAAAAAATTGACATCAATATTTTTTATGAACTATGGGGTCTAAAGAAAAAATACCATATGTGGATAAAATTTTCGTCAGTCCGAATCCTATCTCCCGGTCTAGGCCCGCTAAAACATATAATGAACAGAATAAATAAAGTTCCTCGGTCGCGTGAAAAATGTAGCAGGAAGCAAAATAGCAGCGCTTGACATACGCAACACAGCGCTTTGAAATTATAATAAGGCTTTGTTCCACTGTTCCCTCGAACTGTGTCTGTCGGAGGCTCTTAAGCGCTTTGTGCTGCATTATGAATGACAGTCTGGGTGCTAGAGCACTGTAGTGAAAACTGAAACGTTCTTTTTACTTTTTAATCGGTTTGGTAGACAACAGCAAAGGCAAACTAAGTTAAAATTCTCAAGTGAATCTAGTAAAGTGTATTTTTAATGAGACAGTTCGTAAGCCAAATCCGTTGATCGTTTATAAAGCTTATTTTCAACGGCCTCCACAACTAAGATAGCTTCCTAAACTAAAAGGACTTTGCAGCACACCACCTACACATTTATTTCTGCTTGACACAGTGGTTGACAGCCTGTTGCTTTCTTTTTTATGGAATGCCACCAGGGCCTAGAAATCTATCTAGGTTATGTGGAGCTCACTCCTATCTAACGTAGAGGCAGCGCTGCACCGCCTACGCGTAGACGGCACACCTCGGGAGGACAGTATGAACCCAGGTCCATAGTGTCCTCCCGAGGGCTGGTTATGCACATATGTGCCTGGGCACATATAAAACATACTGCGGTCACCAACCAGCCTGCCAAGCGTAGTAGCCTATATCCAGCAGTGGACGTCTTTAAGCTGATGATAAAAGTAACATTTGAAGGACACATTATCTCCTGAACTCTGCCTATGGTAAAGACCATGGAAAGCCTTAAGAACCTGTGGGATTGGTTATTGCTTGAACACAGCAATGTATTAATACGATTATCGTGTTCTGACGTCATCCCACTCCCAAGTATTAAATCCATGAGCTACACGAAGTCGATATGAGTGGGCAACTTTGACCCTGGCTCAGCGCTCGCTATCTGAGGATTAAAACTTGCTACACGTACTGTTTACACTATGTTTTGCTTAACTATTTGTTGATACTTTAGCTATATTCGCTTGACTATCCGTTTGGTATACAGATCGCATCCCCGTTATAGTGTAATGGGTCTTGGTTGCACGGATTGAGCGAAATACTTAGTAAAGAAAAAAGTCTGGGAGTCGAATCCTCGGTCGAACAATATTATTCATAAGGGAACATGCAACAATTTTTTTTTTGTGTATTTACTAATTTATTGTAACACTAACTGTGCCGGCGGCGTCGCACGCGTGGAAATCGAGTTTCAAAAATAACGGCCTTTCATAAAATGGTACCTAAATTTTAAGTTAGACCTAGAGGTCTATGCAATACATTGGTGAAAACCGCATTTAATTCCATTCAGTAGTTTTCGCGTGATGCTCGATCAAACATACAGATAAAAATTTCTCCCGTTTTACCAAGTTTCCGTTTTATCAGTTGTCTAGTACCCATACAAGCTTCGGCTTAGTTAGAAGCTAGATGGCGCTGTGTGGCCCAGCGTGGCATGTCTTGTGCTATTTATTTATTATTTATTTATAAACTATATTGTGTTTGTTTCCTAAATAAATAAATAAATAAATATAATAAATAAATATAGCAAATGCTATTAAATAGCGATGTCAGCTATTTCATTCAAATTGTCGCAATATGTTGCCTATGATATTTTTTTCATAGATCCCTTAAAACATAATAACCGGTTTGTCGCCAAGTGTACCCAGCCAAGCGTTATTTATGCTGACACAAACAATCTCGATTTATATAGTAACTTTAGCACGAATCTGTTTTGTTGGAGATGAAAAGGTTTATTAAGTACGATGTTTGAGGCAATTCGCGTTAAGAGAATTATGATATATCTAAGTTGTTTGATTACACTTCTTGAATATGTTTACTTAAGAAGATCAAAGTTTACTTGGGTTCATAAGTTGCAGTGAATTTCAGTAAAAGAGCACGACTTTTGTAACTTATGTAAAATAAACCATTTGTTTCAATACTCTTCTGACTGAATTCCTGCCACAGTGGTTTATTTTCAAGAAGACTAGCTTAGTAAGCAGGAGGTTCGACTGGTACGATGGCTCAATCGCTGACCTCTGCCTTTTGAACCAATGGCCGTGGGTTACATTCCCACCCGTAACCATTAATAGTGTGATTCGTATTTATGTAAATACGAACTTCTGGTACGTTATTTGTTCTGATACCTATAACTCAAGTGCCCAAGTCATATTCTTAGGGATTGGAGTAAAATATGATAATGTGGGATAAATATTTATTTTATCCTGCGCTCTATGTATTCTTTATTTAAACTAGGTTACTTAGGTTACTTCTAGGAGCGTTCTTTACCAGTCAACATTTATGTCATGTAGAGCGATACCGGTACCGGATTGTTTGCGATCATCATCATCATCAGCCTATTGCAGTCCAATACTGGACATAGGCCTCTCCAGTTGTTCGCCACTTAGGGCCAACATCTGGAGGATATACCCCTAATCGCCACGCTGGGCAGCGCGGGTTGGCGATCGCAGGGCGTAGCTTCTCGCTCCGGTGACGCTTACGATTGTTTGCGACACGGGGTCTTTATTTAGCTTTCCACAATCCATCAACATATTGCCACAACATAAACACATAAAAACAACACGTAATCTGATCTTACCTTTCCCCCTCCCTTTTCCAATACCAAATCCCAATTGTGTCAAAACGAAAAATGATATGAATAGAAATGCCAACATCATTCATTTTTACGATCGCGCTGACATTTTCCGACATACCATGACTAAAAATTCAGAGCAGGAAAAGGGGGGGAGGGGTATCATGCGTGCATGCATACACAGTGGTTGTAAATAATGTTCCCCGGGCAATGCTTCTTATATGCTAAGCGCGGACTGTTTGGAATAAATCTTGGTGAGCGCTTTATTTCATAGCGAGTAGTGTGCTAAACTGCTTCACAGCTTTTAAATGGGGTCACACATAGAAATATATCTAGGCGGTTCAGTCTTATATTCGTAGATAATGGACTTTCAAACGCTTTTTTTGCTTAGCTTTCCTCGGAGTAAGAACCTTCCCCTCTGCTCCAGTCTGGGGATGATGATAACTCCGCTTTACCATCGTAGTCATTTAGGGAAAAAAGGGATAAATAAATAATTAACCCCGGACATGCCACGCAAACAGCGCCATCTAGCCCCAAACTAAGACAAAGCTTGTAGTATGGGTACCAAACCACTGATAAAGTTACGTAGGTAATTAGGTAGGTAAAAGCTGGGGAATATATCTCGGTACGCAGGCTTTTTACTATTCTGATATCTCACAAGCGTATGTGAACGTATGCCAAATTGCTTCGAGCCTAAAGCTCACAGTTTAATTATACCCGCGGCTTGGGTAATACGTTTGATCACTTGGTAATTAATTCTCTGTGGCGTTGTTTCAATTTGAGTTTAAATAAATTCATTGTTTATTTTATGTTCCTTTTAATATGAGAGTTAACGTGATTTTATAAGATTGTATCGTGAACCGCGGTGATTGCAACTAGGCAGATATAGTTTAATTCGATATGCTGCTATCAGGCCGACCACATTGGCCCTTTTAGAGGTCAATATGCGCGTTTCGCAGCCGCGATTGAACGTCGATCATGCGCCAAAATGTTTTGGCCACTTAACGAGTACATCGCCAGTGTGACCGGGTTACTCCTGGCGGTGTTAAAACCTAAGTGAGCGTATAAGTAAACAATAAGCGACCTCGCAAACCAAAGAGTTTCTATCTGCCGATATCAGTAAAAAGGATGTATGAAAGTCCGCATACTACTCGTACTTACAACGATTTTCATCATCATCATCATCAGCCTGAACATAGGCCTCTCGAGTTGTTCGCCACTTGGAAAATCATCTGGAGGATATATCCATAATGGTTACGCTGGGCAGGCGGGTTGGCGATCGCAGGGCGTAGCTTCTTGCTCCGGTGACGCTGCAGCCCGCCATCGATCTGTGGCACTCAGCTACGCCTTCAAAGATTTGGTATCGGCTGATCGTCATACTGATTATGAGCCCGACCAAACTGTCGGCCGATAGAAAGGGGTCACGGTGTCTCTAAAAGAATATTTTGTAAATTTCGACAAAACACTTTGGCTCTGTATAAATTACGAATCTACCCCTAATACAAGTAAATATCAAGCTCTGAATCGTTTAGTTCTGTTTTCTAAAGTCGACCTTTATGAACACCCTAAGTTTTCTTATAAATTCAAAAGATTTTGTCAGGAAACAAATACTTTTAACTTTTTAACTCTTGGCAACCACTACCATGCTATAAGTTTTCATCCACAAATAACTACACCTCCAAAATGTTGAAACTTATAAAACAATCGGATGTTCAGAAGTAGGTAACCTCTCTATCGAGAGTTTCAGGGACACGCGAATACGCACAACCATCGTACCTCATTCCATCTTTAAAATAAGACCGTTTGCATAATCGAGAAAGGAGAAAATTCGACAAAATGCGACGCGGAAGCTGAATATTCGGCTTATCGAAGCAAATGCGATCGAAGATCTACGAATTCTTGTCTAATCATCTTGTCTTTGGGCCAATAAGGAAACGAGACGTGGCGTGCGAAGCGTGTATAGGGGATGACAAATGGATGTTAGGTAGGTACTGCAAAGTAATCGCGTTTTTGTAGCATCTCAACCAATTTTAAGGCGTTCACTTAAAGCATGGGAAGTCAGGCTTGTTTCTCGATCGAGTTTATTTAACAAGAGTGTAGTTCGTTTACTACATTGATCCTACCGGAGCTAACCCTTGAGTTATGTAGACGTTCATTATGTTGGCCTCAGGTTGAGTTTGAAGCGATGGCCCTTTGTTGAACCACCTTCTCTTAGCTTAGGTTCACTTAACTGTTAGTTCAGATGAATACTATATCTAGCGACGTCTTTTAAACACTGATGACCTTAAGAGAGGTAGGGCATAGCGAATCTTCGCTCGAATTGAGCCGCTCGTCCGGGGAAGGATCTCCACCCTATAGAATACCGCAGCCAAATGACCTTCGGGTCGTGTTTCTGCCAGTGAGTAGGGTTTTCGGAGCACGTGGGGGATTAGGGGTGTGCTGGCGTGGCGGTGGCAACTGACAGACAGGTAACTGACCAGTTACTTGCCCGTTGTCACAGCGACTTGGGCTTCTATTTCGCTTTCCATCAGGCGTAGGGAAGCCATTATGTCGAGCTTCTATAAAAACGGCCATTATCCTATCATCTTTTCGCCAAGCCACACTCACCTGCCCGTGGAGCAACCTGCTGAATAATAAACGAGGGTCTGGTAACCGACTGGTGGCGGTATAACTAACAAGATTGAAGGCGTAACTACATAACATCGGCTGATGACGGGCGCATCGTCACCGGAGCGAGGATCTATGCCCAGTGATCGCCAACTCAATTGCCTAGGTCGCGTGGCGACTATGCCTCCAGATTGTTGCCCTGCAATAGGCTGATGACGATGATGATTTGGCTAGTCTCTGTCTCTACAGATATCACATATAGATGTGCGATAGGCTGATGACGATTCTTCTGGACACGGCAGAGCTCTGCCTGAACCAATAAGCGGTCCGTCCTCGTCACTGTCTCACAAGACCTGGACCTGAATTGATCTAGTCATAATATGTCCGTTTCCGAAATGACTCAGGCTTCCATTTCGCTTTTCTTTAAGCGTGAGAAAGCCAGATGCGTTAAAAGTGCCTTGTAAGCCATGTTCTATATAGACATTTCCTGTTCAAGAACTGATTTCATCCAGTCAACGCATTATACGGTTCAATGGGATATGAGACGGGATATTAAGGACTCCGAGTTTGGTAAATCGCTTAAGTTAACCAATGACGGGTCTCTCAAGCATTAATTCGTCAATTTAAATTTAACACAACTCTGGTTTCAATGGGATCTACTCGTTTTTTTGTTTTGCGTACGCGGAAGCTTTTCCTTATAGATCGCCTAAAGACTAAAGGTAATACAACCTCCTTAGGTAAGTTACTACTAAAACTAAGGATTGTTACTAGATTTTTATTTATTAAAACTTTAATACAAAAAATGGTACAAAAAGCGAACTTTGAACACAACAGAGTTTTCCTACTAAGCTGTGTGACGCATATTTTATATGAGGTCATTGGTCTGTCTAATGAATAACTTTAATATTTTTTATATATCGATCGACATAATGGCTTCCTTAAGCCTGATGGAAAGCGAAAGCGAAGCCCAAGTCGCTGTGACAACAGGTAAGTAACTGGTCAGTTACCTGTCAGTTGTCACCGCCATGCCGGCCCGACCTTAACCCCCCACAAGCTCCGGAAACCACGCTCACTTAGTAATATTCTATAGGGTGGAGCTTCTTCTTAGGTCGAAGATTCGCTATACCTCTCTTTATTACTTTTGTATAAAAAAAGATATCAAAAAATATTAGATGTTTGTGAATCTGAACGATAAAATATTTCAATATTTTTTTTTTTTGCGCTGGCATCCCTAGCTGTCATACGTCAAATCGTCCAGCTGATAATAATTTAATAAAATTAAATAGTAATTTATGTTAATGTGCGCTTAAATCATGTTAATCTATTAAATAATCGTACAATTAAGAAGCTGTATTGTTCGCAACTGTGTAGCAAGTGCATATCTCGACAAAAGTAACCGAGAAAAATTCGCCGGCCGGCTGTCAAAGTGACCAACAGACGAATTTGAACCAAAAACGGATTGAAACCGGGGAAGTATTGTTTTTATGACTTATTAGTTTAAGTAACTACTGTAGAAAACACCGAAACATACTACAAAAAAGGCTTGATAGCTTTTAATTGCAACCTTTCTGGCACAATTTATTGATAATGCATTGGGTACCTACCTACCTCCTTCAATTTGGAATTTTGTAAAGTTTGATTTCATTATTTATTACGAAGACAACATTGAATAAGCACATTATTCTGAATAAGTTAATACATTCGTTAATAAATATAGGCAAACACTAGTATTATATACCTCTTTTGTGATAAAATACCAAAATACCTGTCAATCTTATACAATACAAAATTTGTGTATATAGGGTTGACCCGTTAGTTATATATATTGATTTTGATAGAAACTAAAGGCCTATTCATTGGGCAATACAAATTTATTTACAAAGCCCCAATTAAACTATAATCATTGATAAATATAACAAAGTGAACTACCCCCCCTTATAAAACTAAATTCAAATTTTTTTTTGTTTCTACTTTCTCCTTTTGTACACTTGCAAGTAGATAACAAGCATTGCTTTCTAACTTCCACATAAAAATAACTTTGTGTGAGAGTTGTAACATAGTTCAAAACTTTAAAATTGATAAAAGTTAACATAAAAATTGTAAACATTTGTTGTACATAGACCCTTTTTACAATTTCAGACATGAGTGGCAATAAGACCTACTCCAGGATGATGACTCGCAAGGCCACGGCACAAGAGTTGGAATTGAAGTTGAAACGGGCACTAGAGGAAGTTAAGTCACTAAAGGAGGACAATAAACAACTACTCAAAGAACGTACTGAAAATGAAGAAGAGTCCCTAAAAATAATAAGCCAAAATAGTAAATTAAAGAGTGAGTTGGTGGAACTGCACACACAGCTTGTGGAAGTCCAGGAACAACGGGACCATCTGCTCGGAACAGTAAAGAACTTTGACCGATGCAGTGAAACTTTTGAGCAGACCTTAGGACGCATAAACGAGCTTGAGGAGGACCTTCGCAATGCCAACAGAACCATACATCAGTATGAGGAAGACATACGGTGTCAAGAAGTAATTCACACTCACAGCCTCTATGAGGAGCTCATAAACTCACCGGCTGGGGACTCGGGGACAACAACAAATGCCACTAATAGTTTGCATTTTAGAAATAATATTGCTAAATTTAGTAGTAAGAATAAACTTAAGAAATATATTAAAATTAATAATTATATAAAGAAAACTGAAAAGCTAATTAGACGTCAAAAGTGTTTTCAAAAAAATTCTTTATTAAGAAAGCAACGTCTTGATTTACTTGACAGCTTGGAAGTATATAGTAAAAAACTAGAGAAAAGTAGGTCAGCACATAAAACAGACACTTCTGAGTTGCAGGCTAATATAACACGTTTGCATGTATCCCTAGAGCGTATGACAGATAATTATAAGTCCGCTCAAGCGCAGATCAGTGAACACATACTGGCTGCCAATAGACTAATAGACCAATGTAGGTGTAGTCACAACAATCTATCTTTAAATCAACCCCAAAACATTGATAGGCATTGTCACCAGGATACAAGCATGCAACAGTGTCATTTACAACAATCACAATCACCAAGTAATGTCTTAGTATTTTCAGATGACATTGGGCTTGATTATGGTCCCCTCTTGAATAAAAAAATTGTCAATTCTAGTGTCTCCAACTTTTGTATGCCAGGGGCTCCACTTAGTTACATAAGCAAGACAGTGGAAAAATCTAGGTTTAATAAACAGTCTATAATTACAATTATGATAGGAAATGGACTGAATGTATGTAAAAAAGAAATATTAAATAGCTTCTCAAAGCTATCAGAACTTGATGTGAAAAAAATCATTTTATGTGCATTCCCCTTTTCAAAGGGATACACTGATATACAAAATGACAGTATTCATAAGTTGAATACTTTACTATACAATCTGACATGTAGTTATAAGGACAAATTTGTGTTTTTTGACACAAATTTATTTATTAATAATAGTTTTTCTATGACTGGCAAAACTTTTTATTTGCCTTATAAAATAAAGAAGGAATTGGCTTCCTTATTAGGCTATAATATTAATAATATTATTAGGACATCTAATCAGATTTTGGAAGTTGTTCCAAATAATTTAAATTTAAAATTGGGACAATAGAGGATTACTCTAGCACCTTAGAGACAAAGGGAAAGCCTATCAATTTTTTATTAATAATATTATTAGGACATCTAATCAGATTTTGGAAGTTGTTCCAAATAATTTAAATTTAAAATTGGGACAATAGAGGATTACTCTAGCACCTTAGAGACAAAGGGAAAGCCTATCAATTTTAACATTGTACATCAAAATATACAGGG
Organism: Conogethes punctiferalis; assembly: GCA_031163375.1. NCBI lineage: Eukaryota > Metazoa > Arthropoda > Insecta > Lepidoptera > Crambidae > Conogethes > Conogethes punctiferalis. The sequence continues at coordinate 14,922,335 of CM062084.1, forward strand.
TGTTTCCGGCAAAGACTTAGAATTAGAATTGTTTTTAAATACAAAAAATATCCATGCTTTATGTATCACAGAACATTGGCTGAGACAGCATGAATTAATTCTAAATATTGATAATTATAAAGTCTGTAGTTCTTTCACAAGAGACTCTGCCATTAGAGGTGGGTCGCTTATCTTATTGCAGGGTGGCATTTCATTCAAGGAGCGAAAAGATATTGTATTACTCTCACTGGAAAGAACCATTGAGATTGCTTGTGCAGAGCTTGAGCGATACTTTATAGTTTGTGTATATAGGCCTCCATCTAGCAATTTTGTTATATTTGAGTCCCGTATGGAAGAAGTTTTGAAAAAAATTTGTACATCTAGCAAAAATATACTTGTTTGCGGCGACTTTAATGTAAACATTCTGGACAAGTCACAGAACTCCATTAGGTTCTTAAATCTATTTAAATCATTTAACTTGCTACCTTTGTTTAATGAACCTACTAGAATCACTCCTACATCAGCAACTTGCCTGGACAACTTTTTCAGTAATTGCAGTGTAAAAGAAAAATGTATAATTAATTTTGTCAACTCGGACCATGCCGGCCAGTTGGTAGTATTTGAACAGCAAAGTGCTCGCACGACGTCTAGTTTTATTTGTAGACCTGTCACCGCGAACCGCATAAAAAAATTTAAGCAAAATATTAATGAAAAAGTGCACATTATGAGCGCTGATAATAATAGTATGCGAAATGGCGATGTTGATCAAATGTATGAAAATTTGTTTGATGTTATTTCTAAAGAATATAATAGTGTATTTACAAAGAAAACTATAAAGGTCAATAGTTCTAAAGGTAGATTTAGTGAATGGGCGACACCAGGTATTTATAAGAGTAGGCGCAGGTTGTTTGAACTATATGATATAAAAGCTAACTCAAATGACCCTTCAATTACAGAACATGTAAGAAACTACTCAAAGGTATTCAAGAGAGTATGTGCTATAGCGAAATCAATGTTTCTTAAAGATAAAATAAAGAAAGCCAGCAATAAGATTAAGGCGACATGGCAAATAATCAATAGGGAAACTTGTAAGAGTAAAATTAAGGATTGCAAGTTCTGTTTGAAAATCGACGATAAAACTGTTGAATCGGATGTTGAAGTGGCAAACGCATTTGAATCTTTCTTTGCCAACATCGCATCTAAAACGACGGACACATTGAGTTCTAGCCCGCGTCTTGCTTATGACCTCCTCAACACATATTCAGTCGAATGTAAGGTAAAGTTTAATTTTCATCAAATCGACGCCCTAGACATTTTGGATGCTTTCAGAAACTTAAATATTAAAAAGACTGAGGATTACTGGGGACTTTCTGTTGATATATTAAAAAATATCATCAGCATTATTTCACCAATTTTGGCAACAATTTTTAATAAATGTATTGAAACTGGGCATTTCCCAAGTTTGATGAAACTTAGTAAAGTCATACCACTATTTAAATCCGGTGATAAGTGTGACCCATCAAACTTCAGACCAATATCTATACTGCCCGCTTTAAGTAAAATTTTCGAAAAAATTATATTTAATCAATTAATAATCCACTTACAAGATAATGATATATTGCATAAGAACCAGTATGGATTCACCAAAGGTAAATCCACGACTGACGCTGGTGTAGCGCTCGTAAAACATGTATTTGATGCATGGGAGAACAAGCAAGATGCTGTCGGGATTTTCTGTGATTTGTCAAAGGCATTTGATTGCGTTGATCATCAGACACTACTTATGAAGTTACGTCATTATGGTGTATCGAACGACTCGCTTAGTATGATACAGTCTTACCTGATAGGAAGAATCCAAAAAATTAATGTTAACGGTAGTCACTCCTCCGGCGCCCCCTTGCTTATGGGTGTGCCCCAGGGCTCAATATTGGGACCTTTGCTCTTTTTAGTATATATTAATGATCTTCCATGTTTTGCAAAAGACTTATGTGAGATGGTGCTATTTGCCGATGACACATCTTTAATATTTAAGGTTGACAGACAAAGAGAAAATTTTGACGAAGTAAATGATGCTGTCTCTAAAGTATTACATTGGTTTACAAGTAACAATCTGTTACTAAATGCTAAGAAAACTAAATGTATAAAGTTTTCAATGCCCAATGTCAGACAAGTCAAAACGGTCATTAACATAAATCAAGAACCCATTGATATCGTTAACTCAACAGTGTTCTTAGGTATCACCTTAGACTCAAGATTGCAGTGGGCTCCACATGTTGCTGCCCTGGCAGGACGACTTAGTTCAGCTGCATATGCTGTTAGGAAGATTAGACATTTAACTGATGTCGACACTGCGAGATTGGTTTATTTTAGCTACTTCCATAGTGTTATGTCCTATGGCCTTCTACTGTGGGGCTCAGCGGCAGACATCCAGACCATATTTGTTTTACAAAAGAGAGCTATCAGAGCCATATACAAACTTGGCCCACGTGATTCTCTTAGAGACCTTTTTAAAGAAATAAATATCTTAACTGTCGCTTCCCAATATATCATGGACTGTTTAATCCATGTTTATAAGAACAAGCACAAGCTTCCTAAAAATTCAGATAGTCATAAATTCAATACCAGAAACAGGCACAAGCTAGCTATTCCTAATCTGAGGTTGAATAAATGTGGAAAGTCATTTATAGGGCTTAGCATAAAAATGTTCAATAAATTGCCTCAATGTATAATTGATCTACCCATACAAAAGTTTAAATTATATATTAAAGGATGTCTAATAAAGAAAGGTTATTACAGAATTGAAGACTATTTAAGTGATAAGACTGTATGGTCAACTGCCAAATAAGCGGATGCTGCTCGCCTGCACTTTATCATAATAAAATTATAACCATTTCATTGGTTGTTTATATAGAGTCATATGTAACTTCTATTCTATGTGAGCTACGTCCTTCAGTTAATTTATTCATTTATTAGTTTTATGATTTTGCCAAATATTTTATATTGGGGTAACTGGACTAGTCATGCTCACTAAAATGTTTCTGGGGTGGTGGCGCTGTGTGGCGGGTCGTTACATTCCCTCAAATATGGTTGAATGAAGCGATGGCTGGTACACACGTCATACTTGTGAACAGGTGCTGCCTTGGAGACTGGTCTACTCCTGATTGCCCTATATGGAATATGTTAAGGTTAATTTTTTTTTTAATTTAATTTATAATTAATTTTGTAAGGCCCCAGACTGTATGACGTGGTCGTAGTTAAAAGTATGAATGTGATAATAATATTGTAAACACCATTTTGAAAAGAGCAACTACACGAGTTTCTTGCCGGTATCTTCTCGGTAGAACGCTGCTTTCCGAACCGGTGGTAGCTTTGACGATTTGTAAGTGTTTTTCATAAAAACCTATACAAATAAAGATTATTTTGACTTTGACTTTGACTTTGACAATAAATCTATATAAAAAAGTTAGACATTCCTACATCCTGAATCACGTTAAATGTTGAAAAAATATTCTTTGAGGTTAGGTGTTCCAAAGAAAGTACATTCTACTCTATAACAATAATTAAGACAGATACATGGTTATGAGGAGTATAAGTACCAATTATCTCCAACTAGAACTGCTAATTGCAGCATAAGGTTGCGATAAATTAGTTATAATGAGCATTATGGCTAACGAGCAATATAATAAGCTTTCAGTGTTGCTAACAACAGTTAATAGTAATTTAGATGCCTGTGGAGGTTGAGGTTGGGATGTCAAAGACATGCAGGGATGCGGCCGTATGCTTCGGCGCTACCCGTGTCTCTGCAACTTGCTGCCCACTGGCGACACAGGGGAGTTTAGTGGGTATACCCTCCCATTTCGGGAGGTGTGAGTCCCACACACCATGTCACCTCCCCATGGAGGTCGCATGACGGTGCCTAATGCATTCCCCTCAAAAAAAAATGTTATTTCAGAGAGCGGCTTATGATCTTATCGCTCCAAGCCAACCTCACCTGCCCGTAGTGCATCCTGCCGAATAACAAACGAGACGCTGGCGACCGATGGGTGGCGGAATAATCATCCTAAATGGCGAACAACTGGAGAGTAAGCCTCTCCAGTCTCTGTCCAGACCAGACCTCTGTCTAGCAGTGGACTGCAATAGGTTGATGATGATTGTGGAGGTTATTATAATTGTTGTCAACCAATGGTAACAATCTTAGATAACAGGTATTGCCTTGGTTTCCACCAGTGGTGTAGTTATACCATTCGAGATCTGTGGCAAAGTCATTAGCTTTTAAATGTGTAATAATATTGAGGGTACGGTATAGGTATAAGGGATGTAAAGGAGCGGCCAAGCCAACCTCACCTGCCCGTGGTGCATCCTGCCGAATAAAAAACGAGGCGCTGGCAAACGACTTGTGACGGTACCTATGTATAACCATTACAATTGAAGGCGTAGCTACATACCACAAGCCGATGACGGGCGGCAGCCGGCAGCGTCATCGGAGCAAAAAACTACGACGAACTACGACCTGCGACCGCCAACCGGCCTTCCCAGCGTGGCGATTGTGGTTATATCCTCCAGATGTTTGCTCTAAGTGGCGAACAGCTGGAGAGGCCTGTGTCCAGCAGTGGTTGCTGATGATGATTTGGCGGTAGGCCGTTGTAGCCGAAATTCGGTCAGCAGAGAGTAAATCATTGATACGCGCCCGCTACCGCCTCTGCACCAAGGAGCAATAGTAAACAGCTACGTAACCTCAGTTACAGAGAGAAAGTTGTTAGGAACAACTGTTTGCCTAAGGGTTTTTATCTTAGCACTGGAAATAAAAGCGAACCGACCGCAAATTATTGTTAAAAGCAGTTTTTATTCTTACAAATAGCAGTCAAATCCAGCTGTGAATTACGTAAAATATCTTTGTTAGTAGCATTTATTTTTGATAAATAACACCCTAGATAAATAAATGTTATAGAAGTAGTTTCCTTAATAAGTAATAACCAGACTCGCTAAATCTAGAATCATGGTCAAAGCGGACCCTGGACCTAGAGGCACAAACCGGGTCAACGCTAAGAGGATGAGAAGTAGTTTCTTGACAGACTTCGTTCTGTTAGAAGTCTGTAAGTGAGGTCTTAACTAAATAAAACTGAAGTGTTTATTATTTTCCTAGTAAATTTCACGTCTTTTTTTGGTGCTTTAACAAAAATATGGAATAGCTAAATATTTGCCCTTTGGGTTTAAAGAGATATCCAAATTCTACTTGTACTATTATCTACATATTTGACAGTATTTTTTTACAATATAAAGCAGACTAAGCTCGTACCTATAGCTTTTATATTATCGTTGTCTAAATGTTTGGTTGCAAACTTTATGTAGCTCAAAGTCAAAGTCAAAGTCAAAATACCTTTATTCACATAGACTTAAAATAAGCACTTATGAATCGTCAAGTAAAAAATAATGTAGAAATACAAAAAGTAAAGTAAGAATGTGAATAAAAGCAATTTAAAAGAAGCTACCGCCGTGTTCGGAAAGTAGATTTCTACCGAGAAGAAACGGCAAGAAACTCGGTAGTTACTCTTTTTAAATCGCCAATTGTTACATGTTTAGGTATTACAACATTTTTTAATATTTTAAAGTTAAACAATGCAAAATAAAAGTTGAGTCTATACAATGCAAAGTTTACTACGAAGCAGCAGTCCAAGAGATGTCGTCGTTGAGGAAATCTTCTACTCTATAATAGCCCCCTTTTATAAGTAAGGACTTCATGTATGATTTGAATTTGTGAATGGGCAGTTCAACAATATGTTCCGGTAACCTGTTGAACATTTTGATACCCAATCCTACAAACGACCCACTCACCTTACTCAGCCTCAGACGTGGAACGGCAAGCTTGTGCTTATTTCTAGTGTTTAAATTATGATTATCTGAATTTTTATTGAATTGATTTAAATGTTTACGTACATAAACAACACAGTCAAAGATATACTGTGATGCTACATGTTTAGGTATTACAACATTTTTTAATATTTTAAAGTTAAACAATGCAAAATAAAAGTTGAGTCTATACAATGCAAAGTTTACTACGAAGCAGCTAAAAATAAGAGGAGTTCCAAAGACATAAGAAGTCAGGAAGAAAGTCAAAAAAGAAAGAAATTGGAAAAGACTAGAAATTTCTTGACCTTGCTATAAACTAGACTTCATTACGTTAAACAAAAAAAAATAATTTAGAACCCAGAAAGTCGTCTTGTGTCTCGTAAAGTTGTAATTAACTTTACAGTCAACTTAAGTTCTAAGTCACGTATAATTACTTACCTACTTCTTATGCTAGGCCACGGTAACTTAGATTTCTTTAGGTCTCACTTAATTTAGGACAGACAGGGCTTAAGAAAAGCCTTTTTATAGTTGTACTTGTAATGTTTTGTTTATCTTTTTAGAGTTTCGTACCCGAAGGGTAAAAAGAGCGTAAATCAAGCCGACTCGCGAATGAAAAGGATGAAATTGGGATTGGATCTTGAATCCACATAAAGACACAGAGAGAATTCATTTGCTAAACAGACACTCCTATCCCCTTTTAAAGAAATTGTAAAAATAACGCCGAACTCTCAAAAATGCTCGCACGTGTACGATTTTGCACATATTTGATGTAATTGCCTTAATAGCGCAAAATTACGATTTAAAAACAAGTGTTTATCTAAAAATCATACTTGGAAACATTACAAATGAAATTTTCAGACTGATTTTAGAATCTCCTTTTGAGTGTATATCTAGTACGCAATGGATTAGCGCCTGACTCTAACTCTTTTTTTTATGACATAGGGGGCAAGTGTCAATCAATCACTTCAGCCCATAGACACCGCAACACCAGGGGAGTCACAGGTAGCGTAGAGGTGCGTAGAGATAGAGGGTTTATCTTGTCTGTAGAAAGATATTTTTTATGTTATCTTGTTCATAAATGTACCTCGTAAATATAACGATTCCTTACTTTGCCGCGTTGTCAACTTTTACGTCCTAATCATTCATTTTTAGCGTTTATGTGCCCCCAACCTCCATATTTTATGTATTGATACGAGGAGAGATGAGCAGGCTAAAAGGAATTGAGAATATAATACGTCACTGCTTTATGTAGGTACTAATACAAAATGTATGCTCATTTTATTTACTCGTGACTAGTAGACTAGAATAATGACTGGCTCGATGGCTCAATTGGTAGTAACTCATAGCTACTGAACCAAAAGTCGTGGGTTCGATCCCCACCCGGGACAAACATTCGTGTCATGAGCATTTGTGTTTGTTCCGTGTCTGGGTGTTTGTATTTAAGTGCATATTTTTGTGATACCTTCGTTACATACCACAAGTGCTTAAGCTACTTCTCTGGTGTATAAGCTATATTACTGTTAAGTTTCTTTCAAACCCGTCAAGTAGTTTTCGCTATATGCTTAGTCCTAAGGTAAACATAGAATTATACCTTCAGAAAGAAGTATTCTTGTAGATTTAGAACAATTCTAGGAGTGTTATCCGCATACAATTGAAAAGAATTTCAGTTGTTAGTACTAAACTACAAATTCTCTTTATTTCAGACTATGTTTTATATTTCCGTCGAATATTCAATAACTCTCACAAAACTTTTACATCAAAGAGAAGACATTTCCTTTCTGTTACATTATGTTCACGGGATGGTTACATCACTTTGATAAATGAATGTAGAGGCAGGATATATTCCGGGTAGTATTGCATACTCCTACACTTATAAAAATTTTGTTGATATTCATCATCATCATCAGCATATTGCAGTGGTGGACATAGGGCTCTCCAGGTGTTCGCCACTTAGGGCAAACATCTAGAGGATATACCTATAATCACCACGCTGGGCAGGCGGATTGGCGATCGAATTTGGGTTTGTTGATATTAATTTATGAGTTATTAAAAACTAAGTTTAAGTGATCCCGAAGAAGCCTAAGATCGAGCAAAGAGGCGAACAAATGGAGAGACCTAGTGTCCAGCAGTGGACTGCAAGAGGTTGATAATAATGAAAAATTAAGAAGTCATAATTTTGTTAGTTTTATAAACCCTGTTTCTGTAACAATCAAATAACATAGATATTATGCGTACTTCAAAAAACAACTATATACGTAAGGCTTAATAAATAGTCATTATCTAATTAATGGCTCGGAGTTAATAAGACCAAAGAGTGCCTTTACCAATAAATTACAGTCCTAGTACTGTCACGAAATCGTACTCAATTAATTAACTTCCAAAAGACATACCGATCCAACATTTGTCAAGTGTCATCCAAACTTTTTGAATGAAAAGTCATTTGAACCAAAAGAAACTGGCTGCCCACAATAAAAATTACACTGACGGAAAAAGAAAAAACTTGCTATCTGTCAGAATTCGAAAATGGTGAGGGAGCGCGCGTATATAAAATGGCGGATTGAATTCGCGAGCGGCCTCCTCGGCATTCGGAGGAACACTGACTGCCGCAGGAGGCTGCGTCACTCCCGCTGGACCTCGCCACCTTTTTGTGGGACCCTAATTAATAAGCAGGCGTGACGGGGACGTCGTCAATCCGATGATGAGTGACCGCCTTTATCGGCGAGTGTTGATGAAACTCTCGTTCGGAGATCGGAACTTTTTGTAATTCGGTCTCTGCGGTTAATTGGGACGACGTAGTCTGCTCGGCCGCTGTATACAAATTGAGGACGGGGAAAAACTATTTTCGCACACGCAGAGGGATCGGGAGATTTTCCCCGATTAATATTCTACGCGGGATTTGTGGCGTGTGTGGGAATAGTGTAGAATTTGGGCTTGATTGATGCGAAAATGGTTGTCAGCGTTATGTATTATAGGATGTGGTTACGATAGAACTTAGAAGATGCTTAGATTAGATGCTTTAGAGATAATGTATTAAGATTAAAACCTTATTAAGTTTCATTAGAAAGATAAAGATATCTCTTACGTATACATTACATATATTTTGTTTCATAAAGTTTATGATAAGTTACACTATTTATTTATTTATTTTTTAACAAACCTTAAATCTATGAACTACCATTGTATGACTATCATTTGAAGGGTCCACTGCAATAATGATGAATATTCTCGGATTTTCTGTTGAGATATATGAGAGTTTAAGTTAAGAAACAGCCTATCGGTTGCAAGCCTATCGGTCTTCTATCGATTACATTTTGGGGAGTGTGCTCCTGAACTACACAATTTGATTCCCCCAGCTCCATTTTACCACCGGACGAGAAGAGATACGGCCAAGGGACACCGTTTTATGGTGCAGGTCCCAAGGACTCGCACGGTACGGTTTGTCTCTACTTTCTTGGTGCGAACGGCCAAACAATGGAACTCCTTGCCGGACTCTTTGTTTCCGGAGACATATAATCATGAGGTGTTTAAGGCGAGAGTGAATCGGTATTTTCTGGGTAAGCGTGCTCCATCGTAGGCTTCAATATCACTTAACACCAGGTTAATTGTGGCCAAGCGCAAATCCATAATGAATAAAAATAAGAAAAAAAAGCACTGTTCAACAACAGTCTCATAAACACATCTCTCTAGCCGTTTATGAGAGTGTGAACAACACACTCATAAACGGTTAGAAGAGAGATGGGCTATTTTTCTCCGGTCTCGTAAGAACATCTGGGAATCGGGATGAGTGAAGAAAACTGGAAGAGGCCATTGCCCAGCAGTGGAACAGTTAACAGTATTAAAAATAACCAAAAGAATTATTAATTAAATTCAAGTATTTTTGGACCACCATCATTTTTACTGTGGACGCTTCATTTGTAAATGTTATCAATAATAAGTATCGTTATTTTAAAAAATAACCTCAGGGTAAGAATCAACTAAAATATTTATTATTCGACTTTAATATTTGGACACGTAAAAAATTAAAGCTTAATGTTTTTCTTAGGTTTTTTGTTAGGTAGGTAGCACCTTGAGGAAAGAGCTTTCTTGAAGCCACGTTTAAAGAAGGACAATATGAGAGTGATAAATATTTTAAAACGAATGTGGGAGATCACTGTGACAACGGGTAGTAACTGGTCAGTTACCTGTCCGTTGCCACCGCCATGCCGGCCCAACCCCAACCCCCCACGAGCGCCGGAAACCCTACTCACCGGCAGTAACACGACCCGAAGGTCATTTGGCTGCGCTATTCTATAGGGTGGAGGTTCTTACCCGGACGGGTAGCTCAATTCGAGCGAAGATTCGCTATGCCCTACCTCTCTTAAGTGTCCATAGGCGGCAGTTACTGTTTAACATCAAACAGGCCGCTTGCTCGTCTGGCACCCATAGTATTACTAACAATTTTTCGTCATCGTCATGTATCAAAATCAAATTTTTCTATTATTAAATCATTCGGCAAGCATTAGCAAAGTAGACAATGCATTACATCATAAGTCAATGTAATAAAGTCTATTTCTGAATAAACCACTGCTGTTGACTGTTCGTTCCAAATTGACAAAAAAAAAACTCCCATCGCACAAGAGATTGATAGCACAGCTATTTCCGTCCCCTACTCGTGCAGATAAGTACCTGCAATTTTAATGTGCCTATCCCGGATTGCGGAAATCAAACCTGGACCTCATTTCAGCGGGTCGTAAAAGTAGGGAAATTGCGAACCTTTTATGGAAATGTTTGTACTCTGTTGACAATGTCGAAGGGGAAATTCAATGAAATAAAATCTGTATAGATACAAGTAAGGGCTATGCTCGGCGTCTCTCTGCGAGATCGGATCCGAAATGAGGTGATCCGGCAGAGAACCAAAGTTACCGACATAGCTCACCGGATCAGTAAGCGGAAGTGGCAGTGGGCTGGCCACATCAGCCGCAGAACCGATATCCATTGGGGTAAGCGAGTTCTGGAGTGGAGACCGCGTCTCGGCAAACGTAGTGTAGGACGTCCTCAGGCCAGGTGGAGTGACGATTTGCGCAGGACGGCTGGCGAGAAGCCCAAAATCGAGCACAGAGGCGAACCAAGGGAGGGGCCTATGTCCAGCAGTGGACTGGTGTGGGCTGGTGATGATGATGAGATACAAGTAGACATCCAGACATAGAAATACATTGGTGTTGGACCGGTGAATGTAGGTATGCCCCCAGTCATCATGAGTTTTATGGTACAAGGAAAAACCTTAGTTTGAAACCAGTACATCATCTGATGATAATGCATCATATAGGCCTCCCCCAAAGACCTCCACAACTGCCGGTTGCAAGCCCATCCTGCGTGCGACCCTTATCATGTCGTCAGTCCACCCCGCTGGAGGGCGTCCCATGCCAAGTTTTTTTTTATCACAGAGGGGGCAAACGGGCCTGAAGGTCACCTGATGGTAAGTGATCACTTCAGCCCATAGACACCGCAACACTGACAAAAGTCACAGGTGCGTTTCCGGCCCTTGAGAAATCTGTAGGCTCGCTTCTTGAAGGTCCCTAGGTCGTATCCATCCGGGAAAATTGCAGCCGGAAGCTGATTCCAAAGAGCAGCTGCACTGCAGAGCTGCAGCTGCAGAAGTTTTCTGGCGAATGACGTCCAGAGCTTTTCGGCCCCAACGGCCAACTGTTGTTCTCCCACTTCAGACTGCTAATCCTCTGGACTAGGTACATGTCTTTGGTTTGTCTACGGATCTCCTTTAACTGGACCCCTAAATCGACGTATCGCGTACTTTTGCTTCAAGCTCTTTATGGTGCAAAAGTACGCGATCGTCTCAACGAACGATAATAAATAATATAATTTAAATTAATTAAATATTTAATTATTAATTGAAATTTTAATTTAATTGAAATTAATTTATAAACTATAATTTAATAAATTTTATTTATTAACTAATCGTTTTCGATTTCGGTGGCCCTGATTCGATTTCGTCGTCGTTCGTTCGTCGAGAGAAATGTCTACCAAAGCTTCATAGAACGCTGCGCATCCCACCAGTCAGTTGGAGTGATTTCTTGACGCATTCATTAATAATTATCTCGGAGACAATATTATTTCATTAAAATTTTGAGACAATAAATAACCACTAAGACTGAACCACGTGACAGCTGCAGTCAAAATAATCAAATTTCACATTGCACATCGGGTAACAGCCCCTAATGAGTTCGTGTGACACTGATAAATGATTTAGGACGAATCATTTTCGAATGCAAACGAGGCTCTTGATTAGACTTTCAAATCCAAATTGTGCGAGCTTATAATATAGATGCATATTTACTATTTGCTGCTAGACATTTGAATTTGAAAATGATTAATCGTACATGATTAAGTATTATTACTTTTTAAAGATCATTTGTCAAAAGTTTGTCATGACAAATGTTTATAATGCTTTTTGGTTCTGAATTAGAGATTTGCAAGCTATATGTACGGAATCTAGTGTTGTGCTACGTTGCACTGTTCAGCTTAGCAGCTTAGTAACGTAGTAAAAAGAGACACGCTGTATTTGTTTTACAAAATGTAAGTGCCGTTCTACCTTGACATATTTCTATAAAAATAAGTGCAATGAATTGGGTGATGTGATTCTATAGTTCAATTAAATTTCAACAATGAGTTTGTAAGAATAAGCTGGTACCTATGCTTTAATTCTTAATTACTGACAGTAAAAAGCTAAATTAAAAGTACAATGTAGAAACCTTTATAAGACAATAAGAAAATAAAATATCTGAGATCAGCTCTTACAGATTCCACCCACCTATTTCAAAAGCACCGTTCGCTTCAATGTTACTCGATAGAGCTTTCAGCAGTAATTAACTCGAATCAGTGTCATTAGTTCGCGGAGTGGAGGGACGAACTAATATGGCCCCTAATTGTATTGGGCGAAAGTCAAAGATACAATTAATGCTGGTATTAGTTAACTGTCTCAGTGGTCTAGTGATAGAAATTACCATCTAAGGACTAAAAACTCAGCTGGACTCACTGAAGCCACGGCTTATATGCTGAATGAGGCCCTTCTAATTTGGGTGTCACAGCAGCACCGGGTCTTTGAGTTTTGTGTTTTGTCTTTTCTTGTTTTATTTTGTTTTTTGATGTTGTTTTTTTTTTCTTCTCCCTTTTGTTTTTTTTTTTTTGTTTTCTTGTAATGTGCTTTGTATTTTTGTCGATGTGTTGCTGCGATGTCCAGATATTAAACATTTCTTATTTCTTAAAAGGCTTTTTGAAATCCCGGTTCAGTCCAAAAATGTTGCAGGGTTTTCTATGAAGAAATTATTATATTAAATTAAATATAGTAGCAGCCCCAGGGAAAGGTAAGAGACAGGAAGTTGGCGGTGATACACCCCCGTGAATCGGGAATCTCATTAAGCGTTTGATCTTGCACTTGATCCATCTCCGGTCGTGTCGAACTATTAGAGTTCCCCTACCGAATTATAGAATAAAATAAAATAGAATTTAAGTTTATAAGAGTCGGTTGGTATACTCGTATAGAGTATACGCACGAACAATTTTCTTACGAGAGTGTCTTCCATTGTCGTCGGAACGGTTTAACAACAAACTATCGTAAGGATTCACCTCGACTTTCATAGTGCGGATGGCTAAGATGTTCTCCGAGATATATAACCTTCAAGTTTTCAAGGCGAAAATGAACCTGTGACGGGCTCTATCGTAGACCTCAATATCGCTTAACATCGGGCAAGTCAAGGTGAAGAGTGAAGCCATTACGAATATTAAAAAAGTTTCAATAAAAAGGTTACTCAAAAATACTACGCCATTAAAAAAAATATGAATAAATTTATTTTCTACCTAAATCATACCACAATATTTCTCCCATCCAGTACCAAGGTCAAAGGGACTTAGATACGAGAAAACGTTGGCAATATGATACCAAAAAAGTGACATCAAAAGCTAGTTTCTCCATTATTTCGTCGTGGCATCCAGATCTGTATTATATTTGATAGGAAAAACTTTTTTGGCGTCCACATACACGATTAAGTAGCATTGATTTATTACATAGTTATTTCGTTTGATCTACACACTTTAGTAAATTTTCTGGATAATCTACGAAATTGTACCTACAACAAATGTCTACTTTAAGTCAATTCTTTGGTGCGCAATAAAGAATATCCAATCTCCTTGATCAAGGTACAGCCTTTTTTTTTTGTTTCACCAGGGAGAAATGCAGTTTACGCATACCCGCTGCCCGGGGGAGCAGACGGGTTATGTGGGACTCGCTCCGCGTCGGCAGAGAATACCCACTAAAAAACTCTGGTTTGCACCGTCTAACGCGCCTTGGGCGACAGCAACGCGGGTCCTCAACTATAACGCCGCGAAGCTGTCAGCGCTGGTCTGCTAGGCAGACTCGGGCTGGATCAAGGTACAGCCTAAGTTTACTGAAATGGGTTTGCTTGACCTGATGGGTAAGAGTTACCACAGTGTAAGGTGAAGTGCGCACACCCAGCCAAAACCGGTCCATTCCTCTAGGCTCTAACCCCCTAAATGACAATATTATTCTGACATCATCCAGCAGTGGCATTAGCAGGCTGATTATGAGGACGACTGAAAATAATCCGCACGCACGGGCTAACATTGTTTACATCAGCATATTGCAGTCCACTGCTGGACATCGGTCTGTCCAGTTGTTCGCCACTTAGGGCAAACATCTGGAGGATATACCCATAATAGCCACGCTGAGCAGGCGGGTTAGCGATCGCAGGGCGTAACTTCTCGCTCCGGTGACGCTGCTGCCCGTGATCAGTCTGTGATATTTAGCTACGCCTTCAATTGTGATAGTTATACCGTCACCAGTCGGTTGCCGGCGCCTCGTTTGTTATTCGGCAGGATGCACCACGTGCAGGTGAGGTTGGTTCGAAGCGAAAAAAGATGATAAGCCGCTTCCTTACATCCTTATACATTGATCACGAACGAATGTAGCACCAATACTCACTTGCGTTATTCAACCGAAAATCGCTGCACTTTCTATACCTTTCTGTAAATATTCAGTAACAGTTATCCAATTCGATTGCCCACAGAATGTGTAACTAAACATTATGTGTAGGCACTCACATCAAACATTCAGCGAACATCTGAATAAGTCGTTACGTGCGAACAGTTGTCCTTTTTGGCATCGTGAAATTTTACGTACGCTCTCGAGGTAGGCAGAGGGAACGTAGTTACCCAGCAATGATAACGTGTGTGAATGGGTACCGTATAGAAATCTGTACTTGCAATAAAATCTTCTAAGCTAGAGCCTTAGAGAGATAGGGATGTAAGGGAGCACGTCTTCTTTTCGCTCACGCCAAGCCACCCTCACCTGCCCGTAGTGCATTGTGCCGCTCTGGCAACTGAATAGTGACGGTGGAACCATCATGATTGAATGTGTAACTAAATATCACAGGCCGATGACGGGAGCAGCGTCACCGAGTGACGCCCTGCGATCGCCAACTCGCCTGCTCTGCGTGGCGATAAAGGGTAAAGCTTCCAGATCTTTGCCCAAAGTGGCAGACAACTGGAGAGTCCAATCTCTAGCAGTGGACTGCGATAGGCTGATGATGATGGTACGTTAGCCGTTCGCACTATAGATGTCGTCATCATCATCAGCCTATTACAGTCCACTGCTGGACATAGGCCTCTCCAGTTGTGCGCCACTTAGAGGAAACATCTGGAGGATATACCCATAATCGCCACGCTGGGCAAGCGGGTTGGCGATCGCAGGGCATAGCTTCTTGCTCCGGTGACGCTGCTGCCCGTCACCGGTGACGGTAAAAAACCGGTTTTTAGTATTTAGCAACGCCTTCATTTGTGATGGTTATACCGTCACCAGTCGGTTGCCAGCGCCTCGTTTGTTATTCGGCAGGATGCACTATGGGCAGGTGAGGTTGACTTGGAGCGAAAAGATGATAGGCCGCTCCCTTACATCCCCACTATAAATGTGCTTTCATTAAATCGAAAAATATCAGTATCAAGAAAACATTTTCTTTACCTCTCCAACACGGAGGCTTGTGACCAAACCAGAATAATTTAAAACCTTTCAAGAGATGGGAAAATTTTATATTTTTTTCTGCCTTCATCGTGGTCCATTGTGGATGTCTGCGGGTGATTTATCGTTTTCTCTCATTCAAAAGTTGTTGTTTGGCATAGGTTCTCAATGGGGGCGGTATTGCCCCTAGGGGGGGCACACCGCCCCCATTGAGAACCTCACAGCGCCATCTAGCCCCAAACTAAGCCGAAGCTTGTACTATGGGTACTAGACAACTGATAAACTTTCTTAGATATTGTTTTTGTAAATACATATTATACATAGAAAACACCGAGATCAATACAAACAGACATTTTCAATTAATAAAAAATGTATGTGCTTTAAAATGAAAATGGCAGCGCGGTGTATCTTGTGCAGGCGCACTAAGTTTATCTTTACTGTAAAGCTGCATGTGACCTACAATATTTATTTATCTATTTAAAACTGTAGTAATAGATGTTCAGGTGTACAGCAACCTATAAAGGGGGTTAATTTTTTTATAAAGGGGCCGATAGACCATAAAGGTTGGGAACCTATGCTGTAGAGAATGGCGTGGATTGAATGATTTATTTCAGCTCAGGTAAGCAATTAGGCTACTCTGGAAACACCTGTTCGTGAGCGCTGAATGGAAAGACAATGAATGGGCTTCGTGGTAAACACTGGAGTAAGAAAAATATTTTAGATTAGTATATGTAAGGGAGTGATCTATCAGCCACTCTCGCCTGCCCGTAGTGCATCCTGCCGAATAACGAACGAGGCTCTGGCAACCGACTGGTGGTGGTAACTTTCATGATTAAAAATGTAGCTAAATACCACAGGCCGATGACGTGGCGATTATGGATAAATCTTCCAGATGTTTGCCCAAAGTGGCAAACAACTGGAGAAGCCTATATCCAGCAGTGGACTGCGATAGGCTGATGATGATGTTGGTGTACTCGAATATCTAGTAAAATTCAGAAACTCAAACTTAGAATTAATTGCAGTAAATTCTATCGCGTCCAGCGAAATGGGTCGTAAATACGTCACAATTTGAGTACCAATTATCTAAGGCTAGCTCGGAATGAATTAGTGATTTCTGTACAAAGACCATTAAATGCAGACAAAGTAATCAATATGGAGACTTGAATTTGATCGGTGTGGTTTTATTGGATCTAATCTTTTCAAGTTTGATGATGAATTGTTTAAGCCGTTAGTTTTTTTTTTTTTTTTTAATATTAGCTCGACACAATGGCTTCCCTACGCCTGATGGAAAGCCAAAGAGAAGCCCAAGTCGCTGTGACAACTGGCAAGAAGCTGGTTAGTTACCTGTCAGTTGCCACTGCCATGCCGGCCCAACCCTAACTCCCCACGAGCTCCGGAGACCCTACTCACCAGCAGAAACACGACCCGGAGGTCATTTGGCTGCGGTATTCTAAAGGGTGGAGGTCCTTCCCCGGACGGGCAGCTCAATACGAGCGAAGATTCGCTATGCCCTACCTCTCTTAAAATAATTTGATCGGTGTGGTATAGTTTAAAGTACGGAAGATTAACAAAAGGTTGTCAGTTGACAACCTTCTGATCTTCCGTACTTTACATACCATACCATACCCTACTTTAGATAGATGGGTCCAAGTCTGGTCAATTAAGAAAAAAACAATAAATTTTTGGGGTTCCCCATACTTAGAACTGAAAATCAATTTTTTTTTCATCAAACCCGTGGGTTATTTAAGGATAGGTCTTCAAAAATTATCTTACTATATTAAATAGATCCTATACGGGGAATCCAAATTTTAACTCACGTTACTATAAACCTAATCGGTAAGGTCGTGGATGCATCAAATACATTTTGCAACGAATGTACATAAGAGTATAAAATGAGTAGGAAATAAGAGATATTAAATGAATTTTTATTTCTTTATTATTATTTGAATTTGCCCATTTATTATAGATCCCCAATGAGGGGCTTGGGTCTACACAAAACTAGGTCTGCTACTACGTTGACCAAATTTCTGGTAAGCAGAAATTTGGCAAATTAAATCAATAACTATTCGAAATACTCTGTCCTTAAATATGACTCCCGTATCCTAACTTTTTCACCGGCGGTAAATGCATTTTACGCTTACCTGCTGCTTGGGGCACCAGCAAATTATGTGGGACTAACTCGACTCTAGATAGAAGCACCAAAACCACCATTTAAGCGAATTTATAACATTTTATAGTACTTTTGCTACTTGGTGGGTTGGTTTCTACTTATTTGATGAGTTATATCAAGAACTTGATATATTTGCAATGAAAAAATAACTAGGTTACACAACATAAGTTACATAATTACCTACATCCGCGCAGATTTGACCCAACAGCTCTTGAGAAAAAGTTCTTACCTAATGAGGTACACTTGTAACCGAAACGTCAAATGCTAGCAATAAATTTTGGTCCCTGGTCCCGATATGTCGCCGAACGGCAGACTTGCAAACTCGCCAAGATGTTTGTGAGCGGAATACAAAATGGGGACCGAGAAACGTCAATAATAAGGGTGAGTATTTGATATAAGGTGAGCTGCATAAGATTTTGTTTAAGACAAAAGGGGTGTTTCTAGGGTAAAAATAATTACATTATACTTAGTCCGTATTTTAGATTATAAAAATATATTAGACACGTATTTTTCCTTTTTCAATGAGTCCCTTAATAGACTTACGACACCCACGAAAAGAGATAAGGAAGTGATTTGTATTCTTTATACTTCATCGTAATAATGACGTATTATATTATAAAAAAAAACGCTACACTACATTGTTAACATTAAAAAGAAACCTACAATAGAGTATTTCCTACCACTACAAGAATCGCGTTAAAACTATGTTGTTAAAAGTTATTACCAAAGGAGGTGACGAAATATACTCGTATAGGTACAATTTACCGCAGTGGAGACACAGTATATATCTTATACCAGTATCTACACTGGGCCTTATTTTTAACAAGTCTGAGAATTGTTACATTATTCGTAGTGTAATTTCCAAATTCAAAAAATAGTTTCAGTTGGTAATTGGATCAAAGTCCAGAAGTCCAGAATTATGTTATCCTAATTACGAATACCATTCAATAAGACATTATATAGGAGATTATTCAAGAATGCTTTTTATTCGCAAAGCATACTTACGGGTTATCTACTACGAAAAAAGTAAAATATTCTTAGCGATACATTTGAAATACTTACAAGTTTTATTACAAAGTGATTCCTAATATTGAGTCTAAGATTGAATATTTTAGATAGAACTATGTTTTGAGTCAGTATTTATACTTCTAAGGAGAGTGAGATTCTGAAGCAGTGCATAATATCATTTATACAGTTTGTAAATTAATTTTGAGATACTGTTTTACTAACGCGTTGTGGTCGAGTCGAGTTACACGACAGAACAGTTTAAAACTTAATGCTTTCGGAAGAAATGCTCGCAAAACAAACTCATTTGGTAGCACAAAAGACATTCTGAGAAATGTTCCCTCAATGTTCCGCTCTTAAAATGTAGAAACATTGTCTAAAGTGCCTGAGACAGAAGTTATGTTTGATTTAGAAACACTGTTTGCCTTTTCTGGTAAGTTATTAATACCTTCTACTCGTAGTTTCTATCTGTCTGTGTTTCCGGATTTAGAAAAGGGTGGTCCATATCTGGGACGTAAGGGAGTGACCTAGGTATCATCTTATCACTCTAAGCCAACCTCACCCGCCCGTGGTGCACCCTGCCGAATATCAAACGAGGCGCTGGCAATCGACTGGTGGTATAACTATCGCAATTGAAGGCGTAGCTAAATAGCACAGACCGAAGATGGGCAGCAGCGTCACCGGAGCGAGAAGCTACGTCCTGCGATCGCCAACCCGCAATCCGGATGAATTTCAGCGAAACACGTAAAGGTATGATGAGTCCTTTAGGTCCCGTCATTAACTACAGCCGTTAATTAAATTAATTTCAATTAATTAAAAGTATAGGCCTACGTACAGGCCGCTCCGTCAAAGTGTAAGGAATTTAATTAGCGTAGGTACCCAGTCTTCGGGTCGGTGTCAAACGCACGAAATGGGGATCAGGCAAAAATTGAGAGTGCCACCGCTTCGGACGTAATACGCATTTTAATTAAACTAATTAACTTAATTTTTTTAACACATGGTCACTAACAATGGTGAGCGCTTTTTTAACAACTGAAGTTACAATTTTAGAAGTTACAATCTTAGAAGTTACGTCCTGAATGCCATTTTTATATATTAAAAAGAACTGCCTCAGTCAATACACAGAACACAGCTAGTCCCAAAGTAACGTTCCTTTTACTGGGGAATACCAGATAATGATTGACTATATACTATGAATGATTGATTGATATCTATTTATTCACAAAAAAAGGTATTTAAGTAAGTTTATCAGTTGTCTAGTACCCATAGTACAAGTATTGGGTTATTATTTTTTTTAAATCGATGTTATTCATAGATTTCGAGCTATTCCAGGGTTTATTAACTAAAATAGACAATAAGGCTTTTTAGGTAGTTGGTAGCTAGGTTGTAAATCCTACGCAGCCGTATGTATTCCTATCCCAAGAACAGTATTAATGATTCCCTCCAGAATTAACAGCCTTGTGTCACCTAAATAATGAGTTGGTTGTCTATTACGCATAATAAATTACCTGTGCAATTAATGCTCCCCGGGGAATATGCAGCGACTGCTTAGAAAGGGGACGAAGAACTCTTGGAATGTTTTGTTGCCGTCTCTTTCTGGTTGTGTCTTTCGTTTATTCGGCACCACTCCAGAACTCGTTTACCCTAATGCCGCGTTTACACGCTCGCGTTCAACACGACATTCAAAGGGCACGAACACAAGCACAAGCATGTGAACGGGCTGTTCGTCTGTTTGAATATGCACGTGCGTGCGCAATTTGTAGGGCAGGGCTGCTCGCCGAGCTGCTTGCCAGGCTGCTTGCCGGGCTGCGTGGCACGCGTGTAAACCTAGCACAACGGTTATCGGTCCTGCGGCTGATCTGGTGAGCTATGTCGGTAACTTTGGTTCTCTGCCGGATCAACTCATTTCCGATCCGATCTCGCATATCCCTTTCCATAGCTCTGAAGCTTAACTATTGGTTTTATGTCTGTCATTCCTTCCACAAAGTTCACAGTACACAAAATGCCCGACTCAGTGGGTTGACTGGTCTATTTGTATGCAAGACGTGACTTCCAACTTAGAACACGTTGGTAGCATAACTTAGGTGCAGGTGTTCGATACAAACGAACTCCTTTTGTATATATTGATACGCTATTATAGACCTACTATAGATATCTTAAAGTGGGATGTAAGAGAGCGGCCTATCATCCTTTCCCTCCTAGCCAACCTCATCTGCCTGTGGTGCGTCCTGCCAAATAATAAACGAAGCGTAAGGAAGCAATTATGTCGCGCTTCTATAAAAAAAAATACTCGTCACATCCGCTTTATTGTTTAATGTAAATTTTTCATGCTTCTATATTATTACAAGTTTAGTTCCACTATATCAAATTTATATTTCGCATACAACGCCCTAGCAACACAAAGTCTAATGTTCATAGTAGAGATAACGCGTTCACCCGAGAAACTTAGCTGAAAATTTTATTCAAACCATGTTTGGCTTAGCATAATAGAATATTATGACTCATACGTTTTCATACTTAAGTAAGTATACCTCTACTTTTGCTGAGAGTACCTACTTACCTATGAAAAATGGACCTAGTAAAACCAAAAAGCGCCAAAATATCACTTTTATGCTATGAGATCCCTTCTAGCTATCACAATGTTCACAATCAGATAGAACCGGGTGACAGACGGACGGACAGAGCGCTTTTACCATTTCGCTATGGAGCTCTAAAAGTGTACAATGCCTAAAGTTCATTATAATTCTAGAATTTTTGGGGAAAATTGACAAATAAGGAAGGTTGACGAGTGGACTGTACAGTACAATAAGGTACAATTTCTCAAGCTTCTTGTTCAGTCGTTCCCTCATTACTGAGGCTCGTGATAAGTTGTTCACAGCCCTAATCAGTTGATTAGGGCTGTGAAATCTCCACCTGTCTCTGTCCGAAGTTGCAGTGGTTTCCTTCACTTGGTCGGACCATCTGGTTGGTGAAAGACCGCTGGCTCTCTTTCCTTCCACGTCACCAACCACAACCTGCATTTTCTCAAGCAGATCATTATTAATATATTTTTTTATTTCAGAGGCGGCAGACGAGCAAGTGTGACGCCTGATGATAAGCAGTCGACACCGCCCATGGACACCCGCAACTCTAATCGAGTTTAGGGTCGCTGCCGGCCTTTTAAATATGAATACGCTCGTTTCTTGAAGGTACCCAAGTCGTAGCTATTCGGAAAGACTGTCAAAGGAAGTTGGTTCCACAAAACCGAGGCGCGAGGCAAGGAGTTCCTCATAAAGCGTACAGTCAAGGATATGTATCCTTCAAGCGACAATTTCAAGTCTTCTAATCGATATTCGTAAAGTTTTCGCATTCCGTCCAGGGTCGCATTTGCATTTAATCCGATTCCGATTCAAATTTTTAACTCTGTTGCGTACCAAGATAGAATATTATGTAAATTGGGACGGATTGTCCTGTTTGATACGACCGCTGTCTGCTGTAGACTTGTGATTGGAAATAACTTCAAATCTTCTTATTAGTTTGTTTAAATACTTCGAGGTTGTTCGATCGAACATTGTGAAAGGTATACAAATACATGTCATTTTAGGCCCACAACATTATTTTTATTGATGCAACAAGATTAAATATTCAATTCAACCTGTCCGTTACGATGTACCCGCCTTGGTCCAATATTAAATTATACCAGAGTGCCACTTAGACCCCTAGAGTCCACTTAAATATGCCGTTTCTACATACAAAGTACCTAAGCGAGCGGCTGATTGAATTTGTCGAAACAATATTTTAGCAGAAAGTCATGTAGAATTTAAATATATTATGTTGAAGTTAATTTAGGTTGGGCTGTTTAAAACCATAATTTTTTTGATAACACTTCTTGAATATAAAAAAGTTCTAATAAAAAGACGACTCCAAAAAAAAGGCTAAAAAAACTAGTGGCTTGAAGCTGAATTACGATTGAAGGCGTAGCTAAATACCACATGCCAATGACGGGCAGCAGAGTAACCGAAACTAGACGCTACGCCCTGTGTGGCGGGTTAACGCGCCTGCCCAGGGTGGGGATTATGGGAAAGTGTTTGCCCAAAGTGGCCACAACTGGAGAAGCTTATACAGAAGTAAATTGCAACAGGCTGATGATATATTGGACCCTCTAAATATAATAAGGTACATCCCTAACATTATGTTATGAGACAAAGAACCGGCCAGTAAATCATATCGCTATTAATCACGTACACATACTATGTTACTGGCAGCCGGCTTACGATAAGAAACACCATTCTCGCTAATAACAAAAAAAATACATACGGTGCTCTAATAAATAGGAAATACGTATACCGCAACAGATGTGAATAATGCTGGCTGTGTGTAATAATGTTTTTTTTATTGTAATGGTATTGCATTATTTTTGGCGATGGAACTAAAACCTTTTTAGGAGCACCTGTTTCTGCCAAATTTGAACATGGAAGTAATAAGTACATAAGTATTTAGAATAATAGTGCATAGAAGCCGGGTCGCGTTATAAATCTATGCTTACGTATTACTTATCACTTCCATGATTTTTAATGAATAAGTGACAGTGGTTTAAATAAAATGAAGTAAGTCTACTTTGAGCTATGGATCCATGACAATGATCAGAAATAAAGCGATAATAAATGTTCAAATCTCCTTTGCTCAGAATATACTTAAAAATAATTGCTTCCCACTTTCTTAACGAAAATTTATTTTATTTGATCAGACTAACATTCTAATTTTGGCTAATGTACCTAGAATTAGAGGATGCGAATTCATTTAGCTCCTACTATAGAGCAAAGTTAAATGTTTTCCTATTAAATAAATAATATAAATAACATTTTTTTAGTAAAAAATAACGACTTCAATGTGATGACTATGGAGCCAACTAAAGGGAAAGGGTGTACTTCCCCTTTCGAACAAAAAAAAATCCAAAAAACACACACAAAAAAATCAAGATAATTGAGAACATCCTCCGTTTTTTGAAGTCGGTTAAAAAGCGACTTACGATGGCATAGGTAGGTACACATACAGACAGACAGCACGACAAACATATTTTTATGCTGGAGATGAAAACGAAAATTTTCTTAGCAAGTAATGTAATGTGCAGATTTTTATATGTACTTACAAATATAGGATCATCCTTAAAGACAGGCTAAGACATATCGGTAATTATTTCCAACCCCCTAATAAATTACCTCTCGATAAACTTGTAACGTACTAAGTACATGATCGATGATACAGAGTTGGGCCAACTTGTGAAAGTTCAACTTCCAATAATCTTATCGAAGTTCGTACCGTGTCCCGTAAACTTGGGAGATGCTTCTCATTAATTTTCCTCAAGTAATAAGATAATGTTAAGAGGAGATATTTTGTACTGGAAGCCGATTTCACGAAGAATTCTAAGGGATGAAAGCAAAGTGCGTAACAAAAGATTTGCATAATAAAAACTGTGACTTCTCTTGATATTTTTGAATTTGACTTTCTACCAAGAGTGCCTTATATAATAACTAGCTGTGCCCGCGACTTCACCCGCGTGTAATACCCGGATATCATCCCCTATTTTATCCCCTAGGAGGTAGAATTGATCAAAGTCTTTTCTTAGCCCGATCCGTCCAGTGGTTTGGGCTGTGCGTTGATAGATCACTATGCCAGTCAGTCAGTCACTTTTGAATTAAATATATTTAGATAATAATCAGCCCACTGCTGGACGTAGGCCTCTCCAATTGTTCGCCACTTTGCTAGATCCTGGACTTCTCGCATCCAACACTTGCTAGCTAAATCGTGCTCCACTTGGCCTGAGAATGTCCTACTCTACGTTTGCCTGGAGACAGTATCTGCTCCAGAACTTGTGTGCCGCAAAGATTGTCGGTTCTGCGGCTGATATGGCCAGCCCACTATAGTATCGTGAGTTATGTCGAGAACTTTAAACGACGTATCATTTCACAAAGCCTAAACGCAATTAAATAATGTTTATAAAAATTATCAATCTTTTAGTGCTGATTCTTCAATAGCTGGATAAAGTTACTGACTGACAAATTTAATTACATAAGTCATTATTATTGAACAAAAAATAATATTTAATGGCTTTCTTATTTATGCAAGTGCTTCAGACTGTTAGTTTAGCAATATCTATAATTATTTTATCAATTCCAGCACTTTCAGAAATTAATAAATGTAGGTATGTAATATAACTTCAATAAACTTCTAACTTCAATAATTTGGCTCTAAGCAAAGTACGGTTTTGATGCTATATTTACTTGAAAGGCACAAAAATATATGGAGTTTGAATGTCCTCCTTTACCCGGCCATTGAAAAATCAGACTTCAATGCTTTTCTTTTCTGTTGAAAAACAGACCTTAATGTTTCTTTCTGTAAGTAGGTAGGTACCTAATGTCTATAGACTTTTACGACAATACTAATAAATATACCAAGAAACATTTGTCACCTCTAATTTAATTTACGATCAGCTACGTTACGGCTTCGTTCCGTCGGCAAACCTCGAGCTAAGTAAACTTAAGATCTCACGCATTGGGTACGTCACGTCTCGTCCGAACGTGCCGGTCGAGTTGGACCGTCCCGATCCCGTGGTCGTAAATGTTCCAATATGTCGGCTCAGCCACATGACGCCTTCGCTATTTATAGCACAAGGAACGGTCATGTTCCGACGAAAAAAGTCCTGCATTAGGTGATCTGACTCTGACCACAGTCCGATGTTCCAATTTCGGGATGGGGAATGCATTAGGCACCGTCATGCCACCTCCGGGGGGAGGTGACAGGGTGTGTGGGACTCACACCCTCCCGAATGGGAGGTATACTACACTAAGTAAACCCGTGCACTGCTCGTAGTGCAGTTATTGTTTATGTCAAACCTACAATAAAACCTAGGGACTGCAGTCACCAACTCACAACAAGCGTGATGACTAATGCATATTTCCCAAATGACAAATGTCATTGGGATCAAAGACACGTAAAAAGACACGTCTTTTTAGGGTTCCGTAGCCAAAATGGCAAAACGGGACCCTTATAGATTCGTCATGTCTGTCTGTCTGTCTGTCCGTCCGTATATCACAGCCAGTTAATTCCGAAACTATAAGAGCTACATTATTGAAATTTGGTACGTAGATGTATTCTGTAAACCGTATTAAGATGTGACAATTAAATCAGAAAAAAATCCAAACTTTTTTTTCCCCATACATAGAACTGAAACTCAAAATTTTTTTTTCATCAAACCTATACGTGTGGGTATCTATGGATAGGTATTTGAAAATGATGTTGAGGTTTCTAACAACATTTTTTTCTAAACTGAATAGTTTGCGCGAGAGACTCTTCCAAAGTGGTAAAATGAGTGTCCCCCCCCCCCCCCCCCCCCGTAACTTCTAAAATATGGGCATGATAAAACTGAAAAAAATATATGATGTGTATTACTATAAAAACTACTAACGAAATTTGGTTTGAAGGAAATCTAGACAGTAGTTTTTTTTTAAACGTCATAAATCAAATTACCTTTTTTCATTCAATCAGTGGTACGGAACCCTACGTGCGCGAGTCCGACTCGCACTTGGCCGGTTTTTCATTTGTAAATTAGACCAAAAATGACAAAGATATAGCCCGTTAAAATTACGCGTGACGTCAAGGAGTAGGAGTTTTTTGCCACCGAGTGACGTCAAAGACACTCCTACATTTTAATGCCTTGTATCTTTGTTATTTTTTGTTTAAATGAAAAAAAGAAAAATACGTGTCCAAAATATTTTTATAATCTAAAGTATGGACTAAATATAATGTAATTATTTTGACCATGGAAACTTCCCTACTAGAATAGTCATTGGGGGAGGCCTATGTCCAGTAGGGGACATTTGCAGGCTGATGAAGATGCACTAACTAGAAAAGTCGACCATAGTACAAGCTTCGGCTTAGTTTGGGACTAGATGGCGCTGTGTGGCATGTCTTGGGTTTTTTTTTTTTTTTTTTTAGTTTTTTATTTGCAAGAAAAGTGGTACATAGGATGTTACAGTGTTTCATTATTCTAATTTTCTCACTTGTCACCAAAACCATGGCATGCAAATAGTGTATTACATAATTAAGTCAATAGATTTTTTTCATTACTACAGTCAGAAACAATTTAACACCAAACATAATATCATACATAGGTCCAAATAAAGAATTAATTAACATCACAATTTATAATCAATAGCATGTCAATTTCGGATATAAAATAATAATAAAATATAATGTCATACCTATCTGTGGTCAAAATATTCACTTATTGTATAGAAACATTTTTGTATAAGCCATTTTTTCAATTTTGTCTTAAAATGGTTTATAGGAAGGTTTTTGATTTCTGCAGGCAATTTATTGTGAATTTTTATGGCCATAGAGTGTGCATTTCTAGAACGCATGGCTGTTCTCGCTAATGGAACCATTAAGTCATTTGGCCGTCTGCAGCTATGTATACGCGGAATGTCTTTCAGGCACTTAAACAAATTATTGTGTGTTCTCACAAATATGCATACTTCATATATATACAGACAAGGCACGGTCAGGATACCCAACTCCCTGAATAAAGGCCTACATGACACCAAGCTGTCCACATCGTAAATAGCGCGGATGCAAGACTTTTGAGCTATGAGTATTTTATTTATGTGACACGAATTACCCCACAGCACTATGCCATACCTTAAAATAGAGCTAACGTTCCCGTGATAGGCTTGTAGGGCTACTTCTCTACTGGCACTTTTGCCAAGCTTCCATAGGGCGTATGTGTACGAACTTAATTTGTTGTGTAGCTTGTTTATATGTTTTTCCCATGTACATTTGTCATCTAGTATTATTCCAAGAAAGGGAACCTCATTGGTTTCAATTAAATTTTGGTTATCAAGTCTTATGTCAATGTGTTCTTTATGTCCGTTTTTATTTATAAATTGTATATATTTTGTTTTATTTATATTAACTTTGAGGTTGTTTTTGGTTAACCACTGTACTATTGATTCAACGGTTTTTATGATTTCTGTGTTATAATTGTCTCTGGAAGAACAGGGTATCACAACAGATATATCGTCGGCAAATAAGACGCAGGAGTAATTTGTGACATTAGGCAGGTCATTTACGTAGATTAAGAACAGTAAAGGGCCGAGAATGCTGCCCTGCGGGACGCCGAAGTTATTTATTTCTATATCTGATTTAGTGGAGTTAATATCTCGAGTTATTTATCTAAGATCTGAGTGTAGAAGCGGTCCGTGGTATTTGTATGCTCCATTGCTCCAGCATCAATCTCTGTACGGACCCGTCCGCTCCTATAGAATACGAAAGAGATCACTTCACTAACACACGCCGATATTGAATACTTAGCTTACCAGCCACTGAGATTAAATTCTCTGAAAAATACTTTTAAAAAAATCCTCCTATCCTAAAAAGTTCTCACTTCGCGTCATCTATTTAAAAAGAAACGCTGCAAAGTCCGTTGCGTGGTCTTAAAGATCTCAGCACACATAGAGGCAGACAGAACAAAAACGGCTTTGTTTTACACTATTTAATGAAAACAAAAATACCTCCATTTCAATCAGTCTCAATATTAAAGAGTCAATCTCTATAAAAATCTAGTACAGACAATGTAAATAAATAATGATTCTCATCATCAGCCTATCGCAGTCCACTGCTGGACATAGGCATCTCCAGTTGTTCACCACTTTGGGCAACACCTGAAGGCTCTACCCATAATCGCCACGCTCAGGGCAGGCAGGACGTTTGCGATCGCAGGGCGTAGCTCCTCGCTCCGGTGACGTTGCTACCCGTCATCGGCCTGTGGAATTTAGTTACGCCTTCAATATTGATGGTTATACCGCCACCACTTGGTCGCCAAAGCCTCGTTTGTTATTCGGTAGTATGCACCACGGGCAGGTAAGGCTAGTCATCTCACAGAAGGAGGCTGCAGAGCTCGCGCGCGAGGCTGATCCCTCGGCCCCGGCGTCACGTCGACACAGAAGGGGGCGCAACAGGCGGATGTTCGACCGCCTGCAGCCCTCTGTCGGGCCTGCTTAAGACGGGCAACGCTAGTAGTGTCATGGCAGTCTTGGTCTAAATGTCCCATGGCACCACACATTGTGCGCATGACGGAGGGACCGGTGTTTTTAATGGGTATTTCCTGCCTCACTTCCATCCTTCCAAGGCGGGATGAGTCCCACCACATAACCTTCCGCTCTCCCGAGCGGTGGGTATGCCTAAAAGCATTTCCACTGGTTGAAAAAAAAACGGGCAGGTAAGGCTGACTGGGAGCGAAAAGATGATAGGTCACCCTTACATCACTACAATCTACTTCCAGTTTATATCATAAATCTACTTATGTGTTCTGATTAACCAATTTGGTACTCGACACGGGAATCCGGAATACGAGATATCCCTCTCAATGGATGCTAGCTGCACTACATGCCTCTCCGCTGGCCTCTAAATTTGATTTATCATAAAGCCTTGCATCCCGATGCACCTATACTAAGGAAATACTAAGACTAGAAGCGATTTTATTTTATTTACCTAGTAAGGTGCACAAACGACATAACATTTGTTATACATCGTCACTTTTGGGATTATTCCTAGGGTCAAAATACTTACATTATTTTTTATTTAGCTTCATCTTAACTAATATTATAAAGCTGAAGAGTTTGTTTGTTTGTTTGTTTGTTTGAACGCGCTAATCTCAGGTACCTACTACTGGTCCGAATTGAAAAATTCTTTTTGTGTTGAATAGACCATTTATCAAGGAAGGCTATAGGCTATATATAACATCACGTTGCAACTATTAGGAGCGAAGAAATATAAAAAAAAAACAAAATGTAAAAAAAAACGAGGAATTAAAAAAAATTAAACCGACTCCAAAAAAAACACAAACGTGTTCGGTAAACATCATCATTTGCATTGTTAACTTTTGTTCCGTAAAACACCGGTAGATGTCGCTGTGCGTAGTTACATCGCGGCGTCATTACGTTTCCGTAGATCCCTAAGTAAAACTGTTAATATTTGTTAATTTGACTATCCGTACACAATAAAACGTGTTATATGCAAGGTTGGCTTTTTTTGATTACGCAAACCAACCTAGCATTCCCTCGACTTTTTGGACCTGGGCTACCTAGCTCGAACCTAGGGTTTGTTCATGGTCCTTCGAGGCCGGTAAGGTTTTGCCAGACCGAAACCGGAAGTCGTCTTAGCGGTGACGCAGTTTTTGGAGCATTAGGAGACGAGCCTGGAGGTGGTGGTATACCGACTAGCTGGTGGAGGAGCAGCATCTTGAGGGAGGAGTTTGGAGCTGTTGGTGCAGGAGTCCGAGTTTGGTGGAGGATCCGGCTTTGGACTTCGGGACGGTACTGACGAGGTGCCGTCAGGAGGCAGGTGACCACGCGCCGAGTGACGTCACGAGTGAGTGAGCGGGACAAAAACTGTGAGTGTTTGCATTTTTACGTCATAATCAAGTCAAGCGAGATTGAACTTTATTTCATCGTGGTAGTGAACTTTGAGAATTTGGTGGTTAGAAAGTTTTAGTGAAAATATTAAGCGATTTTAAACCTTATTTGTGAGTGGGATTTGTCTTTGAAGAAGAAATCAAGAATTTGGGACTTAGAAAATTTTCGTGTTTCGTTTACATTGACTTAGTATATTTTGTAATAATTGTTAAGAACTTAGAATAATTTGTTAGTTGTTTTTATGAACTTAGCCTAATTTTTAAGAAATTTGGTTACGACGGGGAACCTATGCCCGATTTTGGATCGATTTTTAAGGTGTAAAATACTTAGAAAATACTTAGCAATTATTTTGATGGTTGTTTTAACTTACTCGTTTTATCTTAACTTATAGAATTTTTACAGTTTACAGAATTATTTACATTTTTTAATTTTTATATCTTTTGAAAATGGATTCCGAAATTAGTTTGCAGATAGATAATTATGAGAAAATTTTTAAAGCTAGATCAAATTATAAGAAATCACCAAAGGAACGAATTACTATAGCTTATTGTGAGACAAGATTAGAGTCTTTGGAGGTTTTATGGTCAGAGTTTTCCAAAACACATAGGACGCTTATTAAAAATTATGGGGCGGGGTTAAAAGGGCATGAATATACACAAAAAGATATTTATGATTTAACAGAGGAAATTTATACCGATTACAAGACACAACTTAAATCTGAAATAAGTTCGTTATCAAATGTAAATTCTAGTGTAGCGAGAAACAGAGGGGAATCTCAGGGACCTAGATCTGAACCATTTAAATTGCCAAAGATAGTAATTCCTAATTTTTCAGGAAAATATACTGAATGGATCACCTTCCGTGATTTATTTACTTCCTTAATTCACAACAACTCAAACTTAGATAATGTTCAAAAGATGCACTATCTGAAGAGCTCTTTAGCAGGTGAGGCTGAGCAATTGCTGAGACAAATTCCAATATCGGAAGCTAATTATGATAGATGTTGGACTCAATTAAAAACTAGATACGATAACAAGCGTTATTTGTCTCACTTTATTTTAAAACGTTTGCTTAGCCAGAAAAATATTGTTATGGAGTCTGCTATTGCTTTGAAGGAACTCATTGACACAACGAACGATTGCTTAAGTGGATTAGCTAATTTAGGTATTAATACGTGTAACTGGGACATAATTATTATACATATTTTGTGTTTGAAACTTGATGCTGAATCCCGAAAACAATGGGAGTTTAATATTACAAATAGTACGTCAACCGAGGAGTTGCCGACTTACGATAAATTTGTTGAATTTTTGACTAATAGGTACAGAGCGCTTGAGTTTTTGGACACCAAATCAGGGTCCAGTAGATATCAGCCTAATAACAATTTCAATCAGCATAATAATAATGTAGTAAAATTTAAATCAATGCATATTACTACAAAGATGCAATGTGCATTTTGCTCAGATGCTCACAAATTAAGTGCTTGTAGAAAATTTTCAGGCGAGAATGTTGACCACCGTCGTAATTTTGTTCAGTCTAGTAGCTTATGTTATAACTGTCTTGGGGCTAATCATAGTGCTAAGGTTTGTCAGTCTAGTACTAAGTGCAAGTTGTGCCATCGTAGACACCATACACTCTTGCATCCGAGAGCTGCAGAGAGTGCGCAGTCTAATGTTGCTCAGGTTGAGTCGCAGGGAAAGGATAGTCCAGCGCAGGGACTGAAAGCGGTTACGGTATACGGTTACGGTACCGGTATAAAATAAGTGTACCTTAATAAAATAAAGGTAAGGGTATACCGTTATTCAACCGGTATAAAATATCGGTACCGAAAAGCCGCGACGTTGCCAAACGGCTGCGGATTGTTGGCAACGTCGCGTGCGTTGCGCGGAGCGTATCGATCGACACCGGCAAAATATTCTTCCTGACATTTCATATCTGTCCGTGCATAGCACGCGAAAGACTGCCTGTGCATGGCACACGCGAAAATTCTGGTCAGTGATAGAATGAATGTCGTCTCACTTTTCAATACAAATAATATTTTTTGATGTTGTCTGATATTTAATTTTTTTTTTTAAATAATTTTGTTTATTATGTTTAGATACTATTTATATGTATACCCATCACAATTTTAAGTAGTTATTTTGTTTGTAACTTTATTATGTATCTAAAATATATACATAAGTAGGTAACAAGGTATGTGCATTACTTTTTAGTAGTTAGTTTTTTAGTTTTTAAAATTAGTTGGTAATATTATTGACTGGTATAGAATGCCACACGGCATCAAGTCCGTCATTTGTACTTTCATCATCATGATGATGATGATGATAGTATAGTTTTCTGACTCGCCCAATGGTTGACTGGTATAGAATGCCACACGGCATTAAGTCCGCCATTTGTACTTTCATCATCATGATGATGATGACTGATGATGATGACGATGTTATAGTGTTCTGGCTTGCCCAATGGTTGACTGGTTGAGAATGTCACGTCATTAAGCCCGCCATTTGTACTTTCATCATCATCATGATGATGATAATGATAATGTTATCGTTTTCTAACTCACCCAATGGTTGAGTGGTATAGAATGCCACACGGCATTAGGTCCGCCATATGTACTTTCATCATCATCATGATGATGATGATGATGTTATAGTGTTCTGGCTCGCATAATGGTTGACTGGTATAGAATGCCACACGGCATTAAGTCCACCATTTGTACTTTCATCATCATGATGACGATGATGATGTTATAGTTTTCTGACTCGCCCAATGGTTGACTGGTATACTCGTAGAATGCCACATGGCATTAAGTCCGCCATTTGTACTTTCATCATCATGACGACGATGATGATGTTATAGTTTTCTGACTCGCCCAATGGTTGACTGGTATACTCGTAGAATGCCACATGGCATTAAGTCCGCCATTTGTACTTTCATCATCATGATGATGATGATCATTGTATAGTTTTCTGACTCGCCCAATGGTTGACTGGTAGAGAATGCCACACGGCATTAAGTCCGCCATTTGTACTTTCATCATCATGATGATGATAATGTTGTAGTTTCCTGACTCGCCCAATGGTTGACTGGTATAGAATGCCACACGGCATTAAATCCGCCGTATGTACTTTCATCGTCATTATGATGATGATGTTATAGTGTTCTGGCTCGCATAATGGTTGACTGGTATAGAATGCCACACGGCATTAAGTCTACCATTTGTACTTTCATCATCATGATGATGATGATGATGTTATAGTTTTCTGACTCGCCCAATGGTTGACTGGTATACTCGTAGAATGCCACACGGCATTAAGTCCGCCATTTGTACTTTAATCATCATCATGATGATGATGATGTTATAGTGTTCTGGCTCGCCCAATGGTTGACTGGTAAAGAATGCCACACGGCATTAAGTCCGCCATTTGTACTTTCATCAATGATGATCATCATGAGATGATGATTGTATAGTTTTCTGACTTGCCCAATGGTTGACTGGTATAGAATGCCACACGGCATTAAGTCCGCCATTTGTACTTTAATCATCATGATGATGATGATGATGACGATGTTATGGTGTTCTGGCTCGCCCAATGGTTGACTGGTAGAGAATGCCAAATGGCATTAAGTCCGCCATTTGTACTTTCATCATCATGATGATGATGATGATGATTGTATAGTTTTCTGACTCGCCCAATGGTTGACTGGTATAGAATGCCACACGGCATTACGTCCGACATTTGTACATGATGATGATGATGATGACGATGTTATAGTGTTCTGGCTCGCCCAATGGTTGACTGGTAAAGAATGCCACACGGCATTAAGTCCGCCATTTGTACTTTCATCAATGATGATCATCATGAGATGATGATTGTACAGTTTTCTGACTTGCCCAATGGTTGACTGGTATAGAATGCCACACGGCATTAAGTCCGCCATTTGTACTTTAATCATCATCATGATGATGATGATGACGATGTTATGGTGTTCTGGCTCGCCCAATGGTTGACTGGTAGAGAATGCCAAATGGCATTAAGTCCGCCATTTGTACTTTCATCATCATGATGATGATGATGATTGTATAGTTTTCTGACTCGCCCAATGGTTGACTGGTATAGAATGCCACACGGCATTAAGTCCGACATTTGTACATGATGATGATGACGATGTTATAGTGTTCTGGCTCGCCCAATGGTTGACTGGTAGAGAATGCCACACGGCATTAAGACCGCCATTTGTACTTTCTTTGAGCAATAAAGAATACCTACGACAACTGATAAAAACGGACCCGACACTTGATAAGTGTGAACAGAGGCGCCGACATCCGATTAAAATCCGGACCCGACACCCGTCAAGTAGGAACGGGCTCTTATTGGTATCAGAACAACGAGGGTACCACAAATACATACTTAAAATTACAAATATAATTT
Organism: Conogethes punctiferalis; assembly: GCA_031163375.1. Classification (NCBI taxonomy): domain Eukaryota; kingdom Metazoa; phylum Arthropoda; class Insecta; order Lepidoptera; family Crambidae; genus Conogethes; species Conogethes punctiferalis. Next base: position 14,957,243 of record CM062084.1, read on the forward strand.
GACACGGAAAAATCACAAATGTTCACATGAATGTTTGTCCCGGGTGGGGATCGAACCTACGACCCATGGTTCAGAAGGCAAGAGTCCACTACCACTTACAACACTACCAATTGCGCCACCGAGCCAGTCATTCTCCGAATAGTTTGTCTCCTCTCCCCGTCTCTTTCATACCGAAATTACCTTTATTTTACGGTACCTGAAAATTTCGGTACCGGTATAAATTTAGATATCGAAATATTCCGGTAACCGTTATATTTCGGTATGACGTCATACCGAAATATAAAGGTACCGTAATTTTTCGGTTATTCAGTCCCTGGTCCAGCGAGAGAAATGGGGCCTAAGGAGGCAGGTAGTTCGAATAGCTCATCGGCTATTGTTGCATGCAATTTTTCGACAGGAAATGTGAATCAGGTATTGTTGGCCACCGCGCTAATCAATACCGAGTCGAGAAATGGGAGTAATCATATTTTGAGGGCTTTGCTAGATCAGGGCTCTCAAGGGAACTTTGTAACCGAATCGGTAGTAAGCGATTTAAAATTGCAGAAAACCCCCATACATGGTACGATTATTGGTGTGGGTGGGGACAAAGGATTGATCTCAAAAGCTGTAGTGCACTTAAAGATCAAATCGCGATTGGATCCGAGCTGGAGTGTGATTGTGAAGGCTTACGTTCTGAAATCAATTACTTCATTCCTTCCTAGCAGGAATGTAGACCAATTTGACTTTACAGAATTTGATGGGATAGAACTCGCTGACCCAGAATACAACCGACCTAATAAAATTGATTTATTATTAGGGGCGGAAGTGTTCAGTCAGATAATCCAACAGGGTATCCGAAAGGGTTCCAGGGGATCACTCCTAGCTCAATCCACCACTTTGGGTTGGATTTTGTCAGGCACGGTGAATCCATCCGCTTGTCAAGGTGGAGGAGTAATGGCATTACATTGTCAGATGCAAGAAGGCAATGAACTTTTAAAGAAATTTTGGGAGATAGAGTCAGGAGTAGGGTTGACAAAGTGTCAAATGTACACAGAGGAAGAAAACAGATGTGAGGAAATCTTTAGAAAAACTACTACCAGGGATGAAAATGGGAGATATGTGGTTAGATTACCATTCAAAACAGAAGATCCTGGATGCAAAAGGGGAGAAACAAGAAGTATTGCGATTAATAGGTTGAAAGGATTAGAAAAGAGATTTGAAAGGGATGATAAATTTAAAGAGAGTTACAGATCAGTGATACATGAATATTTGGAAAAGGAGCACATGGTAGAAATTCAGAAACCGGATAAAAAGAGGGATGAAGCTGTTTACCTACCTCATCACGCGGTCATCAGGAATGACAAGGAAACTACTAAATTGAGAGTAGTATTTAATGCCTCCCAAGCAGGAAAAAATGGAGTATCTCTTAACGACGATCTGATGGTCGGGCCTACGATTCAATCGGACTTGAGACATTTGGTGATGCAGTGGCGCAATCGCCACTGCATCAATTCTAGACAATTCTAGAATTTGTCTGACGGCCGACATTGTAAAGATGTACCTACAGATCTTAGTTCACGAGGACGATACGAACTTTCAACGGTTGGTGTGGAGAGACAATCCTAATGAGGAGGTAAAGGATTATAAACTGCTTAGGGTAACTTTCGGAAACGCTTCGGCACCATTCTTGGCAGTTCGAACGCTACAGCAGGTGGCGAACGATGAGGGTTATAACTATCCGCTGGCTGCTGAAAAGGTTATCAAGAATTTCTATATGGACGATATGATGTGCGGCTGCGAATCTGTAACTGAAGGAATAGAATTATATACACAAATGAAACATTTATTAAACAAAGGGGGATTTAATCTACAAAAATGGGCAAGTAATAATGAGGAATTAATGGAAATTATAAAAGATAAAGAAAACGAAAAAGAAGAGTTTAAAGATGGGATAAATATTAAAATGGATGAGGTAATTAAAATTCTTGGACTTACCTGGGATCGTCACAGTGATCATTTCCGGTACAAGGTCGATCTTCCAGCTCTGCTGCCGCCTATAACTAAAAGGAAAATCATCGCAGATATATCACGTCTATTCGACCCCTTAGGGTGGGTTACGCAGTGTATCATTGTAGCGAAGGTCTTGATACAGAAGTTGTGGATAGCTGGTATTGGTTGGGACGATATAGCTCCTGAAGAAATATTACGGGAGTGGTGTACTTACCGAGAGGATCTAAAGGGTATGACAGAAGTAAAAATTCCAAGGTGGCTTGGAACGAAGACAAGCGACGTCCAGCGGGAGCTCCACGGATTTTGCGATACCTCGAAGGTTGCGTATGCTGCTGTGGTATACCTCCGAATAATTGATGCGGAAGGGAATGTCCACGTGACGTTGATTGCTGCCAAGTCTAGGGTAGCTCCAATAAAACAAGTGTCTATCCCCAGATTGGAGCTATGCGGGGCGGTGGAACTCACTAGGCTGATGGTAGACGTAGCAAAAGTATTAAAAATTGATAATACTAACCTGCACGCATGGACTGACTCTACTATTGTACTGGCTTGGTTAAACAGCTTACCATGCAGATGGAAAGTTTTCGTAGCTAACCGGGTTGCAGAAATACTTACCTCGATAGAACCGCATCAATGGGCACACGTGAGTACGCAGGAAAATCCAGCTGACTGTGCATCCAGGGGAGTTGCGCCTTCTGAGCTGAAAAATAAATCGTTGTGGTTTAATGGTCCTAAATTCCTACAATCTAAAAATATAAAATATGAAAAGCCTACAGAATTAGTAACTACAATAGAAGCGCTAAAGGTACACAACATAATAAAAGAAGAAGAAGACTATTTCGACAGATTCTCGAAGTTGAGCAGATTGTTGAGGGTGACAGCATATTGTCTAAGATGTTTACAATGGAAGAAACAGGAACCTGAAAGAAAAAAGAAACAATTAACATTAGAAGAAATAGAGAAAGCATTACAAGTTTGTATAAAAAGAGATCAAGGAAAATATTTTACACAAGACATAGAGGCTATAAAGAAGAATGTAGCAATAAAAAACAATTCTTTAAAGTCGCTAAATCCTATGTTAGACGACAATAACTTACTGCGAGTTGGCGGGAGACTGGAAAACTCTCAAATGGCATCAAATCGTAAGCATCCGATTGTAATGGCGAGAAATTCAAAACTCACGGCTTTGTTAATTGCAGATGCTCATCATCAAACAATGCATGGTGGTTCGCAATTGGTTTTGAGTTATCTGCAAAGTAAATACTTTATAATAGGCGCTAAGCAATTAGTGAAAGCCTACATCCGGAAGTGTGTGGAGTGCGTAAAAAGTAAAGGACGTACTTACCAACAATTAATGGGACAGCTTCCAGCAGTGCGAGTCACTCCAGCTCGTCCATTTCTTCGTAGCGGAGTAGATTTCGCAGGTCCCATCCAAGTGCGCACTGCTAAGGGTCGTGGCCATAAATCCTATAAAGGTTATGTATGTCTGTTCGTATGTATGGCCACTCGGGCTGTACATGTAGAGGCTGTTACGGATCTTACCTCGCATGGCTTTCTTCAGGCCTTCAAGAGATTTGTTGCTCGTAGAGGTCGCTGCGAAGACATTTGGAGCGACAATGGTACCAATTTTGTTGGAGCCTCAGGTGAAATCAAGAAGCTATTTTCAAGCGAGAAAAATAGCATTTTGCCTGAAATTGCTGAGCAACTGGCTAACAACCATACAAAGTGGCATTTTATTCCGCCTCACGCTCCTAATTTTGGTGGGTTGTGGGAAGCAGGCGTTAAATCAGTGAAGTATCACCTGAAACGAGTAATCGGCACGTCTACTTTAACATATGAAGAGTTGTCAACAGTTTTAGCACAAGTTGAAGCGTGCTTAAACTCGAGACCCTTGTCTAAGCTTGACGGTGATTTAGAAAGTGCAGTTCTAACTCCTGGTCATTTTCTCGTGGGAGAACCTCTGGTCACAGCGCCCGATCGTAGTTACGAGAGCTCGAGTGTTAGTTCTCTTAGGAGATGGCAATATACTCAACGTATGGTCCAGGAATTTTGGCGAAAGTGGTCGAAAGAATATTTGAACCAATTCTTTCACCGTTATAGATGGTCCACACAAACACCACAGCCAAAAGTCGGAGATATTGTGCTGGTAAAAGAGGACGGTCTTCCTCCGTGCCGGTGGTTATATGGAAAGGTGGTAGAGGAACACCCTGGTCAGGACGGAATTACGAGGGTGGTCACATTGAAGTCAAAAAATTCTTTAATGAAACGTCCTACAAATAAATTATGCATTTTGCCAGTGACTGAGTAGATTGCAGGTTTTGATTTATATTTACTTAGGATTTTATGTCCTATTTACACTGGTTCAAGGTTTACATTTTATCATGTTATTTAAGGTATTTTTTTAATTTTAATTACTTTTTAGAGGATTACTGTACAAGGTTTTTTTATTGAAGTTATTCACTGTTGTTAAGTTTGTGGTATGTTTTACAGTCAGGGTTATGTTTACCAACCTACTAGGGAAAATTTACACTTGTTATGTTGCTTTAAGAGTTTATATTTATACTGTTAAATTTTAAGTTGTAATGAAATAGCTTTTATTAAGATTGTGCATGTTAAGATCAATTTACTAGAGGAATACCTATTTTATTGGTTTGTTAATTACTTACTTAGATTGTTAAACTTGTAAGCCCAAAAATGTAATAGAAAATTAGCGATGTCCTTTGGGAAGGACAAAATGGCAATTTGTCCTTGGTGGGCAGTAAATGTTCGGTAAACATCATCATTTGCATTGTTAACTTTTGTTCCGTAAAACACCGGTAGATGTCGCTGTGCGTAGTTACATCGCGGCGTCATTACGTTTCCGTAGATCCCTAAGTAAAACTGTTAATATTTGGTAATTTGACTATCCGTACACAATAAAACGTGTTATATGCAAGGTTGGCTTTTTTTGATTACGCAAACCAACCTAGCATTCCCTCGACTTTTTGGACCTGGGCTACCTAGCTCGAACCTAGGGTTTGTTCAAACGACTAAAACTAAAAAGCGATAAATAACTTAAGTAATTCTATCCTTAATACATAATTATTTAAATATTACAATTATCACTTATTTTTGAAGTCGGTGCCAGCTCTTGGTACCTAACGTAGACTGTTGTTGTATGACGCGCGCGGCCGGCAAATCCACACGACAATATACATTTATTTGTTTGGCTGGCACCGACTTCAAAAATAAGTGATAATTGTAATATTTAAATAATTATGTATTAAGGATAGAATTACTTAAGTTATTTATCGCTTTTTAGTTTTAGTCGTTTGTGTTTTTTTTGAAGTCGGTTTAATTTTTTTTTAAAAATAATTTTATTTCACTATTTTTAGTTGCGTTGATGTACTGTGACCTTGAGTAAAGGCTAATTAATGAATAAGGGAATCCTTAAGAGTTTTACTTAGGAATGAAAAATTTTGCTTCAAGTCAAGTGAAGACTATGCGATCTAGAATCAAGCATATCACTTACCAAATCACCTGCCCTATTAGCCCTGCATAAGTACATACTACTACCTAGTTTAATATCGACCAATGTTAGTACTGTCCCCTAACTCCTAACCGTTAAGGAGTTCTGTGGCTTCATCATCAGCAACAGATGTTGACGCCCGGAAGCATATACCTGAGTAAAATATGATTACGTAACAAAAACACCATATGAGCATACAATTTTAAGAAATAAGAAACTTTTATCATCGACAAAACATAACATTTTCGGTTGTTGCCCTCAATTTCTCCAGGATCCCATCATCAGATCCTGACTTGGTGATAATGGGACCACCTCGGAAGTGTCCTCTGTCGAACTGTCGAAAAATTTTTGAAATCCATCCATAATTGACGGAAATATCGGTGAACATACGTAAAAAAAAAAAAAAAAAATATATTATACATACAGACGAATTGAGAACCTCCTCCTTTTTTGAAGTCGGTTAAAAATAACTATTCCACGAAGTCGCGAGCACAGCTAGTTACTAATATAAGAAATTTGACTTACATTTTATTTATTCCGTATTTTAGATTATAAAAAATTATGGGACAATATCCAACTTTCAATGTAACAAAGTTAAATACCGCCCATAATATCATTCAGTTTTATCATGCATACGTAAATCTCCGATAGGAATATACGCCTAATTAAGTTTAGCCATGAAAAGTTCAAATTGGACAATTTTATGATCATTGGAAAAATTCCAATGGAGTTACGAATATCGTACCAGCGATATTTTACGACCTAGACATCTAGCCGAAATAAGTATAATTGCATAATAAATTTCCGCTCTGACGAAAAAACCAGTCAAGTGCAAGTCGGACTGGAACACCGAGGGGTCCGTAGTAAGTTTAAAATTATAAAAGATTTTTCATTTACATCTATGTAACTAAAAAGTTATAGTTTTCCCAATTTTTTCTTAATCTGTGTGCTATACGAAGGTGCTTCGTATCAAATTTCAAGATTCTGAGTTAAATCGTAACATATCGGTTTGGATTCCCTTGAGAATGTCGAAAGTTATACATACGAAAATATTTTCAAACAATATTCTTCATTAGTCAAGTTACATAAAGAGTATAAAAAAATGCGGTGACTTAAAAAATAACTGGAAAAGTGAATCTCAACGACAAAAATCTTTGATAGCAGACCAAATATAAAATGAATATTTAAATGCGCCAGACAATTCATATCAACCTTCTGGTTTGTTCTATGAGTTATCAAAGTTTGTACTATGAGTCCCAGATGAAGACTGGAGCGTCTTCCAAAACACCCAGACCTGAGACTATTCTAGAAAAGTATATTCTGGTCTTCGACTGGCTCAGTCGCTCAATTGATAGTGGCCCCTGCCCTCTGAACCAAGGGTTATGTGTTCGATTCCCACCCGGGACAAATATTCGTGTGATGAACACTTGTGTTTGTTCCGTGTCTGGGTGTTTAAATTTGTATAAGTATTTATTTGTGGTACCTTCGTTGTTCTGATACCCATAACACAAGTGCTAAAGCTACTTACTTTGGGATCGGGGCAATGTATGTGATGTTGTCCGATATTTAATTTTATATTCTCAACTAAACCTGACAGAGAATCGAACCCGGTATCTTGGCCGCTGCGCCACTGGGCCTGCCAAGTCATACTTATTCATTTCATAGATAATCATGGCAGCCTAAACCAAAGATTTATGTTTCCTCCGTTACTTGCGCATCTACTGTCTTCCGTTTACGATATAAATGATTAATTGAGCGAATTAAAAAAAAGGTCACGAAAGGTCTATCTTTTGGCATTTTGTCAAATGAAGCTTAAAAAGTATTTGCGAGTGTTTCAAACGATGTGGCTGGATTTTTTGTGGCTATTTTTGATATCCCATCCGTGAAACGAGTCAAAGTAAGTATTAAACGTATATTTTTTGAGATATTTGAAAAAAACCGATGAAATAAGTGAAAAATTTTCAATTTTTCAATTGCCAATAACATGAAAAGTATTAGATTTTTCGAAAAACTTTATAGATTATTTTTTGCTTAAATTTGGACCTTCAATCGATATCCGAGGTTATTTTGAAAAAAAAACCATTGACTTCCGAGTAGGGGTGGCAACCACCCCCAGGGTGGTGGCGGAGTTCAAATCATTTTCACTTTTGAAGTTAATGTAAGATGAACCTAATTCCAAAATTTCATGCAAATCGGATCACAGTAAAAAAATTCGGACCTATAATGCTTCATTGACTGCACTATATATAATCTTAAATGTTTGTATATACTTATCAACCCGCTGGGCGGATGACCTTAGAAGAACTGCTGGCAGTTGCTGGATGGGGGAAGCCCGGGACAGAGAAATGTGGCGCGAATTAAGGGAAGCCTACGTTCAGCAGTGGACGGACCAAGGCTGTTGATTGATTGATTGATATACTTATACTGTACATATATTAAAAAACAGTTAGAAATATATTATGCATGAAACTTTACAATAATGTATCATCATCTTATATCGTCACCATCATCATCAGCCTGTAAAGGTGTTAGACAAAGGCCTCCCCCAATTACAATTATTTTCTGATTTGGAGGGATTCCCGTTAATCACCACGCTTGGCGGCAGGACCTTAGAAGAAGCACCATCATCATCATCAGCCTATTGCAGTCCACTGCTGGACATAGGCCTCTCCAGTTGTTCGCCACTTAGGGCAAACATCTGGAGGATATACCCATAATCGCCACGCTGGGCAGGCGGGTTGGCGATCGCAGAGCGCAGCTTCTCGCTCCGATGGCGCTGCCGCCCGTCATCGTCCTGTGGTATTTAGCTACGTCTTCAGTTGTGATGGTTATACCGCCACCAGTCGGTCGCCAGCGCCTCGTTTGCTATTCGGCAGGATGCACCACGGGCAGGTGAGGATGGCTTGGAGCGGAAAAATGATAGATCGCTCCCTTACATCCCTGTATATTTAATTTCACACATCACCGATATCCATGCGGCCGAAGCCGCGAATTCAAACTAGTTGCTCAATATAAATACACTCAACGAAGCCATGTCGCATTTAAACATGTACATTTTAAAAACATGCAATTTCCCGTTTATCTGTATGCTTATCTCCCAATGAATACTATACGAGACAAATTGCGTCCGTTTTACATTTCCAATTGGACAATGACATTTGCATTGCGTCGTGATGCCTGACGGGAAACCGAAAAAATGTCGATAGCTTTTTCTGTCTGCTCGATATTTTGGACTTAATAAATATCACTTATATTTCATCATCATCATCAACCTATTACAGTCCACTGCTGGACATAGGCCTCTCCAGTTGTTCGCCACTTAGAGCAAACATCTGGAGGATATACCCATAATCGCCACGCTGGGCAGCTGCGATCGCCAACATTTATATTTATTAAGTCCAAAATATCGAGCAGGAATGTAAGGGAGCGCCCTATCAACTTTTCGGTCCAAGCCACCCCATATCTGCCCGTGGTGCATTCTACTGAATAGCAAACTCTGGCAACCGACAGGCGACGATATAACCAACACGAAGGAAGGCATAACTAAACACCACAGGGTCCACAGGCCAATGGCGGGCAACGGCATGACTGGAGCGAGAGGCTAAGCCCTGCGATCGCCAACCCGCCTGCCCAGCATGGCGTTTATGACAATGTGTAAAGCTTCCAAGTGTTTACCCAAAGTTGCGAACAACTAGAGAGGCCTATGTCCAGCAGTGGAATAGACAATATAATAATGATGATGAGACATTTAAAGGTAGTTCTAACCGTTCGCTTTTTTATGCAAGATTCGGCAGACGAGAAAATGTGATGCCTGATGGTAAGCAATCGACACCGCCCATGGACACCCGCAACTCAATTTTTTTTTATATTGGCTCGACATAATGTCTTCCCTACGCCTGATGGAAACCGAAAGAGAAGCCCAAGTCGCTGTGACAACGGGCAAGTAACTGGTGAGTTACCTGTGAGTTGCCACCGCCATGCCGGCCCAACCCTAACCCCCCACGAGCTCCGGAAACCCTACTCACCGGCAGAAACACGACCCAGAGGTCATTTGACTGCGGTATTCTATAGGGCGGAGGTCCTTCCCCGGACGGGCGGCTCAATTCGAGCGAATATTCCATAGCGAATCTTCCTCTCTTTCGGGTTCTGGGGTCGCTTTATACTGAATTCAGCTATCTTTTTATAAATACGATACCTTTTATTCGATACCACATCCCTACGCGTGACATCCAAGTCATTAAAACAGCAAGGTTTCCGACTACATTTTATATTATTACTACACCCTTTTAAATTCATAATTTATTTCATGCCAACTCATCATCCTCTTAGCGTTGTCCCGGTTTGTGCCTCTAGGCCCAGGGTCCGCTTTGACCATGATCCTAGATTTAGCGAGTCTGGTTATTACATTGAAGCGACTGCCATCTGACCTTTGTAACCCTCAGAAAGGGGAGCCAGACAAATTTGGATCATGGTTACACATTCAGAATTAAACTGGATGTGCAGGTTTCCTCACGATGTTTTCCTTCACCGCTAAGCTAGTGGTATAATTCCGCACATAGATTTTTGCAAATCCAGAGGTGCGTGCCCCGCGCGGATTCGAACCGACGACCTCACGTGTGTGAAGCGACGATCTTACCACTAGGCTACCACGACTCCTTACCACTAGGCTACCACGGCTCTTCATTTCATGCCAACTCATTGTTAACTAATGACCAATGTTGCTCACTCCGATACATAGCAACAAATTTATGCCGCAGTGTACTGTTTAACAAGGGGATGTAAGGGAGCGACCCATCATGTTTTCACTTCAAGCCACCCTCACCTGCCCGTGGTGCATCCTGCTGAATAACAGACGAGGCTCTGTCAACCGTCTGGTGGTGGTATAACCATCACGATTGAAGGCGTAACTAAATACCATTGGCCGATGACAGCATCGTCACCGGAGCGAGCTACACCCTGCGATCGCCAACCCGCCTACCCAGCGTGGCGATTATGGGTATATCCTCCGGATGTTTGTTTACCCTAAGTGGCGAATAACTGGAGAAGCATAATTATGTTCAGTAGTGGACTCCGAAATGCGATATGATTATGATGATGATGTACTATTTAAATCATTTCGACACAGGTAAAAGAATCAAAACCTACAGTACATTCTCAGAATCCCCTCTGAACCACAGATAAATAAATAGTTACTACGTATCTGAACGCAAAATCATGATATCTAATGCGAAACAACGCAACTTATAGCATAGATAAAAGATAAATTACGGAAACCAAACATTTTTAGATTTTAGTTACATCATAATATACAAAAAAATATATTAATTTAAAACTTACTACGGAATCCTGAATATGAAAGGTTGGCTGAGATTTTTTGTAAAAATCGTATCACATCTTTCCAACCAAAAACATTTTACCTTAGATCCAAAATACCTCATCTTGAAACGCCTTCGCTCCATGCCACCGTGAATCAAAATTATATATCATCTTCGTATCTGCGTATTCGTGAGCAAAAATTTAAATTTAAATTAAATTCCCTTAATACTGTATTCAAGGGTTCACCCGAGATAAATCAACGAATAAGTACGAGCCTTATTTCATATGCCACGTTCGCAATATGGTAGGAATGTGAACTCGGATTCGTTAGAAGTAATTGTCTAAGTCTTTAATTATTGTATTGGTGAATAGCTTTCGTCTGGCGGTTTTGGTTTTGCCAACTTTATACCTACTAACTTTTATATCTCACTAGCTGTTCCCGCGGCTTCGCCCGCGTTCATGTAGGTGTGTCACAGAAGTGTTTCTTCATCCTTTTTCGCAATTAAAGGTAGCCTATGTCCTTTCTCAGGGTCTAAAGATTGTCTGTGCCAAACATCAAAATTGGTTGAGAGGTTTAGGCGAGAAAGCGTAACAGACAGACAGAGTTATTTTTGCATTTATAATATTATAGTAAGGAAGGATACATCTTTTTTATGATAGAGAGATAGGCTGATTGATAGATACTAACTATTTATCTATTTACTTAAAATCCGACTTATTTGAGAAATCACAATAAAATTATTTAGCAAATTGAGAACGCGATTGGCCTTCAAAGTTCACCGGGAAAGTTCATTTCAATATTTTGAAATTAATCAAAAAATATTGTAGCACTATTTAAAGTACCTACCTTATTTAAAACATATCTTGATATGAAATCAATGCCATAAACGCAGTATTTAATATAGCCATCAAACAAACTTCTTATACGAGGCATACTAAACACCACGCAAAAGTAGCAGTTAGTATGAAGCGTTTGAGGGCGTATCCAAATTTGTAACTTTGAAATTGTGATATCTCGGGTTTTTTATACAAGCGGAGTAATTGTTTCAACAATGTTTCTACGATTGGGTGATGCATCAATATCAACCAAAACAAAAATTATTCATCATGCCTATTAGATACCTACGAACAAACCAGTGGATGCGAAGCTACTACAATACGAACGCAGCTTTCAAACTCTTTGTCTATTCAAAGTAGTGCGGAAGCTTTTCCCTCAAAAGCTCTTTCGGTGGCCTTATGAAATTCTATTCAGCGAGGTCTCAATTGGACTTTTTATGTTCTACGTTTTTCATTTATATAATGAATTGCCCTCTGAATAGGTGTAAGGCCACATTTGCTTGCTGGAAGTCTTTTGTGCACCACTTTTTACTTAGCATTTTAATTTAAATTGCACAGGATGGTGCATATAATTAGAGGTTCTGTACTCGTTAGCAATGGTCTGCAGGAACAAGGAAGCTCTTTTCAAATACATTGTCGGGTGTGATAAATTTGTTACATTGTGTGGTTACGTTTTTATTGAAATAATTTCTTAGATCTGAAAATGAGCTCGTGAATTTTTGAGATCTGGGTCAAAAGATTATTGTCTATGGAAATTATTAATATCATCATCAACAGCCATCGAACATCTACTGCTGGACCATTTTTTTCGATGAGACTCCCTTCGGACCATCACCGTCTGCCACGGGGAGGCAGTCGGTGGTGTGCTGCGCATGTTAGCAGCTAAACTCTCCGGTGTTCTCGCCAGCGTCGGAGTTCTGTAGGAGTCGGGATGCGCAGTGCGATTCGACACGGCTCCTCCAGTAATCTACAGCTGGACCTCCCCAATTACAACTGACATTTGGTGAGGTTTGCCTCAGTCATCATTATTGACAGGCGGTAGGTTTTATTTGTACTCTAAACGCTGCTGCCCTTTTCCTGGTATTCCTTTAGTCATCGTCTACGACACCCACGGGATGACATAGGGTGGTGCATTTATAAATCCGGAAATCACACAGGCATACGTATTTTTGGATGTTACAGGATAACCTCAATCCACGTGATGGTAAGCGGTCGTGACATACAAACGTTAGGTTGACAGGCACATTAGGGCATACCCACTGCGCCTGTCGCCCTTACCCTGAAAGCCCAATGAGATGCCGTTTCACGCCCCGCCTAAAGAACCCAGGATTGTAAGAGGAAGGAAACATATGAGCTGGAAGGGCATTCCGTGATTTAATGGCACGGGGGCAGGAACGAGGAACTAAAGCTCTTGGTGCGCGCCACTATTGTCTGTATGGTATGCGGATGACAACGCTGTCCAGCACGTGTTGTTCGAGAGAAGAAAGAAGAGGATGGGATTAGTTGGTATAACTCTTCGGAGCATTCCCCATTGCAGAGACGGTATGGGGACAGAAAAATAAAAACAAAAACATTAAGAGAAGAATATTTCACTGGATTAGCAGTGTAGTAAATTGCTCGGTCCATTGTACCATTTTTAATACCTCGCCTTGTTTTCCCCGTAGGAGGTCGGTATAAACGATTCGCGAGAAATCACATCACTCACAGGGCTTTGAGCGTGTAGCGAGATTTTCCCCATTCCCTTTATTTTGTGTGCTCAAGAAAATCCTGAAAATAGCCCACGTAACAATGGTCTTCGGGATGTCGTCTTTTGTGAGGTAATGCCCCGAAATAAACTATTTCACACTTTGATTGCGACCTTGGTTGAATCTTTGTTAGAAGAGTGGGCGATAATAACATAGTATAACAGTATAGTAATGCACTAAAGAGTATCTATACATATATTTGATTTTAACATTAAAGAATATCTAGTTAGGGTTGGGCCGGCATGACGGTGGCAACTGGCAGGTCACTGACCAGTTACTTGCCCGTTGTCACAGCGACTTGGGCTTCTCTTTCGCTTTCCATCAGGCGTAGGGAAGCCATTACGTCGAGCTACTATAAAAAATAGCACCACTTACTCCTACCACTTGGGAGGAATCCTACAGATCCTAGGCTACAGTTTAGTGAGGAAGTCGCGGTATTCCCTGATCGGTACGACATTCTTTCTTTAAACGTGGTTTAAGGAGAGTTCTCTCCTCACGGTAGACATCGGCTTATCTGTGCTTCCTGGTATTATCAAGTTAATGACCAGTCATTTTAAGCGCCAGCGCTTTAAAAAAAAAGGACGCGGATGATAAACTTGTATGGAATATGGAAGTACAAAGGAAGACATGTCCCCTGGTAGATGGTTACTGGGTAAAGTAGAATTAAAGCATCCACAACATTATACAAGTACCTAATTACAATTCGCACCAAAACTTCTTTAATTAAGAGACCGGTGTTTGAGATATCTGTATAGTCATTTTAAGAGCAGTACCTAAACTTGAAACTTGTACGATAATTCGTTGAAAATGTTGAAATATGACACACTTTCATACGTATTGACCTTATCACACTAATCACGTGTGTTTATAATTCGTCACGTAAAACGGCTGGACGGATTTGAATTAAATTTGACAGCAGGATAGTGTATAGTCCGGAATAACACATAGGCTAGTATTTTCCCAAAATTCCACGGGAACCGGAAACCGCGGGGTAAAACCGCGGGCGCAGCTAGTTTGTAAATAAATATTAAAGCTCCCCAAACTTGCAATGAAGCAATCAAATGCAACTTCTATGCAAATGAAGTCGCTGGCACAGCTAGTATAATAAATAAAAGCGCCAATAGGCCTGTTGCCGTAAAAAATTTAATTAGTCCATCTTTTAGATTGTTCAAGAACAAACGACACGTATTTTTCATTTGTAAATTAGACCAAAAATGACAAAGATATAACCCGTTAAAATTACGCGTGGCGTCAAAGAGTGGAAGTTTTCTCGCCACTGATTGACGTCAAAGACGTCACTCCTACATTTTGATGCCTTGTATCTTTGTTATTTTTTGTTTAAATTAAAAAACCGGCCAAGTGCGAGTCGGACTCGCGCACGTAGGGTTCCGTACCACTGATTGAATGAAAAAAATTAGGTAATTTGATTTATGATGTTTAAAAAAAAAACTACTATCTAGATTTCATTATAACTAATTTCGTTAGTAGTTTACATAGTAATACACATCATATATTCTTTTCAGTTTTATAGTGCCCATATTTTAGAAGTTACGGGGGGGGGACACACATTTTACCACTTTGGAAGAGTCTCTCGCGCAACTATCATCTGAGAAAATAATGATGTTAGAAACCTCAACATCATTTTCAAATACCTATCCATAGATACCCCACACGTATGGGTTTGATGAAAAAAAAATTTTTGAGTTTCAGTTCATGTATGGGGAACCCCAAAAATTTTGGATTTTTTTCTGGTTTTACTTTAAAATAGATTTTTTTCTGATTTTACTTAATGCGGTTAACAAAATACATCTACGTACCAAATTTTAATAATGTAACTCTTATAGTTTCGGAATAAACTGGCTGTGACATACGGACGGACAGACAGACAGACATGACGAATCTATAAGGGTCCGTTTTTGCCATTTTGGCTACGGAATCCTAAAAAGGAAAAACACGTGCCCAATATATTTTTATAATCTAAAATACGAACTAAATATAATGTAATTATCTTGACCCTGGAAACCTCCCTATTCTTGCTGTTATTTACCTGTCTGAATAGTCTTTAGATAACTTCCACCGTAACTGAATATAAAGTCGCGGGACCATGAAATTTGAACCGGTAAAATGCGAGGATACAAAGTTTCCAGACAGAAGGCATGAAAGCCACATAACTTGAACCCAAATAGCAAACCGGTTTGTAGACAGTGATATTCTGTAGTAATGGAGCCATATGTGAAGTTATAGCGAAGATTTCATTTTATTTTTATTTTATTCTCGACTAGCTGTGCTCGTCCGCGTGGAATTGTTATTTTTTCCCCGTTTTTTTTTACATTTTCCATTATTTCTACGCTCCTAATATTTGCAACGTGATGTTATATAGCCTAAAGCCTTCCTCGATAAATGGTCTATTCAACACAAAAAGAATTTTTCAATTCGGACCAGTAGTTCCTGAGATTAGCGCGTTCAAACAAACAAAAAAACAAACAAACTCTTCAGCTTTATAATATTAGTTAAGATTTGAGTTACGGCTGTCCATGGGCGGTGTCGACTGCTTACCATCAGGCATCATATTAGAACGTCTGCCGCCTCTTGCATAAAAAAATAAGCTAAGCTTTTCCGCGGGTTGTAGGTACTATGAGGCAATTTGCACCTAACCAACTTAACTTTACAAGAGTCGCTTAGAGTCAGACCTAAGTCAAATCACACAGGTATTCCTATACTAACCGGTCGTGTCGAATCGATTACAACGCTGAATATTTCATGAAGTATTTTTTTTTATAATCGGTTATATATAATCGATTTTATAATTCAGGATGACCTCACTCCACCTGATGGTAAGCGGTTGTGAGGTCCAAATGTTAGGTCGACAGGCACATTAGGGCAAACCCTCCGCGCCTGTCGCCTTTACCCTGAAGGGCCTGAGATGCTGTTTCACGCCCCACCTAAAGAACCCAAGATTGTAAAAGGAAGGAAACACATGAGCCGGACGAGCATTCCATGACTTTGGTGCGCGCCATTTTTAGGGGTGAGAGCCTTCCGCTCCCTCAACAGTCCGGTGATGATGACAAGGCCGCCCTGTCATGACTGCCTGTCATGACAACACTGTCCCGTATTATTCAGGAGGGAAAAGGAGAGGATGGATGGAAGTAGCTATGTTTTGTTATATTTTTTATTATATTTTATTTGTTGTTTAAGACGACTAAGGGAATGTCAGGAGAAATGCAGGAGCGTTTACCTGGGTACAAATAAAACCTACTGCGGTCACCAACCCGCCTGCCAAGCGTGGCGACTAAGGCAAATCCAAATGACAATTGTCATTAAGAGAGGCCTATGTCTAGTGGAAGTTTGCAGGTTGATGATGATGATGATGATATAGTGGTACGGAACCCTACGTGCGCGAGTCCGACACAAACGGTTTTTGACTAAGAAGTCAATCACGCTGACCAATACGATCCCATTCCCAGTAACCCCAGGCAATGACGTAAGCAACTCCACATTTCGCCCCTAGACCACTATTATTGACAAACTTTAATCCCCGTTCAAGTCATACCGCCAGCGCCCAAAGTGAAAACATCCATTTTTGGCAGCGCAAAGTTGGGCAATCAGTCGCCGAAACTTCGAGCAACTTGGAACAACTCATCAACAGTTGCTAAAGCAATAAATAGTTGCCGAGTTCGTGTGTGAGCGAACTGTACGGCTTGCTTTTGTCGTCTTATTGTTACAACTTGGTTTGTCGGATGTCCGTAATAAACTAACGGACTTTTTATTGTATTAGATTTTCCTGTGGCTTTGTTCGCTCTTTTAATACTGGAGTTTACATGGCTTATGTCCTTTATGGCTTAGCTTCGTATTATCATACGTAACAAGTGACTTCGTTTTCTATATGTATAAAAGGAACAAATTCTGGGATATTATTTTAGATTTAGAGAGAGAAAAGAAAATAGAAAATATCTTTATTTATATAGGATACATGACAATGAATGTGTATGTGAGAGAGAAAGATGGAAGACGAAAATATCGAATGCCGACCCCTTAAAATATCGAGACGTTGGAACAACAATTAAAGGGAAATAATTCCCTCTAGGTACTACTCATATAAGGAACATCGGAGACCTTACTCACCAACAGAAACATAGTCCGAAGGTTGTTCAGTAAAGTAGAAGTACTTCTTAGGGCAAGTGGCTCCAATTCGAACGATAATTCGCTATGCCCTCTCTCCTAAGTAGCTTAGGCTTCGTGGCACTTATTAGGCGCTAGACTAGATTCACAAACATAATTCAACCTAAACATCACCCGTACAAGCTTAGTGCCATCAAACACCCCTTAATCTCTGCACATTTGATCCCTCTGACCCAAAATTCTGTTTTCCGGACCGTTTCTTTTACGCGTCGTTTATGCAATAATAAAAGTTTGACAGCACACATTCATTTACGAGGGCATTACGCTTGTCTTTATGAAGGCCGCGGCCGGTTTATGAATCGGTACGGACCAGCTAGTAGCGGGTTATCGCTGCCATTTTTGTAGGGGATAGTGTTGGGAAGGGACTCGAATCTTGGCCATTTTATGCAAGAGGCGGCAAACGAGCAAACATGATGCCTGATGGTAAGCAGTCGACACCGCCCATGGCAACTCATAACGAGTTCTGGGATCGCTGCCGGCCTTTTAAATTCCTATTTAACCTAATTTCAAGAAACGAGCGTACTCCTATACGCTCGTTTCTTGAAGGCTCCCAAGTCGTAGTTCGGAAAGACTATCGCAGAAAGTTGGTTCCACAAAACCTATGCGCGAGGCAAGTTCCTCATAAAGCGTACAGTGGAGGAGCGCCAACCCACGAGATGATAAGGATGTAATTGCAATCGGTTACGTGTGGTGCGGTGAAAAAACTCAGCTGCAGGCAGTAAACCAAACAATTTTTTAGAACATTCCCCGTGATAGAGGCGATTTTTCGTCTTCTGAGACGAAGGTTGTATTGCTGGTAGTTTGTTATTAAAACCAAACAGTACCTACGCTACACTTGACAAATTTTACTTTTATCTTGTAATCGATGAAGCAATTAGAGAAACTTTGGTTAAAAATCTACTCAAAATATAATCGAAAGCTAAACACAGACACAGAGCCTAAACTACAAGACTTAGAAATAAAACTTGAAACTTTGCGTCACTCAGAAAGTATTTTTGAAAAAAGAGGGTAATACGGGGCCAAGGATGCAAAATCTCAGTTTTACCCTATTTTTATATTTCTAGTAGGTATAACTAAAATTCACGCGTACGATGACACACAGTTTTAAAGTCTTTATTGCATGAGGCCAAAACACTCCACATCAGACGCAAAACGGGCCACATCTTGGACATAATAATTAGGGCTTTTGAGGACACGAAGGACTCAGACGCACCCAACACTAGGCGTGGGTTTATTACGAGGGTCTTTCAATGTTTTTAATACGCATTATTTTGATGACGTATAATTTAAAATGTAATTCTAGGGTCTGGCCGGACTTCAAAGCGTGTATTCATTAGGTTACCACATTAGTATCTTCCCAACATACGTAATGACACTTTCCTTACTTAATTTCGGTCCCATAGCGGTAATTTCAGTCCAAAGACTGGCTCGGTGGCTCAGTTGTTAGTGACCCCTGCCTTCTGAACCAAGAGTCGTGGGTCCGAAAACGGGAGAAATTTTTATGTTTGATCGCGCATCACGCGACAACTATTGCATGGAATTGAATGCGGTTTACACCAATGTATTGCTAGAGGTCTAACTTAAAATTTAGGTACCATTTTATGGATGTCCGTCATTTTTGAAACCCGATTTACACGCGTGCGACGCCGCCGGCACAGCTAGTTCTATTCTAAACGCGTGTTCATAAAAAGGCTGGCTAACTACCTATTAACTATTAGGTGGACAGAAAGGTCATTAAACATTAGAAAACAAAGTAGCATCTACTAACGACACTAATTCAACATTTCAAAATCTATTCTCCAGCAAATAAGTCCAAGGTAAGTTTAACCAAGTGAATTTTACATCAAACACGCTTTATGTATGTTCATTGTTCTATTATTTTGTACTGAAAACAAATATTTGGCTTTTGTAGGACGCAATTACTGATTAACATGAGAATGGAAAAGAAACGCTTAAAAAGAAAAGAATCTATGGAAATAATCAACAATAAGGGGTGATGTCAAAGACTCTCACTCTTAAATTTTGATGCCTTGTTGGTATTTTTGTTATTTTTTGCTTAATCAATAACAGAAAAAAATACGTGTCCAATATTTTTTTATAATCTAAAATACGGACTAAATATAGGTATAAGTATTTTGACCCTGGAAATAACTCTATTCGTTTTTCCATTGTTATCTAAAATGCAGTATAATTTTCACTAGGCCAAGTCCTCCCAATACATATCAAACCGCAGGTTTCTATTTCAAGAAACGCCGACCCAAATAAAAGTATCACGGAGCGCGGAGGCCGAATTTCAACAAACGCGCCGTCTCCTAACGACATCACGTCCCTTCCGTAGATATTTACTCGTTATTTTTTCGATTCCCATCGTTATCTTAACCCAGGTGTCGAGTGATTCGGTACGTTTGATCATTGATATGGGTGAATTAAATAAATGTTTTTTTTTTGCTTCAAAGGAGCGGTTTTTTTTAACAGTAACACAAAATGTAGGTAAACAAGTACAATGGTGGCAGTCTTCGGCGTGTCTTTTGTGTTTTAAAATGTATACTTGTGCCTACGTACACATAAACATATAAATACTTAGTAATATATTTGAAAAAAAAATGTAACCAAGAAAATATATAAATAGCGAGAGTGTGAATAAATCTGTTGAAAGGGAACCTATAAGGACATTCTATCACCAATGAGAAAGTGTCCAAAAAAAGGGAAAATACTAAGTACCCTAAACCGACGAAAATGCTCTTTAAGCTCGCATGAAGAGATGACGAATATGGACGAAGCAAAAGTTGTGTGCCAGGATCGTATCAAATGGAAGGACATGGACTTTTGCTCGATTCTGGGCTTCTGGCATCATATGCCTACTTGCCAGTCAACTTGCATAAATCGTCGCTCCACCTAGCCCTCGGGCTAGGAAGCTCTCGAGCTTCCTGCAATACGTCTTTCCGAGAAGCAGTACTAAAGTGTACTTCTATTTCATCTTTATTTAGTCTTTCCGTATCGGAAATACTTCTTAGTGTCGTGAAAAAGGGGCCAAGACACAAACCCAATTAAAAAAAAAAATTCAGACAATAGTGTCGCGCACCAAGAGATTCATTCCTCGTTCCTGCCCCGTGCCATTAAGTCATGGAATGCCCTTCCAGCTCATGTGTTTCCTTCCTCTTACAATCCTGGGTTCTTTAGGCGGGGCGTGAAACGGCATCTCAGCGGGCCTTCAGGGTAAGGGCGACAGGCGCGGTGGGTTTTCCCTGGTGTGCCTATCGACCTAACAATTGGACCTCACGACCGCTTACCATCAGGTGGAGTGAGGTCATCCTGAACGCTCTTATTGTATAAAAAAAATAGTTTCACCCGATCAAGAGTCTACAAAGAACCTTCATTTGGATCATCCTTCAGCAGTTCATGCGACCACAATACCAAGCCTTATCCATTACCCTTAGTTGTTTGAATGAATACAAATTGGGCTATCAAGTAAGTGTACAACAAATGACGTCACTTAGTGCTACATTTGTCAGGCGACGGTTAGCAATTAGCGATGTGTAGCCATGTTAATTAGAAATGGTGAAGCAATTATACCCATTTCAAACATATCTTTGTCTCAGAGTACACCCTACATGTAGCTATCTCTAATAGAGATAAAATTTAGGGATAGAGATTCTCTATCCCTAAATTATTAAAATGCAACGCGCAGGGATAGCGGGGATATGTGAAATGATAATATCCTAAATTATCATCATCATCATCAGCCCACATCAGTCCACTGCTGGACATAGGTCTCTCCCAATGCTCGCCACTTCGACCGGTCCCGGGCCTCTCGCATCCAGCACAAAAATTATAATTATCCTTATTAATTAGTAAGTACGAGTATAGGCTTAAAGTATAGGTTTTAAGCTAGTGCTCACCTGCCCGTGATGCATCCTGCCGAATATCAAACGAGGCTCTGGCAACCGGCCAGTGGCGGTATAACCATCACGGTTGAAGGCGTGGCTAAATACCACATGCAGATGACGGGCAGCAGCGTCACCGGAGCGAGAAGCTGCGCCCTGAGATCGCCAACCCGCCTGCCCAGCGTGGCGATTATGGGTATATCCTCCAGATGTTTTCCCTAAGTGGTGAGCAACTGGAGAGACCTATGTCCAGCAGTGGACTGCAATAAGCTGATGATGAGGCAGCAGCGTCACCGGAGCTACTTAGCCAACCCGCCTGCCCAGCGTGGAAATTATGGGCAGAAAAACATGAAGGATGTTTTGATGATGATACGAATGAAGATTGTTCTGATTTGATAAAATAATTGGTTCAACAATTTGGGCATTGAAACGTAACAGCTTGAAACGCAACTTTGCATGTATACCTAATGTTATATGTTACTCGTAACCACAACAAAACGACCGATAAATTTATATTGCCGATCAATAAATCGCCAGCGAATACATCGCAGTAAAATCTCCATACCGACATCGCAGCTAATCCGTGCCCGATGGAATTTTGAAATAGGTTCAAATCCTCATTTTACGACCGCAGTGTATTAAAATGTATCGGTCCCCGGGGATCTAAGCGCGAATTAGGACGGATTCGAACGTGGCTAATTAATTTGAGGTCGGTAATTAGGAATTGGTATTATTTTGGTAAGGTATGCTGAGAATGGAATTGAGAATATATATTGGTAAATTCCATCAAACACGTTTTTGATGCTTGGGAAAATAAGCAAGATGCCATAGGAGTTTTTTGCGACTTGTCGAAGGCGTTTGATTGTGTTGATCACCAAACACTGCTGATGAAGTTACGGCACTATGGTGTTGCAGATGAATCGCTTTGTCTACCACAGTCATACTTAAGTGACAGAATTCAAAAAGTTAATGTCAATGGCACAGATTCTTCTGGTGCCCCTTTATTGATGGGTGTGCCCCAGGGCTCAATATTGGGACCGTTGCTTTTTATCATTTATATAAACGATATTCCGCACTTCACAAATAATATATGTGAGACAGTATTGTTTGCAGACGATACTTCCCTCATTTTTAAGGTAAATAGAAAGAAAACCAACTTTGATGATGTAAATTGTGCCCTCGCTAAAATAGTACACTGGTTTACAAACAATAACCTGCTGCTTAATGCCAGGAAAACCAAGTGTGTTAAATTTACAATGCCAAATGTCAAACAGGTTAACACTAATATTATCATGAACAATGAAGTTATTGAATTAATTAACTCTACAGTATTTCTTGGCATCAATGTAGACTCGAAGTTGCAATGGGGTCCTCATATTGCTGTCCTGGCTGGAAGGCTTAGTTCAGCTGCATATGCGGTAAGGAAAATCCGGCTTTTGACTGACGTTGAAACGGCAAGGGTTGTTTATTTCAGTTATTTCCATAGCATTATGTCATACGGTATTCTATTATGGGGGTCAGCTGCTGACATACAAACAATTTTTGTACTGCAGAAGCGGGCCATCCGCGCTATATATGGTTTAAAGACACGCGAATCACTTAGAGAACGTTTTAAAGAAATTAACATAATGACGGTAGCATCACAGTATATCTTTGACTGTGTTGTTTATGTACGTAAACATTTAAGTCAATTCAATAAAAATTCAGATAATCATAATTTAAACACTAGAAATAAGCACAAGCTTGCCGTTCCACGTCTGAGGCTGAGTAAGGTGAGTGGGTCGTTTGTAGGATTTGGTATCAAAATGTTCAACAGGTTACCGGAACATATTGTTGAACTGCCCATTCACAAATTCAAATCATACATGAAGTCCTTACTTATAAAAGGGGGCTATTATAAAGTAGAAGATTTCCTCAACGACGACATCTCCTGGACTGCTGCTTCGTAGTAAACTTTGCATTGTATAGACTCAACTTTTATTTTGCATTGTGTAACTTTAAAATATTAAAAAATGTTGTAATACCAAATCATGTAACAATTGGCGATTTAAAAAGAGTAACTACCGAGTTTCTTGCCGTTTCTTCTCGGTAGAAATCTACCTTCCGAACACGGCGGTAGCTTCTTTTAAATTGCTTTTATTCACATTCTTACATTACCTTTTATATTTTTACATTATTTTTTACTTGACGATTCATAAGTGCTTATTTTAAATTTATGTGAATAAAGGTATTTTGACTTTTTTTTTTACTTTTTTTCCTATTCATTGCATTGGGAACGTTACCAAGGGTAGGTTAAAATCAGTGTCAAACATCTTTGTTCGTTTAGACTCGAGAGAAACACTTATAAATCGTCAAAACAGTTAATTAAAATAAATGATTAGCGGGTAGAACCATGCGGTGACGGCAAAGTACAAATCACAGCCCCATTTCTTCGTGTGGGTGTTGTAAGAGTTTACTAGTAGCTTTCCAAAACAATGGTTTCAAACAGAAAAAACTTAATAAACAAAATACTAACAAAGACAATTCTTGTTTTTCTTACCAACGTTGTGTCACACTGCCATCGGCCATGGTTGATTGGTAAAGAATACCTATATGGCATTAAGTCCACCTTTCATACACTACTTTATTGTGCGATAAAAATTAAATGTATAAAAAAAAGTATTAAAAAGAATTAGTGAAATAAAAGTGGAAAACTGCGACCGATTGCTATATTAAATATGGCGAGATAATTACTTTGCGAAAATTCTTTACACAATTTAGTTCATCTCTAGGCAGTTTGATTATACGTACAAGTTAGACAGAGCACAAAAGTTCCACAGAAAAATAAAGTAGAATGCCACCGGAAAAAGTTACCAATCTTAACAGCTCGCAAAAATAATAACCTACAGTAATTCAGCAGAGTTGCGCGATGCACACTGCACCTGCTGTTATTCTATTTAATTGAGGCATTTAATACACGTCTCTGAGAAAATGTTGGCTCCACGTGCGGTAAACACTGCACATTTGATGGTTAAAACCCGCATTATTTCGCGCCAAAAATAACAGTTACGTGTGACAGAAAGTTTCTTTTTTAATTACTTTTTTTTTGTTTCGTTTTCTCTCGTTCCACTGGTTGGCAGATGTAAAACGGTCGGATTAACATTTTGGAAGCTGAAAATCGTGCCGCGTTGCTCTCAAAGGATTCTTTCGTGTTTTTTTTTCAGTTTTCTTTTTTTAACTGTTAAAGACTCGTTCAGATGATTTTAAGTGTTCAACGCGCAGTTTGTTATAAATATAGAATAAAAATCTAGATATGCAAACATACCCTCAGTATAATCTTGTATTTTTTTATAGTAGGTCGACATTATGGCTTCCTTACGCCTGATGGAAAGCGAAAGGGAAGCCTACTTGGGCTTCGCTGTGACAACGGGCAATTAACTAGTCAGTTACCTGTCAGTTGCCACCGCTATGCCGGCCCAACTCTAACCCCCCACGAGCTCCGGAAATCCTACTCACCGGCAGAAACACCACTCGGAGGTCATTTGGCTGCGGTATTCTATAGGATGGAGGTCCTGCCCCGGACCGGCGGCTCAATTCGACCGAAGATTCCTCTCTACCTCTCTTAATTAATCGTATTTAGGTAAATTAGCGATACTATTAATAATACCTTTTCGGAAACAGTGTTTATAGTACCTAGGAACCTACCTAAAAAACTTTAAGAAGTGATCAATCGGATTACAAATTAAATCGAATTGGAAACATTTCGGGTAAAAATCTTTGGGTGAGTAATTATAATAAAGGCCCATATCAAGCATATACATGTTGAAGCTCTGAATCCCAAACCGAAAGTATACTCTTCATATAAAGACATCAAGTCACCTTGAATTTTCGCTGCCACGTTTATTATTAGGAAAATTCAATATCCTGTGTGGAGGCGTCGTGACCTACGACAGGCTTACCACAATGCAGATAATATTGTATTACGACGTGGTATTTCAACACTATTAATTTTAACCATAGTCCTGTGTTTCTATACAAAGTAGGCTTATAATTATAATAATGTCAGGGTTTTTAAGATCCGCGCTAGGGGTCTTTTTAAGAGAGGTAGGGCATAGCGAATCTTCGGAACGACTTCCACAGTTCCACCCTATAGAATGCCGCAGCCAAATGACCACCGGGTCGTTTTTTTGCCGGTGAGTAGGGTTTCCGGAGCTCATGGGGGGGGATCAGTTACATACCCGTTGTCACAGCGATTTGGGCTTCTCTTTCGCTTTCCATCAAGCTTAGGAAGACATTATGTCGACCTACTATAAAAAAAAGTATTGCATCCTGTGTGTGGTAAGTTAATTGCTAAATTAAGCAGATATAATTAATATCGAAATACCCCTGCCTATGGTAAGAGGCGACTAAAGACCTACCTAACCGATTTGATTGACGTGTTAGGCGACAGAAATGTTACTGCTATTTATTTAACTGTGACCTAACTTATAATATTAAACGTACGATCGTGATCCATTACAAAAAGGAAATAAGTAGCTAGACTTACTACTTGCCTGAAGCGATTTAGCGGACAGGTATCAAATCAAGTTAGGTCATACTTTAGCCTTTAGACTGACGCCGCTGGCACAGCTAGTACTAGAATAAAAGAAAACATTTATCGTATGTAAATTGTAATGCAGATGAGCGGAAGAGGCAATCCCAGTCACAACTACTTTTACTTACCTACTAGGCATTCTAAACAGGAATGCATAATAGGCAAAATGTTTTCTAAAGAAAATAATATTTTTTTTTAATTAATTTTGCTTTTCTTGTGCTAAAAAAAATCACCTGCTTATAATTTAACTACCCCCCAATCGGCACAGCGACTGACATATTTTTTTTCTATTTGTTAATAGCACCAGAATTCATCTGCGGCCAATTCAATCAGCTTAATCGAACTGTCAAATTTGACTAAGCCCAAGTGGGTTTCGGTGTAAAAAGATTATACGGAATTCGATTAGGTACTGCCGTGAAGTGTGATTGATCTGTTTTGTGCTTTTATGACATTTATTAGATTTTGCACTACGGGGCAAATATAAATTGGTAACCATTGTTTTATTTATATAAAAATACCTTCCATGATTACACGATGAAACTTTATTGCATTAAAAAGTAGTTTGCAAAGGGCAGACTTAGTGCCACACAGGAATTTTCTACCAGTTAACCAAGTCAAGCTTTCCTAACATATTCTTGATACAGTTCTAAAAAAATACCTTCCATGCTTACACGATGTATACTTAGCAACAACAAGCGTTGTATGAGAACACAAACATTATACCACCTTTAGAATTCCCGTCCATACAGTGAATAGTCTATCTTTAGGTCTTTCATCCAGGTAAGCCTCGGGCTAGAAGTCTAGACCCGAGTTTGAGCAAAGCAACGTGAGCACATTCGCGTACTACAACATTAATAATTCCTCGGGTTCATAGCGACACCGTGAAATGTTACAATTTCCTTTTAGGAATCCTTCATGAGCTTTTCGCTCGAAGCCAACCTCACCTGCCCGTGGTGCATCCGAATAACGAACGAGGCGCTGGCAACCGACTGGTGGCGGTATAACCATCACAATTGAAAGCGTAGCTAAATACCACAGACCGTTGACGACTTGGGCTTCTCTTTCGCTTTCCATCAGGCGTAGGGAAGCCATTATCTCGAGCTACTATTAAAAAAAAAGTCGCCCCACTGGGCAGGCGGGTTGGCGATAGCAGGGCGTAGCTACTCGCTCCGGTGACGGACTGTGGTATTTAGCTATGCTTTCAATGATGGTAAGTAGGTAATACCGCCGTTTGTTATTAGGGTATGCACCACGGGCAGGTGACGGTGGCTTGGGGCGGAAAGATGATAAGTCGCTCCCTTACTTCCCATATAACATAGCATTTTCTGGTGTTAACGAAAAATAATGGGTCGTATTAATTATTCAGATGCACAACTGCGGCAATTACGGCGATAATTAGCGTTAAATTTCAGTCGTTAATTTATGCAAGCACATAAGCAGCGTATGCGACACCCATTATGAGATAGTATTGCGCAATTAATGAAACATGTTTATTCTAAGTATTCACATAATAACATGTTTATTCGCTCAGCGAGCTATGGAAAGGGCTATGCTCGGCGTCTCTCTGCGGGATCGAATCCGAAACGAGGTGATCCGGCAGAGAACCAAAGTCACCGACATAGCTCAACGGATTAGCAAGCTGAAGTGGCAGTGGGCTGGCCATATTAGCCGCAGAACCGATAACCATTGGGGTAAACGAGTTCTGGAGTGGAGACCGCGTCTCGGCAACGTAATGTAGGACGCCCTCAGGCCAGGTGGAGTGACGATTTGCGCAGGACGGCGGGCAAGTGCTGGATGCGAGAGGCCCGGGACCGAGCGAAGTGGCGAGCATTGGGAGAGGCCTATGTCCAGCAGTGGACTGATGTGGGCTGATGATGATGATGAACATGTTTATTACATTGTACAGTCGAAGGTTTCAATGGAATCATTTCAAGCCTCATCTCGGCACCAGACGGCATCTCAGTGGGCCTTCAGGGTAAGGGCGATAGACGCAATGGGATTGTTCTATTGTGCCTGTCGACCTAACTTTTGGACCTCACGACCGCTTACCAACCATCAGGTGCACTGACATCCTGAAAGCTCTTCTTATAAAAAAGACAGCATTCTGTCATGTTTCTGTCATGTCACCAGTAGCTATAAATAACATGTTTATTAAACGACTTCAAAAAAGGAGGAGGTAGGTACTCAATTCGACTGTTTATTTTTTGTTTTTTTTTTGTATGTTTGTTACCATATGTCTATCTCCAAGAATCGTGAATCGATTTGAAAAAATATCTTTTTGTTCGCAAAGGTCTTTCTAGTTTGTCCCATTGTGACCGAATTGAAGTCAAAATAAAATAAATAAAATAAAATAAAATAGTTTATTTCTGCAAATAGATTCACTAGTAATACTTTTGCACGTCAAACTTTTTTCCTACCAGCACTTCGACGTGTAGCCTGCCGAGAAGAAGTGCCGCAACAAACTCGACAGTTGTCCTTTTTTAAAATATATAATACAATAAAATAATATCGTTTTAAAAAGCGCAAGCGAGCAGACTATCATGTCCATGTAATATTGTCATCCATATAGTCTTGTACTTTATAATAACCTTTTGACATTAAAATGGACTTAATGCGAGATTTAAATCTATGTATAGGTAGATCAACAATATTTTGCGGTATTTTGTTAAACATTTTTACACTTTGTCCTATGAATGAGTTACCAGTTTTACGAAGCCTGAGATTGGAAACAGCAAGTTTGCTCTTATTTCTAGTATTGAACTGATGAAGATCTGAGTTTTTACTATACAAGTGTATATTCTTACGTACAACCATAATGCAGTCAAATATGTACTGTGATGCCACAGTTAGGATGTTAATTTCTTTAAATAATTCTCTAAGTGATTCGCGAGATTTAAGTCCATATATAGAACGGATCGCCCTCTTTTGTAATACAAAAATAGTTTGTATGTCAGAAGCCGATCCCCACAGGAGTAAACCATATGACATAACACTATGGAAGTAACTAAAATAAACAAGTCTCGCTGTTTCAATATCAGTGAGTTGCCTAATTTTTTTAACTGCATATGCAGCTGAACTGAGTCTTCCTGCCAGGGCTCCTATATGAGGAGCCCATTGTAACTTGGAGTCCACAGTAATCCCTAAAAAGGTCGTAGAGTCAACAAGCTCAATGTGTTCCCCATTCATAATTATATTAGTATTTACTTGCCTCACATTAGGCATCGTGAATTTAATACATTTTGTTTTATTAGAATTTAAAAGTAAATTATTTGTGTTAAACCAATGTAATACCTGCGAGAGAGCATTATTTACTTCGTCAGATACTTGCTTATGTCTGTCAACTTTAAAAATTAGAGAAGTGTCATCCGCAAACAATACCGTCTCACATAAGCCTTCCGCAAAATATGGAAGGTCATTTATATATATTAAAAACAGCAATGGTCCTAATATAGAGCCCTGGGGCACTCCCATACGTAGTAGGGCGCCCGAAGAATCAATTCCGTTAATAACAACTTTTTGAATTCTGTCAGTTAGATAGGACTCTAACAAACTTAAAGCAACATTCGAGACCCCATAATGCCGCAACTTCAGAAGTAAAATTTCATGATTAACGCAATCAAATGCCTTAGATAAATCACAGAAAACACCTACTGCATCCTGCTTATTTTCCCAAGCACCAAATATATGTTTCATCAGAGCCACTCCTGCATCAGTAGTGGACTTACCTTTTGTAAAACCAAATTGCTTTTCATGCAATAATTCATTTTCCTTAAAGTGAAGTACTAATTGGTTAAAAATAATTTTTTCAAAGATTTTACTAAGTGCTGGTAAAACAGAAATAGGTCTAAAATTGGATGGGTCACTTCTTTCTCCAGATTTAAATAAAGGAACAATCTTACTGTATTTCATTAAATTTGGAAACTGACCTATGTCTACACACTCATTAAATATGATTGCTAAATGTGAGGCAATGGTGGGTATAATGGTTCTTAATACCACTACTGAAATTCCCCACAAATCCTCTGATTTTTTTAAGTTAAGTTCATTAAAAGTTTCTAAAATTGTTATATAATCAATATGACTAAATTTAAAATTGTTAAAACATTTATCCACATTTGCTTTTAGAAGAGATTCAGCTGCAAGCGGACAAGAATTTATTTTACTTGTTGTTATTAAAGGTATATTGGAAAAATAAGTTTCAAATGCAGCGGCTACCTCAGCGTCAGAACTAAGACGATTGTCACCTATTTTAAGAGAGATCTTGTGATTATGTGATCGAGTTTTACAAGTCTCTTTATTGATTATTTTCCAGGTGGCTTTAACTTTATCCTTTGAATTCTTAATTTTTTCTTTAAGATAATTTGTCTTCGCCATTATACAAACTTTCTTAAAAAGTTTCGAATATTTTCTAACATATTGTATTATATTCTCATCCTTTGTAGTGGATTTAAGTTCATAGAGTTCGTATAACTTTCTTCTACTGTTATAAATACCTGGAGTAGCCCAATCACTAAATTTTGTTTTAGTGTTGTCTACCTTAACCTGTTTCTTAGTAAACACTGTATTAAATTCATTTTTAATTGTGTCAAATAGTTTTGCATACATTTGATCAATATCCTTACTATTCTCAGTGTAAGATATTTGAGAGATTTTATAATCTATGTTTTTTTTATATCTCTCAATGCGATTTACAGTGATAGGTCGATATACGAAGTTAACTGACTTACGGTCATGATGGCGCTCAAATACTGCCATTTGGCCACTGTGGTCCGAATTTATAAAGTTTATTATTGATTTATTGATAGGTTTAGAGTTACAAAAAATATTATCAAGACATGTAGCTGATGTGGGTGTTACTCGAGTAGGTTCATCAAAGAGCTGAAAAAGATCAAAAGATTTAAATAAATTTAGGAACCTTACTGAAGTCTGTGAATTATCTAAAATATTTATATTAAAATCCCCACATACAACTACTTTTTTATAACCTTTACATACTTTATTTAAGACATCCTCCATAGTAGATTCAAATAAATTGAAATCGCCAGAAGGGGGCCTATACACACAGACAATGATGTACTGCTCAAGCTCTGCACAGGATAGCTCAATGGTTCGCTCAATGGAGAGTGGTGATACATCTTTACGGCTCAATGGTTCGCTCAATGGAGAGTGATGATACATCTTTACGGTCTTTTGACTTTAAACTATTTTCAACCAGTCAGTTATTTTTGCTAAAAAATGCTGTTAATTACTACATTGTACAGTCAGACGGTTCAATAGAAATGACAGTAGCATTAAACTACGTATTACTACGTCATTTGTGTACATACGAGTTGTCCAGAAATTTCCGTCCTTCGTAATAATATTTGAAGTCAAACATCTGTTACTACGTTAGTCCATATTACAAAGAATTGTTGTCATGCATAAAATTATTAATTTCTACTTCAAATACATGGCATGTAGGGAGCGACCCATCATCTTTTCGCTCCGAGCCATCCTCACCTGCCCGTGGTGCATCCTGCCGAATAACATACGAGACTGTATTTCCCACAAATCAGTCTTTTTGGATTACATCTTTTTAATCTTAATCTTACCTAATATTATAAAGCTGAAGAGTTTGTTTGTTTGAACGCGCTAATCTCAGGAACTACTAGTCCGAATTGAAAAATTCTTTTTGTGTTGAATAGACCATTTATCGAGGAAGGCTTTAGGCTATATAACATCACGCTGCAACTATTAGGAGCGAAGAAAGAAATAATGGAAAATGTAAAAAAAAACGGGGAAAAAATTACTATTCCACGCGGACGAAGTCGCGAGCACAGCTAGTATTAAATAAAAGGCCGAAATGTTTGCCAAAAGTGGCAAACAACTGGAGAGGCTTATATGTCCAGCAGTGGACTGCTGTAATGATCATCATGCCATGAAACTGAAAATAAAAAAAACTGCAACAAACAGAAAACTACAACTTAAAAATACCCTTAACTACTTGACTAGATGATTTATTATGGCATGTATTTAACGCGGCGACTAATTAATCTGATTTAAGGTTTATAAAATAATTAAAGTGGATAGGAAATATAATAGGTTGGCTGCAACGGTGGAGTACATTATTATGTAAAAACTGGCAGCATTAAAAAGTAAATTTAGGCTTTATTTTAAGTTAAGCTGGCATCGAGTTTTTCTTTTGGCAATTGAATTTATGGTTAAGCGGAAACTCGAAAGCAACTAAAAAGTACAAAATAGGCATTCATAAATTGTAAAGTAGAGGTATCTATTAAAATGATTTTAGGTAGTATTTAATAAGATTGAGATCTAATTAACATAATATGTGGTGTGACATGTAAGCTGCAAATAAAGTAAAAAATGGCATGCAATTTAAATATTGTAAGTTTTATTTCTTGACTTATTTTTAGGGTTCCGTAACCAAAAGGGCAAAAACGGAATTATAGATTCGTCATGTCTGTCTGTCCGTATGTCACAGTCAGTTTATTCCGAAACTATAAGAGCTACATTATTGAAATTTGGTACGTAGATGTAATTAAGATTTTAAAATAAAATCAAAAAATATTTAAAATTTTCGGGGTTCCCCATATATAGAACTGAAACTCAAAATTTTTTTTCATCAAACGTATACGTGTGGGGTATCTATGGATAGGTATTTAAAAATGATATTGAGGTTTCTAACATATTTTTTTTTCTAAACTGAATAGTTTGCGCGAGAGACTCTTCCAAAGTGGTAAAATTAGTGTCCCCCCCCCCCCCCCTCGTAACTTCTAAAATATGGGCATGATAAAACTGAAAAAAATATATGATGTGTATTACTATGCAAACTACTAACGAAAATTGGTTTGAATGAAATCTAGACAGTATTTTTTTTTTCAAACGTTAAATTACCTAATTTTTTCATTCAATCAGTGGTACGGAACCCTACGTGCGCGAGTCCGACTCGCACATGGCCGGTTTTTTTATTTGTAAGGGCGAAAAATTAAAAGGCATGACGGTTATATATAATCAATCTTTATTTATTTGTTTATTGAACTACGTAATTGTTACGAAATTATACATAATCTTACTAATATTATAAACGCGAAAGTTTGTTTGGATAGATGGATGGATGTTTGTTCCACTTTCACGCAAAAACTACTGAACGGATTTTAATGAAACTTTACAGGAATAAAGTTTGTACATCAGATTAATACATAGGCTATGTTTTATACGAATATTCACGCGGGCAGAGCCACGGGCAGCAGCTAGTATGTATATAAATACTAAAATTATCACTGGATAATTAGGGCCGGCTTCGATTTGGCGGGGCGTCCACGCTTTCTTTTTTGCCCTATTGGAATCATTAGCCCAATATATGTTTACAGGTATAAACGCCTGCCGCCGTTTTCATTATTATTATGATTTCCAAAAATAAAAAAGGATTCCCTAATATTTATTTTAGTATTCGATTTAAAATTACAGCTGCTCGTTAATTATAGCCAGAAAGTGTTTTTTTAGATGGAAGTCTACAGTTGCCATAATAATATTATTTGCTATCCGACTGTCAATATTAGTCGCTATGTCATTATTTTTAGTACCCCACCTATAATTTCAATCGCCATATATAAAAAAATACTACCAAGAAGTCGCAGCCGTTATTTAGTTTTTTATAATACTTTGCAATTGCTGGCTATTCAATATAATTGAAGCCAAATTATTTAAACATTGCCCAATTATATTAGTAGATGCCAATAGGTTAATACCCTCTTAATTTTTCATTCGCCTCAATAATAATAAGCCATTTATTATTTCCGAAATATATGATCTTTTGTGTACAAGACTGTTCGTTTATTTCCTAAATTCATTTATACCTCACACAAAACAACAAGAGAAGAAAAATGGCGACAATTTAATCACAGCGCATCGCTTCGGGGACGCCACAGACGTGAAAGAAGGGTCATTTATAAACATGGGGCGTTTTACACCCCCTCCCTCTCACATACACACAATATTCGTACATACCAACATTACCATTTTGTATTGACGGCGCGATTTAAAAGTAAAACCGAATTTTGTGAATTCAATTGTGATGGTTAAACCGCCACCAACCGAATGGTGGCGGTTTAACCATCACAATTGAAGGCGTAGCCAAATACCACAGACCGATGACGGACAGCAGTGTCACCGGGGCGAGAAGCTACGCCCTGCGATCGCGAACCCGCCCACTCAGCGTGGCGATTATGGGTATATCCTCCAGATGTTTGCCCTGAGTGGCGAACAGCTGAAGAAGCCTATGTGATGAAGCTAGATGATGATGATGAAGCACACACTTGTCACAGAACCCTGCAAGACCTTAATATTCGCCCTAGAAACTACACTATGGTCCATGATGATAAAACACAGTCCTTTGGTCCCGTTGTAAGCTTTGCAAAATCTACATACTTAATTTTCTAAAACGTACCCAGTGTTTGTTTGTTTACGCAGTCAGGTTTGTTTGTTAATTTGTTTTGTTCTACTCGTAATGCAATCACGTGGTCGAACGTTTTGAATTCTTGTTTACGTTGTTCAATCCACAAATGTTTACGCAGTCTTATGTTCAGGGAGAACGAAAATTTAATGGAAATACAAGTTTCCAGTATTTTATTCATAATGGTGTACAAAACATGCCAATTGAAGGTCAAACAACTTACTACTTATTTATATGCGCTCTTAAAAAATTAACGTCCTAACTCAAAATTTTTAATAACGAGTCTCATTTTTTCATACACACAAAATTTTGAGTGTTATTTTATTAAGAGTGCGTTATACATATCACCGTAAATAATAAATCCCGTAAGAATTATGGGCAATCTATCTTGCGAGATTGTGAATTTGTGAAAGATTGTGAACTGTAACATAATGCTTACAGTTTGACTATTATTTTTCGGTATATCAATCAAAGTGGAACTGTTGATAAAATTTACAGAGGTTTGGAATGGGTTTAATAAAAGATTCAATATTGGGATCATAAGGTCTGCTGAGGTTGATGATAGCACAAGAATCGCTAAATAAAAAATCCATCTGCAAGTATTTACAAAAATATAAATGTATTTAGGCATTTCAACTTATGTAAGTATAATTTATCTTATTAACTTAATAAATAAAATCAACTTAAACAATAATGTTATTAAGTACTTGTCCGTTCCTTCGGTTGTATGATCTTAGAAGTTTTCGTTACCGTAGGCTCATCTGAAAGAGACAAATAAACTAATAAAATCACCTGATGCAAATTTTATAATCACTACACTTGTTAGGATATACCAATCTTCATCAACAGATGATTAGAACCCGCTATAATTGTAGATACCTATTATTAGGTATAACTACGATAGCATTTCCATATGGCATACAATCCTTTAAACAAATTTTATAATGATTGTCTAGAGTATTCTTAATGAGTTTAGCGCAATGGAGGTCACTGACTGGCACACAATATTATTATTGTTTCTGGACAGTTTTATCGGTTTTTTAATCAAGCCAATTACATTTTCCTCGATTTGACTCTGTCATGTAAATAATTTCGGCTAAAAACTCTTACCTCCTTCAAACGCCCAAGAGGTTTCGATGACTTCCTCTACAACTGTGCCATTCTGGTGAATAGTAGTTCTTACATCCCTCTCAATTTTAGGCTGATTATGGATTTGGAAGAAATAAATTACTCCCAAATTCTGATCTTTATCCGCAAGTTTCTCCCAGATGTTAGGGTCTGTTGTCCTGAATAACAACGATGGCTTCTGAGGTATTTTTGATATATCTGTAAAAAAACCAATATAATTAAACCTCAAATTAGAAAAACATTAGATAAGAAGAACTGTGTTACTATACTAGACTAATTTTTTTAAACACTTGATGGAACATGATAATATTTGGACCAAATAAGCTACCAACATGGATCTTGATTAATAAAATTTCAAATTACTTTACCTAAGTCTCCAAAGTTTGGAACCTCTATATCTTGGGGAAGTACATATTCGCTTGCTTCTTCAAATATGTTTGCATCCATGTTGATAGGTACGTCTGATGAAGGTGAGGTTACAGGCTCAGTATCATTTTTCGGAGACTTACTTTCAATCAATGTAACCAAAGTGCTTTCAATTGTATTTGGTTCTGTAGTAGCTACAGTATTTAGAGTAGCTGGTGAACTGGGTTTTTCTGGGATAGAAATGGGCACTTTTATTTCAGGTTTAGATGTTTCTATTATTGGCATGGGTGTAATTATGGCTGGTTCTGTAGGTTTTGGTTGTGATGGCTGTGGATTCTTTTTACTAGGATAACTTTGGTTAATTAGTGGAATATCTGTAGCATTCTGAGAAGAAACTGTAGTGGTATTTGTTGATACTACGGCGGGAACTGCTGGCACTTTAAGAGCTTCATCGATTGGTAACGGTGCAGCAACGACTTTTGGTGCAATAGATATTGGTTGTGATGTCTCTGAACTATTCTTACTAGTATCAGTGGAATTGATTATTGAAGCAGCTGTAGTATTTTGAGGAGAAACTGTAGTAGTATTTGTTGATATTGCAGTGGGCACTTCTGGTAGTTTAAGTACACCTTTGATTGGTAACGGTGAAGCTACGACTTTTGGTACAATAGCTTGTGGTTGTGATGGCTGTAAACTCTTTTTACTTGGATCAGTTTGATTAATTGTTGGAATATCTGTACTATTTTGAGAAGAAACTATTGTAGCATTTGCTGATGCCTTTGGTAGTTTAGGTGTTCCTTCGGCTGGTGAAGTTGAAGCCACGACTTTTGGTTCAATAATAGGTTGTGGGCTCTCCTTGATAGGATCAATATGCTTAATTGCTGGAATATTTGTAGTATTCTGAGAAGATGGTGTAGCTTTTAGTGCTTCAGTAGTTGTTAAACTTGATGGTGCTACGGTAGTTGCCTCTACAAACGGTGCAATAGTAGTTGTATTATTTTCTGTTGGTAGTTTTTGGGTAACTATTACAACTTTACTAGATTCTTGTTTAGGCTTAGCATTTACGTTATTCTCCAATGGTGGCAATAATTTTGCAATATTGATTTCTAATGGTACGGCTGGAGTCATTGTTGTAATCGTTGCTTCAGTTGTGGTGATCGCAATATCAGCAATTTGAACTGAAGGGGGAAATGGTGTGCTTTCTTTTACTGCTGCTTCTACTTTTACTATCGAGGGTTTCCCCTTTTCGGTCTGTATAGAAACTGCTGGGTTTGGTTTTAGCACTTCAGTCTCTCCTATCGGTTTTTGTATAGGTGCTGGTATAACTGGTTTGGCAGGTGTTGCAGCTTCAATGTTCTTCTGGCCTTTTTCTAATTCGGGTACAGGTAAAGGAGGGAGTGGTGGCTGCATAACAATTTTATCATTATTTTGATTTGGAATGATTTCACCTGCTTTGACTAGCATAAAGTTCGGATGTTTCTCGGTTATATAATCCAATTTGTCTACATGTTCAACAGTGCCATCTGGATGTATTACTAAATAACGTTTCTGATGTTTAGTGGTTGCAAGGACTTCTTTTATTTTTGGATGTGATAGATATGTTTCTAATGAAGGCCCTAAAATACAAAAAAAAATATTAATGATATACTAATAGCAATATTAAATAAAATAAACATGTTTTATATTATTTGTACCGAATTACTTACTCTCAGGCTTTTTTGGTTGAATTGTTTCTACTGGATTGATAGCTCTGGCTCTAAATCTGTCCAAATTATCAACTCGAGGTTCACTTTCAATTGGAGGCGGTGGTGGTGGCCGTATCACTGGTATCGTTATTTCCTCTAAACGAAGATCTTCTTTTTGAAAACTACCATCATCAACCCTTCTTTGTACTTCATTATCTGATGGATATGATATACGTGTAGGTACTGCAGGTATTGCCGGTATGAAAGGGTCTGTGGTAACTATCTGAGGACGATATTGTACAGACGACTCTATGTTGTTGGGTCGTAACTGTAAAGGTAGAATTTCCTGCACTTGGTTTGCAGGATACCGGTATTGAGGATTCTGTTGATTAATGTATTGTCTATTTAGTATTTCTGGTTGCAGTGGTGGATCTTTGGGTAGATAATGTTGCGGATTACGTAAGAAATAATTCTCTCTGCTCATTTGCGGTAACTGCTGTTCCTGATTTTGCACCATAGGATTCCTGTAAGCTCCCGCATTGTAATTTTGGTTAGCATATTGATACTGCCTTGCAGGGCTCGGTTGAAAGGATGGTTGCAGTGTAGGCCTTGATTGGAATCCTGGGTATCTTTGAAAATCTACGGAGTAAGG
Source organism: Conogethes punctiferalis (assembly GCA_031163375.1). Taxonomy (NCBI): domain Eukaryota; kingdom Metazoa; phylum Arthropoda; class Insecta; order Lepidoptera; family Crambidae; genus Conogethes; species Conogethes punctiferalis. The sequence continues at coordinate 14,995,554 of CM062084.1, forward strand.
GATTGATGCTGAAAAAAAACGATAAAAATGTATTAAAAATGGATACGATGGAATTAAAGTCAAACATATTGATTGAAGTACAGACATAATAAGTTACGGAAAACGATAAAAAAGCACGAATTAGTTATAGAATCACTAATAGATAATATAGTAGTAACGTCCTATAAGAAGACACCAATAACCTTGTTTTGAAGAATAGTGTTAATTCAGAAGTTCTAAATTATGAGAACTAGTCCACATTAACAGTTACAAAGATACCTAACCACAGAAATAGTGTCACGAGAAATGACCGAACACCTGTGCAAAATTTGTTCAAGATTAAAAGTAACAATGCAATAATGAACTAACTGTTTTTAGAACACGCCACAATCAAAACGTAATACATGTATTGATACAACCTACAAAAGAAGTGCAAAACATATACGTAGCAGCAGGAAAAAAGGTAAGTACGAATACAAAGAGAAACTCTCACAATGGTTCCATGGAATCAGTTTTAAGTGGAGTTCTTTACGATTGGTGAGTACGGACAGAGCCTCAATAAACCTAAAATTTTTCAATGGCCAATAAAGTGATATTTCAAGTGAAAAGTCATTCGATAATAATAAAACTGGACCAGAGAGACTATTCCAGAATAAACCGAAAAAAGGGTAGATATAAGAGGTGCGAAAAAGGGAATTAAAGAAACCTTAATTATACTTTGGTATTAGCTGCTACATTTTTGTACACCTGTATACATCGTAGCTAAGCAATAAATTTATTTAACAGAAACCTAGGTATTATGCAAGCTCCATGTCTATTAAAGTTAACAAACACGTAGTAGATAAAGTAGCGTGACAATTAAGTAAATTTAATAAGTAAACTATGTAATTACTTGAGGCACAGGTAGACACACTACTTAGTAGAATAAATATAAACAGCGCCGTTGGGTAGATTTGTTACAAATATAAAATCCAGACATTATAAATCTGGTGTATGTATGGAAATCAAAATGCCGTAATTTATGGGAATATTAATCTTCATTTCATTGAAGAGACGATAGAAGCCTATAAAATATGCAGGCCTATGTTTAAAACCAACAACTGAACTGTGTTGCTCAAAACTTGTAAAACACTTACGTCATCACCTGAGAAGCTTCAACAAAGCTGATGATGATATTCATTCATATAAAATGAATACCTACGAATACTGACAACTGCTTACTGATAACTGCTTATAGATAGGATTATGATAGCTTATTGGACCACAACAAGCAAAAGTAGAACAGAGGAACTATATTCCAGATAGTGCTGACATTAAGCGTTTGGAGCACTGAACAACGAACCCTGCAAGTTGCTGCCCACACATTTCGGTTAAGTGAGTATACCGTCCCATTCTGGGAAGTGTGAGTCCTACACACCAAGCCGATTCACTCTGAAGACGAAGTAGATGTGCTGAATGCAATCCCTCTAGGAAAAGCGGACCACCAAACAAAAGACGTGGCCATACGCTTTGTCATTATGCATATCCCTGTCACTAGGTGGATCTAATGGGGCGAACTATCATCTTTTCGCTCCAAGCCACCCTCTCCTGCCCGTGGTGCATCCAGTTGAATAACAAACGAGGCTGTAGCAACATCACAATTGAAGGCGTAGCTAAATACCACAGGCTGATGACGGGCAGCAGCGTCACCGGAGCGAGGAGTTACGTTCGGCCATCGCTAACCCGCCTGCCCAGCGTGGAGATTATGGTTACAGCCTCCATTTGTTTGCCCAAAGTGGCGAACAACTGGGGAGGCCTATGTCCTGCAGTGGATAGCGATAGGCTGACGATAAACAAAAAAGGATCAAACTTACCAACAACCTTAAAGCTTAGCGCCACTGCGCATAAAACTATCACTTTAGACATCATTGTTTCGTCCACACAAGTTCACGCGATACTGATCACATCCACACCGCTCCATTAATACAAAACTGTTCTCTGTACAAACAAATCGATGGCAAAAGCTGTTCAAACTTAACTCTTTGTTCCAAACCGTGGATTCACTTACGTTGACGACGTATACGTCAGCATTTGCGAATGATGAAAATTTAGGGCCCCCGGTTTACAGTGCGAAAACAATTGTGAAATATTTATTTAGGCTACGCGTTTCTGGTATTTATTTACGTAATATAATTATATTACGCGTACAATTAATAGTAGGAAGCATGTTCTATAGTAATAATAATACCACGCATTTCGGCAACAGCGCCCTATCTCTCAAGATAACTATAAATGGTACTGGGTATGATTTAATAACTCACAATACAAGTTCCGGATGTAAGGGAGCAATAGACGAGGCTTTAGCAACTAACTGGTGGCGGTAAAAACATCACGATTGAAGGCGTAGCTAAATACCACATGCCGATGACGGGCAGCAGCGTCACCGGAGCGAGAAGCTACGCCCTGCGATCGCCAACCTGCCTGCTGCAGTTGTTTATCCAAAGTGGCAAACAACTGGAAAGGCCTATAGCAGTGGACTGCGATAGACAGGGGCAATACTAAAGGCGACCGGAGGCAGATCAGGCCACAACCAACGTCTTAACAGTTTTCCGATGTTAACATTACTTCGATAGTAAATTTTAGAAAGTAAAACTCAGTAACAATATTCGATTTTATAGTAGCCTATTGTAAGTAACCAATGTAAAACTGTAGTCGCCAAATGTTCAAAAATCATGGTAACGTGTCCAGGCCTAACTTGCTATGCGCTCCTCATATTTTTCACTCAATCAGACACTTTTTTTATAGTAGCTCAACATAATGGCTTCACTACGTCTGATGCAAAGCGAAAGAGAAGCCCAAGTCGCTGTGACGGCTCAATACTATATTGGGACTAGATGGCGCCGGGTGGCCTAGCGTGTCTTGGAATTATTAATTTTGACACCAGATTTCAACATCGCTCTTTATTGTAACTAGCACGAATTCAGTAGTAGAATTAAGTTTACTTAGGAAACTTGTTTTACAAGTGCAGTGAACAAATGTATTTGGTCCAAGGTTGGACAAATACCAATAACCCAGATATACAGACTTCTATGGATTTCTTTGGAATTCTGTAAGGCAAGGTCGTGGTGTGTCATTAATACTTACACACAACACACAAACCGCTAAATAGGTACAATCATCGACATAATATCAAGTAACGAGTGTATAATGGCTACGATAAAAAATAAAATGCCTAGGAGAAATCACTCCGAATATATTTTTAGAGTAGGTACTCTAATACCTAGGTAGGTGAGTAGAATATCTAACTAAATAGGTAGGTATGTAACGTTTAAAATTAAAATGTCTTCTACATAAAGGTTGTCTGGAAGAGATCTCTTAATAGACAGCCAATTCAATTCACAATTCTCGTAGCTATGTGGTAACATACTTAGAACAAAGAAACCCAAAAATATCTGTCGTATTGAGAACCTCCTCCTTTAAAGTCGGTTAAAAACTAGAAAATTTTATTAGCAACATCGCCATCTATTTTAATATGATTGAACTTTTTTCCTACATAGAATAAACTTCACAATGCCAATTAGCACGCAAGACAGTGTTCTTACTAGTTCATTAAACTTCCACTAGATGTAGCTAAACATCGAAAATATTAAAACCTCAGTTGTCTTTGAATATTCATCAAAGACAGGCAGCTTGTATTTATTTGTATGAACAGAGGCAAGAGGCTCATTCGGTCACATTTCACATTATGAAACTCATAGCAAAACGCTTCGTGCTATTAGGTCGATTATAGACAAGACAACATACCTACGTGCTACCTACCTACTTAGGGAAACGCCGAACACTCTGAACACAGATTCGATAGCGGTGTTACACCCAGCCGGCTAATAGTTATGTCATTAGTTATGTAAAATTAACGTCTCAACGGAACATTAGACAGAATGAACAGAATATTGCGTACTTACTACAGATTTCTCAATGGTTGGCAACGCACCTGTGACTACCCTGGTGTTGCGGTATCTAGGCTGAAGAGATCACTTACCATGTGACCTCAAGTTTGTCTCCTCTGTCATAAAAAAAACTTAGTTGGTCTACTCTACTTGGAGATAGGCCATATTCTGAAGTTCGATCGCTTCGAATATCGACATCATTCGTGCGTGAACGCCCAAGTAGGTAGCTCCCAGGCTATGGTATGGAATGTGCTTCCCATCGAAGGTCTCCCTCGAGACTACAGCATGGAGTCTTTCAAAAAGGTTGTTAAGAGGTTTTTTAAAGGTCGGCAACGCGCGTGTGATACCCCTGGGGCCCTACTACAAAAACCGAAAATGATCGTTCGTTGAACGGATCGCGTATTTTTGCCCCACTAATCCCTCTCATTTGTCCCTCCTGTGTTCGAATATACGAACTAAAATTCGTCAACGTCGATTTTCAACAATTTAATTGATATATTAGAACACGGGAGGGACAAATGAGAGGGATTTATGGGGCATTAATACGCAATCCGTTCAACGAACGATCGTTTTTGTTTTCTGTAGTAGGGCCCCTGGTGTTGCAGGCGTCCATAGGCTGCGGTAACCGCTTAACATCAGGCGGGCCGTATAGGCTAGTTTGCCACCTTAGAGGTATAAAAAAGGTAGATACCTACCTAGGTACGTAGGTACGCCATATGTACATACCTTTTAATCACTATGTAAACTAACGCATGAACATTTAGTTTCAGTGTTAACGGGTTATTGTACTTATTATTCTCTGTTACCTATAGGTATATAACAAACTTGCACTTGCACTTGCGTCTTGGTATATAGGCACATACAAGGTAGGTACGTATTATATTAAGGTGTATGAGTTACTCATTTAGCATTTGACATCCAACTGCAGTCTCAAAATGACGCAAGTGGTGATAATTTGTGTTTGTGGCCTTCTAATATTGAGCAGTGTTGTTGGTGAGTTAAAATATTTTAGATAATTTCCTAGATCCTACCTAGATTTTATGCAAATGCTTTGTTCAATTGGGACAGTTTTATTGTTATTTTAGACTGTACTTAGAAACCACGACAATTGATTTGTTTACAGATGGATATTGAGGTTACAGTATAACCTAGTAATGTACCTACCTTACCTACCTATTGTTACAGATTTGTTGTTTATTTTTATGTCAGTGCTAGGTTTTCAAAATTCTACTTATACTTATAGATACCTACTTAGGTAGAGACCTATTAAAGGGATTGTTATACTTAACTTTTCTTTTAGTAGAACAAAGGTCCGGTTTCGTAAAATAGACAAAAATATGAGATAAGCAGGTTATCATATTGGAAAATTTCCATGATTTTAGAGTATGAGAAATTTTAGAGAAGCAATGTACTTTAGTTTGCTACTTCTTAATTGCTTTGTTTTAATTGAGCTCGTCAAAATGACTGCATCCTGCCTAAAGTCATTACACATTTCCTGTGTAAGTAGTAAGCTAACCTCCTTGATCAATTAGTTTGGAATTTCCATTCAATTTTCAGTTTTACAAGGTAGGTACAGTCAAAAGTGTATAGGTATGTCATCGAAAATTTGCAAATACCGTTACGTTATAGGTACCTAATCTATCTAGCGAGATTGTAAACTGTCGAAATATATTCAATCGTAACTTAAGTAATATCTACTGCTCACGATGTAACGTAACCAGACGCCAGACGCAACAGACGTTCCCAAACTTTTACCTTTCGTTGCACTTAGGTACCTATACGTTTACATATTTTCCAGCTCTAAAATGCGGTCCGAACGAGATCGAAGTGGACTGCGCATCCGTCTGCGCGTCCGACTACTGCCCCACAAGTGAGGGGCAGAACCTGTCGTGCCCCCAGCCCAAGTGCCCCGCGCCCGTCTGCAAGTGCCAGTTTGACTACCGTCGCGCCGAGAACGGAACTTGCATCCCTACGAAGGAATGCCGTGAGTGTGTTAAGGGCCCTCCATACATTGAACCTAAGAGAACCTGTCATCTTTTCGCTCCAAGCCACCCTCACCTGCCCGTGGATCCTGCTGAATAACAAACGAGGCTCAGGCCGACCGGTGGCGATATAATCATCACGATGGAAGGCGTAGCTAAATACAACAAGCTGATGTCGAGCAGCAACGTCACAGGTGCAAGGATCTACGCCCTGCGATCGCTAACCCGTCTGCCCAGCGTGGCGATTATGGGTAAAGCATAAAGATGTTTGCCGAAAGTGGCGAACAATTGGGGAAGCCTATGTCCAGAAGGACTGCGAATACTGCGATAAACATAGGTGTATCAATTTGGCCCATGGCAGACCGTTAACATTTTAAAAAATCCGCAAAATCGCGCGCTTTGATCGATTTGGTAGTCCTCACCATCTTGCTTATAGCGAATAGAAAACACGTAGGTACATAGTAGTTAATTGGGTTTTGATAATATGCTACTTTTTTTAAAACTCGCTATGTATTATTATCGGCGCAAACCATTAAAAAAACATTAGTGAAAGAATTAGTCCGTTATTGAGAGTGTCCAAAATATCACAATTTTAAAATCACAAACATTGTAGAGTCGAAAAACGATTCATACAAAAGCTGTTGGCAAGTGACGTCACCCTATAACTAGTGACGTATTACTACACACAGCGTAATTTTTTTTAATAAAAAACTAATATTACACATAGCAACAGAGATTAAGGGAGCGACCTATCATCTTTTTGCTCCAAGCCACCCTCACCCGCCCGTGGTGCATCCTGCTGAATAACAATCTAGGATGTTAGATTCTGGTCAGGATCTGGCAACCGACTTTGTGGTAAACCATCACAATTGAAGGCATAGCCAAATACCACAGGCCGATAACGGGTACCGGCGTCAAAGGGGCGAGGATCTACGCCCTGCGATCGCTAACCCGTCTGCCCAGCGTGGTGATTATGGGTACAGCCTCCAGATGTTTTTTGCCTAAAGTGACGAACAACTAGAAGGGCCTGTGTCCACTAGTGGACTGCGATCGACTGAGGATGATCCATGCATTACGTCACACGTAAGTAGGGGGACAGGGGTCCATGATGTAACACACAAGGAAGAAAGGAGTTCCACTAAACTGTGAGAGAAGGCTATGACTTGACTGCATTTTGACATTTTGCATTTTGACCTCGAGATTTTCCTTGTCACAACAAGGAAGGTGAGGAGTCAAAATCTTCATTTCTGTCATCTGATGATTTCTTGTTTCCTTTTGCAGCCCCATTTGAATGCAACCTCCCTCACGAGGTGTACACCGCGTGTCCCCCGGCGTGCTCCGACGGATGCGACCAGCGCACCCTGGATGGGGAATGTCCCCCGACCTTCGGGCTGATCCTGATCGCGCTGCCCTGCTCCCCGGCCTGCCGCTGCAAGCGAGGCTACTGGCGGAACGACGGCAAATGCGTGCCGTATGCGCGATGCCCTCAGAAATAAAGCATTCTTGAAGAGAAGTTTCATTTTTTTTCTAAATGACTACGATGATGGATGGATGAATGGAGGGGTGATGATGACAAGGCAGCTCACCTTGTCATCATTACCCCTAGTTCCCCTAGTTAAGTTAAGCAACATAGCTAAGGGCGCCCCCTAATTGTGCTCGGACCTCGGCTTACGGCGTTGCTGGGAAGGTCTACGGACTATGTTTTAACCGGGAATAATGATGTTATAGCTCCGATGATGATGATGATGAACTAATTAAATAATTTCCAACAAATGTATGCAAACATTATCTAAAACATCCCCTGTTCACATAGCCACTCATGCGTCATACCATAAACACCTGCAAAAATATACAAGACACACCCACAACAGTTTATTTCAAACTCTAAGTCAAAGAGCATAAGGTTTTATGTTGCACTCATTACTTATACCTAGATTTTGTTGGTCTTTGTATTTTACTTTACATAAATTACCTTGTATCTTATTGAGTTGAGGCAAATAAAAAACATTGTATCACTTCGTTACAAGCCACGAAGATAATGACACGCGTGGTTTTAATCGCCTTGTGGGCTCTGCTGATTGGATTCGCAGCTGGTATGTGAATTATATCATTTTTAATTATATTTGTTAACTAATTAGTTGGAGCCTACACTTCGTTCTATTTAGCATTAGAAAAAATAAAGTTCGGATCTTTTATTAGGCACGTAAATCAATCAAAATAAACTAGCCGTTTCTAAATTTTTCACTAAAATGAATTAAAATACGGCACGTAGGTATCTCAGGTGAAAATAGTTTGTCAGAGACAAAAAAAGAAGTGCATGTCAGTAAAACCATACAATTAAATCGATAGTTTTTAACTGACAGTTAAAAACTATCTAATCGTAGACAAAATCCATACTAATATTATAAATGCGAAAGTAACTCTGTCTGTCTGTCTGTCTGTCTGTTACGCTTTCACGCTTAAACCTCTCAACCGATTTTGATGAAATTTGGCACAGACAATCTTTAGACCATGAGGAAGGACATAGGCTACATTTTTTTTGCGAAAAAGGGGATGAAGGGGTGAAAATAGGGGTTAAAAGTTTGTATCGGGTTTTTTAATTGTAAAAGATAAAACCATCTATATTAATAATTTCGATCGAAACCTTATACGAATAACAAAACATAAAAAAATATTGATTTTGAGTCGACAACATATATCCGCAAAATTCGGATTGAAGAGAATTTTGTTAAATTCCGATGACACTGACAAATAACAATCAAACAAAACGCTGTCGCCATCTTTGACGTGAAGCACGTTCCGTTTCATTCAACATATTAATAATTTCGTCAAGGGGTACGGTAGACTCGATCGAAACCTTATATAAATAACAAAACATAAAAAATATTGATTTTGAGTCGACAACATATTATATCCGCAAAATTCGGATTAAAGAGAATTTCGTTAAATTCCGATGGCACTGACAAACAACAATCAAACAAACCGCTGTCGCCATCTTTGACGTGAAGCACATTCCGTTTCATTCAATACATTGCGTGCGTGTCGCGTGAAAAAAGTATTCATCACCAACAACTGTGACTCATGTGACTATGTAAAACGAAACGTTTTGCCGCCAGAAACATGCGTCCACATTCGTCAATCGTTGACGTTTCTTCACGAAATTATTGTTTTTGACAATTTTTGACACGTGAGAGGTTCTCTTTGTTCGAGACTTGATAAACCTGACGATAACCTTTTCACCACAAAGCAAATACAAAGCCTTTCACCGTCGTCAGTGGCAGAAGCACAAACCGTGCATACCCGAAAAACACAAAAAGGATAACCTTATAGAATCCTTACTAATATTATAAATGCGAAAGCCAAATTGATGAAATTTGGCACAGACAATCTTTAGTTCCTGAGGAAGGACTTAAGCTCCCTTTTATTGCGAAAAAAGGGATGAAGGGGTTGTAAGTTTGTATGGGATCTCTTAATTTTAAAAGATAAAACCATAAAGCTTTATATTTAAGCACTTGATAATGTTAAAGGAGAATAATCAACCGTTGCGGCATAGCACTATTCGCTACGCTCAAGAGTCACCGCACTAACGTTGACAGTTGAAGTTTGACGTAACGGTGACACTGACAGCTGTCATCGAGTTCCCGCCGATTATTACTTTTTCTCTCTCTGGTTGAATGAGTGTTTGTAATTGGATTGTGTAAATAAATACTTTCAGATTATCAATTAGTGTGTCATAATAATAATAGAAGTTAGTTACTTTTGAGCGAAGAGATCGAGTCACGGAGCAGGATGGAATAGGAACACGCATAATAAACACTTCTGTGACACACCTACATGAACGCGGGCGAAGCCGCGGGCACAGCTAGTTCTTTATAAGTACCTACCTACTTCCGAGATAGTCCCATTAATAATTGAGGATTAAAAAGTGATCCTGACTGCCTTTGTCATGTCTGTTTTTTTTCTTTAGTCTTTTTTGTGTGATACCTACTTCGGTGCAACAATTCTTTTAGCATAATAGGTACCTACCGTAGTCGTTAGCTTGTTAATTTAATTGTTTACCAACTTATTCAAAACTTACGTTTCTTGTCTGAAAATTATTCGGGGAAAAAGATAGTCATGCAAATATTTATTGATATTTGTACCTACGAGTAGGTAGGTATAGCATAAACGTAAACTGAATTTTAGATGGAATACCTACGTGTTCTATGGCTGTGGTTCCAACCCTAGGTAGGGCTACATCGACGTGTACTACCTATTGATGTATCGGGCCATCATGGGCTAATATCAGATAAATACTAAGAAAGAACGCTCTGGAACGCTCTAGAATTCCAGAAATGAGGCCAGTAGGAGGAGTAAAGGACGCAAAAATGCTGATAGAAGAAAAAGACTAAGAAAGATAACAGCTATGAAGGGTGGTATAGTTATAAAGTGGATAAATTACTCCGAGTAAACTTTAGAGTAGGCTCTTTGGGAACAATCACCTCCCGCGGGGGTAACGTCATAATAATTAAGACATCCTAATATCTGTAAAACTTAGAGATCATCATCATCATCATCAGCCTGCAAAAGTCCACAGCTGGATATAGGCCTAGTCATTTGAGGGGATTGGCCTTGCTTGGCAGGCATTGGTGGGACAAAGTGGAATCATGATTTTAAAATTCGAGCTATGTCGATGACGTCATCATCACACTCGCGTCACACTTACCATTTTTGTTTAATACAGTAGTGATTGAATGATTTTATTGTGACCAAAATTTATCATTTCTTATAGGTAGTCTGCAATAAAAAAAAAATAGAATTATTCCTTTGTTACTGTCGTTCTTTGTTTACATTTTTAATGTGTAGATAGTTTCCAACCTACGTTTCCAACACCTTTCAGCTGTTACTCTGCTATTGTTAAGCATTTCTGTAATAAATTGTACAGTAATGCTTAACTATTGTTAGTGGTATTCCACTAGATGCCTATTATTTAAATTAACGAATCGCATAAACAGACCGCCTAAAAAGTACCAATTTAACAAACTTATTATGAACCTACTCCTGTGGTTGTTATGTGTAATAAAATGTATTTTTTTATGAACACATAAGAAACACACAATAATATTTTTTAAAATAAAATTTATAAAAAGAAATGCAAGCAAACAAAAATGGTACCTATAAAGTAGATACCTACCTACCTACATAAAACAATCGGGATCTTTGTCCGCCGTTTGCGTTCAGTAGGGTACTGCCCAAAACATATTAAAAAAATATTCGCGATCATTGTCCGTTTGCTTTTAATAGACAAGCACTCCCTAAAATCTGTTTTAGTTTTGTACTCATTATTTAATATCCTATTATTACGAGTATATTACTTACTACACACACATACCTTATGATTGTAGTAAATGCAGACAGTCCTGAAGCAAATGCGGGAACTGTAGAGGAAATCCCTGATGACACTGAATATTGCGATGGACCAGACACCTCTACCGACGCTCCCGTCACTCCTACAGGACGTAAGGATACTAATACAATTACTAAATGTATGCACTGAGATAATGAGGGTTTTCTGGAGGAAACTTTTTTTAGAGTAGCATAGCACCTCCCATCGCGGGATGTAAGGGAGGGCCTGTCATCATTTCGCTCCAAGCCAACCTCACCTGTGTCACCTCCAGATGTTTATGGAGAGGCCTATGTCCAGCAGTGGACTGCAATAGGCTGACGACAATAGTGATAACACCCACGGGATGAGGTGGCTTATTCTAAATTGGGAAGCCAGACACTTCAGATATTCTTCAGCGATAATTTCCTATTTCCAGCCACACTAACATGCGGCGACAACGAGGTCTACGACGACTGTCCCGTGGACTGTCCCACTGACCGCTGCCCGAGGAGCGAGGCGGAGTCCCAGGCCTCCAAGTACTGCCCACAACCAGCCAACTACACGTGCCCCCCGCCCCAGTGCAAGTGCCAATTCAATTACCGCCGAGCTGAGAACGGGACTTGCATACCAACACGGGATTGTCGTAAGTTTCTTCTTATACTCGTACCTATACTATTACATATAGTGTTTGTTGCATGGTGTGCGAAATCAAATGAGATAAAATGTAATTCCTACCTATATTAAGTTGAGACCAAAATATCACTTAATATGTAATAGAATAATTTGAATTTGATATCCCCCAAATCTTTAAAAAAAGAGCACACCACATTCTTAAAGGCCGGCAGCGCAGCTGTAACTCCTGATGTTGCAGATGTACATGGGCAGCGGTTATCACTTACCATCAGGTGAACCGCTTGCTCGTCTGCCCCTAAAACTTCGGTTTGCACTCACTTGATTGTCGTTGTGACAACCTACATTTAATCTCCCGAACCAGTATGTGATCATTCCATGCGGAAGCTGTTTCTTCACACCTCATACAGACATAGCGTCCCGCTTATCCCAGACGGGTAGGCAGAGGCCACGTCTTTCCATTTGCTACTATCCTGGCACACAACTTTTGCTTCGTCCACATTCATCAATCTCTTCATACATGCTCGTCGGTTTCGGGTACTAAGTATTTTACCTTTTTTTAGGACACTTTCAATTTGGTCATGAATGTCCTTCTAGGTCTTCCCATTCCAACAGATCCATTCACGCTCTCGCTATATCTTAATCTTAACTAATATTATAAAGCTGAAGAGTTTGTTTGTTTGTTTGTTTGAACGCGCTAATCTCAGGAACTACTGGTCCGAATTGAAAAATTATTTTTGTGTTGAATAGACCATTTATCGAGGAAGGCTTTAGGCTATATAACATCACGTTGCAACTATTATGAGCGAAGAAATAATGGAAAATGTAAAAAAAACGGGGAATATAACTATTCCACGCGGACGAAGTCGCGAGCACAGCTAGTAACAGATAAAAACATTAGGTATAAGGGATTTTCGGCCTGTCGGTAAAACACGAAATGTTTTTCTATTTCAGCTCCCTTCGAATGCAGCGGGAAAGACGAGGAATTCAATTCCTGCCCGCCTCTTTGCCCTAGTGACGACTGTAGCCAGGCCTCCCCTAGTGGGGAATGCCCTCCACAGTTGGGCCACATCTTGATAGTCCTGGAGTGCGCGCCAAAGTGCCGCTGCCGCAAAGGATACTGGAGGAAGAATGGCGTCTGTGTGCCTTATGATCAGTGCAGTAAGTGTTAAATTAACATGCTTTATAATATAGGAGAGCGCATTTTAGAGGTATTAAGCTAGGCGAGCGTACAAGACCTAAAAAAGAACCGAATTATCATCGAAACAGTACATAACGTTCACTCTTAGATGGTGGCTTGCCTCAGACAAAAAATACTAATTTGAGAAATAAGAAAATAATATGCTTCAATATGATTGAAGAATTGAATACATGTCATACCTATAAATAAGTGTTCCCAAAAGTAATTAACTAATCTCGAAAGACATTTACACAAAAAAATGTGTTAAGTAAGTAGGTAATGTACCTACTTTTAACCTCATTTTCTATCTTACAATTTGCAGACACTCCAACATGCGGTGCCAACGAGATTCTCGACAATTGCCCTAGTAACTGTTCGTCGGAATACTGCCCGAAGAGTGAGAAGGAAGCGACTGAATCAAAGCCATGTACCAGACCAGATCCCTGCCCTCCCCCTGCCTGCAAATGCCGCATCAATTACAGACGAGCTGACAACGGGACTTGTATACCAACCAGAGATTGTCGTAAGTATTACAGAAATGAATATAGGTACCTGCTGTACAGCAAATGACAATGCCCTGCTACCCATTGACAGGAATCGAAGTTAGCTGACTAGCGAGTTTTATTCGCCTCAAATGATCTCCTCCTCCTCCTCGCGTAGTATTCCTCGTTACTGAGGGTCGTGAATCCCCCGATAAGCCGACAGTTTGTGCTTAATGATGTCCTTCCATCGGCACCTATCCTTGACCTCAAATGATGGTCGTCGTACGTAAAACTCGGGTAGATCTTAAAAACTAGAACATCAACAGGAGCAAAAGCTTGCATTTGATATAGGTAGCTAGCTGTTAATTCTAAATACCTACATTAATATAGCAAGCCAAAGAACTTTTATTTGAAAGATGGTCAAGGATACTCCAAATAACACAGTGCTCTATACTCAAAATGGCAATGGCTGATGAGTGCAGAAGCCGATGATCAGAGACGAAGGACTATTCAAATTTACTTCTGTGTATAGTTTTGTTTCATGAGTGGCAAAAATAGATAACAGCAAGGCTACGGTCAGAACCATGTCTCTTGTTGCCCCGTAATTAGGGCGGTGCCAGCAGTGCCCAGGCACAGAGCGCAGACCCCGGAGGGGCGCAGAAATGACCAGACCATATTTTTCAGTTTTGAAAGGTCGCACCGGGCGCATAAAAGGCTAGTTACGGCACTGGTTGCTCCTAGCAATGATGAATCTCTTCCTTGCCAGCCGATTACGGCCACCAGCCACTTATATATCTGATTTCTTACTTCACAGCACCGTTTGAATGCAGCCGCCCAAATGAGGCATTCAACGCTTGCCCGCCTCTCTGCCCTAGCGACGACTGCAGCCAATCTTCTCTTGATGGGACGTGCCCCAAGAGATTCGGCCGAATCGGAATACTGCTGATATGTTCACCTAAGTGCAGGTGCGCGAAAGGATACTGGCGAAGGGACGGCGTCTGCGTCCCATATGCCGACTGTAGCGGTAAGTTGTTTCAGATTTTTCTATTTAATGTCAACGGACGAGCTTTTTGAGCCTGATGAAAATTGTCCAGGGCAGTGGCTTCCATCACTTGATCGGCCATGTGGATGATGAGCGGCCGTTGGCTCTCGTTCCCTCTACGACATCAATTCAACCAGCTTTTCAAGACTCCCGTTACCACTTCTCATTACATTACCCCAAAATAAGACATGAGCCGTTGTTGAGACACAACATGACAGAGGAGGCTATAAAGTAGTATCATCATAAAAGAACCATTTAGAACTAATGATCAGGATCCCATTAAGAAACATTAAATCACAATTTAAATCCAATTTCAGAACAGCATTGCACGCGACCCAATGAAGAATGGAGCCTGGAAAAGCCAAATTGCCCACCCCAAGAATGCTTTGCCCTGACCGCAAGGATTGACTGCAGAAACAGAACGTCCACAGTTGTCGGCTGCGCTTGCAAGTCAGGATACATGAGGCTGGACCCAACATCGCCATGCGTCCGTACCTGTGACTGTCCACAGATGAAGTATTCTCCAGAATGTCAGGGGAAACCTTTAGATGAAGTTGAAAATAATGACGAGTGAATAAATGATCTTGAAGATTTTTTCTGGTTTTATTACTGCTTTATGACCTTGTAAAGTTTGACTACTCACTCATATCATTGTCTCACTACTAAAAGTGGAATTCGTTGCCGGGACATGTGTAGAAAACTCTTTCCTATCATATTGGACCCTTTAAACGAAGCGTGAAAAAGCATCTCGACGGCCAGCATGGCAGTGGAGATACGAGGAGATACGAGTATAGCTAATGCATAAGTTAACGTTACTGTGATTGGGGGGGACCTACGTCCAGCATTCGAGCGTTTGCAGGCTGATGATAATGATGATGATGATAGCTAGCGTAGAAAGGTGTGCAGAAACACAAGTGGACTACTTCTAATACAGTAGTTACCTATGTTACACATAAAAGGCCTTCTGCACGGTCGGATTGGACCGCCGACCAAGGACGCGTTGGTCGGATCAACCAATTTTTGTATTCAGTCTACACGGTCGGTGGATGGCCAACCACGAACGCAGCCGGTCGGAAGAGATGCGCTCCCGACCAAGGCCGTCGGCATCGACCAAATATTGGTCGGACAACCGTTTTCTACACTGTCCATTTTTAGGGTTCCGTAGCCAAAATGGCAAAAACGGGACCCTTATAGATTCGTCATGACTGTCTGTCTGTCTGTCTGTCCGTCCGTATGTCACAGCCAATTTATTCCGAAACTATAAGAGCTACATTATTGAAATTTGGTACGTAGATGTATTCTGTAAACCGCATTAAGATTTTAAAGTAAAATCAGAAAAAAATCCAAAATTTTTGGGGTTCCCCATACATAGAACTGAACTGAAACTGATTTTTTTTTTTCATCGAACCTATACGTGTGGGGTATCTATGGATAGGTATTTGAAAATGATGTTGAGGTTACTAACATCATTTCTTTCTAAACTGAATAGTTTGCGCGAGAGACTCTTCCAAAGTGGTAAAATGAGTGTCCCCCCCCCCCCCGTAACTTCTAAAATATGGGCATGATAAACCTGAAAAAAATATATCATGTGTATCACTATGAAAACTACTAACGAAATTTGGTTTGAATGAAATCTAGCCAGTAGTTTTTTTTAAACGTCATAAATCAAATTACCTAATTTTTTCATTTAATTAACTCCAATATAATATAACGTAAAGAAAAACATTTATTTAGCTGTATAGTGGTACGGAACCCTACGTGCGAGATTCCGACTCGCACTTGGCCGGTTTTTTTATATCAACCCGACCGACGCGTCCTTGGTCGGCGGTCCAATCCGACCGTGCAGAAGGCCTATAAGTAGTATAACGAAGGGGTGATAGGCATAACTGAAAAGAAAAATAGACGTAGGACCTGACGACGCATAACAGTGTAGTAGTGTAGGCAACACCCACGAAAAATGAACGTTGTAAAAAATATATGATGAAGAAAGGAAATTAAATCAATTGGGACACGTCATTCACATACGTAACACATTTGGTTCTAACATACCTACATGTCATACCTATGATTAAAGTAGCTTTTCTTTAGAAATTCGAGTTTCAATAAGATGTTCACTATTGTTACATTTCCTATTATAACAAGCTCGCAAACTTCAGTATCGCATTTATAATTAAACATAATTGTTTTAAAAACAAATGTTAAAACAATATGGCCGAATACAATCGTTTTTGTTTAAATATCCGTGTATTTATTTTTCACCACCTGTACATAAATTAACTAATTAGAAAAACAAAACGACTAGGTACCTACGTATGAGTTAAATTATTCCTTTTATTGGCGAAAACACGCCTAACACCAATATGTGCAAACAGAATTTTGTCAATAATGTTTTGACTTTCACAAAGACTAAATAAATTCACAAAGGCTAAATCATGGAGGAAATAGGTATAACAAACGAGGCTCTAGTAACTATTTATTAATCTGTGGCTCTGGCAACCGACTGGTGGCGGTATAACCATCGTGATTGAAGGCGAAGCTAAATCATGCAGGCCGATGACGGGCAGCAAAACGCGGTGACGACTGGAGCGATAAGATACCTACGCCCTGCATTAGCCAATCAGTCCACTGCTGGACTACGCCTCTCCTGATGATCGATCCTGGGCTTCTCGCATCCAGCACTTGCCAGTCACCCTGCGCAAATCATCACTCCACCTGGCATGAGGGCATCCTACACTACGCTCGCCGAGAATGCTTTTTTTATTTCCGAGAAAAAATCTATGCGTAAAAGCATGTACACAGGGTCTTAGCATTTGGCTAAGGATCCCCATACGGTAAGTACCTACGCGAATGTGTTCGTAAGGAATAATGACAACGATTAACCTTCTCGGATTATCTTCACGACTCACAATTTTGTATTGCATTACTTAAATTAAGATACACAGGGACACCAACCTTTACAGGTTTCCCTAAAAGTTGCAACAGTTCTCAAAATCATCCCATAGGACAGCCCCATAGAGATAAGCCACCCAAGGTAAGGCTAACTGTAGGATGAGACGCAGGCAGCGCAGCTCAGGGCAGAGTAGCACGGGGCAGAGCAGGGCAGAGCAGAGCAGGACAGGGTTTTGACTGGCTCGGTGGCTCAATTGGTAGTGACCCCTGCCTTCTGAGCCAAGGGTCGTGGGTTCGATTCCCACCCGGGGGACAAACATTCGTGTGATGAACACTTGTGTTTGTTCCGTGTCTGGGTGTTTATATTTGTATTTAAGTATTTATTTGTGGTACCTTCGTTGTTCTGATACCCATAACACAAGTGCTTAAGCTACTTACTTTGGGATCGGAGCAAGGTATGTGATGTTGCCTGATATTAATTATTTATTTATTATTTTGTCCAGTACAATTTTTCATTAAAGGCCTAGAATTAATTAAGTACTTACCTACTCTAATTAATTAAGTACAATACAAGTTCGCCGTTACGGCCGTACTCACAAACATTACTATGCGACGCGCGGAAGCACAGTACCCAAAAACCTATTCATAGACAGCACTTGACTAAATGCCTTACTTGGCATAGTGTTGTTAGTTTTCATAGATAAGTATTGTTTGTGAATACGGGTGTAAGAGTAAGACACTGCCCTACGAGGACTTATCACCAAGTGCGCGAAGTTAACACGAAAAAACCCACAACCGTTAGCATATCGCTCGCACAAAACGCTCCAACAAAGTATTTACTATTTAAACTTTAAACCAACAATGTTATTCGCATAACCGGTCCGGTTGTGGAGCAGGCAACATGCAGCGGGTGTTATTTGTGTTCTGTTGTTTCGTCGGTCTGAGCTCGGCGTTTAGAAATGGTAAGTTAATGACTTTTTTATTAGAAAAGAAAAGTAACCTTCCAGCATCGCATGAATACGTGAGAAGTCGGAGACCCAATTTTTGTTTTTAAGATTAAATATAAATAAACGCGAGGCCACACATTGCCATCTTACCCTAAACCGAAGCTTGTACTATAGGTGCTAAACAACTGATACTTTTAGTTAGATACTTTTTTTTGTAAATAAATGCATATTATACATAGGAAACACCCAGACCAATACAAACAGACATGTTAATGAACACAAATGTTTGTACTGTGCGGGAATCGAACCCACGACCCTTGGCTCAGAAGGCAGAGGTCACTACCAAATGAGCCATCGAGCCAGTCATCATTATCTTCTTATCCAAATTAACGCAACCTTTCCTACGTGGTTGTGCGCTCCTGGTACTTTTCATTCAATTTGTCACTAACCATCGTCAGAAATTGGACATTTTGCAACTTGGACATAACACTTACAAGGTGCTATATCTTGTATATCGCGATGATCATTCTTTATGTAACATACATGTAAACCATGTTACAAACAATAAAATATTAATTTTAATACGCCGTATCAACCATCTTGCGAATCGCCTGATCTTCATACTGATTATAAGGCCGACCAAACTATCGGCCGATAGAAAGTCTGTGGTTTGCGGGGTCTCTAAATCTACGACCTGTGTGGTCACACCACCACCAAGAAACTAAACTACACAACAATAAATGACAACAATCCCTATGCCATCCGATTTAAGAGCGATAAACATCCAAAATGTATCTTGATTTGGCGCTCACTGTACGTGAGGATAAAAAACAAGGAAAAGATTACATAAACTCGTCAGACGCACGTATACGTCCGGTCATTCACGATAACTGGTCACGAGGGTATGAACCGTGCCCCAGTACGTATGAAGTCATTCAGTTTGTTTATCATTGAATAGACATATTAATACTACTATTTTTTTATTAGTAGGTACATAAATGGGAGCGCTTGTGGCTGCAACTCGCCTGATATTATCGCACGTATTCACAAACGTTACTATGCGTCGCGGTAACGCACAGTCACCCAAAAACATAGTAAAGTTTGTGAATGCGGCCGTAAGTGACGTGAGGGAATATCAGGAAACAGGCAGCAGCGGCAGCGTTGACTTAGTATTACCACAGATTATAAATAAATAACTCAAGACATGCCACGCTGGGCCACATATCGCCATCTAGCCCCAAACTAAGCCGAAGCTTGTACTATGGCATGGCTGTCTAGTACTTAAGACAACTAGTAAACTTACTTAGATTTTTTTTTTGTAAATAAATACATATTATACATAGAAAACACCCAGACCAATACAAACAGACATGTTCATGAACACAAATGTTTGCAATGTGTGGGAATCGAACCCACGACCCTTGGCTCAGAAGGCAGAGGTCACTACCAATTGAGCCACCGAGCCAGTCGATTAATAAATAGGTATTACCCAAGCTTCTTGGGTATGTCCAAATAATGAGTAAAATTAATTCTCTAATCTTATTCTAAAAACTCTGGCAGGGTAATGGTAAACATTTGCAATCCGGGTAAACCTAGGTTTACTCCACCTTCTAGCATTACCCGGAACATATACATGTAAAAGATATTGGTTTCCAATCTACACTTATTTGAGAAGTTTCTCCTAATGTCATAATTCCAGTGTTCATTGGATGGGTGGATGATGTTACCCTTCATTGGAAAAGTTCTAAATTTGAGTAAACAGTAATATTGCTTTACCCATCAGATTAACACATAGGTCATAATTATTGTAAGGCTATTATTAGGTTAAAGTTTAACTTAAATCACAGACATTCATTTGAGCCAATCTGCAGGCTTCAGCTAGTAAAAGATAATAAAAATTTAGGTACACAAGTGTTCCTTTGTCATAGTTTAAATACAAATTAATTTAATCTGGTACTTGTGTTTCTTATATGTAATATCTTCATTGATTCTGAAACTTATTTTTGAGTATATGACACTGATATTTAAATACTATAGACTATAGTTATGCCAGGGAAACGAAGTAATAGGATTACTCAATGTAGACTATCCAAAAATAATTTATTAAATAACTCTTACATTAGTTAACAGATGTTATATGATAATACTTTTTATCTTCTTCAGATATCACATTTGGTGCGCCAGACAAAGGGTCCTTCCCCTCATGAGTCTTAGGGAACGCTATGACTTCTCTTATTGATTCCGCATTACACACCAGAGATACCAAACGGTCAATTCCTATGGCCAATCCTGCATGAGGTGGACAACCACTCTTGAGAGCATTTAGAAAATGGGATAAGCTATCCGGATTTATGTCAAGCATTTTCAGTATCTTCTTTTGCAGTTCAACATTGTGTATTCGAACTGATCCTCCTCCAATTTCGTTACCGTTCATTACAATATCGTAAGCCAGAGACCTCACTTTTAAAGGATCACTGTCTAACAAATGTACGTCATTTGGATGAGGAGCTGTGAACGGGTGGTGACATGTTTCAATGCCATTTTCACCTTTTACAAACAAAGGGAAGTCTACCACCCATAAAGGCATTATGCTGTCATCTGTTTGCAAAAGACTTTTGGCTTTCAATAGCGAAGCAAGCAATTCTCTGATCTCACCCAGGCATAAACAAGCATTCTCATTATCTCCCACAGAAATAATAACAGAGTCCATTTTGTTCAGTTCTAATTTGTCAGAGAAATCCAATCCAAACTCTTTGCTCACATTCTCATTGAAAACAACTTTCACTTGGTATTTCTTGACCAATCCCCTTATTTTCTCTTTTGTACTTGCTGTCAGTTTTCCTAATTCACTAGAGTATGGTAACGCGTAAGCTCCAAAATCAGGCTTTGACAACTGATCTTCTTCAAACAAGTGCTTTATATTTTTAAACTCAAGTCCATAAGTTAAATTTGGTTTATCAGTCCCATACGTTTCAAGTGCATCTTTGTAGGTCATCCTTTTAAAAGGTGGCTTCGGAAGGTCCTTTGAAAAGCTATGATAAAGTAGCTGCTCAATCAACGATAATACTCCGTCTAAGTTTGTAAATGAGAGTTCGATATCTAACTGCGTAAACTCCGGTTGTCGGTCCGGTCTGGTCGTTTCGTCTCTATAACATCTGGCTATTTGGAAATATCGGTCTACGCCACCGGCCATCAACATCTGCTTGAACTGTTGCGGGCTCTGAACAAGAGAGTAAAACAATCCCGTGTGGTGTGTCGGAACAATGAACTCTCGAGCACCACCAGGTGTCCGACAGAATAAAGTAGGTGTCTCCACTTCAACAAAACCATGGTTTTCAATGAGGAATTTCCTCATATTATGCAACATAAGAGATCTTTGCCTTAAATTATTCTGCATCTCAGGAAACCGTAGATCGACATAACGATTCTGCAACCGTAACTGCTCCTTGGGTTTTTGGTAGTCTCTCAAATTAAAGGGAAGGTTTTCCACTGTATTCAATACTTCTAAATTATCAATAAGGACTTCAACTTCACCCGTCGGCATTTTAGAGTTAATAGTGTTTTTTGGCCGCAATTGTAATGTTCCCTCAACCTTTATCACTGTCTCCAGTGGTATATCAGGTAAATTGCTGTTTTCGTTCATAATGCACTGAGTTAAGCCGTAAGCATCGCGTAGTAAAAGGAACTTGGATAGCCTGTGGTACTGTACCCAACCGCAAACAACAACTTTTTGACCAACATTTGAAGCTCGTAATTCGCCACACGTATGAGACCTGAACGTGAAAGTATTACACTGTTGCTCTAATTTGTCCCTCAACTGGTCAGATAAAGCATTTCTCCGTTTATTATCATGAATATTCCTACCTGATAATGTATGCTCCGATATTGAGGTTATTTTTCTTAACTTGCTGTAACTTGCACATGAAAACTTTCTAAAACCATGTGAAGGTCCCGCAGGCCTTATTGAAGTTGACGAGTAATTATTCCAGTGGTTGTTCAGCAAATTTAAAATACTTCTTCTCCACATTTTTCAACACTATCTAGTGAACTTATTTGGACATACAACACTTTAACACTACACAGTTTATAATACAAGAGATAAAAGGGGATTCACGTCAAAATCATTTAAAATTTAATGTTATGTAATTACAGAGAGCTTGTAGTTCAAAATACTAAAATTCCTACTCAAAAACTTTTGTTTACATTTTTCATGAAACCGGCCATTGACATTGGTTTTTTTTTTCGAGTTAATTATGTTGTAGCCTTGGCTTTACCACGCGGCGAAATACACAGAGTGCTGAGAGCATGGAACTCATGGAATGGAAGTAATAAGTACTTACGCTGAGAGTGCTTCAAAAACCAATTAATTTATCTCTCGGATGGTTTTCAATGTTATGCTTATACAAATCGTTTATTTCTTTCTTTTTTAGAATCGGCATCATTAAGGTGCGGCCAAAATCAAGTGCCCGATTGCGTACCAAAATGTCCTCCTGAGAGGACCTGCCGAAATCGAAAAATAGCGTTCCGTTGCGCTGAAGATCCCGATCCATGCACGAATAAATGTGTATGCGCGGATGGATATTACAAGAACGCTATTGGAGAATGCATAACTTTAGCTCAATGTGGTAAGTCCTATGCCCAGCAGTGGAAAACCTATGCCCAGCAGTGGAAAAATTATGTCCAGCTGTGGACTTTTGCAGGCTGATGTCGATTTATTTACAACCCTTCCTTCTAAAATTTCAGAACAATGTGACGCCCCGCACACTTTCTACTCTTGTAACAGCGCCTGCGATAACGAATGCGATATGATAGAGACACAGAATAGAACCAATTGCCCTATTCAGAACATAATGTGCAACAAATGGTGCTACTGTGACGACGGGTACGCTAGAGATGCGAAAGGAAACTGCGTGCCTGTAGAAGAATGTCGTGAGTATTAACCGTGATTAACCATAGAACTTAGCGTATGGCGGCTAGTGTTGCTGAAGTTATCGATAGTTTTTTTTTTGTAGTAGCTCGACATAATGGCTTCCCTAAGCCTGATGGAAAGCGAAAGAGAAGCCCAAGTCGCTGTGACAACGGGCAAGTAACTGGTCAGTTACCTGTCAGTTGCCATCGCTAACCGGCCCAACCCTAACCCCCACGAGCTCCGAAAACCGTACCTACTCACCGGCAGAAACACGACCCAGAGGTCATTTGGCTGCGGTATTCTATAGGGTGGAGGTCGTTCCCCGGACGAGCGGGGCGGCTCAATTCGAGCGAAGATTCGCTATGCCCTACCTCTCATAAACAACCGATAGTTTTTGTCTGAATAAGACGACCCAATAAGACAATTTATCGACAGGGTAGTTCAGAAACAAACAATACTGCATGAAACCATCAAAGTCAAAGTCAAAGTCAAAATAATCTTTATTTGTATAGGTTTTTATGAAAAACACTTACAAATCGTCGAAGCTACCACCGGTTCGGAAAGCAGCATTCTACCGAGATAAGGATCGATAACAATTACATATCGATTATTATTTTAGACTATCAATAATTTTTTATTAATTTTCTATCGATAGGTACTATCGAAAGTTTTTTACACAAACTTTAATAACAATAGTATTGCTTGGTTTTGAGTTATCGATATTACTGATATGGAGTCAACTATCGATCAGCAAACTAAGGGCGGCGATATTTGTGCCAAAACATAAGGATGTCGACATGTTTGGCCCTTGCCAAACTTACCTCTACGATAACTCCTATGACGTAATGATGGAACTTGCATCTTTTTTATGATTTGTTAATTTTTTCAGCAAAAACGTCTTCAGAATCGAGTAGAAAACGGAGATCAGCGGGTGAGTAGACCATTTTGGAACATAAAAATGGGCGTTACAATGTCGAAAATATCCAAAATAGGTAACCAAACAAACTTCACAAAAATTGTCAAATGAAACAAAAATAATAGTTACTATTTTAGATTTTTTAAACAATCTAAATAAATATGTATAAAAATAAAAAAAATATTATGTACCTGTAACAAAAATAAAAAGGAATAAATTGCTCAACAGCTGCTTAAAAGACTTCCTCTAATTTAAGGATACCTACCTATGTAAGTAGGTACCTCCAAAATCCATATTAAGAGTACCGGTATTTCTTACCAAAAGTTACACGACGCCAAACCGGGTAATTCTAAAACTGCCTCCATGTCTTACAGTGCCTGGTTGTAAAGGTCCTAATGAAATCAGAGCTTGCGCCAAGACATGTCCACCAGAAACCTGCTTCTCCACAATAGCATACTTCAACTGTGACCAGAAGGAGGTTTGCCAATCGCGTTGCATTTGCAAGCCAGGATACCTGAGACGAAAGCCTGGAACACCTTGTATACCTCAGTGCGAATGTTCTGAAATTGCAAATACTGATTTGTGTCGAAAGCCTTAGTTAGAGTCAGTCAATATTATACTAGCACAAAGTCGAAAAGCATCGACGAAGCGTTTATCCGAGTCGTATAAGGCCTATTACACCACACGTTATTCAGGGAACCTGACCCTGAATAAGTGTGGTGTAATAGGATGCAGGGAGTAAGGGTCCCGTTTCGTACGATTTGGCTAAACGCGTCGTCGATGCTTTTCTATCACATCAAATTCAATCTTATCTCCACAACATAACGCACACATTACTTCTAGATTTTTAATCGACGCGCGCATTCTTCATACACACGGATCTTTTTTTGGTGTGCGTTACTCTCTGCAGTTATGGTTGATTTTAGTCATGATGATTTTTGTATCATACAAACCTAGTTAGTTTATCGATTTGTGCTTAAATTTGCCTACAATTTATATGTTAGTTACCTGAAATAGGTATTAATATACTTTCTTAGCATTATGCCTACATACCTACCTACTTGAATAAAATGTATTTGCAAAAATGTTCTTATTCATTTTCCCTTACCATAATTTTGACGGTGCTATCAACAACGCTTTGATCTTTATCAAGATTTTTAATGTGATTCTTGATATTTATTAAATAGGTACCTACCTACATTTCAAATGGTAATTTAGGGAGATCTTTTATTACCAGTAACGCCGACTACCTATAATATAAACAAAACAAGTAAGTTTTTCAATATGGATTGGTTTTGAAAACAACTGCTTTACTTTTAGCTGGCTAATCTGACATTATTGGAATAAATCTGTTTTTAAATTATCATTTGCTACATCTAAGTTATGTATACGTACCTATTCGCAAGTTCACTTGTTAAATAAATCCTTAACATTTTAGATTCAGAGGTACTAAATTCAGACAACGGTGGATTGGAATGCGGTGAAAATGAAGTTTCTGGGCGTATATGCAATTGTCCACCTGAAAAGTCTTGCAAGAACCGAGGAAGAAGGTATAGGTGCAATATGGACAATAATCACTGCACTGACAAATGTGTCTGTGCAAAGGGTTACTATAGAAATTCTATAGGAGAGTGCATTACAGAAAAACAGTGCGGTAAGTTGTCTTGCCATATTCCTAATAAACAAGCCAAGATATAACATCCTGGGCTACACAGCGCCATCTAGTCTCAAGCTAAGCCTAAGCTTGTATCTATGGGTGCTAGACAACTGATGACTTAGGTTAGGTACTTAAGTAAGATATTATTTTTTGTAAATAAATATGTACCTAGGTACATATTATTTTACATAGCAAACATCCATTAGCCCATTATTTATTCCAATTACAGTTTTGACAATTTATAATGATTCAAACGTAGTCGTACTATAATATATGGTACCTATTAAAATGTGGTGTATTACTAATTAAGTCTACGACATGTCGTGTTTTAGTTGAGTTAACTGAGCTGTGGTCCCGCCATTTTTACCTCAAAGTGGCGGCGCCACTTACTACCTACAAAATTTTGATAATTTTTGAGGGTAGAATTTTTCTGTGAAAGTATGAATTAGTAGAAATTCTGTATTAAATCTTTTTAATATTATATTCGAAAAACCTGGCGTGGTCCCGCCATCTTGATATTCACGACCCTTGCCTTCTGATCCAAGAGTCGTGGGTTCGATTCCCACTCGGGCCAAGCATTTATGTGAACATTTGTGTTTGTTCCGTGTCTGGGTGTTTAAATATTTGTATTTAAGTATATATTTGTGGTTCCTACCTTCGTTGTTCTGATACCCATAACACAAGTGCTTAGTCCAAATCCAAGTTTCGTCCAAAAATCAAGTTTCGGCCAATTTGGACGAAACTTGGCCGAAACCGAACCTTCGGTCGGACTCTACCCAAGACATGCCACGGTGGGCCACACATCGCCATCTAGCCTAAAACTAAGCCGAAGCTTGTACCTAAGACTTGAAGCAGACACTCCTTGCGTGCCTGAATGCCAATGCCCTGAATTGGTCAACTCTCCGGACTAGGACTGTTAGAAGAAATATTAATTGAAAAGAAAAAGAAACTGCGTTATGTCGGACTTATTAAAATAGTATAGAACTTGAACTTTGAAATAAAATGTTTGGTACAAAAATATTCCGTCGTTTATTTTAATTGTAAAGTACATACTGTACTGTTGCCGATCGATAGCTCAGAACGAAGCAATATTATCAATAGTGTTGTTCGTCATGATAGATAAACAAACTATCGATAGATCATAAATAAAAACCCATCGATTCTAAAACAATCGATATTATCGGTACCTAATTTATTATTCTCCGTGGCCAACAATACCTACTACTATCTATTGTATTGTTTTTTTTTTATATAAAAGGACCGTTCAGTCGGGATGACCTCACTCTACCTGATGGTAAGCGGTCGTGAGGTACAAATGTTAGGTCGACAGGCTTAATACCCACCACGCCTGTCGCAGTCATCCTGAAGACCCGCCGAGATGCCGCTTCACGCCCCGCTAAAGAACCCAGGATTGTAAGAAGGAAACATGAACAGTGATTTGTTTGGTTTTGAAATGTTAAGCTATTGACGATGATCGTTAAGACTTGATAGTTCACCGCTTACTTATGATTTAGTAGTACCTATGTAAAGATTTTCATTAAAATTTGCAGAATCTTGCGGCCAAAACGAAGTCTACAAGTGTGCGAAATCCTGCCCGCCCGAACTGTGCCGTACCGCCGATGCTTTATTCAAATGTGACTCAACAGAGCAGTGCAAATACCGCTGTGCGTGTAAACCTGGCTTCTACAGGCCCGAAGCTGGCAAGCCATGCGTGCCAAAGTGTGAATGCCCGCAGAAAGCAAACTTTGAAGAGTGCCAGAAGAAATAGAAAAACACTTTACTTTTTTGGATGTTCCAAATACTTAACAAACCATTAAAAAATCGAACTGAAATTTGACCCAAGGACGACTGGTAGATTAAGCTTAATTCGGTCGTTTGTAGGTCATAATGTGCAATAAAGTTTTAAGTAAATAAATACATTGCCTTTTATTTACTGGTCTATAGGTAGGTACCTAATAATTAAGATGTTAGTGTACCTAGCACCTATGCAATTAACCCTTTCATTGGTATAGGCAAAATAGTTGCCAGTCCATATTTTTAAGTGTTAGCATTTATTTAATTTTCATAGTGACTTTAAACTCATCGATAACTTTTACCGAGATATTAATTCGATTAATTTAGTTCAAGAGCCTCAATATTATTATTTATTTCTAATTTAACGAAATGATTTTATAATCATTTAATTATATTTATTTAATTAAATTATTACAATTATTATTAAATTAATATTTCATAATTCATTATTAGTATGGCAATACCCGCGGAGAAAAAACGAACGATACGGGTGGCGGCCATTAGAACACTGACGGTAGACGCGGACGGACTTGTAGAAAATAAAAGTACTAACTTTCTCAAATAGTTTCAGTATTTTAATACCCCATTTACACTCTCGCCTCGCGATTCGCCTCGTACCTCGCCTCGTGACTCGCGCCACGCCCCCCGAAACGAGCTTGGTGTTTACACTCTCGTCACGAGTTCAGTTGTCTTTGAGCTCGCGACAATGGAGGACGTCGAAATGTTAGCGGCAACAAGTCATGGTTTATTGAACTACACACATTAAATACAAATAAAAAAGTAAAATGTCTTATGTTTTAAATCAATTAAAGGTCTATTCATTTCATTTGTAATGACAACCTCTTCCACGCATCGTTTACTTTTTGGTTCATTTTATGGTATTTATTTTTGGGTTCCACAGAATAGGCTATTATGGCTAAAAATTGTAATTAGTCCGTCTTTTAGCTTATTCAAAAATAAAAGACACGTATTTTTTTATTTGTAAATTAGACTAAAACTTACACAGTTATAGCCCGTTGAAATTACGCGTGACGTCACTCGGTGAGCCATTTTTACGGGAGCGAGTTACGTTAAAGACTCCCACTCCTAACTTTTGATGCCTTGTATCTTTGGTATTGTTTATTTAATTGAAAAAAGGAAAAATACGTGTCTTTTATTTATGAATAAGCTAAAAGACGGACAAATTAAAAAATTTTAGTCATAATAGCCTATTGGTTCCCTTTGAAATGCTCCAATAAATCTAAATGTTTCCTCATAAGACTAATCCATTTTAACGACCTGCGCGGCACAACGCTGAACCGCGAATGAAGCGAGAGCGCGAGTGTAAACACCCCGCTCGCGTTCGTCGCGAGGCCCTTTGACTCGTGACCAAAAAACCGCTCGCGACGCGAGCGCTGCGAGTGACGAGGCGAGGCGCGAGGCGAGGCGCGAGCGAGTGTTCACACTCTCGCCTCGTCGCTCGCCTCGCGCCTCGCCTCGTCACTCGCACGCGAGTGTAAACGGGCTATAAGAAAATTTTTCACTTACCCCTTTTGTAGGCGTGGGGAGTATAGAAATACTCAGATCCCACTTCTGACTTATTAGCATAAGCCAGAAGGGGTCTTTATAGCCCGTTTACACTCGCGTGCGAGTGACGAGGCGAGGCGCGAGGCGAGGCGCGAGCGAGTGTTCACACTCTCGCCTCGTCGCTCGCCTCGTCGCTCGCCTCGCGCCTCGCCTCGTCACTCGCACGCGAGTGTAAACGGGCTATAAGAAAATTTTTCACTTACCCCTTTTGTAGGCGTGGGGAGTATAGAAATACTCAGATCCCACTTCTGACTTATTAGCATAAGCCAGAAGGGGTCTTTATAGCCCGTTTACACTCGCGTGCGAGTGACGAGGCGAGGCGCGAGGCGAGGCGCGAGCGAGTGTTCACACTCTCGCCTCGTCGCTCGCCTCGCGCCTCGCCTCGTCACTCGCACGCGAGTGTAAACGGGCTATAAAGACCCCTTCTGGCTTATGCTAATAAGTCAGAAGTGGGATCTGAGTATTTCTATACTCCCCACGCCTACAAAAGGGGTAAGTGAAAAATTTTCTTATAGCCCGTTTACACTCGCGTGCGAGTGACGAGGCGAGGCGCGAGGCGAGCGACGAGGCGAGAGTGTGAACACTCGCTCGCGCCTCGCCTCGCGCCTCGCCTCGTCACTCGCAGCGCTCGCGTCGCGAGCGGTTTTTTGGTCACGAGTCAAAGGGCCTCGCGACGAACGCGAGCGGGGTGTTTACACTCGCGCTCTCGCTTCATTCGCGGTTCAGCGTTGTGCCGCGCAGGTCGTTAAAATGGATGCGTCTTATGAGGAAACATTTAGATTTACTGGAGCATTTCAAAGGGAACCAATAGGCTATTATGGCTAAATTTTTTTAATTTGTCCGTCTTTTAGCTTATTCATAAATAAAAGACACGTATTTTTCCTTTTTTCAATTAAATAAACAATACCAAAGATACAAGGCATCAAAAGTTAGGAGTGGGAGTCTTTGACGTAACTCGCTCCCGTAAAAATGGCTCACCGAGTGACGTCACGCGTAATTTCAACGGGCTATAACTTTGGAAGTTTTAGTCTAATTTACAAATAAAAAAATACGTGTCTTTTATTTTTGAATAAGCTAAAAGACGGACTAATTACAATTTTTAGCCATAATAGCCTATTCTGTGGAACCCAAAAATAAATACTATAAAATGAACTAAAAAGTAAACGATGCGTGGAAGAGGTTGTCATTACAAATGAAATGAATAGACCTTTAATTGATTTAAAACATAAGACATTTTACTTTTTTATTTGTATTTAATGTGTGTAGTTCAATAAACCATGACTTGTTGCCGCTAACATTTCGACGTCCTCCATTGTCGCGAGCTCAAAGACAACTGAACTCGTGACGAGAGTGTAAACACCTAGCTCGTTTCGGGGGGCGTGGCGCGAACCACGAGGCGAGGCACGAGGCGAATCGCGAAGCGAGAGTGTAAATGGGGTATCACGAAAATGAGTATAACTAATTAACTATTTTACTTAATAATATAGTATGCATTTAGCCCCTGAGAAGGGGCAAGCTGAAAATGATATATGCTGCGAGTAACATATTATTTATTATGTCGCATAAATTCCGGGGTCGTTGGTTCGAGTCCGGCCGGTCCTGTTGTTCGAGTATATTATGTAGAAATATCGATCGTCGAATGAATGTGTGCAATGTTTACGAATATTCTAAAAAAAAAGTAAGGTAAAGGGCTTCGAGGCTCAGTGCATTTTTGGGCGGTAACAGTGCCGTTAAAATGTATGGTAATTTAATCGACAGCTTATTACATAGACGGCGGTGGTAGCTTCGACGATTTGTAAGTGTTTTTCATAAAAACCTATACAAATAAAGATTATTTTGACTTGACTTTGACTTTGAATAGTAACACAATAAATACCTGTCTGTGTATTGACTTTAGTTAAATGGCCGTAAGGCCCAGATCCATCACCAAATAATGACTATTCGATTTTTCTTTACTTGAAATACCTACATTTGTTGCACAAATTTTACACATGATTTTTATATTCTTATATACGAGTATGTGTTAGACAATTTATTTGTCTTAATTTATATTGTATTGTATTTTGTTTTAAGAACTAATAAACTTTAAATAAAATTTACCTACTGCTTATACCAGGCACCTACTATGGAATATTATTTAATGTGTTGAGTATTTAATAGAGGTACTGCTCAGTTGTTCCTAAATTTTATTTAGAAATATTTACATGAGGTTTTGTATCCTGCAGATAACTTAATACCTTATTTTTACTTGTATTTTATACAACTAAAATGTTATTTTATGTGGTGCCAGCTATTGGCAATCGTGATCATGGTCTATTAATTTTGACCGTTTGCCACCTATATACCTACCTTTAATTACTTGTCATTGCCTATATGTAGTACTTAGCGATCATGTCGGACACCGATCTAAGAAGATATACACATTCTCTTGTTCCATCACGTTCCGCACGTACGAATACGAGTACGACTAGCAACTCATGTCAGGGCGAGTCAGTCACCCTCAAGGAGGAAATCATTTATTTATTTATTTAATCTTTATTGCACAAGAGGTAAGTGTACAAAAGGCGGACTTAATGCCACATAGGCATTCTCTACCAGTCAACCATTGGGCTAAGCAGAATGTAATAATAAGGTAGTGTGCCAAAAAAAAAAAAAGTTTGAAAAACAAAGACTATTATAATATGTTATAAAAATTAATTAAATACAAATCTATAAATATACATATATATATACAGAAACATACATAATATAATCTTACATACAATATGTATAGAATAAACTAATATATATTTCAATACATACATACATGATATCATTAAATAATAATCATCCAAGAGGGCCCGGCGTCGGTGCAGTTTAAAGCGGCCGCATCGCTCTTAGGGCTCATCGAATTTCATCTGTTACTGATGTATCATCTACTAGTAGTATAGTAGCCCCTCGTCCGTTGATGGATTGTCTTCTGATGACCGTCGATCGTGTCTATGAGGAGGCGTTTTCTAAGAAACGGTCAAAGGCCGGGGGTTGTGGCGGCTCCTCCAGTCACATTATGAGAGATTTTATAGATGTACTAAACAACAGGGGTTTTAATATGTAGGCTGGTGCCCAGGAAGTCATACCTCAGTTTGATCCCGGTCAAAGGACAGAAAGTACTCTGGTCTGGCTGAGGAAAATTAATGAAGTACTTAGCATCAATTGATCTAGGCTGGAACGATTGGCAGAGGATACTTCTCAAATGTTTTCATGCACGTTAATTATGTAGGGTCTTTTATGGAAAAGCTAAATTAGTCAGTCGCTGTAAAATAAAAGGTATAAATACAATGAACTGCATCATTCACGGGATTTCGACCATAACATACAGCTTAATGCGCAAGAGTCTAACTTTGAACGTCCAATTCAGCTGTTTCGCTATTTATTTAGGAAGTATTTTGATTAAAAGTAGGCGACCAATAATAGACGACAAGAAAACTGCATCTAGTAATAAAGTAGGTAGTAGCAGATATTTTGATAGATCTACAAGAAACAATTCAGCACGAGTAGGTCGGTGCAACAACTGTTCGGAAATTGGTCATACTGTTCCGAAATATACAACGATTTACAATAATGTACTCGTATGAATTATCTGCGTATGGGACACGTAGCTGGGCATTGTAGAACAGCATTCATTGACTTCGGGAGTCAATGCACGTTTACTACTTTAAGTAGGACTGTTAGTAATCTAAATATTTTAATCAATAAAGACTGTACCGGTAATGAATTATGCTTCTACTCAGCCGTTAAGTTATGTATCTAGACATACACGTAAATATCGATTTCGTACAAGCAGAAATTCAAGCATATGTTGTACCTGAAGAATATTTGCATACCGATGTATTAATAGGTAAAAATTTAACGGAATTGTCTGATGTAGTAGTTTACAAAACCAATAATAACTTAGTACTGTATTCTGAGAAATCAGAAATAGGAAGAGTTAAGTTCTTACTCTAAAATCTCTGCAGATATACTGTCGATTCTGGTTATAACTGATGAGAGGCAAATAAATACTGATATAATAATTATGAACGTTGAACACATTCACCCTTTAGGGATAACTGTGGACTCCCAAGTTACAATAATAACAATTTGGCAACTCACTGATATTGAAACAGCGAGACTCGTTTATTTCTGTTACTTCCATAATCTTAGGTCATATGGTTTGCTCCTGTAGAGATCAGCTTCTGGCGTACAAACTATTTATGTATTACAGAAGAGGGCGATCCATTCTATATATGGACTATCTATATCTCGCGAATCACTAAATATTTAAAGAAATAACATAACATTTTTACAAAAAGCGTACATTTTGCCGCGTATCTACCTAAATCTCGCATAGATCTTAATCTCCCTTTAGTCCTGTTTAATACATGTCTAAAAGTTATTATTTTATAGTACAAGATTACGTGAATAACAATAACACATGAACATGATAATCAGCGCCCCTGCGCTTATTAAAATGATTGAAGCGTGACGTGTGAAGTATTACTAGTAAAGCCATTTGCAGAAATAAACTATTTTATTTTATCTATATTATAGAAGTACAAGTACATATTTTAGAGCAAATAACGAGCATAAATTATACTTCAGGGTGTGTGTATCAGCTTATACAAGGTATAGGAGCTATTATAGCGATCAGTGTGTCAGGAGGCAATATTTTGGTAGAAAATGGTAAATTATCAGCACGTGCGTACATTCTGTCAATATCCGGGCACTTCAATTTACATGAGCCACATGAAGTTGGAGTAAACCGCATTCAACTTAACAGAGACCTAGAGAGTCACTGTAAAATGAACATTGCACCGTATATGATTAACATGGGCCAAATATTAGTCAAAATTATATGAATAGTCTAATTGATCTTTTAAACCATTTTAGAGATTGTTTTGCACTGGATACTAGCGAGTTATGTATAACAAATATTTCAGAAATGTATATTAAATTAAGCAATGAGAATCTGGTCTCTTATAAGCCATATCAATTATCTAATAAAAAAAAAACGCGAAATTGTCAGGGTTAGTTTTTATAGTTTATGAAAATTATATCAGTCGAACGTTATTTTGATTTACAATTGATATTAGATTATCTGTCATTATATCAAACGTTACACACCCACGCCAGTAATAGACGATCAACTGGATCGTCTTAACGGCAAAAGGTATTTTATAGATTAAAAATCTGGCTGCTATCAAACCTATGGCTGAGGATTCACGACACCTCTTTCGCGAAGCCCGATGGGTATTACAAATATCACGGATGCCGTTTGGCCTCGTCAACGCTCCTGCAGCTTTCAGCATGCATCAATGTTTCACGCGATATTTTAATGTACTTAGTTGCTTAGTTTTAGCTGTACGTCAGCCACTTTACACAAAACACGTACTTAATGCCGTCGCTATACCTCGGGCCAATGGTCAAATTTATTACTTATTTATTTATTTGTTTAAACCCTTTTTTTACAATATCCTTACAGGCGAATATCTAATGCGATATTGTATCTTAAAATTAAAACTATGTGCATTTAAATGTTATGCTATTTATTTATTAGTTATGTTATTTAAATTGAAAGGTATAAATCGGACAATACTAGAGTCCCTAGCTTCGACTAATCACGGGATGGACGAGCGTATGTAGGACGATAATGTAGGACGAGTGCAATGGAGTTTAGATAATACCAAAAATAAGAGTACTGGTAAAACCCCAGATGAAGTAGTTTTTGGATTACATTTAATCTTCCGAATGGTTCTGACTAGGAAGGTGCATCTAGTGACGAGAATCAATGATCAAATTAAAGACGGTTAATTTATTATACATTTTAAGATAAGATAATATTTATTTTGTAAAAACATGAGGAATTTACAATATCTTATTCAGTACTGTAAAATAGGTGGTATCATAAATAATTTTCAGTTGCCTACATGTCTTAGCTACGTAATTTGAGCGTACAAAATATGAATGAGAAAATAATTATACAAGTTCAACATAGTATGCAGAAATGTCAGTAATAAATAGAATTTATAGTTATTTTTATTTTGTCAATCAAAAATTCGTACACAGTATAATAACATTTTTCTATCAATAGTTGAATCATTTTCTTAAAAAAAAAAACAAATAGATTTAAACTAGCTCTTTACTCTATTTGATTTTATCATAATATAGTTTAATAAAAATCAATTTACATATTACTTGTACTAGAATAATACAAATGGGTACAAATAAGAACAAGTAGGTAGAAATTAACATAAATGAATGAATTATGAATTAATGAATAGTAATGTAGTAAGATACTAATTTAATTAAAAAATTATAATAATAAATATTAAAATAGCTAAAAGCATAATAAGATGGTAAAACAAAACACACAGACATACGCACGCAATCACACACTCATCAACATACATACCACACACACACACACACACACAAATATTCTGTATATGGTAGGTTTTTTTCCCCTATTAATAATTTTGTAATGTAATGTAAAAAATTCATATAATCTTAGTGTTCTTGTTCATATCTATGTGGAACGCTGTGCTTCCCAATGGTCTGTAGATGGGCGTTAATAGCTGTAACACAGTTTCCTTAACTAATACAGCTGTTATCGTACGTCTTTTATTTGTAACAATTTGTATTGGTTCCAATAAAATATTTTTCATTTTCATTTTTCACTATGAGTGTGTTACATATGGGCAATATCAATTTTCCTTTCCTATCGTGCATCCCTTACCTACAAGGTTCCTGATGTTTCAGAGTTAATATAGATGGATACTGTGGCAACTATTATACATGCCATGATGGATAATTTACAATATGTTAATTAAAAGTTGTTGAGAGTGAAAGGGATGCCGAAGTGCAAGCGGTACTCACCATTGAGGGTCTCAGGATTCTAGTGAAGGATGCCGAAGTACAAGCGGCGCTTACTAATGCCGAAGTGCAAGCGGTACTCACTGACTGGGCCGGTGAAGGATGCCGAAGCACAAGCGGTGCTCACTCGAGAGACAACGTCTATAAAGATGCCGAAGTGCAAGCGGTACTCACCATTGAGGGTCTCAGGATTCTAGTGAAGGATGCCGAAGTACAAGCGGCGCTTACTAATGCCGAAGTGCAAGCGGTACTCACTGACTGGGCCGGTGAAG
Organism: Conogethes punctiferalis; assembly: GCA_031163375.1. Classification (NCBI taxonomy): domain Eukaryota; kingdom Metazoa; phylum Arthropoda; class Insecta; order Lepidoptera; family Crambidae; genus Conogethes; species Conogethes punctiferalis. The sequence goes on from CM062084.1 coordinate 15,031,981, forward strand.
GATGCCGAAGCACAAGCGGTGCTCACTCGAGAGACAACGTCTATAAAGATGCTGAAGTACAAGCGGTACTCACTGGCTGGGCCGGTGAAGGATGCCGAAGTACAAGCAGCGTTCATTGGAGCAAATCAAGAATACATGACGAAATTATACCAAAGTTCAAGCGGTACTTGCAGTTAATGCGAGAGATGCCGAAGTTCAAATGGTTGTATAATTCCTTATTATTATTATTATATAAGATGCAAACATATGCATGTTATTACAGTCGAAATTATACCAAAGTTCAAGCGGTACTTGCAGTTAATGCGAGAGATGCCGAAGTTCAAGTGGTTGTATAAGTCCTTATTATTATATAAGATGCATATCTTTTCAGTATTTATTATATTTATATCTCGATAATATTTAATGTCTTAATACATGACGAAATTGTACCAAAGTTCAAGAGGTACTTGCAGTTAATGCAAGAGATGCCGAAGTTCAAGTGGTTGTATAACTCCGTATAAAATGCATAACTTTTCAGTACTTGCTACGAGTATATAATATATCCCAATAAGATGAAATGTTTATTAATATATCTTCTAATCAACTCCTATGCAAAAGTATATCTATATACCTAAGTATTTATAGGCCGTAGGTCCTTGTGCTTCATTAACACTCTGTGGTAAGCACACATAATATGTAGATAAAGCATGGATAAACTCTTAATATTCCTTAAATTTTCAGGTCAATCTTAACAAGAAAATGGATGTTACAAAGGGCTAACTGAAGTGGTTAATAAAAACATTATTGATTGGGAAGCGGCCGGCTGAGACTGATGCTTATTTTGACGAAGTAGCTAGTTAACACAGAAGACTGCATCTTTGCGTCTCATTTATCTTACCCAATTGTAATTAAGTTCATTGTTAAATTATATTATAAACCTATATCTAATTGTTATCTATCATGTATGTACCTATTTGTGTCGCAAGCCAATAGTGGTAAAATCAAATTCATATTCGATAAGTAGGTAGCTATTGCATTGCTTTTTATATTACGAATAAATCATGTATTAACGAAATATTATTTATAATATTTGTAAAACAGTAGTTTTAGTAAATGGTCATAATGATATTCAATACATACAGGAAAAGATATATAGTAAATTAATAAATAAACATATATATTTTATGTACATAAAATGATATGAATTAGGTATACAGGCAGTAAAAGTTATTTAATGTTGTATTGTTATTTTATGAGGACTGTTTTTTAAATTTTATATTTAGTGAGGAAAGACAGCAGCTCTATTTGTGTTGATATAAAAGGTCTGATTGCAATAAGTCTCATTTATATAAGAAATGATAAATAGTATTGTAATAGATATAGATATTTTAATTTATTATATGATTTGTATTTGATTCATGTATGGGGACATACCAGTGTTCAAATGGCCGGGTCCGGAATAGGGACATTCCGTGAACAGGACGGCCGACTGTTAGCATTTATTTAATTTTCATAGTGACTTTATACTCATCGATAACTTTTACCGAGATATTAATTCGATTAATTTAGTTCAAGAGCCTCAATATTATTATTTATTTCTAATTTAACGAAATGATTTTATAATCATTTAATTATATTTATTTAATTAAATTATTACAATTATTATTAAATTAATCTATACTTATAATAAATCTGTAGAGAGGTCAATTCTGTACATGAAATATTTTTTCAAAATAACTATCAGGGGGTGATAAGTGATCGATACTGATACCAAAAATGCAATTAGTAAAATTTTTGTCTGTCTGTCTGTCTGTCTGTCTGTCTGTCTGTCTGTATGTTCGTTATAGAAAAAAAAACTACTGAACAGATTTTGACGAAACTTGGTACAATTATTCTTCATACTCCTGGGCAGGTTATAGGATACTTTTCATCACGCTACAATCAATAGGAGCGGAGCAGTGACGGGAAGTGTTGGGAAAACGCGAGAAATTTAAACCTGTATGTTTGAACGCGCATTACGCGAAAACTACTGCATAGAATTGAATGCGGTTTTCACCAATGTATTGCTAGAGGTCTAACTTAAAACTTAGGCACAAGGTATAGATGGGTATTATATGGAAGTCCGTTATTTTTGAAACCCGATATCCACGCGAGCGACGCCGCTGGCACAGCTAGTATTTCATAATTCATTATTAGTATGGCAATACCCGCGGAGAAAAAACGAACGATACGGGTGGCGGCCATTAGAACACTGACGGTAGACGCGGACGGACTTGTAGAAAATAAAAGTACTAACTTTCTCAAATAGTTTCAGTATTTTAAAGACCCCTTCTGGCTTATGCTAATATAAGCATAATTACAAAATTAAGCCTTATCAACCACAAATAAGGCTCATTACTTTTAGCTCCATATATTGTAAAGATACGATAAAATAAAAAGAAAGTCTCTGATTGGTTTAGCTATCTTGTACAACTGTCATTTGCAAAAATATGGCGTAAGTGTGTGACGTTTTTGTGCCACTCCGTAAATAGCCGTTTAAATCTAATACCCCATTTACACTCTCGCCTCGCGACTCGCCTCGTACCTCGCCTCGTGACTCGCGCCACGCCCTCCGAAACGAGCTTGGTGTTTACACTCTCGTCACGAGTTCAGTTGTCTTTGAGCTCGCGACAATGGAGGACGTCGAAATGTTAGCGGCAACAAGTCATGGTTTATTGAACTACACACATTAAATACAAATAAAAAAGTAAAATGTCTTATGTTTTAAATCAATTAAAGGTCTATTCATTTCATTTGTAATGACAACCTCTTCCACGCATCGTTTACTTTTTGGTTCATTTTATGGTATTTATTTTTGGGTTCCACAGAATAGGCTATTATGGCTAAAAATTGTAATTAGTCCGTCTTTTAGCTTATTCAAAAATAAAAGACACGTATTTTTTTATTTGTAAATTAGACTAAAACTTACAAAGTTATAGCCCGTTGAAATTACGCGTGACGTCACTCGGTGAGCCATTTTTACGGGAGCGAGTTACGTCAAAGACTCCCACTCCTAACTTTTGATGCCTTGTATCTTTGGTATTGTTTATTTAATTGAAAAAAGGAAAAATACGTGTCTTTTATTTATGAATAAGCTAAAAGACGGACAAATTAAAAAATTTTAGCCATAATAGCCTATTGGTTCCCTTTGAAATGCTCCAATAAATCTAAATGTTTCCTCATAAGACTAATCCATTTTAACGACCTGCGCGGCACAACGCTGAACCGCGAATGAAGCGAGAGCGCGAGTGTAAACACCCCGCTCGCGTTCGTCGCGAGGCCCTTTGACTCGTGACCAAAAAACCGCTCGCGACGCGAGCGCTGCGAGTGACGAGGCGAGGCGCGAGGCGAGGCGCGAGCGAGTGTTCACACTCTCGCCTCGTCGCTCGCCTCGCGCCTTGCCTCGTCACTCGCACGCGAGTGTAAACGGGCTATAAGGATTGTCCGAGTGAAAAGTCAGTATTCATCATTATTTTTACTCCTAAATAGTTTTCCTACTTAACATAATAATAATTTCGCTGATTCATCTCTCTATTATAAAGTTTTTGACAAAAATCTTCGAGGTTGCCAATGCCCGTGAACAAAATATGTAGGTGGCAAAATAATTGCCAATGCCCGTAAACAAAACTAGTGTGGCAAAACTTTTGCCGATGCTTAGGTAGTTAAGTAACTATATTTTATTTGTTTTAGATACCAAATGAAAAGAAAATTATGAAACCCTTAAGTACAAAACAAATAACTGAAATTTAAGAAATCCCAAATGGTTTTATGTCAGAAAATAGTCTTAATGACGCCACAGGATAGAATAAATAAATATAATAAAAAAAATTACAAAACTAAAACGATACACATACACCTACATGGAGCTGGATTTATACTGCCAGCACGGCGTTTGAATCATATACTCGTAAGAGGAATAAGTATATAAAAAAGATAGAAAAAAGATAAAAAAAAGAGAAAAAAAATTATTTTAACTTGTTGTTTACGTTGAGTCATTTAATTTTAAGTTTTATATTCATGTTTAGTGTTTTTTGACAAATGCCAATATTTTTACTGACTTTTTCTTAGATATAAATTTAAATAAAATAAAAATTCTTTTAATTTTCTCCGAACACTGGCAATATAGTGGCCACGTTAAATTTTTTAAAGGTCATTGGCAAATATTTTGCCACGCCTGAAAGACCAATTTTCAGGGCTATTTTTTTTCTTTTTTTATATGGAATGCTCTCCTCAGTCTACTATTATTCAGATTTAATACTGACTTTGCTCAAGTTTGGCGTAGTTTGCGGTGCCCGTGAAAGGGTTAATGTGCAACCTACGCTACGAACATATGGTGTTGCACAGTTAGCACGATAGGTATCTGTGCGGGGAAGATGCGCCGCTACATAGTAACTGTGCGAGAAAATGCTTCCTTATGAAAAACAATAAGTACCTAGGTACCTACCTATATCTAAGTTTTATCTGTTTCCACCAGTGGTAAGGAATGTGCACCAATGAATAGGATTGATGGATATCAACGCATCTACAGTATCGTGACGTAGGTAGCACATCTCTGGTGGGAAAGCACCCTTAGACTAAAAATTCTTTAGTTCCAAAGTACCGATAGTAGATACCTACTTACCGATATTAATCGAATAAAAACTAGATGATTAAACTATCGATAGCTAGGCAACAGACAGAACAATAATGTATTTATTGTATAAACGAACATGGATAGTTTGCAGGCGAGTAGTTCCTAGAGGGTGATTGCGCACGCATTATCACAATGGATAATGAGAGCCTGCACCAAACCAAAATAATAGCATTAGGGTATGTTCAGATCACAAGCGTCCAACACATACTCAAACGATCACAAGCGTCGATCATCACATAGCATGTTGAACACTTATCATCTGAAGATATTCTTAATGTGTGGACGAAATAAAATATTCAGAGAATTTGAAGTAGTATTTATTACTCAAAAGTCTCACAAAAACGTCAACCAGTACTTCTCTCTGAATATACTAAATATAAGCACAAGTAAGTACCGTGGGCGGCTTTACGCAAGTAAATGGTGCCCAATTAGTAGCATATTAATATAAAGTTATTTTTATAAAGTAAAAATTGAGAGAATCAACAAAAACAGATCTTATAACATTCTTAATGCTACTAAACCAACTGGTTTGGTTTATAACAAAATCAAAAGTAAATAACATCTTTATGTATTGATCAATGGAAAACTGTAATTGCGCGTCTTTTAACAGTCAAAATATAATCTAGTTTAGTCTATTCTAGTCAATGTAGCATACAAGGAAATATATTTAAAACTAAAAAAAATTAAATCTAGTAAAGAGGTAACATCAAATAAACTTTGTGAATGAGAAAAATATGTCAAATTATAACTTCAATTTTAAATCGAAACTAACTTACAATATCCATAATTGTAAGTTATTGTTTCTACTTCACAATAAATTTTCCGCCCATGTCAAAATGTACACTTTATTCTGTCAAGAATAGAGTATACATTTATCGATAAACAAAAAAAATGTTAACATTGAATGCAAATGTAAAGAAAACAAGACATGGCATTTGTCGAATGTAAATTCAGTCAACTAAAGCACTCGCTAAGCAAAGTTAAAATAAAAGCTATTCAAATTGTTCGCCATATCGTTGGGACGGTTACAGGCATGGGCTGTGGTCGGTACAGATTTAGGTAATCGTAGTGCAAAGGCATGATGTTGGGCATGGGCGGGCTGCACGAGTATGTGGGCTGCATGGGAGCAGGTGTGGAGCACTGGACAAGGTCGGTGCGCAGAGCCTGGAAAGAAGGGGAAAGAATATTAACAAATCATTGGGTCTAGTGGTTGTCGCAGCGGACCAGTCGACACACAGAACCAATATTATACTGGGTTTTGAATCATTTGCACCAGTGTTTCCCAAACTTGTCGGGACCGCGACCCATCTAAAAAGAAAGTTTTTAAGTTGGCGGCCCACCTTCTGTCATGAAGACTAAGAAGCAGCTTTTGTTCTTATCTTAGTTCACCATCATCATCAGCCAGCATCAATGTCAATACATTCACTGATGGACTTAGGCCTTTTCTAAAGCTCACACACCCATTTCAATTAAGGAGGATCTTTACGATAATCAGGACCCACCCAAAATCTACCTGCACCCTGCACCCACCAGTGGGTCGCGACCCTTAAGGAAATCCTGATTTGCACAATAGTTTTGGAGTAATATTTCAGGCCAACATACCTTAATGTGATGCAGAGCAATTTCAGCAGCCTCCATATGTGCCTGCTGTACTGAGAAGCATGATCGTGTGGAGATGGGTCCAATACGTCTGGGGGATGATAGCAGCGGAAGTCCCACATGTGGCAGCTCCACCCTGCCAACCCACACCTCTGCACCGGTAGGGTCTATATATTTTTGATATTCATATACTGGAGGTGCCCAAGAATACCTGAAAGAAAAAAAAAACAAGCATAAATTAAACTTTAAGGAATAGCCTTTACGGTTGTAAGACTGTTCAATAAGGTTTTATTGAACCATCTTACAGACATTGTTATGGCAGTGGTGCCTTACTTCTAGAAATTATAACGAAAGTACCTAGCGTTTCTTTTTATAGAATTCCTGATCATAACAGCGATAGAGGTAGGCAGCTCCCGGTCTATGGCGTTCATTCATAATGAAACAAAAAAAGGGTGTACAGGGAGAATTATAAATATTAATTTTACCTTTTGCACATGGAGTCCAGCTTTACTGGTGCCATGGGATAGTCTTCCTTCAGCGACGGAGACGAGTACGCAGTAAAGCAGGGCTTCACATCAGTTGGAGACTCGCAGGAAGATTCCCCAGCACACGCAGATCCAATACCTTCATCATCCTTTGGTGAATTGGCATACTCTTTCTTATCCAGGTGTTGTTTGTAAAGCAACAGTGTCTGTGTGAAATCAAGACTATTGTTGAATTTTGCATTGCCTCTGTTCAATTTTTGTATACGATACAATTCACGATCTACTGGCTTAGCCCATCTTATTTCTATAACACTGCCATCTACTTCTGCATTTTGCATTTGCGTCATCGCTAGCTCAGCATGTTCTCGATGATAAAAATGTATAAAAGCATAGTCATAAATCTTTTTAACACGTTCAACCTTATTTTGTATAGCAGTCTCAAATACAGATTGTATAGTTTCAGATGTAGTTCGTATCAAGAAGTTCCTTACATAAAGAACTTTTACCTGTAATAGAGGAATAAACGTTGAATGGATGGCTACGATAGATCGAACAGGTGGGCATGCACTATGAAAGGACTATAACATGAACCGTAATCAGACGCTTAGATAAACAAAGCAACAGCTGAGCAATAAAGATACAATTTGTTATGAAAGGGTTTCAAATATTCTTAAGATAAAATTCGCACAAGCATTTTTGAACCTACTACACTCTGACCAAGGTATAGTACACTAATAATAAAATTTGTTCAGAGGTAGGTACAGTAAATAAAAAAAACAGTGCCTTATAAGTAGGTAGGTACATAGAAATCAGAAAAACAGTGCAACACCTAACTTTCAGAACATTACAGGTAGGTACGTAATTTAAAAACTTTACCTTTTTCATTTGTTCGTCGTCAACGTCCGGCTCCGGCTCGGCCCAGTCCACCATCAGCTCCTGGTCCCATATCTTCACGCAGCCCGGCACCAGCGCCCGCCTCGCCATCGCCGCGGCCCGATGCGACGTGAACTCCACGAAGGCGAACCCTCGATTCATCCTCCTATCGAAGCAGTTCTTATACAGGATCACGTCCACAATCCCAGCCACACGCTTCGACAACTCCTCGAGAATCTCCTCCTTGGTCTTATTCTTCGGGATGCAGCCGACGAACAGACGGCAGTTGTCTACGCTCTTGACAACACCAATGTGTCTACCAGCTCGTATCTCGTAACCGTTTAACTCCTTCACCGCTCTGAAGGCTTCAGACTTGTCAGTATAGGTGACGAAAGCGTATCCTCGGTTCGAACCGGAGAAATCCATCATCAGACGCATCTCGTATATTTTCCCCGCCTTAGAGAAAATCGGTACGAGCTCGTCTTCGAAGATTTCGCGCGGTAGCTTGCCGACGAACACTTCGCATCCTTTCTGGGGCGGAGGCCCGACCCAGTCCGGGGGCGGCCCGAATTTCCGCTGCCCATTGTGCTGAACGATGGAGTAACCAGTCTTCTGCATCAGATCCAGGAGTTTGTACGTCATGTCGTTCTGATTGTTCTTCTTGTCCATTTTAAATCACTAATCAGCTCGAGCCGCACACGCAGTGGAAGAACGATTGGGCGAAAAGCGGCGTTTTCAAAGTGGCGGCGCTCTTTATACTTTGCCGACAAACGGGCGCCGGCGGCGGTAGTGACGTCATGAGTGGGCGGAAAGTTGCACCGGATCTGCAATGTTTTAGGCACTTTTTACGTGAAGTATTAAAAAAAATTAGGTAAAAATATAATAAATTGATATGTTCCATTTTCAAAATTATTATTTTGCGAGATATTTAATTCTTTATATTAAAAATATAAATGTTTTAGGGAAATTATTACGCTCGAACGTAATTTCCGTTACAGACACTGATTGATCTAAGTACAAGTAATTTTATTTTAATTGTTTTAAACACTTTATAAAGTAAAGAAAAAGAAAATTATAAATCAGGTAAAATTTAAACAATATTTCAAATCTTATGTAACTACGTACTCAACTTTTAAATATTTTAAAAAACTCTAGTTCATGATTGAACATGGCTTATTACCTACTGGTAATGGTGTGTACTTACACTATTTATTATTAGGTATTATAATAATAAATAAATATTTAATAATATTTGTATCTATTAAAACAAATATTATTTGGGGAAAGCATATGATTCAAAAATGATAAAATCCTTACATCCGGAAAACGTAATGGCGCCAAATTTTAAAAAATACCAATGCCGAAATAATAGCCCCACCCACCTCGATCTGCCGCAAACCATGCACTCGGTGAATCAAGATGCCTACTCCGAAGTTTTTTACCGAAGTTTCGGGGTAGTTTTAACGTTTTACTTTCTAATTAATCTTTATTGCACAATTACGCTTTGTAAAAAAGGCGCACTTAATGCCACATAGGCATTCTCTACCAGTCAACCAAAGTCTGAACAAACGCAATAAAACAATATCTAAGGGCAGCGCAGACGACAGACTATCCGTGACGCACTTTTTAGTCTGTAATGCAATTATATGCAGTAACGCACACGACGCGCAAATATTCTGTCGCGCATATTTCACAGACTCAACGCACATCTTCGATCTTTCTGTCGGCAGAGCTGTAGGGACCTAGATGCTCTTTTTAAATGTCTCAGACGCATACTCTATCGCACAAAAGTCTGTCGTCTGCGCAGCCCCTAATTGTTTGTGCCGTTGTTACATAAACGTTACTTATATTGAAGTGATCTTATGATCTAGGTACTTACTTCAATACAATAATTATATTATAGCTGCACTATTTCATTATTGCACCACACAAAACACAATCGCTTCTGACAGTTCAATCAATAAATATTTATTTAATATCTTATATAGATTGTATGAGGGTACATAGTGGTTAAACTATAAAAGTAACAAATCATATCTACCCTACACAATTTTTTCAAGGCGTAGTTTATCGCTCCGATGACACTGCTGCCCGTCATCGGCCTGTGATATTTAGAGATTTCAATTATGATGGTGACACTGCCACCAGTCGGTTGCCAGCGGCTCGTTTGTTATTCGGCAGGATGCACCACGGCAGGTGAGGGAGGCTTGGAGCGAAAAGATGATAGGTCGCTCCCATACATCTGATACATCCCACTCACTACTATATTAGTTATGTTTTGTTAGGTACTGTCAAGCTGTTTGGATTCATCATCATCATCAACCTATTGCAGTCCACTGCTGGACATAGTCCTCTCCAGCTGCTTGTCACTTTGGCAAACATCTTGGAGGATATACCTACCCATGATCGCCGCGTTAGGCAGGCGGGTTATACCGCCACCAGTCGGTTGCAAGCGCCTCGATGGACAGACCAGATAAAGGCAGAAGCAATAACGTCTTTAACCTATTGGAGGCATAGGGCATACTAGAATTATAGGACTTTGGTAGAACACTATTTTGTTAGATCTGACAGGAACAATAGATTTTTTATTTGATAACCTTTTATCAAATAAAAAATCTATTGTTCCTGTCATTTCTATCGATCGCGGGGCCCTGGGCACTTGGTCAATGTGCCCACTGGGAAAGGGCCCTTCAATTCTACCCTGATCCCAGTGGACCAGGGTAGAAGTGAAGGGCTCATCGCTACGCGAATGCACGGGGAAGGCGGCTGAAAGAAGAATGGCGGTTGTGAGGCTTGCCACCAAAGCCTGAACGAACGACCACAGCAATTCCGTCAAGAGTGACATCGACGGAAAAGTGAATTCAGAACTCATTTCCACTACATATACGTGTATTTCGTCCTTCCTTTTTTATCCACCTGATGGTGACCTAAGCGGTCGTTAGGTCCAAAAGTTAGGTCGACAGGCAGAATAGAACAAACTCATTGCGCCTGTCGCCCTCACCCTGAAAGCCCACTGAGATACCGTTTCACGCCCCGCTTATAGAACCTAGGATTGTACTTACGAGGAAGGAAACACATGAGCTGGAAGGACATTCCATGACTTAATGGCACACGGCAGGAACGAGGAACTAAACCTCTTGGTGCGTGCCATCATCGTCTGGATAGTATGGCAACGCCGATTCCTTTTATGAGATCCTTTAAACGGGGCGTGAAGACCAATGTTATATGGGCCGGCATGGCAGTGGCAACTGACAGGTGACTGGCCGGTTACTTGCCTGTTGTAGCAGCGACTTGGGCTTCTCTTTCACATGCATCAGGCGTAGGGAAGCCATTAAACCGTGCATTAAAAATGAAATGACAAGGTTTAATGAAAATCAATGAAATAAGCTTAATACTTTTATTAGGTTACAATTAAAAAAACACATGTACAAAATATTTCCCATCAACATTTCATGTCTTTCACTAGTCCGATACTTGGAGAGAGTACACCTTAAAACTAAGTAGTTAAGTATAATACAAAACATAATGATTTTATAACATTTCGCACTCATAATAAAATAACGACCAAACTTAAAAAACTTCTTGGTTTTTCCCAAATTTTGAGTTAGGTGGTTATTATATTAAGAAGGCGATTCATTTATATTATTACTACACAAAATTTATTTAATTTTCTTTGTCGTTATATTACTTGTACCATCTTTCACATTGTCAATGAGCCACAAGAAAATTAATAAAATGACAAATATTATATCAGATCAACAATTATTTTCCTAACTAACTTACGATAATGGACAGAACTTACAAACTCTACACAGATCGTCAAAAAAGAAACCATTTACATTTTAGTTATTGAAAATTATATTCAGATGGCGCCACTCAAACTTGAATTATGTACAGTCAAAAGCGATAAATTTGTCCATAAACACTTTACAATCTTGTCGCGGTAATGAATGACATTCAACATTTTAACATAAAAACAAAATTATTTATTTATTTGATACTGATAATGTTTTCGTCATCAAAACGTTACTATATTTATTTTTTTAATATTAGAAATTGTGTACTACAGTACCAAGTAATAGTAGATTTATAAGTGCTTGTCTAAAGTCTATATGAATAGAGATTTTGACTTGATTTTAACTTTGTATAAAAATATGAAACTTTGTATAAAAAAACGAAGTGAATAAAGTAGCGCCATCTATGACTAAAATGATGTTAACTTAATATATTAAACAATAAGAGCATGATTACGGTATAAACTTACATTTATGCTTCCTCACCAAAATATAATTACAAATATCACATAAATGGATTTAGATGCGAGGTATCTAATAAAAGATGAAGATGATTTAAAGATCACAGATATAAATGATTAAATAGCTACTAATTACACATCAATACCAGATGCATAAGCATTAAAGATTTTTTTTTTTTTACAAATGTACTAATCCTTTCGCCCTAAGTGGCGAGGCGTTTGTCCAGCAGTGGACTGCAATAGGCAAACTGATGATGACGATGCATTGTGTCGGCCTTAGTTAACGAACCTGTAATTATCTATCTCAATTAACTACAATAGTAACTATATTTCATTTCAAAGCATCATTTCATTACATCCAGGGCGGATCTACCAGGGGGAGCAAAGGGTTGCGGTGCACGCTGAATTTTTGGATATTTAATTTTTTCATATTGCTTATCATAAAGTACTATAGGGCGAAGCGCTTTTTTTTCTAAATGTGTACGATGATAGTCAAGGCGCCCTTGTCATCAGGTGGTTGGGGGAGTAAAAGGCTCTCAGCCCTACATAAGTTAAGCAACACAGCTAAGGGCGCCCCCTAGTTCGCTCGTATTGAGCTGCCCGTCCGGGGAATGTCCTCCACCCGCAGAATAGAATAGAATACCGCAGCCAAATGACCTGCGGGTCGTGTTTCTGCCGGTGAGTAGGGTCTCCCGAACTCGTGAGAGGTTATGTTTGGGCCGGCATGGCAGTGGCAACTGACAGGTAACTAACCAGTTACTTGCCAGTTGTCACAGCGACTTGGGCTTCTCTTTCGCTTTCCATCAGGCGTAGGGAAGTCATTATGTCGTGCTACATTAAAAAAAAAAATTATCGATGATCATCATCAGTGTAAATGCTTAACCCTCGCCAAATCTCTCAGCTTGGGAAGCCGACCCTGAGACATTCGGGAAAAAGGCTAGGATGATTTCATAATCAAAAATCAAAATCATCATCATTGATGATGATCATCATCATCATCAAAAGTCCCGCAGCCGGCCGCCGAATAGACTTAAGACGGCCCTGTCTACATCTCCCTATCCATAGCTTTGTTGTCGTAACCGTGCGCCGTGGTGACCGAAGCGCCGTCTGTGTCGAAACTGGCGTCCGAATCCGCTTCCACCACCCACGGCTGCTTCTCCGCTGAGCATAGGAGCCCGTACACTATCGCGCCTAGCAGATAGATGCCGCTGGATATGAAGAACACCACTCTCCATTGGTCTGCCCTCTGAAATGTTATCTGATTTTTTGACTGGCTCGGTGGCTCAATTGATAGTGACCTCTGCCTTCTGAGCCAAGGGTCGTGGGTTCGATCCCCACACATTACAAACATATGTGTGCATGAACATGTCTGTTTGTATTGGTCTGGGTGTTTTATATGTATAATATGTATTTATTTACAAAAAAAAATGTATCTAAGTAAGTTCATCAGTTGTCTAGTACCCATAGTACAAGCTTAGGCTTAGTTTGGGGCTAGATGGCGCTGTGTGGCCCAGCGTGGTATGTGTTGAGTCATTTATTTTATTTAAATCTATAAAATATCGCAGGGCGAAGCTTCTCACTCCGGTGACGTTGCTCATCGCGTCATCGGTCTATGGTATTTAGCTGCGCCTTCATTGTGATGATTGTACCGCCACCTGTCAGTTGCCAGCGGCTCGTTCGTTATTCGGCAGGATGCACCACGAGCAGGTGAGGTTGGCTTGGAGCGGAAAGATGATAGGCCGCTCCCCTTACTACGTGTAAATGTTGGCAACTACTTTTTTTTATGACATAGGCGGCAAACGGGCCTGAAGGTCACCTGATGGTAAGTGATCACTTCAGCCCATAGACACCGCAACACCAGCGGAGTCACAGGTGCGTTGCCGGCCCTTGAGAAATCTGTAGGCTCGCTTCTTGAAGGTCCCTAGGTCGTATCCATTCGGGAAAATTGCAGCCGGAAGCTGATTCCAAAGAGCAGCTGCACGAGGCAGAAAATTGCGCGCAAAACGCACTGTGGAAGACTTCCATCTGTCAAGATGGTAAGGATGAAATCTTGAATTGGTGCGAGATGTACGATGATGAAAAATGGCAGCTGGTACCAGGTCAAACAATTCCTCCGAACACTCGCCGTGATAAATTCGGTAAAAAACGCACAAAGACGCAACATCCCTGCGTAGAGATAGAGGGTCTAGCTTGTCTATAAGTTCGCGCTCGTCAACGATTCGAGCCGCTCTTCGCTGGATACGGTCAAAAGGAAGGAGAAGAGAGAGAGGACTTCATTCTTTTCTTATAGTAAATATGTAAATATCACACAACATCAAATACATTGCTCCGATCCCAAAGTAAGTAGCTTAAGCACTTGTGTTATGGGTATCAGAACAACGAAGGTACCACAAATAAATACTTAAATACAAATAATTAACACCCAGACATGGAACAAACACAAGTGTTCATCACACGAATGTTTGTCCCGGGTGGGAATCGAACCCACGACCCTTGGTTCAGAAGGCAGGGGTCACTACCAATTGAGCCACCGAGCCTGTCAAATAATAAATAACTCAAGACATTTCACGCTGGGCCATAGTGATGAGGCTCGGTGGCTCATTTGGTAGTGACCTCTGCCCTCTGAGCCAAGGGTCGTGGGTTCGATTCCCGCATAGTACAAACATTTGTGTTCATGAACATGTCTGTTTGTATTGGTCTGGATGTTTTCTATGTATGATATGTATTTATTTACAAAAAAAAATGTATCTAAGTAAGTTTATCAGTTGTCTAGTACCCATAGTACAAGCTTCGGCTTAGTTTGGGGCTAGGTGGCGCTGTGTGGCCCAGCGTGGCATGTCTTGGGTTATTGGTTATTGGATTGGTTATTGGTTATAAATATTACCTGATCTGTGACGATGGCGCCTGCTAACGGCGGACTCACGATCCCAGGCAGCGTGGCTATGGTGTTGGATATGCCCATGAGTACGCTGGCGTGAGGCGGCGCTATGTCCAAGTGGTTTACACTGAAACATTTTATAGGGACAGATAAGTATATGTTGCAATGACAGCTTAAAGTATTTATTTAAGGTATACATACAACAAACAAACAACGAATAACAAACGAGGCGCTGGCAACTGACTGGTGACGGTATAACCATCACAATTGACGGCGTAGCACCACAGACCGATGACGGGCAGCAGCGTCACCGGAGCGAGAAGCTACTCCCTGCGATCGCCAACCCGCCTGCCCAGCGTGGTGATTATGGGTATATCCTCCAGAAGTTTGCCCTAGGTGGCGAACAGCTGGAGAGGCCTATGTCCAGCAGTGGACTGCAATAGGCTGATGATGATGATGTTGTACATACCTAAATCCCGACCACGCGAATCCGCCAAGCCCCACGGCGATCGTAAGACACACTACGCACATAGTAGCCGACGAGGCGTACGCCGCTGCTGTCATGAATATAGTCTGGAATTCATACAAAAAAAAGTTAGTGAGTCATATAACAATAGTAGATTCGAGAATTAATTTTTTAAGAAATACGATAGCCCGGTTAATTGCAAGAGATATAAAAACCGGCCAAGTGCGAGTCGGACTCGCGCACGTACCACTGATTGAATGAAAAAATTAGGTAATTTGATTTACGACGTTTAACAAAAAACTACTGTCTAGATTTCATTCAAACCAAATTTCGTTAGTAGTTTTTATAGTAATACACATCATATATTTTTTTCAGTTTTGTCATGCTCATATTTTAGAAGTTACGGGGGGGGGGGGGGGGGACACACATTTTACCACTTTGGAACAGTCTCTCGCGCAAACTATTCAGTTTAGAAAAAAATGTTGCTAGAAACCTCAACATCATTTTCAAATACCTATTCATAGATACCCCACACGTATAGGTTTGATGAAAAAAAAATTTTTGAGTTTCAGTTCTATGTATGGGGAACCCCAAAAATTTTGGAATTTTTTCTGATTTTATTCTCACATCTTAATGCGGTTTACAGAATACATCTACGTACCAAATTCCAATAATGTAGCTCTTATAGTTTCGGAATAAACTGGCTGTGACATACGGACGGACACACAGACAGACAGACAGACAGACATGACGAATCTATAAGGGTCCCGTTTTTGCCATTTTGGCTACGGAACCCTAAAAATGGGTCCTTAGAAAAAAGTAATTCAAATAAATAACCCAAGACACGCCACGCTGGGCCACACATCGCCACCTAGCCCCAAACTAAGCCGAAGCTTGTACTATGGGTACTAGACAACTGAGAAACTTTACTTTAATACTTTTTTTGTAAATAAATACATTTCATACATAGAAAACACCCAGACCAATACTGCAATACAAACAGACATGTTCATGAACACAAATGTTTGTACTGTGCGGGAATCGTACCCTACCCTCGGCTCAGAAGGCAGAGGTCACTACCAAATGAGCCATAGTACAAGCGTCGGCTTAGTTTGGGGCTAGATGGCGATGTGTGGCCCAGCGTGAAATGTCTTGAGTTATTTATTATTTGACAGGCTCGGTGGCTCAATTGGTAGTGACCCCTGCCTTCTGAACCAAGGGTCGTGGGTTCGATTCCCACCCGGGACAAACGTTCGTGTGATGAATACTTGTGTTTGTTCCGTGTCTGGGTGTTTATATTTGTATTTAAGTATTTATTTGTGGTACCTTCGTTGTTCTGATACCCATAACACAAGTGCTTAAGCTACTTACATTGGGATCGGAGCAATGTATGTGATGTTGTCTGATATTTATTTATTTATTTATATTTATTTGTTTATTTATCTTACTCAAACCTAATTTTTGCCTACACTTAAACTAGAGTTGCGTTTACGCGAACGAAGTCGCTGGCACCAGCTACTAAAAACTAAGTAACCAATACCTGTGACAAAAACGCTCCACAGTTGAACAGCTTCCTGATATTGGTCCTGGAGAGCAGGCGCCTTTTCAGCAGCCAGTCGGCCATGTGGCCGGCCACCTGCAGCACGATCGCGATGGCTAGGTACGGAACAGCCGCCAGGAAGCCGGTCTGCTCGATCTTGAAGCCGTATGCGTCTGGAACATTGTTGTAGGGTTTTTTTTTTGTAAGAAGAGCATTCAGGATGAGGTCCAAAAGTTAGGTCAACAGGTATAATAGTGGGGATGTAAGGGAGCGACCTATCACCTTTTCGCTCCAAGCCATCCTCACCTGCCCGTGGTGCATCCTGCCGGACAAACGAGGCTCTGGCAAATTGACTGGTGGCGGTAAAACCATCACGATAGAAGGCGTAGCTAAATACCAAGGCGGGCAGCAGCGTACGCCCTGCGATCGCCAACCCGCCTGCCCAGCGTGGCGATTATGGGTATAATCCTCCAGATGTTTGCCCAGAAGTGGCGAACAGCTGGAGAGGCCTATGTCCAGCAGTGGACTGCAATAGGCTGATGATGATGATATCTACTCACCAATCAAGAACGTGGGCAGATACGTGAGCAGCGTGTAGAACCCCCAGTTCTCGCTGAAGTGCGCCATGACGATGGCCCACACCGGGCCCGAAGTCAGCATGGCGCGCCACGGGTGACGGATCCGAGTACCTTCCACTGCTTGGGTCCCGCGGGAGTCCTGGAATGTGTTATATGGGACCATTGAGTTCACTCTTTAATTATATTACCATACCATTTGGAAACTTTTCCATCAAGAACTGTTCGTTTCCAACGTTCGTTCTTTCCGCGTACCTGTAAGCTCTGGAATGAGCTCCCCAGCCGCGGTGTTTCCTGATCGCTACGACTTGTCTTTCTTCAAACGTGGCCTAAAGAGAACTCTTACCTCACGGTAGGCAGCGGCTAAGCTGTGCCCCTGGCATTGCAGAGTCTATGAGCGGCGGTAACCGTTTAACATCAGATGGGCCGCTTGCTCGTCTGCCACCCATAGCAATAAAAAAAAAAATTAAATTAAATAAATCTATTGGCAATACTAGCTGTGCCAGCGGCGTGGATATGGGGTTTTAAAAATAACGGACTTCCATAAAATAGTGCCTAAATTTTAAGTTAGACCTCTAGCAATACATTGGTGTTGTTGCGTGATGCGCGTTCAAACATACAGGTAACTCCCGTTTTCCCAACATGTCTTTTCACTGCTCTGCTCCTATTGATCGTAGCGTGCTGAAAAGTATGCTATAACCTGCCCAGGAGTTCTCGCAGTATAGCGACGTTTGTCGCTTAAGATCGTCGTTTCTTAAGTCGACGTTTTGACGTCATACATACGTACACAGATAATAAACTAATAAATACCTAATAATATATGATTTGGTATATATGTGTGTTATTAATTGGCCCTTAGGTCACAATAAGTATGTAAATTATATATTTTTCCTTACTTGTATGTATTTCAGCTCGGCTGGAGTAATGTGCGGATCTTTCTCAGGCGATTCTTTTACAACTAACCACCAAATTGTCGTCCACACGAGGCCCATGATTCCTGTAAAATTATAAAAAAATATCGTTTAAAAAAAGTCCCGACTATTTATTTTTTAAAACAATATAACATTCGAGATAATTCTCCCTGTTTTTTATACAACATATAAGTAACATAATAATACGGATGATGACAAGGTATGAAAATGAAGAAAATAATTAGTCCGTCTCTTAGATAATAAAAAAATATAAGACCCGTATTTTTTGTTTTGTCGAAATAACAAGAAAATACTTAGATATAGCGCATTAAAGTTACGGAGTGGGGGCTAACTACGTCACGTTAGAGTATATTTTGTACTCTAACGTGACGTCATGTGACATTTAAAATCAATGTATCTTCGTAAGTTTTTGAACAAGAGGCAAAATAAAAAATACGTATCCAATATTTTTCATTAATCTATCTGATGGACATTAAATTATTTTTTTAGTCATCATCCCAATTATATCACTTACCATTGTCTGGTGGTTGCAAGTGATTTTATGATTATTTTAGCTTAGGACTCCGATTGATCACAAATCGTGACCGACTGTACACTGGTATTTAGATAGTTGTGTAAGCCCTACCACCAGCTGAGAAGCCAAATTCTCAAGAAGTCCTTTGGAGAAAACGGGTGGTAGTCGTTAATAACATTTAAGAGTTTCTGTGATAGTTTTTCCGAGCATGAAGCAAAACTTTCAAGGCGTTATTCACGAGAATCATTGAAAAAGCGACGAGCACACCAAACAAAATGTCACTAAAAATAAACACAAGCTGGACTTCTTTATCGGCGAGTCTTGGTTTACTGACTCTGGAATGGTGGCTTTATACGCACCTAGCGGCAGGAGGCTGTACTACAAAAATTCTGCCCGCAACGACATCAGTTCGGTTTCTTTCTTTTTGGCACGGTGATTATTTAATATCCTCACTTACCAAACACATAGAATATCCCCGGCCAGCCGGTGTACCGCGCCAGCACTGAGCAGACCGGCATGGACACGACTGTGCCAGCGTAGCTGCCGCTGAACGCGAACGTGGCTAGACGAGCTCGCTCCTCCGCCGGAGCCCAGCGGGACCACATGGCGTGGATGCACGGGTACGTCACGCCCTGGAATCGATCAGCATTAGTACTGAAGAGATGCGTGGTGGTGACGGGTTATGGCACCTGATAGGCAAGATGGATTGGGATACATATACAACAGTTCCACAGATTGCATCTGACATTACACTCATAAGCTGTGATGCTTAGTTTACTAAGGGTCAAGTAGGACTTGCTTCACCTGTTTGCTTATGATGACAAATACCTCTTTTTCTTTTTCCGTGGTGTGTATCCCACTAAAGCCCCCGGCGTCGCAAGTGGGTAGCAACTAGAGGATTCGGTCTCGGGATCCCGAAAACCGGGATCCCGGCCATATTTTAGTCCCGAAATTTTCGGGATTAAATTTTAAGAGTCCCGGGATTTTCGGGATTGATATATTTTTAATAAAAGTTAGTTAAAATGTGCGTAAAACGAAACGCACTTACTTTCATTCATCCTTTCATTTGACGTTTTGACGGCCATCTCATTTCCACGGCTGATTTCATTTGATTTTGCTAACGACCGGTACCGGATTATGTGTAAAAGTATCTAAAAATTCCTCATCACGTCGTGATAAGTATTGATATTTATTTTGTTAATTAATGAATTCATTATAAAATAAACATGCATTAAAGGTCTTGGCGTTTATCGAATTATCATCCGCCATCGCCTTTTCTTTGATTACTTGTCTGATGTTACTTACATCAGAAAATAAGCATAATGTAGGTACCTAGTCCGTTCGGCCGCTAGTGCTAATAAATTATCGTCCATCGTCCATTGAGCTAGTCTGTTTCCATTGTTTGGTTACAAAGTTGATATTGAACCTAATGTATAGTGCTGTAGATTGATCATTTTAAATAATAGTCAGTATTGTGCAGGGGCGGCACTAAAGTTAAAACCTTCCGTCTGGCTGACTGGCTCCCCCTGTACCACACTGTCTTTGGACAGTGTGGTACAGGCATACAGTGACCAATGCGGGATTCCGCGCCTTTTCTAGTTCTTGTTCTCCTCCCTCCCTTATCCACTTCAATGGCACGACGACGACATCGCACACGTCCTACAGCGGCATCCCAATCCTCCCCCACCAGCTCGCTGTTTGAGGTGGAGTGGAGTTCACCAACATCCGTGGACTCCATGCTAATCTCAACGCCGACCACCAACACCTCGAGACGGCGAGGCCTGCGATGCTGTTTCTGACGGAAATTCAGATTGGCTGCCCTGCCGATTCGGCATACCTGCACTACCGGTTATGTGCTGGAAGAGTCCTTCCACCAAGGCCTTTGTTCAGTTTTTGTAGATTTGACTAAAGATTTAAAATAAAAATTTCATTTTGAGGTTTTACTGTCTTTTGTTACCACTTTCTATTACCAATATAATCCCGTGACTGTCCCGGGATCCCGGGACCAACTGTAGAAAATCCCGAAATCCCGGTATTAGAAAAATCGACCGGGACCGAATCCTCTAGTAGCAACTTACAGGGATTCAGATAGCACAAGAGCTTGACTTGAAAAAAATACCTCAAAAAGCCCTTCGATGACCCTCACAGCAATGAGGAGACCTGTACTCGTGTACGCGAGAGGAGGCGTCAGCAGTGTCAGGAGGGAGGTACCGCCAATGCCTATCGCGAACACCCTGGAAATTAGACACAAGAAGATGTAATACAAAGGTTAAGGAAAACATCTTGAGAAAAGCTGCTCAATTAATAAGGGAGCGACATATTTTATCATCCTTTCGCTCCAAGCCATCGTCATCTGCTTGTGGTGCATCCTGCCGAATAACAAACGTGGCTCTGGCTGGCAACCGACTGGTGGCGGTATAACTACGAGTAAATACCACAGGCCGATGACGGGCAGCAGCGTCACCTGAGCGAGAAGCTACGCCCTGGGATCGCCAACCCGCCTGCCCAGCCAGGGGATTATGGGTAAAGAAGGGGATCATGAGAAATGTGTTTCTCAAAAGGTAGAGGTAGCCGACAGACTACCTCTACCGCCCTCGTCGTGGTTTAAAAAAGCCTCTATGCTGCGTCATTATAAAATCAAAGCTTTTTTAAGATATACTGGCTGTGATGCTTTTAAATTGAAATAAAGGCTGTATACAGTGCAACGCAAGCTTATTGTTGTCAGAAAACGGAACGAACCTGTTACCTCCTATTTTAGAAGCGAGCCAGCCACCGGGCAGTTGGGTCAGCAGGTACCCGTAGAAGAAGGAACTCAGCACCAGCCCTTTAGTCTGAGGGCTCCAGTCAAATTCTGGCGCCTGGAAGTGAAATATGCACAGGATTTAATAATATAACCCAAGACATGACACAGACTACGCTGGGCCACACATCGCCATCTAGCCCCAAACTAAGCCGAAGCTCTTACTTTTTTTGTAAATACATACATACTAGCTGTGCTCGCGACTTCGTTCGCGTGGAATAGTTATTTTTCCCCGTTTTTTTTAACATTTTCCATTACTTGGTATATTTATGTAGACTTATTTTAGGTGTTTATTGAAATAGATAGTTTTGCACTAGATTACCCATCTCTGTTGAAACTGGTTTCCTCTACCTGAAGGTTGTCTGGAAGAGATCGCTACAAGCGATAAGACCGCCTAAATTGTACTTTGTTTTTGTTTGTAATGTGTTTTTTCTGTAATGTCTGTGTTTTTGTGCAATAAAGAGTTTCTATTCTATTCTATTCTACTTCTTCGCTCCTAATAGTTGCAACGTGATGTTATATAGCCGAAAGCCTTCCTCGATAAATGGTCTATTCAACACAAAAATATTTTTTCAATTCGGACCAGTAGTTCCTGAGATTATACATAGTAAACACCCAGACCAATACAGACATGTTCATGAACACAAATGCTTGTGCTGTGTGGGAATCGAACACACGCCCCTTGGCTCAGTAGGCAGAGATCAATAATAGCGACAACATCTACTTTAGTCCGAACACTGCTGGATAGGGACTTACAAACATCTAGCTAGAGGCTTTGCCCATAATACGCCTATGCTACGCCTTCAATCGTGATGGTTATAGTTCGCCACTAGTCGGTTGTCAGAGCCTCGTTTGTTATTCAGGAGGTCGCATTACGGGCAGTTGAGGGTGGCTTGGAGCGAAAATAATATAGGTAGCTCCCTTGAATCCTAAAGTCGTGATTGTGTTCTTATAACATTACTAGCTGTGCCCGCGATTTCGTCCGCGTGGAATAGTTTCATCCCCTATTTTATCCCCTTGGGGTAGAATTAATCAAAATCCTTTCTAAGTGGATTCCTACGCCATAACATCTACCTACCTTCATGTAAAATTTCAGCCCGATCCGTCTAGTGGTTTGGGCTGTGCGTTAATAGATCACTATGTCAGTCAGTCACCTTTGAGTTTTATATATTTACTAGCTATGCTCGCGAGTTCGTCCGCGTGGAATAGTTATTTTTCCCCCGTTTTTTTACATTTTTCATTATTTCTTCGCTCCTAATAGTTGCAGCGTGATGTTATATAGCCTATAGCCTTCCTCGATAAATGATCTATTCAACACAAAAAGAATTTTTCAATTCGGACCAGTAGTTCCTGAGATTAGCGCGTTCAAACAAACAAACTCTTCAGCTTTATAATATTAGTTAAGATTAAGATAATTAAAGATTCTATGAATATACTTAGTTATATATCTCTTTATCCCTGTTGAAAATAAAGTTTTGTTATTTCAAACGCGTACATTAAACTCTTTACCCGTTAAAATTGCAACAAAAAGCAAATTACAAAACATGTTTCGTGATTTTTTGTTGCGCACACTCGTGCATAACTCAAGATCTTAATCGCGAGTGCCAGGTGAATGTTCGATAGCCATATTACAATTCGGTTGAGAGACGGTGACGTCATCAAAAGAGGCAATGCAGAAATCTCCCATAATCTTACTTAAGTATTTAACTCACAACATCGGTTTGAGAGATAGACTTTTTTATTCAGCTCGTTTTAAAGTATCGTGGATCGAAAAGAAAAATAATGAACAGCATTTTTTAGCAAAAACACCCTTTAGAACAAAAATGAATTTTCCGAATCTGTTCATAATTCTCGGAGATAATTATGTGGTAACAATGAGCCGTGGTAGCCTAGTGGTAAGATCGTCGCTTCACACACGTGAGGTCGTCGGTTCGAATCCGCGCGGGGCACGCACCTCTGCATTTGCAAAAATCTATGTGCGGAATTATACCACTAGCTTAGCGGTAAAGGAAAACATCGTGAGGAAACCTGCACATCCAGTTTAATTCTGAATGTGTAACCATGATCCAAATTAGTCTGGTTCCCCTTTCTGAGGGTTACGAAGGTGAGATGGCAGTCGCTTCAATGTAATAACCAGACTCGCTAAATCTAGGATCATGGTCAAAGTGGACCCTGGGCCTAGCTAGAGGCACAAACCGGGACAACGCTAAGGGGATGATGAATTATGTGGTAACAAACAAAAAGAAAAGAATATTCAGTCGAATTGAGAACCTACTCTTTTTTTTAAGTCGGTTAAAATTGCAATGGCAATATCTTATACCTACCTACTTTATGTCTTAATCATGGTCGTAGCGGACTCAGGCATCGTCGTGTAGGTATTACAAAAGGGACTTAACACAGAAATGAACTATACTTAAATACTTCATACCTACTTACTCAATACACAGACTTAGGCGGTAAAACGAACCGGTTGGATGGAATCTGTGCGCGGGAGCAGTCAAGCCAATTTGGCCAGATAGAATCTGCGCGCGGGATCATAACTATTCTTCTTAACCGGTAATCATCATCATCAGCCTATATCAGTCCACTGCTGGACATATGCCTTTCCAGTTGTTCGCCACTTAGGGCGAACATCTGGAGGATATACTAAAACCGTGGTGCAGTGTCATAATCATCACAATGTGCGGCCACACTGGTGCTTTTTAGAAGCCTAAATGCGCGTTTCCGCAGCCTCAAATGAACTGACACTATGACGTTTTCTAGTTAGAACAGCATACCGACATCAATTCATCATCACACGTGTGCACGTGTCCGAAACGCTAGTACCGGGATTTTAACGACTGTACCCTTAACCCTATTTCGACGGTACCGCCTTAAAATATTTATTAAAACAAACATAATAAACCATAAACAAGTTAGAACAACAATATGTCGCCCTGCAAGCGAACGCCATAATGGTAGATTATGCGGGATCAAAAATTTTATCGCCACTCAAAATGAGAGGGTTTTTCACATCCTCCATTTCATATGAAACACTCCTGTCACACATATCATAATCTAAAACCGACCTTATACCCATTGTAATAACGCACAGCGAAATTGGCGACTGAAAAAAGTTCTTCGACGATTTAGTACAAAAGTTGGTCGGACGGTAAACAGGTCATATGTAATCCTTACGCCTCCGACATAAGGTTCACTTTGGAGTAAGGTAATGACGAGATGGAAGTACATTACCGCATTGATATTAATAAAAATTTATAGCTGCCATACTGAAACGATTTTTGTTAGAACCGAAGGGTTTTATAGTGCGTTTGAAGTTAATAAGAATCCTATTGAATTAAACGTGTGACAACATGACCGTCTTATTACGAGCCATAAGCTCTATTGAATAAATGTGTAACATATACGATTTTGTTCATGGAATAGGTATACCTTACCTACGAAACTTAGAGACGTTTCTAAAAGAAAAAGCATAAAGTTATAGGACCAATGAAATCAATTGTCTTAAAACATGCTTACGGGGTTTGGCGCAAAACGTCCTATTTGCAGAATGTCATATTCATATTCGCAGAATGTCCTTGTTCTGCCAAAGAATCCACGGTACCGGTACATGTCTAAACAGCCGAGTTGTGCTGTATCTGTCAATAATATTCACTCCGTCATCATCCTAGCCTTTCTCCCGATTGTCTCAGGGCCGGCTTCCCAAAAATTTACCGCGTAAAGAGGTATAGACGGTATCATTAATCTTCAAAAATAAAACTCGAAACGAGCCCTTAAAGTTCTTTTTATTAAGATTACTACTTAATCCGTAAGTAATTAATTAAACTCAACAGAAAAAGTATCTTTTATTTTCACAACGTCCACTCTTAAGTAAATAAACACAATTTAGATAACAGTCATAAAGATAAGACTGTTGTTTTGCTGTACTGCGCAGTTTTATTCATTTCCATTCCCCCATAAAGTTCACCTACAACCCCATACAATGTTAGGATGAAAGCACAAAATCCCGATAGTGGGAAAAAGTTCACATCAATATGAAAAATATATTGTTGACGGGGCAAGTTCGATATCGGGATGGGAGATCAGCTGTTGCAAGCAGCAAAACACGGATAGCAAAAGTTTTATTGTGTAATATTTGGAGGTTGATAAATCTTTATACGTATTTATCAAGAGCTCGGGGTATTCCGTAGACAGGAAACATCGTATACATATAAGTGTAGTAAGGTCCAATTTTGAATACTACTGATCGATCTTGGACTTTCGAGAAGCGTCAGTGGTCTAGCGGTAAAGGCTGTTGACTTCAAATTCCAAAAACCTACATAAGTACAGATGTGCAGGAAAAACTAACACATACGTATTAAAATAAAATAGTAACTTGTCCTGACAATTTTCAATAGCTGTGCCCCTGGCATTGCTGATGCCCATAGGCGGCGGTTACTGTATAACATCAGTCGGGTTGCTCTTCTGCCACCAACAGAAATAAAAAAAGAACATCGATCAAATCGAAATATGCCACCGTAGTCCCTTTAATGAAGTAGTAGGACTCAGATCATCAGAATCGCTTACCAGTATAACAGTCCCATTTTCCAGTTTGGTCTCCACTTTATCCGTCATGGCGACAACCGCCACAGACAGATTGACTCTCAGAGCGTACACGTTAAAGAAGCCGAAGAACGCCAGGAGGGCAACCACGAAACGCCGCCGTTGCCAGAAGCACCATATCCGTCTGTTGCCGTGTTCTTTTGTCTGTTCTCTGAAAAAGAACAGAACTTAATGTGAGTATAGCTCAGGGAAACGTCATGTTAAGAACTAAGAAATAGAGCTTATTTAGAGCAAATAAAGAAATTTCTAACCGTGGGTGTCGTTGAAGACGACTTAGAGAAGCAGCGTTTACGTTCATCATCATCATCAGACTATTGTAGTCCACTGGTGGACATAGGCCTCTCCAGTTGTTCGCCACTTTGGGCAAACATCAGGATATACCCATAATCGCCACTCTGGTGGGTTGGCGATCGCAGGACGCAGTTTCTTACTTCGGTGACGCTGCTGATCGTCAATTATGATGGTTATACTGCCACCAGTCGGTTACTAGCGCCTCGTTTGTTATTCGGCTGGATGCACCACGGGCAGATGAGGTTGGCTTGGAGGAAAAAGATGATAGGCTGGCTGCTTCCTTACATCAAGCGTTAACGTTGGGTACAAATAACATCTACTGATGTCACCAACCCGCCTGCTTAGCGAGGTGACTAAGGCAAATCGCCTTTTGGGGGGCCAAAAAATTTGGGTTGCCAAATGACAATTGTCGTTGAAAGAGGCCTATGTCCAGCAGTACACGTTTGCAGGCTGGTAAAAGCTGCCTGTTTCCTGAGGAGTGGTGCTATTTTAAATCCGGAAACCACACGAGGAACGAACCAAACTTGTGTATTTGTTTACTAGTTCTAGGCTAGACTTGGTGCAGTAGTTGTTGGACCTAAAGGTTAAATTACTTCTGACCAAATAAAGACACCTTCAACAAAACGACGAGTATGATATTTATGTGAAAAACTGAACTGAATTCCGAAAGTCGCAACAAAATCTGAGCCATAACGATGACGGATTATCACACTCAGTGGCTGCCCGGCCGGTGGATGTTACAATGTAACGGTCAGATGATTCACTAAATCCTATGATTTGTCGCTGACGTTCCGTATAATCGGCGGATTTAGACGGAAAAATGTAATAACACGACAGTATAAAACGATCGAAAAAACAAAATGCGAACGATGTGATGGATTGGAAAAAGTTGAAAGTGTTTTATTGTACAGATCAGTTAACTAAAGCTGGCACGTTCACAGTACTAACATTTATGCATTTTCACTATACAGTATGTAAAGTACGACAATAACTGTCTCCTTCACCTTCATAAGCTGGGACTGGCCCGGTGGCTCAATTGGTAGTGACCTCTGTCTTCTGAGCCAAGGGTCGTGGGTTCGATCGATACTCGACGACCGACCGTTTTTTTACACGAAATGGGTTTGTTATGCAATATAGTGGTTTACGATGGTACGCCCTAACCCAGGCAAAACCGGTTCACTCCCGACTTGAACATCGGAAGATTATATCTCTCAGGGAACAAGAAGCCCAGCAAAGATGTCCATACTTAGTCGGTTTGCACCATAAAGTACCGTAGAATTTCTTCACAGGTGTGCAGGATTCCTCACGAATCCTTCACCGTAAGAGCATAAGCATTAATTAAAATTACTTATCATCATTTGCCTGCCCTGTTCCCATTATCTGGGGTCGGCGCAATATGTTTTCTTCTTCCATTCATCCCTATCAGCCGTCATCGTCCCATTCACTCCTTTCTCAGCCATATCATCATTCACACAGTCCATCCATCTTTTCTTCGGGCGGCCTCGCCCTCTCCACCCATTCACATTCATCTTCATCACGGTCTGCATTAAAATTACTTATACAAGTTTACATTTCCACGTATCGATTTGACTTAAATAGCTCTACACCATATACCTACCATGCGGATGCTAAGATACCATAATCTCTTGTGTAAACGATGTCGTGTATTCTTATAATCCTACCACAAAGCTGTTTCAATACAAATTTCGTGTAAATATTTTGTTAAAAGAAAACCATATATGATGCGGTGTGTGTTTATTCTTATTACGCAAGATTACCAAAATATATTTTTACTAGCTGTACCCGCGGCTTCGCCCGCGTTGCCCCCTATTTTAGGGAAGTGGGGGGTTAGAAAGGTTTAAAAAGTAGCCTATGTTACTCTCCATCCCTTCAACTATCTCCATTTAAAAAATCTTAGGCTTTTTTTTTGTGTTACCAGGGAAAATGCATTTAGGCATTCCCGCTACCTGGGGGAGCAGCGGGATATGTGGGACTCACCCCGCCTCGAAAGATGGAAGTGAGGCAGGAAATACCCACTAAAAACCCTGGCCCCTTCGTCATGCGCTTTAAAGGTGGTGTTGAGGGACCTGTTTGAAACACATTTGGTACACAATTATTTGACAGATTCTGTATTACAAACGCTAGTAACACTAAAGCCTTGCAAATGTCACGTGTAAGTTTAGATTACAAAGAACAGTTGAAAATCGGAAAGAGAAATCCGAGACAATCCAACATTCAGCTTGAAGTGCAAGCGATTGTAAGCTTTATTACTGCAGCATATAGCTCAAAGTTGCATACAATATCTATTTGAAGACAAGAGCATTGGTTATTGGTTTCAATATCACTGCAGCAAACAACATACGATAGTGTGATATTGGAACCGCAAGTTTGCAAGTGCAGTTTTCAAATTAGAAAGTCACATTTATATCTAGCCGTCGAGCCATACAATAATGTTTATTTCATTATGAAAGGTGTAATACAAGCATTCTAAAAATATATCCCATGAAAAAGAGTAACTGTAGAGTTTCTTGCCGGTTCTTTCCGATAGAAAGCAAGTTCCGAACCTAGGGTAGAGTCAATTTTATTTGTACCTGACGATTTATTAAAGCTTGTCTATGTGAAAAAAGATATTTTTCATTTGTTGTTATTGTTCATTAGTCAGTACCGACCACTTACCTACTATTTAATATATTTACTCCAAATCTGAGCCGAATTGGATTTTTATACTCAAATGAAATACATACCTTAAAACTATTTTTCCAGAACAATCAACATTTATTTTTGGCTGTAAAGTTTATGTAAACAAAATTATTTTGAAAAAAGAATGTTCCGCAAAACAAGTTCATTATTGTTTCGATTTACAAGACTCTACATTATTTATAGTGGCCAGTACCGCCCTCAGTTAAAATATTCTAAAACTTTTGAGTTGGGCAAAATTTATTTTATACCTTAAAAGAAGCCAGTAATTACCACTAACCACAACAATCTAATTACTTCGAATCAGTTTGTATGAAAAATTAAAACAAAATGAAGTTTAGTCGCAGTAAAGTTAAGTTCATTATGTTTAGAAATCACTTAAAAACAGACAAATCTGTTATTTCACATTTTTAGTATTAGGTATTAAAGTGTTCAGCGACTTTTGTTTGATGGTAACGGTGCAATGCATAGAGTTCTTATCCAAGTAGATATTTCTAATGAAAACTCTAGTCCTTTACGATGCCAACTAGCAAGACTGGTTAATATGTCAATAAAAGGAAATATACGAGTATGAATGGTATTTTAGTAATCGCTATAAAAACGCTTTATAAAATCAAGAAACCACGACTATTGTTAACATTAATATCACGTTTATTCTCGTTGTATTTTTATTTAGCATTGTTCAATCAGCATTAAAATCGCTCCTGGTAATATACTCGTTGTAGGTACTGAAAAAACAATTTATACTGTGCTGTTAACGAATCGTAAATGCTTAAACACGTCTTACTCTTAATACAATAACGACCTAATAGATAGATATACTTTATTGCACACAGTTGACTTAAAAATTAGTTACAATGATAAATCGAGATACAAATGAGGTAGCCTTATCGCTTTCGGCGATCTCTTCCAGACAACCATTGGGTAGAGGATAATTAAAAGAAGGGGTAAGGTTGTCAATTGACAAATTAATTCAAACGTTAGACGTCTATAGGATAATTTTTTCACATAAACTCATCTTCATCAGCCTGCTACCGTTCACCGGACTAAGGTTACCCCCAATAACAACTGTCATTTGGGGGGATTTGCCTTAGACACCACGCTTGGCAGGCGGGTTGGTGACCGCAGTAGGTATTATTTGTACCCAGATAAACGCTGCTGCACGTTTCCTGATATCTCCTTAGTCGTTTTCTACGATACCTACGGGATGAGATGGGGTGGTCCTATTTCAAATCCGGAAACCACACGGAAACATGAACACAAACTTATTTCTCCATTTCGAGTTAGGTCGCTATTTTATTAAAACTTTTTTTTTTTTATAGTAGCTTGATATGATAATGGCTGCCCTACGCCTGATGGAAAGCGATAGAGAAGCCAACGAGCAAGTCACTGGTCAGTTACCTGTCAGTTGCCACAGACATGCCGGCCCAACCCTAACCCCCCACGAGCGCCGGAACCCTACTCACCGGCATAAACACACACAGATCCGGAGGTCATTTGGCTGCGGTATTCTATAGGGTGGAGGACCTTCCCCGGACGAGCGGCTCAATTCGAGCTAAGATTCGCTATGCCCTACCTCTCTCAAACGTAACTATTTGGTGTTGGGATTCTCTCTCTAGTCGTATCCCTCACTATTGAGGATCGTGGCTCCTTTTGACTTTGTCAATTAGCTGTCTCCATCGGTTTCATTCCGACGCTTGATGGATTGCGGCACTGATAGGTATCTCCAGCTCCTTCAACACCTGGTCTGCCCATCGCATAGGACTCCGTCCTCTAGGTCTCTTTCCTTCCACCTTCCCAGTCACTATAAGGCGTTCCAGATTATTGTCTTCCCTGCGAGCGATATGGTGTTGGGATTAAAACAAGATTATTTAAAAACATAAGTATAGTTGTTGAAACGCTTAACTTAACAATATCCTACGAATTTGACATGCTAAGTGACATGGCATGCATGGTAACTGACGAGACAATACATTTTACACGTGTCTAGTTACCTAGTAGTTGAAATATGAATTATGTATTTATTTTGTCAACGTAATATTTCAAAATAAAATACATAACATCAAGTAGCAGGTGTTAAAGGTCTGTAATTTAATTAGGAGAATATCACCTTTTTATTAATCTTTTGTTAGAATAGCGTAATGGCGATATTTGTTTTATTTATATTATTATTTGTAAAAAAAAACTAACTATCCTGTATGTGTTTAAAAGCACAGCTTTCTGGATTATATCTGGTAGATGGGGGAAGGTTATCATTATTATAGAACAGAACTCGCAAATAAAACAAAGACTGTTTATAACAATAGTAGGTAAACCAATTGTAATGAAATACGACCTTCTTTATCTACAGATCGGCTGACAGGCACAGCTGTTTTGTGCTAATGGGGCATAAGCTAAAGGGGAAAGTCGTGTAGTTTAAGTGGGCCAATCCGGAAGGAGTGCGTTGTCGCATTTTTAGAAACGCCACGCAATGTACGCAATAAAAGAATGATATACGAGTATTTGGACGAATGGGGGGTTTTATTCTTGACCAATTGGAAGAGGTGTCTGATAGAATTCAATAGGCATGACCTTGTTTTATGGATTCATTGTAATTGTTTATCGTTTGGGATATAACGGAGCGACCCCTCATCTTTTCACTCCAAGCCCGTGGTGCATCCTGCTGAATAACAGACGAGGCTCTGGCAACCGCCTTTTGACAGTGTAGTGTAACTATCACGATTTAATACGAAGCTAAATACCACAGGTCGATGACGAGCAGCAGCGTCACAGGATCGAGAAGCTACGACCTGCGATCGCCAGCCCGCCCGCCCAGGTTAGCGATTATGGGTAAAACCTTCAAGTGTTGCCCAAATACCTCCATAGAAAAATTTGTTTGTGAAAATGATATTTGCTTTAAAGAACTATGATACTTGCTTTAAAGGACTATTATCTCCATTTTCCAGCCAATTTTAACTTCGTCGAAAAATATTTTTAAAAATAATTTTCAGAAATTTTCAAAAAACTGGCCGAAATGGACTTCTTAAAGAGGCTATGTCACTTATCATAACTAAAAAAATGTTACA
Organism: Conogethes punctiferalis; assembly: GCA_031163375.1. Classification (NCBI taxonomy): domain Eukaryota; kingdom Metazoa; phylum Arthropoda; class Insecta; order Lepidoptera; family Crambidae; genus Conogethes; species Conogethes punctiferalis. The sequence goes on from CM062084.1 coordinate 15,064,204, forward strand.
TGTATGTGTCGATAGTAAAACTATTGTTCGCGTGTGAGTACATACTCTAATAGCTGTTAATATAAGAAAATGAATGTAATTTGAAAACCATCAACCCGATAGTTACATAGGCCGTGAAATAGTGCAATTTACCTTACTTACAACCAGTTCAACTGGGTTAACGATATAATTACTTTAGTAGGTAAACCAAATTGCGATCGGTGGCACGGAAGTTTTTTACAAACTTTTATTTACCATTACAAACAATGTATGTAAGTTTGGTAAACGATTTTGTGGCGTTGCGAATGAAATTCTCTGCCAGCACATGTGTTTACACCTTCTTATAGTATGGGATCACGATGGAATCCTTTAAACGAAGCATAAAGAAGCAGAAAACAATAGAAGCTTTCGAGATATTTTTAAAATAGTAATTTTTCCACCATTTTTTTTAAACAGCCGTGATAATTCTTGATATTTTGTTAAGGATCTCGGTTTTCACACTTACGACAAACCTAGACTTACGGCAGTATTCACAAACGTGCTATAGGTACGACGCGCGGAGGCAAAGTGCTCAAAATCCTATAGGTTTTTGGGTACCAGTGCGTTCGCGCGACGCAACGTAGCGTTTGTGAACACGCCGTAAGTCGATACCGAAAGCGGCACAATTTTATAATCGGATCATCGTTAAAATTTCAAAGACATTGTTTCACATTTTTGCGTGTTAATAAAAACGCAACAGACGGACCGCATCGAACGTCGGTTGAATGGAGCGGACGTGTTTTTCCATTCCCAAGGTAGAGCCAGATGCCGAGATCCTATTTAAATAATTACGCGTACTTGGAATTTCGCAAGAATGAATACTGGCTAATTTGTGTAGGTATTCTTCAGGCGAGAGCGTTTTCAGGCTTTGTTATTAGCGATAAACAGATTACGGATTTGTTACGGACGATTTTTTTATGGTAGCACGACGTAATGGCTTCTCTACGCCTGATGGAAAGCGAAAGAGGAGCCCAAGTCGCTGCGATTACGGCCATGCCTTGTTTTTACGGTTCTGTTATTGAGTAACTTACTTTTGAAATTAGCAAAATCGGTTATCGTTAGTAAAATATGCCTACTTTATAAATTCCGCACAAAGACATTCCTAAAATTACAACCACCTAGAAAGCTTTTTCCCTTTTCTGTCAATCTCTAAAACAATCACCCAACTCATATAACATTACATTAAATTATAATCCGAGCACAACTTAGCAACATTCGCACAAAACAATATGAAAGCCTAACCGCATACCATTAATCAGACATTCAACAAACGTGTTCTATATTATTAAGGCTAGTGATGGGTCCGATCGTCAAAAAATATATTCGTATTATATTGCTCAGCCGATTCAGAGACCTCTACATGAGCCATTTGTGACACAAGTCAGTAAAAATGCACAAATCGTCACTCCACGTGGCCTGAGAACGTCCTACAATACGTTTGCCGAGACGCGGTCTCCACTCTAGAACTCGTTTACCCCAACGGTTATCGGTTCTGCGACTGATGTGACCAGCCCACTGCCACTTCAGCTTACTAATCCTGACAGGCTCGGTGGCTCAATTGGTAGTGACCCCTGCCTTCTGAGCCAAGGGTCGTGGGTTCGATTCCCACCCGGGACAAACATTCGTGTGATGAATACTTGTGTTTGTTCCGTGTCTGGGTGTTTATAATTTGTATTTAAGTATTTATTTGTGGTACCTTCGTTGTTCTGATACCCATAACACAAGGTGCTTAAGCTACTTACTTTGGGATTAGAGCAATGTATGTGATGTTGTCTAATATTTAAATTTAAATTTAAATCCGGTGAGCTATTTCGGTGGTTTTGGTTCTCTGCCGGATCACCCCATTTCGGATCCGATCCCGCAGAGAGACGCCGAGCATAGCTCGCTGAGCGACTTTTAATTTGTGGACTAGCCGTACCGTTAGTGTTCATGTTTCGGCTCCGTATGGCATAACCGGTAGAACGCATTGATCGAAAAATTTCGGCTTTAGGCACTATGGGATCGACGATGTGAAGACTCGACGAAGTTTCCTAAACGCTGCCCAGCCTAGCTGAATTCTCCTATTTACCTCGTCCTCAAAGTTGTTTTCACCCAACTTCAGAAATCTAACGGTGACATGTCTTCAATATCCCTTTAATATACACGGATACGGAAACATATACGGATATCCGGAACATCACTAATAAACACACATAGCGGTATCACTGAGAGCAGTGGTTAAGCGGTTGAATAAAGCGGTGCGAATTGACTAATGTTTGTAAACAAACATCTTGTGTCGCCGCAGCATCCACGAGATTTATTACTCACTTCCTTCAAATACGTCGTTAACTAAATTCTCTGAGGTGCTATTAAGTGCGCCGATGATGGCACAGTGTAGCAAAGTGTAAGATATTCTTTTTATATTAGCACGTCAAAATGACTGCGTCCTGCCTGTTGTAAAACAGACGACGAAGTCCAAAAAAGGACTTGGAAAGTAGGGAGAGTCCGGGAGATTATATCAGGTGCGAGAGATGAACCACCTCTCAAAAATCAACTTAAATTTTGCTCTAATGATGCGTCAAGACGGTCTAAAACGATAGCTATAACTGCGGTTCTACCAATGACCGTCTTGATGTATCGTTAGAGCAAAATTTAAGTTGATTTTCGATTTTTGTTGAGAAGGGAACACGTGTGCCGGAAGAAGTTCTACAGACTAATCGTTCGATCGGCAGATATAAAATTTACTGTCCTTTATAGCGCGAGATGTAGCTGTGAATTGTTTGACACTACAGCTGATACAATAGGAAAGTACAAATTCGTAGTTTCAATACTAAAACGTAGCCGTTTCACTGTCTATAGATCTGCTGTGTGTTCAGGCTGATTTCCGCTTGACAATGGTGACAGTCGACCTAATTAGGTTGTGACCCAATTGCCATTTTAAAGATCGGGCCACAACAGATCACTCGATTTTATCGCCTAATAAATCCGTTAAATATATAATAGGATCAACTCCTCGGAACGTCTCGGGCTATAAAGAGAAGTAATAGGAGATTTTTCTTTTATGACGAAGTTTTTCGACGATGAAATCTTAGCACGATGCTGATTAGGTAGACTATTTTGTGATTAATTTGTGGTATACTAACAGCTACCCGCGTCTTTGCTGAATATAAATAATAATGAAACGATGCTACCCGTTTCCTGCAGCGTCAGGAGAGAGAAGCTACGTCCTGCGATCGCTCTGCCTGCCCAGCGTGGCGATTATGGGCATATCCTCCAGATGTTGGCCCTAAGTGGCGAACAACTGAAGAGGTCTATGTCCACCAGTGCACTGCGATAGGCTGATGATGATGAATATAAAAAATATATTATGAATCGTCAAAGCGAACCTACTATCAATTTGCGTCGCAGTAGGTATTTCGTAAAAACCGGCAAGAAACATAAATAAACGCCAAAGGAACTCAAGTTGTATCATTATGAAAGGGTATTAAAATGATCACTTTTTTGACCTTCCTGTTACCCAACTTTGAAGGTCAGTAAAAGCAAAAGGCGAGTTTAATATAAAAGTAAGAAATTAATTTTGAGAACAAAACCATCGGCCGTCGAGGACAGGTTAAAACATTTAATAAATATAGTAATATAAATTGATTTATATTTTTTCGAATTTTTTAAGTCATCATATTTCATCATCAAAGGTCCATAGCTGGACATAGCCCCCCCTAATGACAAGTGTAATTTGGGGGGATTTGCTTTAGTCACCACGCTTGGCAGGCGGGTTGGTGACCGCAGCAGGTTTTATTTGTACCCAGGTAAACGCTGCTGCCCATTTTCTGATATTCCCATAGTCGCCTTTTACGATACCACTTTATTTTTTAATAATATGACTCTTAAAAAAACGTGCATGATTTGTACAACGTCAATTCCGAGCGGTTCACATCCAATACGCGGTGTGAAATGTATTTTATAGTACATAGTCGAGGAGTTGAGAACGAGCAATCGAATTGAAGTACAGCGATACAAGTGCATTTTTGTCAAGTTCGAATGCTTTCATTATGTGTCGTGCAGATCACACGCTGTGACCGTTTGGAAATAAGACCTGTTCTATCCTTGATACTTTGCTGTGCCTAGACGTAGTTAGCGTCATAGAGGTGACACAAGGTTTAGTTTACTTTGTGATCAGATGATTTGTGACCGCGGTTTCTCACTTTACATTAACGAATACATACAGATGTAATCCACTAAATAACAAAATGAGCCATTTCAAGGAAAATGTTTCCCATTGTTATTTAAATTACTCTACATTATATTGTAATGGTAACCATGAAAGCATAATACAAACGTTCTAGTATACTCGTACCACTGAAATGTTTCAAGCGTGCCTTGAACCTTGCGTTTTTTTTTATAGTAGCTCGCCATAATGGCTTCCCTACGCCTGATGGAAAGCGAAAGAGAAGCCAAAGTTGTCGCGCCATCGGGCAAGTAATCGGTCAGTTACCTGTCAGTTGCCACCGTCATGCCGCCCCAACTCTAACCCCCCACGAACTCCGGAAACCTTACTCACCGGCAGAAACACGACCCGGAGGTCATTTGGCTGCGGTATTCTATAGGACGGAGGTCCTTCCCCGGACGGGCTGCTAAATTCGAGCTAAGATACTCTATGCCCCACGTCTCTTAAAACTCTTACAAGCGTGCCTGGAACCTTGCGTTATGGTCCATGATTTTTAATCACTAGGTATACAATTTTTTCTGAACTTCATCATCATCATCATCATCATCTGATGATGAAAATCTGATGAAGCTGATGCTTATCTCAGTCCACTGCTGAACATTAGGCCTTTCCAGTTGTTCGCCACTTTAAGCAAACTTTTCTGGAAAAAAAAATGAAGAAAATTTATATTTCTTCACAAGAAATTCATTGTCCCGATCCAATTATAAATGTCGCACGGTTAGACTACGTTGTAATGATACTATAAGAAAAAATACGTAGGTACCTATATCAAATGATTTACGAAATACATCATAATAACAAAATTTGGATAGTGATTATGAACATTAGTTCAATCCGTCAAACGTCTTAGACAAGTTAAAACAGTGTTGGTATTTTTTCATCAACGAAACCACTAGATTAATCATCAGCCTAGTCGTAATGCGGTTCACTGCTGGACATAGCGCTTTACAGTTGCACGAAAATGAGTACGTCTTCTTCATACATGTTAACATGTGATCGCCGAAAAATGAGACATGACAGAAAATCTTTAACGATGCATACATATAAGCAGCATTCAAAGGGTTAATTAAAAGTACCCGAACAGTTAGAATGTTTGATTCGTTGGAACAACCTTCTATAAAAATTGACCTTACATACTAGAGCGTTTAAATATAGCTGAGAGTAATGCGGATATAGGAAGTAAGAGTTGTATAACTATTTAGACACGGTTTTAATAGAATTTATACGTGTACCTACTTAATTATTTTATTATACCTACAGTTAATAATAACACGTCGACCTAAGCAAAACAAAAATATTTGTTTTTAAAAATTAAATACCATTTAAATAATGCATTACCATTTCGTAACTATTTTCGCAGCATTTAAACTCTGACGTTCCTTATCGTAAAGTATTGGTATTTATATTTCATTTCCATCAATCAATACATACATTAAAAAAGTGTGCCAGCTAGTATAGAAAAAAAATTAAGGGGTAAAGAAATAGTAATAGAGCAAGAATTTCTAATGAGATCAGCTACACTGTAACATGTATAGAAAAGACGGTTTACAAAAGCTAATCTACAGTCTACCACTAATATTATAAAGAGGGAAGATTTTTTTTTGTGTGTGTGTATGTTTGTAATAAATAAAGCAAAACAAAAATATTTCTTTTTAAAAATTAAATACCATTTAAATAATGCATTAAATGGGAAGCCATCCTTAAATACTTATTTTGTTCTTAGTATTTGTTGTTATAGCGGCAACAGAAATTCTTACATGATCTGTATTATGATGACAGACGCGGACGAACGGATAACGAAGTTTTAATAATAGGGTTCTGTCTTTACCCTTTGGGTACGGAACTCTAAAAAGGATTTTGGGCGTTTTGTTCCGTAAGGCGTATACTCGAATATCATATAGGTGCGACACTTTTGTAGCGATTTCTGTATCTACATCGCTACAACATAATTTTACCTCTGACCTTGTCTTTGTATCAGGTAAGTAATCAACCAATCAATGGCCCTGGTCCGTCCACTGCTGAACGTATTCTTCCCTTTAATTCGCGCCACATTTTTTTAACCCCGGCTTCCCTTATCCAGTCCATCACAGCTGTTCTTCTAGGCTAAACAGCCTAAAGTGTTGTGGGGCGTCCTACACTACGTCTACCCTCTAATTCATCTATGCTCTGAGATTGCAAAATTAAATACATATTGACGTGTGTACTGTATTACGTAGCTGTGTCCCTTTTTCAACTGTTTTTATATGTCAGATTTATCTGTTTCTCGGTATAGGGTGAGCAGATTGCACGACTATTACTTATGTTTTTATTCGCATTTCGTTTTCGTCACATTTTTCGAAGTACTATTATGATTTATATCGTGTTTTTTACTTTCGTTTTTGTTGTCATGAAAACTATTTCATAAGAAATCGCAATATTTATTCACTACGAAAGTACAATGGTTTGGCCGGCATTAAAAACTTTTGTTTCTTCTGATTTCAATTATCAATTTAGTTATGGCGAGTAATGAAAGCAAGAATCGTGTGCGGAATAGCCAAACGCAGAGCTAATTAAGAATAATTGCTTTCTAGGCAACCATGCAATGTCTTTGCAGCGCATACGCTTGACATCTGGTGAAACTGTGCTTAGTTACTTTCCCACTATTGTGGTTTAGATTTTCATGCCCGTGATTTCCTCACATTTCGAATCTAGAATCTGAATCCACTATTCAGAACTTGTTAGTATCACTCTTCAATATTTTATTTAATAAATAAATAACACAAGACATGCCACGCTAGCCCCAGACTAAGCCGAAGCTTGTATTAAACACTAATTGTTATAAATATTAAGAAGAACTTGGCCCTAGCGGAACAAAGCAACAATTTCAAAGGCAGAAGCCAAGGTAAGGTTCTAATGAGCTACCACGAATTGCTAGTATCAATATTAATGTAGGTACTCACTTTTATTTACGTAACAGTTTCCATAATAACTTATCTCGGCGACTTATACTTTAAAGAGCGTCGTTCGTTCCGTTGTACGAGCGGCATTCAAAATGAGAACAGACGTCATGTTCCAGCCTCTCTTTATCCTGTGAAATCCCGCAATAACTCGGTTTTATCTACAATAGGAGAGGAATTAGGGTAAGAAATCACGACAGTGGTACGGTCAACGACGTAGGGCAGTGAAAATCGTATTCAAAAATGTACCCTATTACTTTGAATTAAGTCTTGAATGCGTCATCTTTGTTGACTGTTACTGTACAGCTGTTGGCTGTACTGAGAGACCGCATCAGATATGGACAATAAAGCGGTTTCTTAAACAAACGCCGTATTAAGCAAAATTCAGTGGTGCGTTTTGTTTTATCAGTGACAATGGAGATTTCAAAAGATTGGTTTATTATTATAATTGTTATTTTCTTTACGTGATAGATGCGAATTGTATCTAAGTCTTCTCAAAGGATTATTAATAAAGAAAAATTTCATGATCTCGAGGGGATGCATCAAAACCCTTGTAGCGAGCCATATCGTTGGGTTTAGTGGGTATTCTCCTCTTGATAGGAGTGGTACACATGGCCCTGGTGTATGCGTACAGGGATTCCCGACAAAAATAAACATAAACCTAAAGTCTATGCGTAAATAATTTTAGTAATGTGTGCCGGCCGTGGGTTTTTTCATTAGTTCCATATTATTTAAAGTAACAACAATAATAAAAATAATTTCTCATTGAAAATACTTTCATTCGTTACCCAAGGTTGCTTGCATGCTGCCATTTGCCAATTGTAAAATGGCATACCGTTTTGTAACTATTTTCGCAGCATTTAAACTTTGACGTTCCGTATCGTAAAGTATTGGTATTTATATTTCATTTCCATCAATCAATACATACATTGAAAAAAGTGTGCCTGTTAGTACAGAAAAAAAATTAAGGGGTAGAGAAATAGTAATAGAACAAGAATCTCTAATGAGATCAGCTACACTGTAACATGTATAGAAAAGACGTTTTAAAAAAGCTAATCTACAGTCTACACTAATATTATAAAGAGGGAAGATTGATTTTTTTTTGTGTGTGTGTGTGTATGTTTGTACATAATAAATAAACTCAAAAACGAATATGCTGATTTCTAAGATTCTTTCACCATTGAAAAGCTACATTCTCCCTCAGTAACATAGGCTATATTCATTGCTGGAAAAGATTAGGGATCCTTGCTAAGACGCCAATAATGTAATCCAATAATGTTGATGTAGTTAAATACCACAGACCGATGACGGGCAGCAGCGTCACCGGAGCGAGAAGCTACGCCCTGCGATCGCCAACCCGCTTGCCCAGGGTGGCGATTATGAGTACTTATATCCTCCAGATGTTTGCCCTGTGGCGAACAACTGGAGAGGCCTATGTCCAGCAGTGGACTGTGATAGGCTGATGATGATGTAATCCAATAAAATGTTTATTTGAAATACCAACAGAATAGAGCGGGTAGCTAGCCATAATTATGATGAAAATTCAGTATAAATCCCTTCTAAGGTAGTATGTATGTACTTCAACTATCGTCTTAAATAGTTGAAGTCAATGACATCAAAATAAAATGTCCAATCATTGACGCATATTGCGACAACTATAAAGACACAATCCAACAAGATGCCGAGTTACGAATGACATGACAGGTTATGCAAATAAACTTATATCAAGTAAAAGCATACAGGTATACAAGAGGTAGGTATACGCAACAAATACACCTTTGGAACATTCCACGGTAACAGACGACAATAGCAGTTGTAATGCCGCTCATAATAAGCGCATTTGAAAGCGAAGCGGATAATACACAATGGTGCACCTACCTCGCATTCAGTTGCGTAACGCATTTACTTGATATTACAACATTCGTTAAAGGTGTTTACGCAAATTGTGGCCAAGATTTGATTTTTTAAGAGGTAGGGCATAGCGAATCTTCGCTCGACTTGAGCCGCCCGTCCGAGGAAGGACCTCCACCCTATAAAATACCGCAGTCAAATGACCTCTGGGTCGTGTTTCTGCCGGTGAGTAGGGTTTCCAGAGCTCGTGGAGGGTTAGGGTTACTTGGCCGTTGTCACAGCGACTTCAAACCAAAACCACCTTTCTTGCCGGTCCTTCTCGACGGAAACCAGTTTCAAAACGTTAAAGCCTTTAAACGTTTTAACTAAAATAAGAAGTGCTGTAGCTAATTACCAATTTTATATTGTTATTTAAAAAATATAATGTGATAATGATATTATATTTGGAAAATTGACCCCCAAATCTTCAAAAAAAGTAATGAAAACTGACTTAAAAGTTCAGGCAGACGAAGACGCGGATAACTAATAGTAGTTTAGAAACTCTTGAAAAACTGGTTTTATTAATTCAGCGGAATACTTTTTGCTGTTCACCTAGCTTAATCTTGCTGGTGAGGTGAATACAAAAAGCATGAATTATAATTTTTTCGATAATTTGACCTTAACCGGCTAAAATTACGGCACAAAAATATCTTGTACATTTTGCCTGTTTTTTGTTTTAAATGGTTAATGTTGAGATAAGCATTATCCAGTCAATTCCTCGAAGACGTACATACGTTATATTCACGTTCGCAACAAAAATGCTCTACTTACATATACATACATATAAAATGCTGGAAAGATTTGTATGCAAGTAGAGCATTTTTGTTGCGAACGTGAATTCCAATTCAGAATTCCGCATTGGAATTCCGAACGTATACGGCGGATATGCGGATGATCCGGAATTTTTAAAAGAAGTTTCTTATTAATATAGGATCTGGTCGTTCTTGAAGGACCCTATAAAACTGAAAATGTCATTATTTGTACAGACCGGTCCATAAAAACACTAATGAACTGTCAGTACTAACCTTAACTAACACCCCGGTTGGTGACCGCAGTAGGTTTTATTTGTACCAAGACAAACGCAGCTGCACGTTTCCTAATGTTCCCTTAGTCGTCTTCTACGAAAACCATGGGGTGGTCCTAAATCCGGAAACCACACGGACCAATAAGTATAGGAAGCCTAAGTAAGATCGAATCAAAATCCTATCAAAATTATACATTACCTAAAACACCGAATCACTCTACATTTTTGACATCGTACTTAGTCCCATGGTTCACCATGTTTAAACATACTTATCGCGTTCGAGCTAGCCGCGACACGCGAGAATAAGGAAGTTGTGGAAGGCAATTTCGCGAAATTGCCCCCAATTACTTTTCCATCAGAGCATAATGGCCCCTACCCGGTTAAATCCCGATGGACTCAGTCCAAAGAATCAACACATATTTACCCCTCTCTGAGGCTCATAAAGTGTATAATTCACGAGCCGAAAAAAACAAATAGGTTAAACACTTAAACTTGGGCCAAAAAAAAGAAACAACTATGTTATCTGTCGCATTATAAGGGCATTCATGAGTAGGGAGGAGTCTTGAGTCTTTACCACAAATATATACTTCAATACAAATTTAAACACCCAGACACGGAACAAACACATTTTTTTTAAACTAGCTCAACATTATGGCTTCCCTACGCATGATGGAGAGCAAAAGAGCCAAAGTCGCTGTGACAGTTACCTGTCAGTTGCCACCGCCATGCCGGCCCAATCCCAACCATATGAGCACGACCCGGTGGTCATTTGGCTGCGGTATTCTATAAGGTGGAGGTCCTTCCCCGGACGGACAGCTCAATTCGAGCGAAGATTCGCTATGCACTACCTCTCTTGTTCAAATGTTCATAGACCTATGCGAGGCATTTTAGTAAAGCCTGCGTACTTCTACTACTAGTGTTCTTGGAAATTGGCCGCTGTAGCCGAAATTCGGTAAGGAGAGTTTAACTATTATAGAGATCAGTATGCACGTACGTAAGCCACATCATGACTATATCAATAAATTAGCATCCATGGCATGTAATGTATAAACATTTCCAAAGAAAACCAAGAGTGCAATGCTATACGATAACAGTATGTCCGCCATGTTTGTTTTAATTTTCTGTGCCGTGAAATCAGTGGCTTGAGTGGAAACTAACTAACTACCGTACGAATCTGATAACATTTTGATTCGGTTAATACTTTTTAATTAGAATTACTTGGCTCTAGCGAATCTTCGCTCGAATTAAGTTGCCCGTCCGGGATAGGACCTCTATTCTATAGAATACCGCAGCCAAATGACCTCTGGGTCGTGTTCCTCCCGGTGAGTAAGGTTTCCGGAGGTCGTGGGGGGGGGGGGGGGGGGGGCATGGCGGTGGCAACTGATAAGTTACTTGCCCGTTGTGACAGCGACTTGTGCTTCTCTTTCGTTTTCCATCGGGCGTAGGGAAGCCATTATGTCAAGCTACTATAAAAAAAACTGTCAAAAAATTTTTCTCAAAATTAATACGCTTATTTTAAGTTGGCATAATTATTCAATTATTCGTGTTTTCACTCGTTAATGAGGTAAATAAAAGTTATTTGCCGTAAATTGTACTGCAAATAAACTTTGGTTTTAATTGTCTGTAGATTAATTTGATCATAGAGTAACACGATTCCGTTATTATTATATTATTACTGTATAGTCTACGCCTTAGATTGTTGATACGAGACGGTAGTCTAAGCATTACATAATTATCACTAGAAGAGAGAGCGCTATCGATGTAAATACAAAAACCTAATACGAAACCAAATGCAAAAATATTTCTTAGGTACGTTTCGAATATCCCTTTCTTTATTAAAAGCCGTCCATCTTGTCTAATGCAGATATATAAGTTATGCTACGCAAAATTGAAAGCGAACACTATTGGTTTTGCGTCGTATTTGCATAGAGACTAATCTGTGTGGCTTTCATCGATCTTTCTACATTAATGCACTGAGGAGCTCGTTAGAAGTGAAGTATTGGAAAATGATTGGAAATCGAAGTAATCTGTTTTAGATTTATCTATGAAAGTAACTATTAAGGCTTTCAGTCTCTATTCACGACACTACCTAAACCTTTCCGATATCAGAAGTCTATACGTTGTCACTGTACGTACAATCTGTCAATTTGGACCATCGTTTGGGTGGTGTTAGCAGTTTTGGGTGTTTGTATGTGCTTGTATTGATGATGCATGCGAACGGATACAGAGAAGATTTCATCATCATCATCAGCCTATCCCCTGCTGGACATAGGCCACTCCAGTTGCTTGCCACACTGGGCAAACATCTGAAGACTTTACCCATAATCGCCACGCTGAGCGATTTGGCGATCGCAGGGCGTAGTAGCTTTTCGCTCCGTTTTTTCATATAAGCACTGGGTACATCGCTAGTTATTTCCCTGGGTATTGACGAACTATATAGACTTGTAACATAACGTTTAGCAAATAGACGTGATCGCTTTAAGTTATAACTTCATTGACATACATTTTAATATCGTAATGCTTGATGCCAGGAGCGTGAAACTGTTCAAACCAAATTAACTGTTTTCTGTACCTATTGCAGATCGTTATCGTAATACATAAAACTTCTAAACATTCCCTAGCCGAATCGAGGCTAATGCGCATTATAGGTCTAAAGAGTAATTTACTAAGACATGCAATTCGTTTCTTTATACTTTAATATACCGGCTATTATGTACGCAGAACCCTAATTTGATGAACAACAATTGTGGCAAAAGTCATTTTGAAGTTAGTCGAGTTTATGCAAGAGGCGGCAGACGAGCATGTGTGATGCCCGATGGTAAGCAGTCGACACCGCCTATGGACACCCGCAACTCATATCGAGTTTTGGGGTATGTCTGGGCCGGCCTTTTAAACAGGAGTACGCTCGTTTTTAGAAGGATCCCAAGTCGTAGCTGTTCGGAAAGACTGTCGCAGAAAGTTTGTTCCACAAAACCGATGCGCGAGGAAAGAAGTTCTTCATAAAGCATTTTATTGAGAGTCAATGCATGCATCATGTTTGTAAATTAATTACAATTTTTTATTTCGTTATCTCGATGAAGTTACAGTATAATTATGGAAGTTCCACGAAATGGTCGAGTTGATTTTAGTATAATAACAGGAAATGCGAAGGTCGATGTAAATTTGGTTTTTAATGAGACACGAATTGCTATTTTAGTACCTACTAGGTACTTGTTTGTAGACTATAGATTATCATTTCTCTGTTTTATTATAGACTGACTGACTTGGCGTACTTAGTATCGCCATGTTTTACCTAATTTATTTTTTCATTTTTATATTCACAGGCTCTGTGGCTCATTTGGTAGTGACCTCTGCCTTCTGAGCCAAGGGTCGTGGGTTCGATTCTCGCACAGTTCAAACATTTGTGTTCATGAACATGTCTGTTTGTATTGGTCTGGGTGTTTTCTATGTATTTATTTTATATGTATTTATTTACAAAAAATGTATCTAAGTAAGTTTATCAGTTGTCTAGTAATAGTACCCATAGTATAAGCTTTGGCTTAGTTTGGGGCCAGGTGGCGCTGTGTGACCCAGCGTGGCATGTCTTAAGTTATTCACATATTCCACAAACCATTGCCCAATACATACAACCAAGAGTCATCCAATTTGGTGCATCATCATCATCAGCCTATCGCAGTCCGCTGCTGGACTAGGCCTCTCCAGTTGTTCACCACTTTGGGCAAACATCTGGAGGATTTATCCATAATCAACACGCTAGGCAGGCGGGTTGGCGATCGCAGGGCTTAGCTTCTCGCACCGGTGACGCTGATGCCTGTCATCGACCGTGGTTTATAGCTACGCCTTTGAGTGTGATGGGTATACCGCCACCAGTCTATTGCCAGAGCCTCGTTTGTTATTCAGCCGGATGCACCACGGGCAGGTGAGAGTGGCTTGAAGCGAAAAGATGATGGGTCACTCTCTTACAAAGTTATAGACGTACATACATTTTTAGTTATTCCTTGTGTGTGGACCGAAAGAGGTTAAAATTTAATTGAATCCCAGTTCGCTCCCCTGGTGGGACGAAGCTTGGTAAATGCAACGGGAATTACTCTACAAATCGTGTAGAATAAGGACAACTCTCTCACAAGCAACAATCGCTGAGCGCTTATTTTGTAGTAGGATAAAAATAAATAACTCAAAAGTGACTGACTAACATAGTGATCTATCAACACACAGGCAAAACCATTAGACGGATCGGGCTGAAATTTGGCATGCAGGAAGATGTTATGACGTATCCCTAAGGGGATAAAATAGGAGATGAAACTCTATTCCACGCGGACGAAGTCGCGGGCTCAGCTGGTACTAAATAAAGAGATTAATCTTGTGTGACGCTTTTTCTTTTCGTCCCCGATTATAACTATGTGAAGGTATATGTAGAAATATACATAAATAAACAACATTCAACGTAAAAGACTCGCCGTGGGCCTAGCTAGTTATAATTAAGTAGATCTTGGGAAAAGTTTTAATTAATGAGAGAAATAAGTACACTTCTTTAGTTAAGAATTTCAAAGTGGAAAGGAATCCGCGGAGAGAGAACATAATATTTCCCGTTTAATTAATGCAATGACCGGCATTTTAGACGAAGGTATGATAGCGGCATGGTGTGTAAGCAAGAGGTTTTTAAACATAGTGAATAAAAAAATAAGTGCCATTGGGATTTACGCACGAAAGGTTCCGTACCATTTTCTATAAATTTTTTTTCACGGAATAATGTATTTGCGCGGCGGTTTTTGTATGGGAGAACCGTTAAATATTTATTTTAATTTAATAGTTACTTTTTAATTTATGGTGCAACTATACAAATATTCAAGAGTTGAAGTTATTAACGTCGAGCAACAAACGGCAAAAAACTACGTTTTAGGTTTTTTTATATAAAAAGAAAAAAAAATTCAAGTTTGGCGACCTAAACATGGTCAAGTGGAAACAAAGTTTTCAAGAAACAAGCGTACTCCAATTTAGAAGGCTGGAAGTGACCCCAGGACTCGATTTGAGTCGTGGCCGTGGGTGCCGCCTTTTGCATAACAAAAAAAAAGAAACAAATAAATAACCCAAGACATGCCACGCTGGGCAACACATCGCCATCTAGCTCCAAAATAAGCCGAAGCTTGTACTATGGGTACTAAACCACTGATAAACTTTCTTAGATACTTTTTTTTTGTAAATATATACCTACATAGAAAACATCCAGATCCAGATACAAACAGACACATGTTCATGGACACAAATGTTTTTACTGTGCGGGCATCGAACTTGGGTTAGACGGCAGATGTCACTACTAAACGAGTCATCGGGCCAGTCGAAGGCTATAGTGATAGGGTCCTGTTTTTACCATCTGGGTACCTACGCAACCCTAAAACGTATCTTTAAGTAGGTAGTAATAACACGACATACCTACCTTATTTGATGATTGTTTTCCTCAAAGCGCATGTTAACAAAACTGTTTCATAAAGTTTTATTATTATTGTCTTCTCTGTTTGTGAATAATCTCTGTGTCTTACGACAGACGAAACGTTGAAATTATGTTCAACATCGCATTGATTCGGTAGAGTTTGTAAAGTCTATTTCTATCCGTTGTTGGTTTATATACCTATTAAATCTCAAATGAACTGCGTCAGCATTGCAGAAAGGGGGGAGCATCCCCAGCAGAAACCATTTGCATTTAGATAAACCTAAATGCAATACAAGACGATGCTTGGCTTAGAAGGCAATGGTCACCACCAAATGAGCAATCGGGCCATACCAGCCTCCTAATATCTAGATCCGGAAACCATAAGTACATACTTAATCATCATTATTCTCGCTTGAAAATCCTTGGGCAGCATCTAGTATCGCCCTAAAATTAATAATATCATATCAGCTCTGCTATCTATCAATAGATGACGTCAACAGGATTGTTATAGATTTTTTATTAGCACAACATGTTGACTTTTCCCCGCCTGATTGAAGGCGAAAAATCCAAGTTATATTGTTAACTAATAACGTACAGAATGTGCTTGGCATTAGCTGAAACTGTTTTTTTTTTAATGCAAGAGTCAGCAGACGAACAAATGTGTATGCCTGATGGTAAGCAGTCAACGCCGCCCATGGACACCCAAATCGAACATAGCTTACTATAAGCACCCTTGATTTTTATTTATTTATTTATTGGTACACAAAACAGAGTACAACAATACATGATAATTGGTGAAAGACATGGGTAACATTATTAGGCTGCACGTCCACAAAACTATGTACACAGCATGAAAAGCTAACATCTAGTTACAGTGTTATGAAGTGATTACAAAAAAAAAAACAAAACCAAACAAAAAACAAAATCAAATGAATAAGCCAATAGGTAACTCCAATAAGCTTCCTAAGCCAAGAGTCCCCTAAGCATCGTTAGGTAGGGAACGCAGACTCTCGTGAAAGAATAATGACTATCAAAGCCTTCTCTAAATCTGCTTTGACTTTAACCCTAAGGACAAAAAGCCCGATTATGAAAATTTACAAAAGTTTGTTGTTTGTAAAACTATTATCACTGGGTCTAAGGCCATGGAACATATCGTATTACTGGCTACGCGCAGGGCCTTGCTCGACTCCCTTCACCTGCCCAAGGGTATGATGTAAGAAGTTAAAAAAAAAACATAAGAAATATAATGTACCTATCTTTTTCAACTTTGTGAAGAAGTGAAAGGGTTTACAATGTGCGCAAATAAAAACGAAAAATGTATTAACTTTTTCAATAAAGCGTTGAACATAACAATGGCTCTATTAAATTATGAATCATCATCATCATTTCAGCTCTATCCACCCATTGCTGAGTATAAGCTTCTACTTTCAACGCCACTTTACACGATCCCTCAACCTATGTTTTCTATTCAATGTTAATTTTTTCCCGCCGCTATGTCATCCGACCATCCGCCAACAGATCATCAGAAATCATAAATCCTGAGTTAAAACGAGTCACATCACTAATACAAATCACCGCCCTATTTCTTCTCGTGGTGTAGCAAGAGTGTCGTGAAATTTACAATCAATCAGCCTAGTACTCTGCAGAACCCCTTACCCCTTACGTACTCTGCTTGTTAAGTAAACCTTTAACACAAGCTAGTACTTAGGGCCGGGTAAGGTGGAAGGTTGCTAGAGACCTTTATTTACATGCCCGAGTCACGCAATTTAGTCACGTTACAGACGATACATCGATTTAGGCTGAACCACTTTATTTTCAAGCTAATTCTTTAGATATAAGGAAGGATCTATCGTCAACCTGGGTAAAGAGTTTGTTTAATGATATCGTAGCAAGAAATACCTATGTGCAGTGGGTGCATTCAAGAGAGGCGATAGCGAATCTTCGCTCGAATTGAGCCGCCCGTCCGGGGAAGGACCTCTATCCTATACAATACCGCAGCCAAATGACCAGGTCGTGTTTATGCCGGTGAGTGGGGTTTCCGGAACTCGTGGGGGGTTAGGGTTGGGCCGGCATGGAAGTGGCAACTGGCAGGTAACTGACCAGTTACTTGCCCGTTGTCACAGCGACTAGGGTTTCTCTTTCGCTTTCCGTCAGGCGTAGGGAAGCCATTATGTCGAGGCTAATATAAAAAAAAAAACAAAAAAACTGATCTGGACCTCGTCTGCGAGTGTAGTGCCCCCCTCCAGGGTATGTCTCATCGGGTCTGCTGCCTCACGTGTGGAGAGATCTGGCTCTCCAGCTGAGCTAATGTTCATGACCAGGATGTGGTTGGGGCCATACCCCCGTGGCGAGGCGCAGGGCACAGCAGGTTCGATATCGGTTTGCCATGGAAATGCAAAGAGAAGCAGAAGGATCTATCGTTATGAACAAAAACATACTTATTTGTAAAGGGAAAATCTTCAAACAAGATGATTGGCGCTCGAGAGTATTGTCGGCTCCATTAACTATTATGTCAAATCATAAATCTAGGTGTCGTAGGTACAAGACAAGTGGTGTGTATTTATCCAGCTGCGATGTTTATTATGACTGAACCACAGTTTCATCGTATTTATTATTGTTGAATCCACTGTTACCACAAACGTGGACCAAAAACCTACCTACTTTTTTGCTTGCAAATTCGAACAGGTTTTCTTAATGCGAGTTTGTAGGTATTAAGGTTTAAAAGATTCACTTGACATTGGACGAAGAATATTGACACAAACGAACAGTAAATACCTGTTCTTGTATACAGGAAGCAGTCTGATAACCTTTAACGCCAACCGTGTGACCGTTTCTCCATTTTGCTTAAGAACGTCTCGGCTCGGCGAAAAGCCAACCCCACAAACTTCCCACAGACATAACGAACACCAACGATTCTCGACCCTATTCCCGAGCCATAAGCGTTGCTAAAACAAGCGAAAACTTCCCGTTCAAAATCTCCAACAAACGTCTGTTAACAAACAAACCTTTCCGTGGAATTGTAGAACATAGCCGCCTGTCTCTTCATATCATCGGCTACTGTATTATCCTCGCTCATTTTGCACTCTGAACACCGGGGTCACTGGTCTACTTCATTCACCACGCACGCACTCATTCAAAAACGAACTTTAAAACTGAGGTTATAGTGTTAGATTTCGTTCGCGAGTTTGTCGGTCACCGGTTTTCGTAGTGCGACGCCCGCGCCTCTCACCGCCAACTGAGTATGGACTGAGTGGTGTCGGATAGATCGCCCACTCACGCGACCGTGGCCACCCCCCACTTGTTATTAAAGAAACGGTGCCCATTGACCGGCGGCAAGTCGTACGGCTTTCATGACGTCCGCTTTCAATAACGTACCTACGTAGGATATCATGCCATGTATCATAATAAGGTTACATAGGTAGGTATGCGCTAGCATTTGTTATTTTCTAGTAGGTATTTTTCGTGCGGTGCTGGACTGTTTGTTAATTTTTAACATATGTTCGTATTGATTCTGGGATTTATCTGTTAAAGGAGGATAATTTTACGGCTTATAAGAAACTAGCTGTATGCTAACTAGAAGGTACGTAAATAACGGATGACGGATACCGATCTAAACCGACAAACTGTTACCTAGTTACAACAGTTTAGGCTAGAGACAGACAAAGCGTACCTATATTGAATTTGACTAGGTATGTTTTCGTTGTGTTCTGAATAAGGCTGGTCTGGCTAACCTTACAGTCCAACCCAGCAGTATGCCCTTTTTTTTATAATGGCTCGACATGATGGCTTCCCTACGCCTGATGGAAAGCGAAAGAGAAGCCCAAGTCGCTGTGACAACGGGCAAGTAACTGGTCAGTTACCTGTCAGTTGCCATCGCCATGCCGGCCCAACCCTAACCCCCCACGAGCTCCGGAAACCCTACTCACCGGCAGAAACACGATCCAGAGGTCATTTGACTGCATTGGACCTTCTGCACATATGATGAGCTTCAGAAGATGTTTCTTGTCTAAATTTCTAATTCGTGTGTCTGAATACTGGTAGATGTTACTTAGATTGCTAACACACGCTAAAAAGACAATATTTTGTAAATGTATTCGAATACAGGATTTCTTAATCAAGAAGATTCGTAATTTAGAACAATGGAAACGTGATATTATCAGTTGATCATTGCATTCACACCGCAGGTATGTAGACAGTTCAGTTAGTTTCACTATGATAACTCACACAACAGTTATCTGAGAGGTGTTTATTTTGTCAAATGCAAATTTATTCAACAGTAGTTTCAAGTTTTAGTGATAAGACTGTCGAAAATAAACATTGTTGTATGTAGGTACATTCTTTCTTTATCTGAATAGAGAGAGTTACTAGGTTTAATTTAACATGTTATTTGATAGCTGCCAGAAAGAACCATTACAATCAGATCTATAGATAGATAGATAGACCATCATCAGCTTATCGCAGTCCAGTGCTGGACATAGGCCTCAACAGTTGTTGTCGCAACTTTGGTCAAACATTAGGATTTACCGATAATCGTAACGCTCTGGGCAAGCGGTTTGGCGATAGCAGGGCATAGCTTCTCGCTCCGGTGACGCTGCTGCCCATCATCGGCATGTGATATTTTTAGCTACGCCTTCTATCGTGATGGTTATAACGCCACCAGACGGATGCCGGAGCACCACGCAATAGACCACGGGCAGGTGAGGATGACTTGGAGCGAAAAGATAATGGATCACTCCTTTACATCCCAGATGGATACTCATTCTTGAATACCAAAAAAAAATTACTTAGAACTAGACAAAGTTATTAAACTAGACCAAATTGTACCACCACCTAAAATTGTACAATTTAGGCGTTTTTATAGCTATGAGAAATCTCCTCCAGGTAACCTTTAGGTAGACAGTATGGCAAGATTTATTTGGAATATGAAAATGCATTTATCATATGAAATTTATCATAGAGTTCTTGAGCCTACTATAATGAAATATAGTTTGATTATGCTTTAACCAATGTCACTAAAGCTTAGAATGTGTTCACAGGTTTTCAGTCTAGTGTACAAAATTGGTTAAAAATAAACTGGGTTAGCTAGTTCCAAACTATGCCAAAGATTGTACGATGATGGGTACTAGACAAGTAATAAACTTACTTAGTTATATACTTTGTTGTAAATAAATACATATTATACTTAGAAAACACATGGACCAATACAAACAGACATGTTCATGCGCACAAATGTTCGGGATCTAGCCCGTTCACTATCACTATAGAGGTTGTCAAAATATATCAGATAAATTGGATATATGTATGTTATTTATTACAAGTAAAAGTTGCAATCATATACAACCTAAAAGCTGCAGAGTTGCTATGCAAGATAAGGTCTAACATTCCACACAGCTACTATACACTCTTCAAATCATACCTCGAAGACAGAATTTTCCAAGTAAGGGAATCAGATGCTACTTCTAAACTGTGCAGTATACAGGCAGGAGTGCCCCAGGGGTCAGTGTTGGGACCCGTGCTATATAACCTGTACACATCGGACCTACCTGAGGTGGAGGGAGTTTTGACCGCTACCTACGCAGACGACACAGCTATAATGGCGAGCAATAAAAGTCCAGATATTGCGTCAGAACAACTTCAGAGGGGTCTGAATGCTGTTACAGAATGGCTTCAGAAGTGGAAGATCAAAGCCAGTGCGACAAAATCTGTCCATGTCACTTTCACTCTCAGGAGAGGAGACTGCCCCCCTGTGCAGCTAGATGACCACCCCTTGCCACAACAGGACGTCGTCAGATACTTGGGCCTGCACCTGGATCGTCGATTAACGTGGAACCAACATATAAAGACGAAAAGGGAAGAACTAAACATAAAACATAGGAATCTCTACTGGATGCTGGGACGAAACAGCAAACTGTCAATAGACAACAAACTATTGATATATAAGACAATTCTAAAACCGTGCTGGATGTATGGCATACAACTCTGGGGTAGCGCCAGTAATTCAAACATCGCAATACTGCAAAGAATGCAGAACGGGATACTCAGAACAATGGCACAGGTCCCATGGTTCATCACCAACTCGGAGATACACTCGAACCTGAATGTATCAACAGTGACTGAGGAAATTCGAGCCTCGTCAGAAAGGTATAGAAGACGGCTCGAGAACCACCCAAACATACTCGCGGCAAACCTAAGCGCAAAAACCTATCAAAAGCGCCTTAAAAGAAAGGACATATTGTAGTGCCATTGCACTACACAATAAGAGGGCCTGTCCTCGCTGGAGGAGGCCCGATACCTGACAAAAAGCCTGGACCTCATCTGCTTATAGTGGAGAACTGATTGCAGATATTAACACAGAAAAAAAAAAAAAAAAAAAGCTGCAGAGTACTTACTCTCAAGGGATATAAAAATAGAGATAGTTAAGTGTTTAAATGTATTTAGCGTTATGAGGACTTCATCCTCCATTCATGGCTGAATTGTATTGTTTGTGTATACTAGCAGTGGAAACTTTAATTGCCAATGTGTAGTTTAAGGTAAATGCAATATTATGTGCTGTGTGTTTCCTTAATAAATAAAATAAAAAATAAAATATACCACCCAGACACTTGGCTTTGATAGGTTGACAATTAAACTAAGAGCTATCTCATACTTCCATTCCACACAATAGTAAACAGAATGTATCTTTTGAGTGTGATAATTGATCCATACAATAATTTATAGCTGATAGTCTCTTCTGTAAATGACCATCCAAAAATTATGTCACACATAAGGCGGTAGGGTCCATGAAGTGTGACATACCTACAAGGAAGAAAGAAGTCCCACAAAAGGGACCAGCTGTGACACGGAGGGGGTCAAAATGTCATGAAATTCATGTGAAGTAATGTAAGGTTATTTGTAAATCACCACATAATACCTACATCTAATGCAATGTCACACTTTTGAACATTATTGGAGAGGTGGATTGAGGGCATCATGGGAAAGCTCTTCTTATAAAAAACAAATTAAAAATAAGTAAACTGAAATCGCTTTTCTTCTCTATATTTGGGGTTTTGGTGTGACTGATTGCTTACATTTAGCCAAGTGTGTGCTGGCCGGCTTTGTAGCTTGTTTTTCAAGATATTAGAATAACAATATGAAATAGCAAGACAGGATACTGAGTTGTGACATCCAATATAAAAGGGGCTTTACTCAGCATTGAACTGTGAACCATTTATCAAGCCAGGGCCCTGGTTTTCACTGACTGACTACTGAGTAATATGCCAGAATCAGAGATGGTAGGTACAGGTACACAACCAAACAACAGAAAACATAGTCAAACCTTTTTCCTGTACCTGTTTTCTTATTAGCTTTATTTGGGTGAAGGATCAGTGATCCAGTTATATTTACTAGTTCATGATAGGCACAAGTCAGGACATTATAGTCTTCTACTTAAAAACCTTATGGACATTCAGCCGAGACTAGTAAGTCGATGTTAGCAGGAATTTGTTTCAGAGTGTTTTTAAAGAAGTGCCTAAGTTCTTATGGTACAAAGATTGTTTCGGGCATAATAAATTCATTATTTTTATGTTGCAATCCACAACATCAGATGTACTGTATTCATGTAAAATATTTTGTCTACGTGGTTCTTCTAAATCTCAAACATTAGCATAAAGGTCAAAAGTTATTTAGAAAAAATAAGTTTCAAGCACCTAAATTTTTGATTTTAAAATTAAATGAAAAACTTACCCATTGTCGGATAATAAAGGAGTGTAGCTGTAGCCATATTCCTGTTTGTTCACCATAACTATAACATTTACAGCACTTAATATTAATTAACGTTCATGAAATAATTCTAGTAAATAAACAGAATCCACGAACACAAATTTGCCGCAGTTGAAGTGTCAAACGAAAGGATCGTGACATTGACAGTATTTTTTTTATTACAGGAAAGTTTTGAACAAGGCAAAGGAATATCTGTATAAAGATTGTTTTCACAGAATATAAATCCATACAATATTTCTTGGGCAAGATTAATTATTACAATAGCAAAAAATGCTGGAACAATGTAAAGTTACCTACAATACTTGTAGTTTACCAATAAACTATGAATTATCTAAAATGCAAAGTCGTCGCTCGTCAAAATTCTCTCTGTTGACGAACGACAACTTTGCTATTAATCATAGAACAGGAGACTATAAAATACAAAATTATGGAGGCAATTAAAATAATTCTTTTTAAAACTTGAAATGGGTTTGATCTTGATTGAAAATCCATCTGATGCTTTAAGATATTGCAGTCTACAATCAGTTCACCTTCTGTTCTTTCTTATATATCTCTCGGGAAAAGGAGCCCGGCAAAGAGTTTCATAGTTTGCCTGTTCTTATGTACTACGAAAGTAGATGATATGATATTAACGCACTGTGCGAGTCCTTGGTACTTTTCCTGTCCAATCATACAAGTAACCTATCCAAATGTGACTGATAAAATTCCGAAAGAGAACCATAACCGTAATATAACTGAAGCTAATATCCTACCTATATATCTATGGTCCTCTTACCTACAATGTAAGAAGTCTTCTGGTAATTATAATAACACCTTTTAGGCAACTTTGACGACTGAGCAAAATCAACTTACTATTTTCGCTTACCTACCTATTTATTTTCCATCCATCAGCATTATAAATAAGTACCTGTCAAAGCTTTGAAGTCCCTCCATTTCCGCGTATTGATAACGTGGGCTTTGATATTCCTTTTGAAAATATGTTTTCCTACAACATAACAACAAAAAGGCTGGTTTCTCATGAGTAGTCGTAAATTCACAGGTCAATCACCTTTTATAAAGTGCGATACCTTCTGAAGAATTAAATACTTACTAATGATACGATGTAATGGGTATGGTAAATGGGATGTAAGCGGCCTATCATCTTTTCGCTCCAAGCCAACCTCACCTGCCCGTGGTGCATCCTGCCGAATAGCAAACGAGGCGCTGGCAAACGACTGGTGGCGGTATAAGCATCACAATTAATTAAAGGCTTACCTAAATACCACAGACCGATGACGGGCAGCAGCGTCATCGGTGCGAGAAGCTACGCCCTGCGATCGCCAATCCGCCTGCCCAGCGTGGCGATTATGGGTACCTATATCAGCAGTGGACTGCGATAGGCTGCTGATGATGATGATGATGACCAAGTAACTCTAACCATCAGCTCATATATTTATATGTTTTGTAGGTACCTACTACTACTATGTACCTAGGTATGTGTGTGCGATTTGCTTAATCTGATTGTCCACTGTCAGCTGAAAAAGTTCATCACACGAATGTTAACAAACCCACGAGCGTTGGTTCAAAAGGCAGAGGTTACTGGCAAAAGTACCTACCTAAATAAGTCAAGCGTCATTAAATTTAATTAAATCAGATGAAACTAAACGCCTCGGGCGTAAATCAAGACCAACATCGTACATCGTGCTCTCGAAGGATTTACCCAAAGATTTATTTTACAGAATTTTCTTACAATTTCTGGCAACTTTGAACCCCGCCTACATTGGATGTAATAAATTAGCAATTCGAATTTAATGGGCGGCAATGTAGGTACATCGGACACTTTGATTTCTATCTACTTGACTGGCTCGGTGGCTCCCCCTGCCTTCTGAACCAAGGGTCGTGGGTTCGATTCCCACCCGGGACAAACATTCGTGTGATGAACACTTGTGTTTGTTCCGTGTCTGGGTGTTTATATTTGTATTTATGTATTTATTTGTAGTGCCTTCGTTGTTCTGATACCCATAACATCAAGTGCTTACGCTACTTACTTTGGGATCGGAGCAATGTATGTGATGTTGTCTGATATTTAGAATATTAAGATGGCCTTTACATAAATTCGCTGTGATAAACCAAGCATATTGGAATACGTACCTATGTATTCTCTGCGAGATCGGATCAGAAATGAGGTGATCCGGCAGAGAACCAAAGTTACCGACATAGCTCACCGGATCAGTAAGCTGAAGTGGCAGTGGGCTGGCCACATCAGCCGCAGAAGCGATAACCGCTGGGGTAAACGAGTTCTGGAGTGGAGACCGCGTCTCGGCAAACGTAGTGTAGGACGCCCTCAGGCCCGGTGGAGTGACGATTTGCGCAGGACGGCTGGCAAGTGCTGGATGCGAGAGACCTAAAGTCGAGCGCAATAGCGAACCTTGGGAACAGCAAATCGTCACTCCACCTGGCCTGAGATGATATATTGTCTTTATATATTTTCCAAATATGTATTTTCATTAGGAACAATCTGTCAAATTTTAAGGTCAGGACAACAAGACATCCACGGAAAACAAGGAATAAAACTGATATAATTCCACATCATGTGTCTCGAACAAGCTTTTTCTCTAATAGCATGTATGTTATGGGGCCTAAAATATATAATCATTTACCCGACACATTGAAGGATGTACCTGAAGCTCGTTTTAAGACAATACTGTTTCAAAAGCTGCTACAAAAATGTTACTATTCGCTGACTGAATATTTTAATGACAAATGTTTCTGATCGATTAACAAAATAATATGATGTTTAATTTGAGCCTTTTATATGCAATAATTATACTCGTAGTTAATGATAGGAATGAGTATGTTGATTCGTTTCTAATTTATTAATATTTGCTTTATTCTTGGTTCTGTTTATTTTGAATTTATGACATGTACCTTTATAATATGAATATAGATTATAGATAGCATGACTAATAGCTTAATTTCCTCACTTGACTTTGTAATTTTTTTTAAATACTCCAATTATTGTACGCCAACATGGCAGGTTATATTGAGACTAAATTTATATCTATTATTATGTCACCTATTATGTAAACATGTAACTGATACAATAAATGAATTGATTGATTGATTGATTGAGAGCGTTCTACACTACGTTTGCCGAGACTCGGTCTCCACCTCAGAACTCGATTACCCCAACGGTTATCGGTATCTTCGATAGTGACGGTTATACCGCCACCATCCGGTTGTCAGAGCCTCGTTTGTTATTCGGCAGGATGCACCACGGGCAGGTGAGGGTGACTTGGGAAAGATGATGGGTCGCCACCTACTAACATCCATATATTTTTTTTCGCTATAGGTAATAATGTGTTTTTATTTAGCATCAATCCGTAAGCTTTTGATAAGCTCATTATAAATGTTAATGAACAAAATCGGTGACAGGTAAAAGTGTCTGTACAGTACAACTTGTCACACCCCCAAAATAATTTAGCAGACGTTGAGAGAAGGGTTGGCCTGGTGTGGTTTGAATCTGTCTATTTTCATTACCTAGTTCGTCGTTGAGAATAACTGCAGCTGTACCTACTTAACACGTTGGAAGGTTTTTTAATATAAAGAAAAAGAAAATAATGAGCCAACCAAGGTTAAAAAAGTGTCCATATAATGCTCTCAGGCCGTAAAAATCACTATTTAAAAAAAAGTTAAAAATAATACATGGGCATATCATCATCATCATAGGACTCTCCAGTTGTTCGCTATTAAGGCAAACATCTGGGGGATATACCCATGGGGTTGGCGATTGCAGAGCGTAGTTTCTCGCTCCGATGACGCTGCTGCCCTGTCATGAGTCTATAGTATTTAGCTACGCTTTCAATTGTGATAGTTACACCGCTACCAGTCGGTTGCCAGCGCCTCGTTTGTTATTCGGCAGGAAGCATCATGGGGCATGGGCAGGGGAGGAGAAAAGATGATGGGCCGCTCCCTTACATCCCACATGGGCATACTATTGTACTATTCATTTCATAGTAGGTACTGTTAGAGGAGAATAATCAACCGCTGCGGCACAGCACTATGAGTCACCGCACTAACGTTGACAGTTGAGTTTGACGTAAAGGTGACACTGACAGCTGTCATCGAGTTCCCGCCGATGATTACTTTTTCTCTCTCTCTGGTTGAATGAGTTTTTGTAATTGGATTGTGTAAATAAATACTTTCAGATTAAGATAAGTGTTCTTATTAGTACCTACCCACGCTTTAAAAGCCCAATATAAAACGAGCAAGCGTTGTAAACAAAAGTATTGCTTGTTTTAATAAAAATTGTGAAATGGGTACGCATTATAAACATTGGCTCACGAACGTGAGTGGCGTGCGGTCTGCCCTTCCGAATCAGAATTGTAATAAAAACGCGGACAGAGAAGGTTTCATTTGTGTCGGAATGGCGGCGAAATCCATAACAATGGCCTGTTACTTTTTGCGGCCAGTTAATTGTCTTGGCTTGGACTGACGTTTTTACTCATTTTGTTTTATTATAACACACAGATTTCAAATGCGTGGTTGCAGTTTACAGACCAAAACAGTCATCTCTGTGGAAAACGGCCAAGGAACTCAATAGTTTACTCTTTACGTTTATTTGATTATTCTACTTTTTAATTAATAATTATAGGTTATAACCTAAGTTTAAAAAAGTTATATGAAGAGTCACAGATACTATTTAATTCTTCTTCTTCTCAGCATTTTAGCGTCCACTGCAGCTGAATATATGCCTCCTTTCTGAAATTCCAGAGCGTTATAGATGCGTCCCTGGTCCAGGTCAGCCATGCCGTCTTTTTTATATCGTCCGATCATTTAGCTGCAGGTCTGCTTTCGACTCCTTTCTCGGCGTAGCCAGTGTAGAACCCAGTGGCTCTACCTCTACCTGTTAATATACCTGCCTTTAAACCTACATCTAAGATGTTTGACCAAAGAGGCGAACAACTGGAGAGGCCTATGTCCTGCCGCGGACTGCGATAGGCTGATGAAGATGGCACATTGACAGCGAAGGCTCTATACATTATGATTCCATTTTCGTCCTTAGGTAAAAATAAATAAAATAAAATAATTTATTTCTGCAAGTAGATTTACAAGTAAATTCTTTTGCACGTCAAACTTTTTTTTCCCTACTAGCACTTCGACGTGATAAGGATGAGGCCTGATGAGAAGAAGTGCTGCAAGAAACTCAAGAAACTGTAAGCGCGTCATAACAGCACGTCGCACACAGTAAATGATTTCCCGCGAAAACGTGCAATCGACAAACGACTCTCCGTGGTACTTTCGCATGTGGGTGACCTAATTTTTTCCCGAAGTTATGGCACGACTCATTACTCGAGCCATGGTGTTCCCGAAAATCCCCATAGATTTGAGCATATCACGTTTGTTATACGCTATGGGGTCTTGGTTGAAGTGGCCTAATTCTGAAGTTTCTGATCGAGTAAACATGTTTCTTGTAATTTTATGGGTGACACGGGGTGTTGTGACCTTAATACATAGTTAAATGGATATTCTTTGTCGTCGAATCATTTAAATACTATGTATGTATTTATAAGTTATTGCCGTGTATTGTTCTTGTGGATCCTGGATTTGGAATAAGACCATCCTATTCCATCCGATGAGTGTCGTAGAAGACTACTAAGAGAATATCAGGAAACGGGATGCAGTGTTTAGTACAAATAAAACCTACTGTGATCCCAACGAGCAACAATCCACTGCCAAGCGTGACGACTATGGTATGGGATATACCTCAGTCGCCACGCTTAAGCCAATTTTGGCCAAAACCGAAACTTTTGCCTAAACTTGATTTTTGGCCGAAACTCGGCCCAAACCGAAACCGAAAAAAATTTCATCTAGATGAAATTTTTGATTATCTATACTTATAATAAATCTGTAGAGAGGTCAATTCTGTACATGAAATATATTTTCAAAATAACTATCAGGGGGTGATTAGTGATCGATACTGATGCCAAAAATGCAATCAGTAAAATTTTTGTCTGTCTGTCTGTCTGTCTGTCTGTATGTTCCTTATAGAAACAAAAACTACTCGACGGATTTTAACGAAACTTGGTACAATTATTCTTCATACTTCTGGGCAGGTTATAGTATACTTTTCATTACGCTACGATCAATAGGAGCAGAGTAGTGAAGGGAAATGTTGGGAAAACGGGAGAAGTTACTCCATTTTTTAAGCTTCCGTCGCGTGTGCAGCCTTAATGGTTAAAGTTACATAGAAATTATGTATGACAGAAATATTTTACATAAAATTGACTAAAAAATATCCCGCAACAGCATATGTCTATCTTTTATGGTTGACTCACAATAACACGTGTAACTCCTGATAGCTTAGCAGTTCGGAGCATTCTGATTATATTTGTTTACTCTTACGTTTATAATACTCTCATTCATGCCTAATTTAAAAAAGTTATCATTATTACCTATTCAATAAAAAAAGAATCATAGAAATCGGTATAGAAACACCAAACTTATACATGAAATAAGCCATCGCGCCGTCGCACGTGAATACTGACTGAATCATGCTATAAGGATTATTTTTGTGTAACGGTTGCCGCGCTCGACACGGGTCGCGGCGGCGGTAGGGTATAAAAAGGCGGGAGGTCCGAGAGCTAGCTTCATTCAATATTTGGCTGTTGATGCGTTCAGAGCGATCGACCTTATTGACAGACAATAATTGATATTGAGAAACCGTGCTTTTAGTGTTTAAATAGTTTATTTGAATTTCTTTTGTTGTTATATTGTAAAATATTCGTTTAAATTAAAAATTATTAAGCGTAGGTACTTTTCTTCTTCTTCTATACTTATAATAAATCTGTAGAGAGGTCAATTCTGTACATTGAATTTATTTTCAAAATACCTATCAGGGGATGATTAGTAACCGATACTGATGCCAAAAATGCAATCAGTAAAATTTTTGTCTGTCTGTCTGTCCGTCTGTCTGTCTGTCTGTATGTTCGTTATAGAAACAAAAACTATTTAACGGATTTTAACGAAACTTGGTACAATTATTCTTCATACTCCTGGGCAGGTTATAGTATACTTTTCATCATGCTACAATCAATAGGAGGCGAGCAGTAACGGGAAGTGTTGGGAAAACGGGAGAAATTTTTACCTGTATGTTTGAACGCGCATCACGCGAAAACTTCTGCATGGAATTTAATGCGGTTTTCACCAATGTATTGCTAGAGGTCTAACTTAAAACTTAGGCACTAGGTATAGATAGGTAATTTATGGAAGTCCCTGTTTTTGAAACCCGATATCCACGCGTGCGACGCCGCTGGCACAGCTAGTGTCTAATAAAGGCGTAATCAAATATCAAAAAGGTTGACTAGTCTCAAATTATTTAACTTGGCTTAGAAATAAATCTTAAAACACCGGTAAATTATTTTGGACATAACTTCCTCAGTGCTATAATAAATATTAAAATAACAATTTTGTGAAGGTAACTAGCTTAATTAAAGTGTACCGGGACAAAATTTTAATTTGATAAAGATAAAGATAAAGATATTTTTATTTGTAGAAACATGAGTGAGTAACAGTTGTTAAATACATAAATGAGTTCTGCATGTTTTGCCTAGAAAAGCGTACAAATTTGATTTAATTTGATCAGATTCTGACATTGCTATTTCATAATCCAATTAAAATAAAATAAAGATAATGTCAAAGCGAAAATAAAAAATAAAATAAAATTGAAATTAAAAATTAAATACAGTCCAAATAGAATACAAGATAAAGGACTAAGGATAAGGATTGAAAGGACTCCAAGGAATCTCTTTTGTATCTCCGTACTCGTAATTAAACATGATTATTTAATGCCAATGCTATTTCAAATAATTGACGATATTTCGTAACGAAACTTTTTGTTTATACATGTATATTTCATATGTACATTATTATAGTTTGAACGCAACACAATTTAAAAACGTTGAAAATAATTTTGTGCGTGTAGTTTTATTTTCTTTTTAAAACTAGCGATTTCTGCCTACCTTCCATTGGCGTTATACGAGTACACTGCAAGATGTCAAACGCAGTCGACAGTCGAACGCAGGCATCCTTATTGCTGCGACAGGGCAAAGGAATACTCAAAACTCCACGCGGTATAAATAAAGTACCCTGGAGACGGTGACGAGAACCAGCGCGATTTTTTTCTATTACTGTGAGTGGCAGACGAGCAGTCAAGCAAGCGGCCCATCTGATGTTAAACGGTTACCGCGGCTACTAGACTCTGCAATGCCAGACATCTTAGCTACTGTCAGGAAAGAGTTCTCTCTAGACTACGTTTGAATCAGGAAACACCGTGGCTGGGGCTTCATTCCAGAACTTACAGGTACGCGGTAAGCTTGATGGAAACTCAAACTACAAAAAACCTTCGAGCTCACCTATGGATTCTTTCTATGAGGATATTGGGCTGAGATCGACGAGGGTACAGTGGCGGGGTATCCATTAGAGCAGCAGTGAAGCCAGGTCAGTGTTAATTAATTATCATTAACTTAATGCCTAAGAGAGGACCTCGATGACATTGTTAATGTAAAGCTGCAGCGCAGACGGCACACTTTTTGTGCGATAGAGTCTGCGTCTGAGTCATTTAAAAAGAGCGTAGAGGTCTGCCGACAGAATGATCGAAGATGTGCGTCGTGTGCGTTGAGGCTGTGAAATATCCGCGACAGATTTTTGCGCGTCGTGTGCGTTACTGCATATAATTGCAAAAAAGTGCGTCACGGATAGTCTATCGTCTGCGCTGTCCCTGAGAGGAGCGACATTGTTAATTTAAGAAACTATATTTTCTCACTGAAGTGGACACAATTGTCATATAAGTGTCCATGGGCGGTGTTGACTGCTTAGCATCAGGCATCACATTTGCTCGTCTGCCGCCTCTTGCATAAAAAAACCCAGACCAATACACCCTCTCACATGTTCATGCACACAAATGTTTGTATATAATATTGTATGTAATATACTGAGCGGGAATCGAACTTGCGACCACTGTGTACGACTATACGAATAGACGTACTATAACTACAGGAGTTATGGTTTTAGTTATGGGCACTATGTTTTCATGAGGTTTCATGATACCCCCTAATGTAAACGTGGGTGGTATAATATATTATCTCCCACGCAGTCTTAGTGAGAATTATAGTAGGTTTAGTGAGAAGTTAGCAGACGTGCTGTATTAAAAGAAAGCTAACTTATGAATATGAATCTTGCGGTGGCGTTTACAGTTTGTAGGTAGGTAGATATTAAGTACTTAATATGAAATAGCTTTGTAATCCCACGGGATTAAGTTTTTATGAAATATTGCAGCGGTTGACATCCAATATTGTATTGACTGGCTCGGTGGCTCAATTAGTAGTGACACCTGCCTTCTGAACCAAAGGTCGTGGGTTCGATCCCCATCCGGGACAAACATTCGTGTGATGAAGAGTTGTGTTTGTTCCGCGTCTGGGTGTTTAAATTTGTATTTAAGTATGTATTTGTGGTAGGTACCTTCGTTGTTCTGATACCCATAACACAAGTGCTTAAGCTACTTACTTTGGGATTGGAGCAAAGTATGTGATGTTGTCTGATATTTATTTATTTCATATATTTATCTTCACCATCGGCCTGCTAGCGTTGGACATAGGCCTCCCCCATGACATTTTCCATAGAGGGGATTTGCCTTAGTCACAACGCCCCTGGCAGGTGGGTTGGTGATCGCAGTAGGTTTTATTTGTACCCAGATAAACGTTGCTACCCATTCCCTTAGTCGTCTTCTACGAAACCCCCGGGATGAGATGTGGAAGCCCTATTCTAAATCCGAAAACCATAGGGACGATCACATCCAATAGAATAGAATATCTTTAATTGGTACACACAAAATATACAAACATTTAGAAACTTATTAAAACAAAAGTTCCAAAATGGTCCCCGCTCAGTATAAGGCCGCGACGAGGTATACGTCACGACCACTGGTATTCTGCGAAGCCAGTGTACTGGCTCCGTTCTGAATGGCATAAACAACCAGACCAGTGCTTCTAATTAAAATGAAGAGGAATTATTAAATAATTTAGGACACCGTAATAATTAATAGTGTCTAGGGAAGGAAATTCTTCTCAATATCCGGTGTGTTCATAATCCTGCCTTTGATCCCTTTCAGAAACCTAATAGTACTAAATAAATAAAGGTTTTTGATTAAAATTATTCCAAGCAGACGCGTGAGGCTCGCGACACAAAGCCTTTCCCGCCACACCAAGTTTGTATGTCGGTCAACGAGCCTTTGAAAAGGACGGATTCAAAATGGCCGTTATTCTGACAAATCTCGGCTGTTTAGGTTAGCCAGATCGTGGGAGGAATCGGGACATTATTAATCAACTTGAAATCAGATGAAATGTAGGTACATAATAGGCTTGTTGCCGTAAAAAATGTAATCAGTCCATCTTTTAAGTTGTTCTAAATAAAAGACACGTATTTTTTAATTTGTAAATTAGACCAAAAATGCAAAAAAAAAAAATTGCCTGGTGCAGATCGATTGACAACCAAATATCGAATATTACTCAAAACGAAACAATCATTGTATGAATATTATTGTTTGTGCTACAACTTACATATCTAGTAGTGTTTTATTTATGACTCTATGTAGATATATCATTATCTACTATACATACTTATACGAAACAATTATCAATTATGTTTTTAAAGATCTTGGAATTGTACTTACTCTTATTTGGTTACCCTACGTCTACCCTTGGATAAGTTATCGGCTTCAATGAAGTTTGCCGACAACCTTTGTTAACATTAGGAATATATTATACTGAATAAGTTAACCCAACAATTCACGGATAAGTATTTAGATCGGAAATAATATTGAGGTTGTCTCTTCCCAGAATATATCAATCTGAATACATCCGTTTGTGAAATACAATCTTGCGAATTGAGAAATATTTTGTTAAATCAAAGGCGTATGAAATGATTTTGCTACTTCCAACTTTTGTAGGAATCTACAAAAAGTTAAAGACATTCACGTAACTAAAGTTATATAATGCAGATACCTCGTGCTTAGCGAAGGCGTAGTTAAATACCAAAGGCCAATGACGAGCAGCAGCGTCATCGTCGCGAGAAGCAATGCCTCCATGATAAAGTGGATCTCGCTTGGCAGATAAGTTGGACCTTTTTTTTTTTTTTTTTTTTTTTTACACCGGTGAAAATGCTTTTAGGCATACCCGCCACTCGGGGGAGCGGCGGGTTATGTGGGACTCATCCCGCCTCGGAAGATGGAAGGTGAGGCGGGAAATACCCACTAAAAACACCGGTCCCTCCGTCATGCGCCCAAAGGGTGGTGTCATGGGACCTTGGACCAAGACTGCCATGACACCACAAGCGCCGCCCGCCTTAAGGACAGGGCCCCCCATTAGGGGAGCGACGGGAGCGGCCCGGAGGGCCAGCCCACTCCCATCAGACAACGACGGGGACCCGTGCAAGGCGAGTGGAGGTGCCCCCGCACCAACCACCCGCTGGGTCCCGTTGGCAGGGGGCTGTTGGCGGTCGAACACCCGCCTATTGCGCCCCCTTCTGCGTCGACGTGACGCCGGGGCCGAGGGATCATCCTCGCGCACCCGCTCTGCAGCCTCCTTCTGTGAGATGACTGTCTCACAGAAGGAGGCGACAGCCGACCAAGCTTCGCGGCCGCCCAGCATAGCCGAGACGACCGCAGGAAGACTAACCAAATCTCCAGTCACTCCGGACAGAACGGAGCGTTCTAACTCCCACGTGGGACACGAGAAGAGAGTGTGGTCGGCCGTATCTACGTCCGCCCCACACTCCCAACACCTGGCCGAGGCCTCCCGCCCGATGCGGTGCAGGTAGCTGCCAAAACAGCCGTGTCCGGTCAGCACCTGCACCAGGCGGTAGAAAAGATGGCCGTGAAGCCGCTCCATCCACTCTCTTAATACGGGACCGAGTGCGTCTAGAAGACGTCTCCCGTATGTTGCGGAGGCGAGGCTGTCCGTCCACTGAAGGACGAGATCATCGTAAGCCTCCCTCCGCACTGCTCCTCTTTCGGCTGGAGCAGGGCGCTCCCCGCGCGCCCTCTCCTCGGCCGTCCAGGAGTACACCCTGGCTAGCACCTGAGCTTCAAGGGCCCAGGGCGGGGTACCAGCCAGGGCGCACGAAGCGTCGTACCCTACTGTGCGGTATGCCCTGGCGACCCTTTGGGCTATTGCCCGCTGGGGCCGCCGGAGGTGCACGACGTTGTCTCTATGAGACACACGGTCTGCCCAGATCGGGGCACCGTACAGCGCGATGCTTTTTATTATGCCGGCATAAAGGCGCCGGCAATGCGCCTTCGGCCCCCCCAAATTCGGGAGGAGCCAGGCAAAAGCATCGGCTGATTTAAGGAGCCGCGGTGACAGCCGGCTGAAATGCGGGCCGAACTGCCACCGCGAGTCCAACTCCAGTCCGAGATATTTGATGGTGTCCTTTAACTCTACTCGGACACCATCGACCACAATGTAGGCGCCTTGAGGGCGGCGCTGCCGAGGTCCATGGAAGTAGATGGCCTCGGTCTTTTCGAGCGCCACTCGCAGCCCCAGAAGGCCCATGCGTCGGGCAATGAGAGTGCCCCCCGCCTCCGCCAGTCGCGCAGCACGCTCGAAGGTCCTCCCCCGGGCAGTGACTAGGGTGTCATCGGCATAGCAAATGACGCCCATGCCCGGGAGGAGAGCCCCGCGTAGCAACCAATCATACCCGATGTTCCACAGGAGGGGCCCCAAAACGGACCCCTGTGGAACACCGGATCCGACCTCATAGCGGCACAGGTTGCCATCCCTGTCCACATATACGACCGACCGATCCCGCAGATAACTATCCAGCAATACCCGCAGGTATGCTGGAACACCAAACGACTCAAGAGCCGCCAGTATGGTAGCGCGGGGAATGGTGTTGAACGCATTGGCTATATCAAACGATATAGCCAACACGCCTTCCCCGCGCTCCTCTGCCTCCTTGCAGAGGGTTTTTAGCCGAGATAGGGCGTCAATAGTTGATCGCCCTGTACGGAAGCCATACTGGGACTCGGACAGGTCAGGCCCCGTCCCCCCCAGGTGTTCGTTAATGCGGGAGGCGATCACCCGCTCAAACACTTTGCCCATCTCATCAAGGAGGACAATTGGCCTATATGCCGACGGCGAGTCAGCAGGCCGGCCCTCCTTGCGGAGCAGGCAAAGTTGACCCTCCTTCCACAGCTTAGGGAACCTCCCGACCGAAAAACAAGAGTCAAAGAGGCCCCTAATGCGCTCCTCAAGCTGTGGAGCAGCAAGCGCAATCACTTTGGCGGGGACACCATCCGGACCCGGCGCCGTTTTCTTGGTCCGGAGACACGAGGTTGCCGACTCAAATTCCTCAAACGTGGTGAGGGGAGATAGGTTGAACCTCCACCAACCAACCTAATAATCTCCTGTATAGCAGGTACTTGATTAGTCCACTTATTTATAGTATCGTCGATGTAGCTTGTTTGTTTCTAAGCAAGTTTCATGCTTAATAGACATTTTGTTTACTACTTGCTGTAGATAACTACTGAACCAGAAGAAACCCGAGGAAATATATTTTATTACTTCGCCTAATGAACTCGTT
Organism: Conogethes punctiferalis; assembly: GCA_031163375.1. Lineage (NCBI taxonomy): Eukaryota > Metazoa > Arthropoda > Insecta > Lepidoptera > Crambidae > Conogethes > Conogethes punctiferalis. Next base: position 15,101,079 of record CM062084.1, read on the forward strand.
GAAACTTATTTGCTGTACATGTTCTCGGATATTTCCCTAAGGATTTCACGTCTATCGTTAAATAACTTTTTTAATGGTATCTAAGATGCAATATTATCATCATCATTCTCACCCTGCAAACGTCTACTGCTGGGCAATCATTCAATGGCAATATCAGGAAAATTGTCATTGGGGCCACAATCTTTTTGAAGCATCCCATACGGGGGAGAAGCCTATGTCCAGCAGTGGACTGATACAGGCTGATGATGATTCGGGGGAGAGCCTCGGCGGGGAGCTTATTTCATAGCCTGAGTGTGCGATATAAATTATTTCCTCTGTCATCAACTTCTTTCCCAATAAAATAGTAATAATTATCCTCAGTTATTTAGATGTTATACGTTAGAATGTAAATATTAAGTCAATAAAGTATTTTGTGCATGAATGAATAATAAAAAGAAACAGTCAAATTTAAAATGAAATCGACATAAATTCATATAAATTTCGATTCAGCAATCATAGCCAAGGACGGTTCACTCATGATGACGTATCTCGTTTTTTGACATATTTTTGATGCAATACAGATCATCATCATCATTGCTAACATCCACTGCTATCCCAATGACAATTTTCATTTGGAAGGATTTGCCTTAACACTACCTTTGGCAGGCGGTTTGGTTCCTATTAGGTTCTATTTGTACCCAAATAAACGTTGCTTCCCGTTTCATGATATTCCCTTAGTATTTTCTACGACACCCACGTTATGAAATGGGGTAGTTTTTTTTTTTCTAGAGGGGAATGCGGAGGGACAAATGAGAGGGATTTATGGAGCAAAAATACGCGATCCGTTCAACGAACGATCGTTTTCGTTTTCTGTAGTAGGGCCCCTGGCTCGTACCTCGCTCAGCGCATCTCACACTCGCTTACTCACACTCACGTCACTGCCACAGGTTAAGTTTAGGTTTAGCTTTTATTTGTTTTATATTATTTGTAAATTATTTAGCATTTAAAGAAATAAATATATTTATTTAAAAAAAAAACAATCATTTATATTTATCTGTGGAATATAATTCGGCGCTTGGAAAAACAGATTTAGGCCCATAGTACACGGCGTATTTTAAACGCGCCGACGACGCGCAGATGACGCGCGTATACGCGCTTCAAACGCAATTCGAACGCAACCTAGTAAAATCTGTATTTAAATCCGTGGGTGTAAATCGTCCTCTCATGCCTTGCTTAATCAACAGTTAATTTATCCATCACATGTAAGTTCCATGGCGTTTAATTAACGAAATTTCGTTCGCATTTCAGCAAAGGCATGTTTCCGCACGATATTTCCTTACACAGGTGTTTGTGATCCTTATTGCTAGTGAGTCAAGGGTGAAAATTAGAAGTCCATTTGAATAATGTCCAATGCAGTGAATTAGAGTTATCTTCAGAATTAACCGTAGAGCAAAGATTCTGCGGGGGCTCAAGAAAATTGAATTACTCTACTAAAGATGGGTGAACAGAATGACAAGCAGTGAGGTAATTCATTCAAAAGTATTATTAGAATCAGTATCAGTATATTGCTCATAGCTTTGATTGACTGTCTCATTTGGTAGTGACCTGTGCCTTCTGAGCCAAGGGTCGTGGGTTCGATCCCCGCTCAGTACAAACATTTGTGTGTACAAAGTCTGTTTGTATTGGTCTGAGTGTTTTCTATGTATATTAAGTGTGTGTTTATTTACAAAAAAGTATATAAGTAAGTTTTTCAGTTGTCTAGCACCCATAGTATAAGCTTCGGCTTAGTTTGGGGCTAGATGGCGATGTGTGGCCCAGCGTGGCATGTCTTGGGTAATTTATTTATGGCTGGACTTGCCCAATGTTATTTGAGGGGATTTTCCTTAGTCACCACGCTTGGCAACTGCAGTCGGTTTGGTAGGTTTTATTTGTACCCAGGTAAACGCCGCTAACTGCTATATTTAGGCACTTTGAAATAAAAAAAATATCCTATTGGTTTCCGGATTTAGAATAGGGCCGCACCATCTCATATCTAAGGGTGCATACTAAGGTAACATCGATAACTTGACTTCAAACTCAGAACCTCCTTTTTTGCGTCGGATAAAGTACGAAAACCTTCTCCTCAATGTAAAAAATACTTTCTTGAAAACCGCATCCAAATAGCTTTAGCCAAACGCGAGATAATCGCGGACAAACATACATACATACAAACAATCGAACTGAGAACCTCCTTTTTTATGTCGGTTAATAAACTGGCAGCAGCGGTTATCTAGGTACAATACAAATCAAACTTACCGCGGCCACCAAACCGCATGCCAAGCATTGTGACTAAGGCAAATTCCCACGATTGGAGGCTTATGCCCAGCAGTGGACGTTTGCAGGCTGATGATGACGATAAATTGATGAGATGACGGGCAGCAGCGTCACCGGAGTGAGAAGCTACTCCCTGCGATCGCCAACCGTCCTGCCCAGCGTGACGATTAATGGGTACAACCTCTAGGTGTCTGGCCAAAGTGGTAAACAACTGAAGAGGCCTATGTCCAACAGTGGACTGCTATTGCAGTTGCAAAGTTACATTATCGTTATCAGCATATTTGCTGATAACGATAATGTAACTTTGTCTATTAACCAACTTAAGAGAGGTAGGGCATAGCGAATCTTCGCTCGAATTGAGCCGCCCGTCCGGGGAAGGACCTCCACCCTATAGAATACCGCAGTCAAATGACCTCTGGGTCGTGTTTCTGCCGGTGAGTAGGGTTTCCGGAGCTCGTGGGGGGTTAGGGTTGGGCCGGCATGGCGGTGGCAACTGACAGGTAACTGACCAGTTACTTGCCCGTTGTCACAGCGACTTGGGCTTCTCTTTCGCTTTCCATCAGGTGTAGGGAAGCCATTATGTCGAGCCACTATAAAAAAAAAAAAACCTACTTCACCGTCACTATATTGTACTGTGACTGTGACTGACCCGAGTTAAAGATTAAACGAATTGTGAGACATTTTTTTCTTCTACATTGAATACAAAATGTTGAATTAAAATTTTTCCCCTTTTTTGCTCCTTTTAGAAAACTTTTACTTTTATTAAAATGTCTACTTACAGAAATTAAGAACTAGAGAATTAATAAGTCATTTCACATTTACGCAAACTTTTGAATTGTTAAAGAAAAATCTTTAAGGTAGGTTTAATGCATACGAATCAACCCGGTTTCAAACTAAGATTTTTCCTTATACTCGTAAGTGAGTTTACTATAAAAGACCAAAATGGCTCTGACCCGGCAGTTTCTTAGAACATCAAGACTATTTAAAGTGAAGTTCAAAAAAGTTCGTTTTCTTAATTTTTTTTTATTTACCAAGAATAGAACCTCTGTATTCTTATTTTCTTTTTATTATTCGAAATGGGTTTGCGCTTACCTGCAATGGTAAGCGATATCGCAGTTTACAATGGATCGCGCTTACCCAGTAAAAACCGTGCTGGCCGTCTCATCATCAGTCTATCACCGTCCAATGTTGGATATAGGCCTTTCCTGTTGTTCGCGACTTAGGGCAAACACCTGCAGGATTTACCCATAATCGCCACGTTGGGCAGGCGGGTTAGCGATCGTAGGGCGTAGCTTCTCGCTCCGGTGACACTGCTCTGTTATTAACAGTCGTGATGGTTATACCCCAGTCGGTTACCAAAGTCATCAGGTATTCACTAGGATGCACCATGGGCTGATAAGGCTGGCTTCTAGAGAAAAGATGATGGGCCCCCTTACATCCCCATGCTGGCGTTTTTAAAATAAAATACTTTATATCTGCAACAACCTGGTCGATTCACTAGTAAGTAATACTTTTCCTACCAGCACTTTGACGTTTATCATGTAACTAGCAGCCCGCTCCTCGCTTCGCTTCGGATAAATCAATTATTTCAGCTAAACATTTCATACATTGTTGGTGTTTTAGGAAGAATATCTCATATTTTCTATCAATTAATATAATCTATACACGCGCTTACAATGCTAAAATGAATGGATGCTAAAAACATGATAAAGAATATTCGATTCGAAGGCTGAGAAATCCGAACATAGTTTGACACAATATAACAAACGCAATTACGTGATGCAGTACGTTTGTTTATATTGCGCAAAATGGGACGCAATAATACATAATGCGTCACAAACTTGAGAATAAAACTTAGCATATAAGCACCTTCACTCAGTAGCAACTGATATTTACATGCTCTTTGTATAGTAGCTAAATAGGATTAAGATACTACTTTTTATTCAACACCTGCATCCAATGTAACCACCCTATTTATATGTAAATAAAGAATTTTGAATTTGAAAAAAATTTGAATGAATAAGGTAAGTGTCCCTATCACGGAGGTAGTCAAAATCGGTTCCTATTACGGTGGTATTTCTATTTTCGAGTTTTATTCCTATTTTATTCAGTATAAGTGCACCAAAATGTATACTATTTATTCCAAATCTATTCCTTCATCAGTTGACCGAATTTTGCAAGTATAGCACATATACAACACAACAAAATCAATCAATTAGTGTAACGACATCGATATGAGAGAGGTTTTCATACAAACGCGCAACATCAAATGAAAGTACACCAATATTTATAAACTAAGTTTTTCGTATTAATAACCCGTTCAAGGTCGTTTGTGTGTTATTTATTGCATTTTCCTACTATTACAGCAGCTATTTAAATAGCTTAATTCATATTTTAAACTCATTTTTACCCAAAAAAATAAGAAACAAAATACCACCGTAAAAGGATACAAATTTTATAGGTTGATCCTAATACGGTGGTATACCTCCGAATTAGGAAATATACTGGACATGTTTAATTGTTTATAACTTTTAATTTATTAACTTATTGAATTAGTTCCAAGTTTTATTGAAATAATCATTAATCTCTTAAATTAAGGACCATATTCTGCGGTATGCTATCTTTCTTAGAAATCTAGTTAAATATGAAAATTGTTGAGCATAAAATGTTGGTTTCTTAGAAGCGGTAAAATAAAAAGCTGTATTTTAATTGATCACAAATCGTTTATTTTGTATAACTGTTGACTAAAATTTAACACACTGAGCCAAAAAACTGTTATCGTGTGATTATGCATTTACACTCTTTTGTTTATCGAAATTTTGATGGGTCAGAATTAGGAACATTATAACACGAGTAGTGTTCCTATTACGGTGGTAGTTATTTTCAGGTAACTCCGTTTTAGGTTATATGGGTTCCTATTATGGCGCTATTCATAAAATATAAAATTACAAGTTTTAGGGTTCAGTAAATAAATAAAAAGTTTTTTATAATGTTTTATGGATTCTTATTTAATAAAACCACAAGCGATGAAAACTTAACAATGTATGTAAATAATGTTATTTAAAGAGAAAAATGCCCATCATAGTATGGAGAATAGTACAGTGTGTTAAGTGTTGTATCAAAACCAAAGTTGTATTAGGTATCTAGAAAAAATATTATTACTTTTGACCTTTGAACTGGGGTATAAAACCTATTTTCCAAAAATGTAACATTTATACTTACTACGAGTAGTTTAGTGTATATAGTAATAATAACTCGTTTCAACGAAATCTTTTTTAATACGTCACTGTTAGAATTTAGAGGGTGCTAAGTTCTGGAGAATAAGGAAAATTCAAGTGATTCATACATCCCTGCTATATTTGCAAATTTTATTAAAAGAGAATCAATGTTATCAAATCAATGAATGAAAACCTTACAATTTACTTTCATCACCATCATCAGCCTATTGCAGTCCACTGCTGGACATAGGCCTCTCCAGTTGTTCGCCATCTAAAGCAAACTTCTGGAGGACATACCCATAATCGCCACGCTGGGCAGGCGGGTTGGCGATCGCAGGGCGTAGCTTCTTGCTTCGGTGACGCTGCTGCCCGTCATCGGCCTGTGGTTTTTAGCTACGCCTTCTATCGTGATGGTTTAACCGCCACCAGTCGGTTTGCCAGAGCCACGTTTGTTGTTCGGCAGGATGCACCACGGGCAGGTGAGGATGGCTTGGAACGATAAGGTGATAGGTCGCTCCCTTACATCCCTTACATACAATTTACTTTACTAACACATATTTTATATTATTTAATGTACGTACCATTATTTGTTTCTGACCCTCCGAATTAGGAACCGTTTACCGCCGTAATAGGCACTGACCGAAATTATACCTCCGAATTAGGAACAATCGACTCGGCTATTTAAATATTTAAAAAAAAAAAAAACTAACATCAAAAGAAACATAAAATCAATAGAAATACAAAATATAATAACCACTTTTGACGATGAAGTGGTTTTGCACATTTAGAAATACTTACAAATGCTTATTTTTGTCTCCTAGTTTCGAATGTTGCGAAATACCTCCGTAATAGGAGCGTTTACCTTAGTGATCCCGTTTGTCACTACTTTATAACTCGTCCGTTTAAACTTACTTAAGTAAAGTGAAAATTGCTTGTTCGAACTTTAGCAAGGGAAACTGAATTAAAGTAAAGTTATAAAAGTCACCACCACGGCTTAAACTGGCGCGTTCCAGTGCGAATAATGTTTTAACACTTCTTTAAAAACGACTTCTCACAAAGTCTAACATACAGAATGCTACAACGATCATTATTTGAAACAATGGGTACAAATAAAATTTACCTTATTCAATCCGGCTGCCAAGCGAGGTGGAAATTGTTATTGAGGAGACCAATGTCCAGCAGTGGAGGTTTGCAGGCTGATGATGTTGATGAAATAAAACATGTAATATAAAACCTAATAATAATAATAAAGACGTCGACTTGGTGTTGTAAGACAGAAAAAGAAGGTTTAATTAACTTTTCAAGTCAAAATTGATGAAAATGCCTATTTGCATTTCATTCTGAGCCAACTGGTACATTAAGGGGTTATTCCTCGAAAAGTGCTGACTTCTTGGAAGACAAGGGATCCAGTGGAATAGATACTTAATTTATAAATGGTTAGGAACAATGGGGTGACGAAATTCGTATTATTTTTGTGACATAATGAAGTGACAAAGATTCTTAAAGGGTTGGAGTAACGATGTTAATTTTAAAGTTAAATTAAATGCCTTAAATGCTGTTATTTTGACTGGCTCGATGGCTCATTTGATAGTGACTCCTGCCGTCTGAACCAGGGGTCGTGAGTTCGATTCTTGCCCGGGGCCCGTTGTTTGTATTATATTTGTTACCTTAGTTGTTCTAAAACCCATAACACAAGTGCTCAAGCTACTTACTCTGGGATCGAAGGTGGGGTTGCGATGCAGGGGTTCCCAAAGTATGCGTCTTGGGGTGCGATGGATACTGGGGCACAGGGAAGCATAATGTTATTTTAAATTACAATCCTCTGCTTATGTAGCTTTTTATCACATAATTTGGTAAGGGAGTCATGAGATTTTCTTTAACCTTTAGGCATAGACTTTCGAACGACTGCATTAAAATGGATAATACTTGTTAAAAGTCATACTAAGTAGGTACGCCGGTCTGCTACCAATCATTTTTGATTTTTTTTTGGAAGCAGACGTCCAGAAGATGTCGTTCAGAAAAAAAAGCTTCAGTTGTTCCGATGAAAAATTAACACTTTTGCAATTTGATAGAAGCAAAAAGATATAGGATGTACTATTCGGACTTTTCCGAATAGTACATCCTATATCTTTTTATCTGCCACTTGGCACGTAGGCCAACGGAACTGTTACTGTTTAAGAAAAGTGAAATTCCTTTAAGCGACGATGTCACGCACCTGGTTGAAACTTTAGGGATCCCCACTTTTTGTGTGAAGTCAAAAACCCCTTTGCCGAGTAGCCGATGTTGCCCCTCTCTTCAGAAAATAACACCTCCTCTACCCGAAGGTTGATGGTTGGAAGAGATCGCAATCCAATACGTTGGTCCGAACAGATCCGCACTGCACACGACTGTTCTGTTAAACTCGCCGCCAAAGACAGAAACCGGTGGAGAAAGAACGGTCTTTCTTCACCGTAAACTTTGATTTAAGTATGTTACACTTTCCGTACGAGAGAAGGTATTTCGCAAGGGAGGTCACTCAGGACCCTCGTTAATGAGGAGTGCTACGCAAGAAGTTCATAATATTGACTGAATGTCACTTATTATTGAAACAAAGCTCTTACTGCTACTTGTACAGAACGATACGATTATACTTGTATACGTCACCGTAAAATTGTAATTACCGTTAGATTATGATCTAACTCGCGAGATTGTAAACTGTCTAAATATTGTGAACTGTAAAATAATGCTTAAATTTTAACTATTATTCGGTCACAGACTGAAATCGATCGATGTTAAATTCATAAATTAAAATCTGTCACGCGTTAAATTATCAACAGTTCCACTTTGATCGACCAAAATCTACCGAAAAATAATAGTTAATGATAGTTAAAATGTAAGAATTATATTACTGTGCAACAATCTTTCGACAGTTTACAATCTATCAATAGAAGAGAGGTAGGGCATAGCGAATCTTCGCTCGAATTTAGCCGCCCGTCCGGGGAAGGACCTCCACCCTATAGAATACCGCAGTCAAATGACCTCTGGGTCGTGTTTCTGCCGGTGAGTAGGGTTTCCGGAGCTCGTGGGGGGTTAGGGTTGGGCCGGCATGGCGGTGGCAACTGACAGGTAACTGACCAGTTACTTGCCCGTTGTCACAGCGACTTGGGCTTCTCTTTCGCTTTCCATCAGGTGTAGGGAAGCCATTATGTCGAGCCACTATAAAAAAAAAAAAATCTCGCAAGATGGATTATAATCTAACGGTTTTTACAATTTCACGGTGACATATACCTACAGAACCTTCAAGCTTACAAAACTCTCGCGGCTTCTAAGCTGCGTCCTTTCAGCTCAGCCTCCAGTGACGTACGGTCACGTAATCAACATCAGATGTCTTTCCGCTATTCTTTTTATTACGTAAACGTGTTTATCGCCGGGCCTAGAAATGTTTTGTACAACCTACACGAGAAGCTGGGTTTGATAAGATTTTTGCTATGATACTGTTTACGAAGTTTTTCAATCTTACGAAGTCTTTGAAGGTGCATCGTATAGCGAGCGACATGTCACGTGGACAGTGTTTTGTATTTTTAGTATTAATTAATTGCGTGGCGTGTCTAGATTTTAATAGATTGTGTGACTAGATTCTTAGGATAAACAAGCATCTCCATCGAGACTTGGCTAGTTTTTTACATAATGTTTTTGGTGGGATCTAGATTTTCTTCGTTTGGGCTACTATTACTATCAATATATCGATCGCCAACCCACCTGCCCAACGTGGCGATTATGGGTATATCCTCCAGATGTTGGCCCTGAGTGACGAACAACTGGAGAGGCCTATGTCCAGCAGTGGACTGCGATAGGCTGATGATGATGATGATATCAAACATCACCGTTAGCCTCGTGCAGTCCACTGCTGGAGATATGCCTCATTGTTTTCTCTAATTCGCCACTTTGCTGTATCCTTGACTTTTCGCATCTAGCATTCGCCAGCCATATTGCGAAAGCGTCACTCCAAATGTCCTGAGCGAAATATTAACTTAGAAGTGGTAGTGTATTTAAAATGTCCCGAACTTCCCCATTACGTGAAACGCCAGTGAATAATGCAGTACGGATAAAAGCCAAGAAAACGGATAGTTCGACAGTTTTCCACAAAGAATTCGCATATCCAAACTTAACACGAATCCGTGCATTCTCTAGCGGTTTTATTCCGCACTGAAAACTGACTGGGTCTTTGACAGCGCATTCTGAAAGGGAATTCGACTAAAGACAAAGAATCTAGTGTTAGATTCCCTTGAGCTGTATGCAAAGCTGGGTTTTGATTTAGCTTCAGATTTGTTTTTACTCGAAACCGCTAAAAGTTCGGTTGAAAATGTGCGAAAACCGTTTAGAAAAGCTTTTAAAGCAGTGTTTTGTGTGAATAAATGGTACTACTCCTTTTCAATAGTACGTTGCGATAAACAGCATGTACTAACTCTTAAGACAGGTTTCTATAAGGCCAAAAGTCAATAAGAAAACACTATTAGAGCTCACAGTAAATTTTTAGCCAAAAATCATAAGATTTTCCAACGCAAGGCGAACTTGTAACCGATGTATGATGTATAAATGTAACTTTTGGATGCCATTTGGCTAAATACGCTAATTTGGACAGACATAAGAAATGAATGCAGTTAAATGTCCCTTATTTGCGTAGGTTAAAAATAACCGTCAATTTTAATACATTAAAAAATATTTTTTCCGAAAGGATACGACTTAGGGACCTTCAAAAAGCGAGCCTACAGACCTCTCAAGGGCCGGCAACGCACCTGTGACTCCGCTGGTATTGCAGTGTCTATGGTGACCTTTAAGCCCGTTTACCCCCTCTGTCATCATCACCATCATCAGCCTACATCAGTCCACTGTCAAAAAAAAAACAAAAAGATACTATTTGTGTCCAGCCAACCTAATCTGATAATTGTTAATTCGCACGGTAGCGCATTTTTTTTAGCTCGGACATGCTCGTTCGTAAAATACTCTTCCTTCGTAATCTTTTAAAAATATCTTACAAAATCAACAGCAGATGTGTTTTATCACAAGCCTTATACAAAAACCTCCAATCACTGCTGTACTTTGCACTGCCGTCTGCCGACGCCAAGGCGGTAACGCCATAACGCATTCTGCTAGTCACCCTTACAAATTGCAAGGAATTGACACTTGACAAATGATCATTTTCCGCACGAGGTACCCACATATATGTCGTACATACCATATCAAGCTTTATAACAGATGCTGCATCAAACCTTAAGTTCTAGGGCACAAGGAAGCTTTAAAAGTTTGATGTGTCTCTAACTGTACAAGTGAGCCTACTCGTATAATATTTAAGTCTATCATTATAGTCAATAAGTGATTTATCTTTCAGAACTCCTACGGAATCTGTAAGTAATCTTTTAGTGAATAAAGCTAATAATAGGCAGCTTGAGGGCGGAAGTTTTAAATAAACAATTTCTATACTTAGAAGTTGTCCTGTCTCTTCAAGGTTATTTATAAAACAGCTTAGCTAAACAGGTTTGTTACTTTTGAAATTATTAGTATCTACCAGATAACGTATACCAACAACCTCGTCTGAAACGAATTACCTTTAATTAACTGTTAATACAGTTAATTCCTTTTAAAGGTCTTTTAGGAAGACATCCTGTCCCCTAATACATAGACTTTGACTTTGTTGCACCACACCCAGCCAGGACATAATACATAGAATGGAAAAAAAAAATTATTTGGTACTCTATGACAAACAAACACAAAATTACACATCTAGATAGAACTTAAAAACTGAAACATAAATTTGGACAATTTTAATTTACAATTAAAAATAAATTGATATTAAATAATAGAAAGTACCAAAATGGTCTCCGCTCAGGTAATAGTAAATTCGAGTATCGGTTGACTCGAGTCCATACTCGAGTCAACATTCCGACTGAGAATCGAATTTGAAACTCTCGACGCTTAAGTGGAATTCATCGTATCGTAGTCTATCAATTTTATTGTAGTCTATAAAAATCAGTTCAATATGGAATCTGACACCGTGTAAAATTTGTATGACAAAAGCAAATTATTCATCTAAAGAAGACTATATTCGTCGATTGCCCAATAGCTATCCAATGTAAACAAAACTAAATACCTACATTACCTGGTCAAACAAAGAGTAATCTTCAATCTCATCTCGATTTAAACATGACTCATCATGGTTCAATAAGTCCATAATCAATATCAGAAGCCGACGCTGCTCCATATTATACTGATACGGACAATACTCGGCAATAAATCCACTACGGATTTAGATTTAGGCTATGTTTACATCGCACCAGAAGCTAGAGTGGATACCGATTACCGGCATAGGTAGTGTAGGACGACCTCAGGCCAGGTGAAGTGACGTCATGCCCAGGATGGCTGGCAAGTGCTGGAGGCGTGAAGCCCAAGATCGAACAGAGATACGATCGATTTTTATTTTATTCAAAATGAGTTTGCGCTTGACTACGACTCGCGTGATGGTAAGCGATATCGTAGTCTACGATGAAACGCGCTCACCCAGCAAATACCGGCACTCGCCTTGAACATCGGAAGATTATGGTTCGGTGGCTCAATTGGTAGTGACCTCTGCCTTCTGAGCCATGGGTCGTGGGTTTGATCCCCACACCTTATAAACATTTGTGTGCATGAACATATCTGTTTGTATTGGTAATATGTATTTATTTACAAAAAAAAATGTATCTAAGTAAGTTTATCAGTTGTCTAGTACCCATAGTACAAGCTTCGGTTTAGTTTAGGGCTAGATGGCGCTGTGAGGCCAAGCGTGGCATATCTTGGGTTATTTATTTATTATAATATCTCTCGCGGAACAAGGAGCCCGGCAAAGAGTTCCATAGTTTATCCGTTTGGTTTGATTGGAGGGGCCTATGTCCTGCTATGGACTGCTGACAGTAGACTGAAGTCGTTACTCCACCTGGCCTACCAGGGAAACCAGGTAGAGTTAGTGAGATGGGGTGGTCCTATTCTTAAACTAGAAACTATACAGACAATGACTAGCATATGTATGATTTCCAGTTAGTATATGTATGATTCACAATAAACTATTGACCCGCCCCGGCTTCCCACGGGTGCATTAATATATGCATATATAATACACATAAACCTTCCTCTTGAATCCCTCTATCTATTAAAAAAGACCGCATCAAAATCCGTTGGCATACATAGTGACAGACAGAAAACAAAAGCGACTTTTTTTTGTACTATATAGTGATACTTATAATGTATTTATTACCATTGGTTTAAGATCCCTCTAAACAACGACCTCACCGAGACGTTTATTGGATCAAACCAACGATCATGGCTACCCAAGACTTGTGACCGGAAAAGAATAGGCAGCATTACGTTTGCATATTCTATGTGCTTCATACTTTCGATTGGTATAGAATTTATCTAATAATCAAACCGGTGAAATGTTTAATCATGCCAACCATTACCCCGTCCATCAAATCATACCCTGGCCCAAAATTTGATCAGCATTATATTTAATTACATATAAAATAAGTTTCATCCAATAAACGTCTCTTAAGGCATTGTATAGCGGGATGTTCTACTATATGTATTAAAAAAACATCGTTTGTATTTCTGCAAATAATCAACAAGATACAAATGACACATAATCCCAGGGCTTTGCCGATGTGGCTCCTTCGGCTTTATTACGCTCCGCTCTTCATCTTGTGGCCCCCCATTCGATTTCCGGACCACGAAAGTGTATTTCGTTTTTCTCGAATCCGGATTCGGTTCACCTTTTCATAGTAATTACAAAAAATCTGGAATATAAATGAGAGCTGCATAAGATATCAGCTTTAGAATTGCTATAAAGATTAGATTTAGAAAAGAAATAAAGCTCGAATTATAATAATATTCGGAGAAAAAAAGAAGATTTTTCCAAGGACAGGAAGAGGAGAGACAAGTCTCTGTGCTTAGTTTAGTTTAGTTTTAATAAGTTAATTGTTTGACGTACAATAAGTACAGGGACAATGGTGGATGTATGGATGTATGTTTAATTATAGGTGACAGTATGAATATACTCTAAGCCACCCTCACCTGCCCGTGGTGCATCCTGCTGCTATAACAAACGAGGCTCTGGTAAACGACTGATGGCGGTATAACCATCACGATTGAAGGCGTAGCTAAATACCACAGGCCGATGACGGACAGAAGCGTCACCGGAGCGAGGAGTTACGACCTGCAACCCGCGATGCGATCGATGGGTAAATCCTCTAGATACTTGCCCGAAGTGGCGAACAACTGGAGAGGCCTATGTCCAGCAGTGGACTGCGATAGGCTGATAATGATGATGAAGATGAGATGGTGAGAACACAGGTACTGTGCATTCTCGGCTTTAGCCAACCGCGTTCTACAGGATTGGTTTGACACGTTGATTTCGCAAAACCGCATCCAGACGAATGCACTTATCTTCAAATGTTATTTCCACATTGGTTTAGTGCTGCAATAAATAACAGGAGTGAAATTCGAGAGATCACGATGCTAAAACAAGAATGGCTTAGTTTCTGAAGATGTTGGGTTCACGGAGTTCATTGGAATGCGTTACAAGTAGGTAAACACTCTTTGTTAAATCTGAATAACAGACATGCCACGCTGGGATCATACAGCGCCATCTAGCCCCTAACTAAGACGAAGCTTATACTATGGGTACTAGACAACTGTAAAACTTAGAATACTTTGTTTGGAAAATATTAGTAAACTATGTACATATATTGTACATAGTAAACCTTCTGAGGACTCGATCAGTAAGCCATACGATGACATAGTAAACACCCAGACCGATACAAACAGATATGTTTAAGGACATAAGTGAGAGTGTTTACTTACACTTCTCTTAATTTCCACAATTAGTAATTATATTTGATGTATGTATTTCATGCAGTAGTTTTCGCGTGATGCCCGTTCAAACATACAGAAAAAGTTTCTCCCGTTTTCCCTACACTTTCCTTCACTGCTTTGTTCTACAGATTTATTGTAAGTAATGATAGAAGATGTTTTAATGGCTTTATTTGGTTGTTAACAAAGGAATGTTACTTTATTTGATCTTAATTTACTCGTATATTATAGACGCCGACATTGACCGTCGCTGCCTACGTAGAATTACAAGAATTTGTATAAAATAATATATTTTATGTTAGTAAAATATAGTTTACTGTTATTGTAGTAAAATTATATTGTAGTAAAATGTGGGCGGTTAGATCGCTAAGGGCAATCTCTTCTAGACCACCTTCAGATAGTTCTCTGCTTAAAGGTTGTCTAGAGATCGCCTTAAAGGGATAGACATTTGCTGAAAAAAAGGCAACCCCTCTTTAACCGACTTCAAAAAAGGAGGAGGTTCTCAATTCATCTATATGCATAATTATATTTTTTTATGTATGTTCCCCGATATTTCCGTCAATTATAGATGGATTTCAAAAACATTTTTTGTTGGATAGACGTCGCTTCTGAGGTGGTCCCATTATTACCACGTCAGAATCTGATGATGGGATTTAGGAGGAATTGAGGGCAACAACCGAAAAATGTATGCTTGTATGTTGATTTTGTTACGTAATCATTATTTGGCTGGCTAGATGGGTCATTTGTTAGTGAATTCTGCCTTCTGAACCAAGGGTCGTGGGTTCGATCCCCGCACAGTACAAACATTTGTGTGCATAAACATGTCTGTTTGTATTGGTCTGGGTGCTTACTATGTATACTTAATATGTCCCTATTTATTTACAAAAAAATTATCTAAGTACCTATCAGTCGTCTAGCACCTAGTACAAGCTTCGGCTTAGTTTGGGGCTACATGGCGATGTGTGGCCCAGCGTGGCATGTCTTGACCCTTTATTTATTTACTTGTAAGCGATCTGTGTGAATATGGAATAGGATACAAATCACCACCCTATTTCTTCGTGTGTGTGTGTTAATTGATCGTCTCTCAACACGATAAAAATGAAACAAAAACCAGTTTTAATTATTTAAAGTCGTCTGATAATGAAATTTTAAGAGAGGTAGGGCATAGTAAGAGAGGTAGGGCATAGCGAATCTTCGCTCGTATTGAGCTGCCCGTCCGGGGACCTCCACCCTATAGAATACAGCAGCTAAATGACCTCCGGGTCGTGTTTCTGCTGGTGAGTAGGGTTTCCGGAGCTCGTGGGGGGTTAGGGTTGGGCCGGCATGGCGGTGGCAACTGACAGGTAACTGACCAGTTACTGCCCGTTGTCACAGCGACTTGGGCTTCTCTTTCGCTTTCCATCAGGCGTAGGGAAGCCATTATGTCGAGCTACTATAAAAAAAAAATCAAAAAAAGTAACAAAGCTAAATATTTCTCGAAAACTACAAAAAATCGTAGAACACAATGGGGGTTAAATCGATAGGTACCTTGCCATCAGCTCGAGCCGGCTTGAAACAGTTGACACCTTATGCCGCGTTTACATGCTCGCGTTCAATACGACATTCAGCGGGCACAAACACAAGCACAAGCATGTGAACGGGCTGTTCGTTTGTTTGAATGTGCACGTGCGTGAGCAGTGTGTAGGGCAGGGCTGCTCGCCGAGCTGCTTGCCAGGCTGCTTGCCGGGCTGCGTGACACGCGTGTAAACCTAGCATTAGAATAAATACCCTGTATGGTGGAGTTCGAACTGCTGCTTCCTGTATGTAAGCCAGCGCTTTCCTTCTTAGGATGTTTTATATTTTTACTTGTTAAACAACGTTAATTAATTTATATCCCTCTAGGGCGGCCCAGCTGGCGCACCCTGACCCACTTAGCGACTTTTACAAATTAAATTACACGAGGAACTTGTGTCTATTTTCACTAACAGCCTCTTATGCTAAGAGACCCTTAAAGACAATTTAGGAGTCAAATTAAGAGTAAGCTTTTTTTAGCATAACGGTAGTTTCAAATTAGCGTATCATCTATTAGTACACAGTTGTTCTTTTTCTTTTTAATTTATAGTGCTTGTCTAAAAAAGCCTATGGACTGATGAATAGAGAGAGAGAGGTAGGGCATAGCGAATCTTCGCTCGAATTGAGCCGCCGCGCCCGTCCGGGGAAGGACCTCCACCCTATAGAATACCTCAGTCAAATGACCTTTGGGTCGTGTTTCTGCCGGTGAGTAGGGTATCCGGAGCTCGTGGGGGATGAGGGTTGGGCCGGCATGGCGGTGGCAACTGACGGGTAACTGACCAGTTACTTGCCCGTTGTCACAGCGATTTGGGCTTCTCTGTCGCTTTCAATCAGGCGTAGAGAAGCCATTATGTCGAGCCACTATAAAAAAAAAAAAGAATACCTTTTCGCGTTACTGACAGTTTCTTCGTGCTATCTGGAACCGGCTTTCTTAAAAAAGTTTGTCCACCACTAGACTCTATTACCCTGCTTTATTGCAGACGCTTGTCCAGAAAATATCCCCATATCGAAAAAAAAACATGGATGATTTACCATCCTTCAAGTAGGTACACTACGAGTATAACTCATTCAACTTCGCTCCTATTTCAACACCTCAACACCTCGAGGGCTTCCGGTATGACGTCAGGCCACTCAATACGTTGTTTACGAGACACCGATATCTCGGGGTATTGTGGAAGCTGTTTATATTGAGGATCACTCCGAGCTTCCTTGCGTGTGACGTAGTGTTTTCGGCTCGGCAAATGGAATGGCGTATGATTTGTAGGCTGTGAACCGAATAACGGAAGTGATACCTCGTAAGTAAACGTATTTCTTTTTTAAATTGGCTTCGAAGTTCACGGTTTCGCCTCGTCATCGATATCTGATAGGGAGGGCCTCAGAGAGAGAACAGCCCCTATATTTGTAAAAGGTTTAAGACTTGTTGAGATTCGGAATGCTTTGGAGTCTCCAAGCTTCAACTCCAATAGCAATTGAGAGAGGTAGGGCATAGCGAATCTTCGCTGGAATTGAGCTGCCCGTCCGGGGAAGGACCTCCACCCTATAGAATACCGCAGCCAAATGACCTCCGGGTCGTGTTCCTGCCGGTGAGTAGGATTTCCGGAGCTCGTGGGGGGTTGGGGTTGGGCTGGCACGGCAGTGGCAGCTGACAGGTAACTGACCAGTTACTTGCCCGTTGTCACAGTGACTTGGGCTCCTCTTTGTCACTGTTAGTTAGGTATATGCCGATACGTAGTTTAAACAGTGTTAAAGACCAAAATAAATAATTTTACAACGTAACCTGTAATCCTATTCTACTAATATTATTTACTCACTAGCTACAATCTTCGGCATTGCATGAATGAAAAGTCCTTGTAGACTATGTATCAATCTGATATTTACGAGCTATAGGTCTTATTGTAGAGTTTTATTTTCACATGTTCGGAGGTTTGTTACTCTTTCACGCTAAAATTATTGAATGACATTTTCCATCATCATCAGCCTATTGAAGTCTACTGCTGGACATAGGCCTCACCAGCTGTTCGCCACTTAGGGCCAACATCTGGAGGATATACCCATAATCACCACACTGGGCAGGCGGGTTGACGATCGCAGGGCGTAGCTTCTCGCTCCGGTAATACT
This sequence comes from Conogethes punctiferalis, assembly GCA_031163375.1. NCBI lineage: Eukaryota > Metazoa > Arthropoda > Insecta > Lepidoptera > Crambidae > Conogethes > Conogethes punctiferalis. Next base: position 15,119,135 of record CM062084.1, read on the forward strand.
GGTGCCCGTCATCAGTTTATGGTATTCAGCTACGCCTTCAATTGTGATGGTTATACCGCCACCAGTTGCCAGCGCCTCATTCCAACAATAGATTAAATTAAAACACGCATTCAATTAACACATGAGTTATGATTTATAAGTATACTCACCCGGGCAGAGCCGCAGGCCGCAAATAGTCCTTTATTAATCGACACTGCAACCTCTTCTGATAAAATGTTGTCAATATAAGATAAGTATATAATATTAAAACAAATAAAGTAATCTACATCTCGTGTAGCAAACAAATGGTTTTGTATATTTCCATACCAAATAAATCATCAAGCAGATCATCAGTTTCAAATAGAAGATCATTATCATTAGAGTAGTACGTACTGGAAATATTATCCGCAATAGATCGCATTAAAAACGCCACATGTGGAAATTTACTTCTAAGTAAATATTAATAAATAGACAACAAAATGTAACAACACCTTTTGCATTTAAAGCGTAACGTAATAAGATCCAATTTTGCTTAGTTAACTAGATGTACAGTCAGTGTCATATGTATTATTAAGTTAATAAGTATTTCGTGTAATTAATTCTTAGCATTATCTTAGTTTTGTACTTTTTTGTGCAATGGAGTTTAAATATATTAATTAAATAATTGTTTCATAAGGGGATATTTAGCTTTTCCACAAATACGTCACACTTAAGAAGAGGATCCATAAAATCTGAACAAAAAAGAAAGGAGTCCTACAAAAGGGACCAGCTGTGACAAGGAGGGGTCAAAAATCATCAAACTATCTTTCTCTTAATACCAACCATTTTGTTTTCAAAATTTGAAATTCATTTATGTACGTTTATTCGACGTGGTACAAGGAGGTAGTAACGATTGCACCAAATTGGATGATTCTTGGTTTTGTGTGTTAAATAAAAAAAATATTTAATTAAAAAAACATGGCGGCACTAACTGCGCTAATATCAAAATGTGTTGGTAGACGTACCTAATAGTTTTTGACAAGGATTGCGTAATACAAAATTAAAAAAATATATTAAGCTAAAAAACTTATTGCGCTGGGTTATCTAGTAATAAATTGTTGCTTAAATCTTGTATACCTAATAATTTGTGATAATATTTTTTTATTTATTTCTCTCACAAATGGACTCTTATTCTAAAAAAAAATCGTGGACTGTACATAGATGTGTGAATCAATAGTTGCTTGTATGGCGCCTTCCCGCGGAAAATTAATTAAGTGTGTGTGTGAATGCTAAATCAGTACTGCGATCTGTATCTGAGCTCGGCAAATGTTTGCCGTCTGTTCCCATCTGCTGTGGGATTCATCGGCTTGATACCTATCTAGGATCTACCCATATACGGATCAACTGAAGCAAGGCATTGAAATTAATCAGTCGGTCATTACATTGTGGATTAGTACATCTGAATATTTTATAAATACGAGTATATTTATCTGCAACGCAATGTACGTACATCTACCGTGATTTCATGATATACGTAGGGATTTCGCGAATTTCCCGATGTCCTTAGTTCACTGCGACACATATATCAATGTATCGCTCATAAGACTGCCTAAATTGTATCACGACTTTACATAGTTCTATAAAGTACATAAGACAAGTAATAGCAATAGGTATTCATTGAATTGAAATTGGGATTTTTAGTTGCAGATCTACTCAAAATTAGTAACGTACAGTTACTCTACACATTTCTCCTCATTACGAGTAGGTACTTACATATCCTTATCTACCTGGACAAACGGTTCCTTTCCATCTCTTTGTCACTGGTGTTACTTTCATACTTCCTCTAATGTACTCATTCCTTATCTTATCGCTTCAAGCCGGTCCACCCATCTATCTAAACATTCTCATCTCTGTGACATGCATTCTTCTTTCATCCGTCTTTTTAATAGGCAAAAATTTTGCTTCCTGTGTTATTTATACAACGTTACATATAAAAGAATAGCCTGTTGAAAAACAAACATCCCCATACTTATATTAATAATTGACTTCCGCGATTTTCTTGGAAGCATCAAACCGAATCATAAACATGTAGTCAACATAATTTCATGGGCTCATTGATTTATTGCGAGTTCCTAACAAAGGAGTTCGCGTAAATATCTACTTTATTCATATGACGCATAATAAAGAGGAGTCGAAAACAAATATATTTTTACACCAGTTCTGTTGGTAAACAGACATCCCACGTGGTTTTACTTTTGTAGTACGTTCAAAATACATCATCAGCCTATTGCAGTCCATTGCTGGACATAGGCATCTCCCGTTGTTCGTCACTTTGGGCAAGCACCTGGAGTCTTTACCGATAATCGCCTGCTGGGCAGACGGGTTAGTGATCGTAGGGCATAGTGCAGTAGGGCGTAGGGCATATCTTCTTGCTCGAGGTAAAGAAGTTTTGGCAACCGACTGGTGGGGCGGTATAACCATGATTGAAGGCGTAGCTAAATACCACAGGCCGATAACGGGCAGCAGCGTCATCGGAGCGAGGAGCTGTGCCCTGCGAATCCTGCGATCGCCAATCCGCTTGCCTAGCGTGGCGATTCCATAATCGCAAATATATGGAGGTTTTACCCATGTAAGGTCTCCAGATATTTGACTTAAGTGGCGAACAACTGAATAGGCCTATGTCCAGCAGTGGACTGCTATAGACTGATGATTATATATCAGACAACATCACATACATTGCTCTAATCCCAAACTAAGTAGCATAAGCACTTGTGTTATGGGTATCAGAACAACGAAGGTACCACAACTAAATACTTAAATACACATTATAAACACCCAGACACGGAACAAACACAAGTGTTCATTACACGAATGTTTGTCACGATTAATAACATAATAAGGAAGAAATTTAGTACATTCTCTCATACATTTCTTTATGCATATTCTAACAATCCAATGGAAAGTAAATTGGCTATTCCCGAAAGAGGTAATTAAAAAACCTGTCCAATTATTGAATCAAGAGTCACCTTTAAAAGGAAATTCTCATTCAGAGCTTTAATTGCCCTCGTTTAAAAACACTCTTTAAATTTTTATAACACTGTTATTGTACAATAACGTTTGTTTGCAGGTTTTATTCCAAAAACGTGTTTAATAACATCGAAAGTGTGTGATGCAATCGATATTAAGTTAATGCATTATGAAGATGTTTTTTCTTTTTATAGTAGCTCGACATAATGGCTTCCCTACGCTTGATGGAAAGCGAAAGATACGCCCAGGTCGCTGTGATAACTGGCAAGTAGCTGGTCAGTTATCTGTCAGTTGCCACTGCCATGCCGGCATAGCATAGCGAATCATCGCTCGAATTGAGCTGCCCGTCCGGGGAAGGACCTCCACCCTATAGAATACCGCAGCCAAATGACCTCCGGGTCGTGTTTCTCTCGGTGAGTAGGGTTTCCGGAGCTCGTGGGGGGTTAGGTTTGGGCCGGCATGGCAGTGACAACTGACACGTAACTAACCAGTTACTTGCCAGTTGTCACAGCGACTTGGGCTTCTCTTTGGCTTTCCATCAGGCGTTGGGAAACCATTTTGTCGAGCTACCATAAAAAAAAACTCACCATTATTAGACTACATACGTCCACTGCTGGACATAGGCCTCCCTGAATGACGATTGTCATTTAGAGAGATATGCCATCCATACTCACAACGCTTGGCAGGCGGATTGTTCACCGCAGTAGGTTTTATTTGTATCCAGGTAAACGCTGCCAGGTAAGCCATCCTCACCTGCCCGTGGTGCATCCTGCTGAACAACAAACGAGGCTCTGGCAAACCGACTGGTGGCGGTAAAACCATCACGATAGAAGGCGTAGCTAAATACCACAGGCCGATGACGGGCAGCAGCGTCACCGGAGCAAGAAGATACGCCCTGCGATCGCCAACCCGCCTGCCCAGCGTGGCGATTATGGGTATATCCTCCAGAAGTTTGTCCTAGGTGGCGAACAACTGGAGAGGCCTATGTCCAACAGTGAACTGTAATGGGCTGATGATGATGATGAAACGCTGCTGCCCGTTTTCCTAATATTTTCCTTAGTTGTCTTCTACGATACCCATAGCTTATAGTAAGTATATCAATGGTGATCGGCCGAGCTCTAATCCTTAAACTCATAATCTGGCAGTGAACCTATGTTTGAGATTATACCTACCATAATTTGTCACGTAAACACTGACTAAGGCCTTTGAAGAGTAGTGGTAGTTGAGCCTGAAATCCTTTAGAGAGAGTATTATCTATTCTACTAAAGGGCCATCGATTTGATATAAAATCTACCAGTCACGCTATGATAGCGAAAATAATGCGAGTCATGCCGGGGTCAAGCATATACGACCTCTATCGGGCGCGAATAGGAACAAAGTGACGTCCCGGATTGGGGCGAAAGCTGGGACTTAGCGGAACATGCCCGTTCGTTTAGTTGGTTCGGGATTTTGGAGATCCTTGATGGTATTTTTTTGTTCATTAAGATGCTATCTGTAGGGGGCATTGACCTATGATGCTTGTTTATGCTTGAGCTACTAGGAAATATACTAGCCACAGCATCTTAATAAAGGATTCGTACAATTCTCTCGTGACTGAGTATTCCGATGGCAACACGACCACTTTTGCCATCGTGACTGGTCGCGTTTTCGGTTCAGGATTGACAAAGTGTGGTGTCATTTATTTAGTTTATCGTCTGCTACCGATGAGGCATTGATTAATCTCTAAGTATTTAAAATCCTGAATGTAATCCGGGATGTAAGGGAGCGGCCTATCATCTTTTCGCTCCAAGCCAACCTCACCTGCCCGTGGTGCATCCTGCCGAATAACAAACGAGGCGCTGGCAACCGACTGGTGGCGGTATAACCATCACAATTGAAGGCGTAGCTAAATACTAAAGATCGATGACGGGCAGCAGCGTCACCGGAGCAAGGAGCTACGCCCTGCGATCGCCAACCCGCCTGCCCAGCGTGGCGGTTTTGGGTATATCCTCCAGATGTTTGCTCTAAGTAGCGAACAACTGGAGAGGCCTATGTCCAGCAGTGGACTGTAATAGGCTGATGATGATGATTTAAAATCCTACTTAATAAAAAACACTTAAAATGTACGAGTATATTAACAGTATGAAATAAAATATATTGTACTCTGACGATATAGAGCCAGACTATTTAAATTAAAAAATATTTACCCAATAAACTGTTTTCAAATTCTTCCGGTTATTTTCCATTTGAGCCACAGATTTAACTGCACAGAAAATTAAAACAAACATGACCGAGTATCTAAATCCCGTATTTTTCAAGACAAATTATCATATCTACGTTGCAACTGTCTTACATATAGGATAGAATACCTACTTGATAGAAAAAGTCGACGTATCACATTCCACGGACGGAACCCGAATGTAGGGGACGGAGCTTATTTCATGTTTTTGTCTGATAAGACGGACGACTGAGCGATATCCCGCCATTGTGTCTTATAGGCCGCACCGTTTTTGCACCAAATCATATCTGTCACACTGTTATTACTTGGGCGGTCCTATTTTCTATGGTCATTTAGGAACAGTACAAAAGATTGCTAAGGAAATGGTCCTAAGCAATCTTGAGCTTGAGATATAACGTTTCTTTTTCTAGTTCTTTCTGTAACAATCATTACAAACAGTTAAGTACTCCCTAGGTCATTCATCACTTCATTGGTTCATGAACCATGATGAATGAATGGAGTTATGAATGACCAAGGGAGTAGTGATCCACTCCCTTTCTCTGATGGGAGTTGACTGACCCTTCAGGCCGATCCGATACCCGCCCTGATTCACTCCGATGGGGCGCGCTTACCCACAAAATACCGAGTCACTCTCGCTTTGAACACCTGAAGATTGTGTTTCTCGGGGAATACAAGGGAAGCCTATCATCTTTTCGTTCCAAGCCAACCTCGCCTGCCCGGTGCAAACTGCCGAATAACAAACGAGGCGCTGGCAACCGACTGGTGGCGGTATAACCATCACAATTGAAGGCGTAGTTAAAACCACAGACCGATGACGGGCAGCAGCTTCACCGGAGCGAGAAGCTTCGCCCACCCGCCTGCCCAGCGTGGCGATTATGGGTATATCCTCCAGACGTTTGCCCTGAGTGGCGAACAGCTGGTTAGGCTTATGTCCAGCAGTGGACTGCGATATGCTGATGATGGGGAATACTGAATCCGTTAAGGAGTTACATAGCTTGACCGTTTGTACTAAAAGAGTATAAATCACAATTGTACCTATACGTATAGGTAATAGTAATTTAGAACATACGCAGGCAATCGTACAATGAAATAACATTCAGAAACTACAACTGTTGTAAAAGCGATTTGAGCGGTCTCGACTCTATTGTATTTGTATAACATCAACAATGTAGTGCAAAAGGCTTTACATGTAGAGATGAAACTAATTTTATCGTTTATACTCATGGTGAGTGGGCTTGAGAAGTAGAGTTACCGTGGATTCAACGAGATGACTTTGATCCGTACACTGTTTTACGTACTACGAGAGCTAAGCTTTTTTTTTTTCGACAGGAATGCCTTTACGCATACATCAGGACCCTGGGTGCAGGACACCTACCTCGGGGCCGCTAATCGGAGGGCTAGTAGTTTAGCTGGGTACCAATAATACCTACTGCCGTCACCAAACCGCCTGCTAAGCTTGGTGACTAAGGCAAATCTCCCCAAAAGACAAATAGGGGCCTACTTCCATCTGTACACGCTGATGATGATGATGATGATGACTATGTTGTATTACCTATCGTGGATTCTTTGGAGACTGCTTCTAAGAATGCTCTCTTTGAACGAAATGTCAGTTCCGTAACCACTTTGATTTGATGAAACATCGTCATATGTAAATGAAGCTCACATTAAATGAATACACGAAACGACAAACTGCGGTGTTCAGTTGCCTGAGTTCGGACAATTCTGCTTTATTAGTTGAAAACTAATGTCATATAAGTTCAAATGTTCAATTGAGTATGTTTACAGTAATACAATCGGGTTCCTGCTGACGGATATGGGAGCTAGGTAGGTAATATGTTTAAGTATTATGTCTCCTGGAATGTACATTTTTATGATATACTTACTAGCTGTGCCAGCGGAGGGAAGAAAAAGAGGCCTAAATTTTAAGCTAGACCTCTAGCAATACATTGGTGAAAACCGCATTCAATTCCATGCAGTAGTTTTTGTGTGATGCGGTCAAACATACAGATAAAGATTTCTCCCGTTTTTCCAACACTTCCCTTTTATGTCGCCTGGAATGTACATTTTTATGATATACTAGCTGTGCCAGCGGAGGGAAGAAAAAGAGGCCTAAATTTTAAATTAGACCTCTAGCAATACATTGGTGAAAACCGCATTCAATTCCATGCAGTAGTTTTTGTGTGATGCGCGATCAAACATACAGATAAAGATTCCTACCGTTTAAGAACACTTCCCTTCACTGCTCTCTGTCTGCTCATATTATTATAGCGTGATATAGATATCACGCTATAGTATAGTTACTATAGCCTGTCCAGGAGTATGAAAAATAATTGTAGGTACCAAGTTTTGTTAAAATCCGTCGAGTAGTTATTGTTTCTATAACGAACATACGGACGGGCAGACAAACATTGTCCAGATTACATTTTTGGCTTCAGTAATGATTTGTAATCATCCCCTGATAGTTATTTTTTAAATATATTTCATGTACAGAATTGACCTGTCTACAGATTTATTATAAGTACAGATTACAACACATCGTATTCTTTTTAGGGTTCCGTAGCCAAAATGGCAAAAACGGGACCCTTATAGATTCGTCATGTCTGTCTGTCTGTCCGTCCGTATGTCACAGCCAGTTTATTCCGAAACTATAAGAGCTACATTATTAAAATTTGGTACGTAGATGTATTCTGTTAACCGCATTAAGATTTTAAAGTAAAATTAGAAAAAAATCCAAAATGTTTGGGGTTCCCTATACATGGAACTGAAACTCAAATTTTTTTTTTCATCAAACCCATACGTGTGTGGTATCTATCGATAGGTATTTGTATAGGTAACATCATAAATCAAATTACCTAATATTTTTCATTCAATCAGTGGTACGGAACCCTACGTGCGCGAGTCCGACTCGCACTTGGCCGGTTTTTTATAGTAGCACCACATAGAGGTCTCTCCTCGCCCGAAGAAAAGTGAAAGATAAGCCCAAGTCGCTTGGCAACGGACAAGTAACAAAATTCATTACATACTTATAAAATATATCCCAGCCTTGCTCTTATCCTAAACCACGAAGCAATCCTAAGCACGGACAATTTGAACCAAACCGATCTACAAATATTTATTAATGTAAATTTATTTGAATTGATTGTTGTTACCTCTATTGCTTCTAATAAATTAATTGGCAAAGTTACTCCTGCAACTGAGTTAGCAAAATCATCCCATGATTACACAAATCCAGTGAGATTGCTAGCAGGAAGCGTTTACTTTCGAGTTAACTCAGTGATAGTGTTGGTTTAGGCAACCTTCGTTACTGACCTCTGTTTAACTAACACCCAATTATCTGTATCATTATATCAATCAGTATTTAGTAATCGGAATACTTGATTAGGTTATAATTAAGTAGCATCCGAACGGTTGTAGGGGACGTAAGGGAGCGACCCATCATCTTTTCGCTCAAAGCCGCCTCACCTGCCCGGGGTGCATCCTGCTGAATAACAAACGAGGCTCCGGCAACCGACTGGTGGCGGTATAACCACCACGGTTCAAGGTGTAGCTAAATACCTTCAGACTAGTGACGGGCAGCAGCGGTATCGGAGCGAGGAGTTACGCCCTGCGATTGCCAACCCGCCTGCCAGCGTGGCGATTACGGGTAAAGCCTTCAGATATTTGCCTTAAGTGGTAAAGGACTATGTCCAGCAGTGGACTACGATAGGCTGATAATGATGATGGTGATGAAGGATGGTGGTTTTTCAAACTTTCATCCAGGCTCTCAATATCAGCCAACCAAAACCGATACTAAAACTTACTAACGTACCTACATTTATAAATTCCGATTGTACGCACTAAACTTGACGGGGGTTTGAACTGCTGTCTCTTACTATGGAAGTCGGCTAAGTTTCTAGACTCCTTTTCACTTTCTCTTCATCAGTCTATCGCAGTCCACCGCTAGTTATAAGCCTCTCCAGTTGTTTGCCACTTTATGCAAACATCTAGAGGCTTTGCCCATGGGCAGGCGGGTTGGCGATCGCAGGGCGTAGCAACTCGCGTTGACCACGCTGCTACCCGTCATCGGCCTGTGGTATTAGGCAACGCTTTAAATCGTGATGGTTATGCCGCCATCAGCCGGTTGCCGGTTGTGGTCGCTAGAATTTAATTAAAGGATTTTCCGTTACTGCCAATCTATTTCATGCTCTTGCCATACGACAATAAAACAATAATTGCTCGGAACAATCAATAAAAGGTCATTTAGAAACGATACTTATCCTTTCGTACTTGGTCTGCCATTAAACAATATTTCCGATCGTTTCATAAAATAGCCATTTGGGTGGAAGTATCAAGTAACCTATAAACTCTGTGTCCATTATATGTAGGGCCACAATGTTATTTTATACTGACCTTTATTTTAAGAGGAGAAGGTCAGTCGCTCCCACGGTATACTGAAATAAGGCAAAAGTTTTATGACGTCGTAATCACTAAGTGACGAACATCTTTAAAGACATTTAAACTTCGTTTAAGGAGAGTTATTTTTAAAATATGAAATACATTGTAATGCTTTACAATCCGGCCTGGATTACACTGACACGGATCAAACCCATAACCCTTAATTCAGAATGCGGAAGTAGAATTAATGTCAACTTCCTACAAGCAACCATTAGGTTGCTGAGAGGGTCTTTTACTAAAGATTCGTTGTAAATACAAAGGCAAAGGGGATGTATGTTTGAACGCGCATCACGTAAAAACTACTGCATGGAATTGAATTCGGTTTTCACCAATGTATTGCTAGAGATCTATCTTAAAATTTAGGTATCATTTTATGGAAGTCCGTTATTTTTGAAACCCGATATACACGCGTGCGACGCCGCCGGCCCAGCTAGTATAAAATAAATCCTGCTGTTCCGGCGAGATCCTAATGAAGCGCTCCCAATGAAGCGGCGCTTATAGGAATAGTTTGGTAGCGCTTAAAAATGGGAGCGCTTCGAGGAATACCTCGTTTCGGCGGCAACCAAAAATATTCATTTGGAATTGAATAATTCATGAGAATATTCCGAGAAGTACGAGGATATTCTCATGCTAGTAGCTTTTTTTATTTTATTATTCCAAGCTCGAGATGTGATGACGATATAGTATTCTAAGAAAGTAGGTAATACAGTACTACAATTTTATTTACTTTTAATACAATATCTACTTAGAAAGTAGGAAAACATTACTCTTCGGTATACCACTAATTTATTAGAAGTAATTAAGTAAGCACATACATCTTCTCTCTGCATGACCTAAAGGTTAACTGGTAGAGAATGCTCTTAGCATTAAGTTCGCCGTTTGTACCATTTTGTGCAATAAAGTTTAAATAAAATAAAGTAATTCTGCTTCCAAATTCTTATGTCATTCAGAATCGCCTTAAACCTTTTGAAACCCGCGTAGCTCATCATCCATCAGCCTATTGCAGTCCACTGCTAGACTTACGCCTCGCCAGTTGTTCGCCACTTAAGGCAAACATCTGGAGGATATTCCCATAATCGCCACGCTGATGAGGCGGGTTGGCGATCGCAGCGCGTAGCTTTTCGCTCCGGTGACGCTGCTGCCCGTCATCGGTCTGTGGTATTTAGAAGGTTCCTTGGAAAAATACCAGAGCCATTACCCCTCAATGGCATCACAGGCACCCCTCAGACACTAACTCTCTTTTAGACTTCTTATTTATCTCCTTAAAGCTACAAAAGTAGACAACTATATTAACACCTCCAAAGAATCGTTGCACGTACTTTATTACGGTTAATGACCACAGCGGCCCATTGAAACCGGCTGAAAAGGTGCTAGTGTAACTGGTGAAGACCGTAAAATGTGAAAGTTCCGGCCATTAAGTACTGTTTGGAGGATGGGACGTAGCGACGTGACCCGCAATACGAGCGGTGAATAAGGAATCAAAGCTATCTTCACGGTGCCAGTTTTCGTTTACGCACCCCTAAGGCATGGGTCACATCAGGCATCATAATTGTATCGGTGTGTCCCACTATTTCCATGGAAATAGAAAGTAGAAATAGCGATATTTTCAATTTTTATCCCATTATTTTTTAATTGCGTCAAAAAAACGTCGTGCTAGGTATTTGAAAAGTATACCACTTTTAATGAATAGATTAAAATTAAAACACGACTTCTTGGTATTATAAAAAAAACAAATACTCGTTTGAACGAAATTAATCGACAAATAACAAAAAAATACATACCTATTTCATCACTCATTATCCATTGAGTTCAAATAGTTGTACAATAGGAACATAGGATGAGTACAGTAGAAATACCTAATAGAAATAGTGGGATACACCCCATTGTATGTTACACTGGCGTGATGGCTCATTTGCTCACCTCTGCCTTTTAAGCCAAAGGTCGTGGGTTCGATTCCCGCACATTTGTGTTCATGAACATGTCTGTTTGTAACCTCCACTGTTTCAGGGACTCTTTGTCATCGTTGTCGTGTATTTTTTGCATAATTAGTGAAGCCAAGTTCAGTTACGATTTGACAAACAAGGCAATTCATTTATGAACCTTCAGAAACCGTACAGTATCAAGGTTTTGGCATGACGTGATGTCGTTTGGGTTTGTTGTTATCTTTACTTGGTTGTGAAAGTACCTATGCACGTGATTTTGTTTTCTGAGTGTCATTGCTCAGTATATTTTCATCCAAGGACGTAAAAAGTAAAAAAAATATTAATGGAACAGAACAGTAACTTAATATCATTTCGAAAATCTTTTTTTATTACTTGCTGTGTTTGATCATTTTTTGTAGAAGGCACTGACTTTTACTGATGTCTAGTACCATTTCAGATCATACCAAACGTCGGTACCTTTAACGAAAAATGGTCAAAACACAAGCAAATAAAAAGAAAAAGATTTTAGAATTGATATTAAGTAGCTGTGCTGTGCCATTATTACAATTTTTTACGTCCTTGGACCAATTCTTTTTCTTGTTTCAATTCAAATTCAGAGTTTCTTGCGGCACTTCTTGTTCATAGATGTAGGGTACCAGGGGCAAGAAGTCATAACAACTAGTAGTGGGTTTTATTGGGATTTAATAAATTGGTATTACAAATTCAGCATTTCAAACAACGTCTATAAAATTCGTCTGTCTATCAAATTATATTTTTTTAGAAGACCATAAATAAACTAACATAGGTTTTATTGTAAACCTTCAACACTTCTTCTCATCAGGCCTCATCCTTATCACGTCGAAGTGCTAGTAGGGAAAAAAAAAGTTTGACGTGCAAAAGAATTTACTTGTAAATCTATTTGCAGAAATAAATTATTTTATTTTATTTTTATTTTATTAAAATATACTGAGCAATGACATCCAGAAACACTGTTCCTATATTGACAGGACCGGTGGCTTATCTGGTAGCGACCCTTTCCTTCTGAATTAAGGATCGTAGGTTCGATTCCCACCCGGGACATACATTGAAATATAAATAACTTATGCTACTTTGGTATCGGAGCAGTGAATGTGATGTTGTCTGGTATTACTAAGTAAAGAAAATATATGCAATAAACCAAATGGCAATTTCTGATGTCTGCTACGCAATCCAGTAGCAGTAATTTCAGTTTAAAATACAATTTACAATTTTGTGTTTAAGTGGTGTGTGTTAATGTACCAAATAAACGGTTTCTATTCTATTCTATTCTAAAATATGATAGTGTTGAAGGTGCAATAAAATTTCTATACCTTTACACTAAAGCCGCCGGTGTATCTAACCCCTAGGGAGGATTAATGGTATGGACGCATGTGAGTGACACCATAAAATCAGATAGTAATGTGCACATTTTCTATAGGGACCTTCGATTTTGTAAATCAGTCGACTTGGCCCCTGTTTCTCGGGGATCTGAGAAAAATCAATCGGGAAAGATATTTATCTTCATTTTTGATTAATACAATTGTGACTAATCCAAATAATACATAACTCAAAATGAGATGAAGATGATGATGATTTATCTAGTCGTTTACCTGGGTACCAAGCCTGGTGATTAAGGCAAATCCCTTCAAATGACATTTGTCATTGGGCGTGGGCTGTGTCCAGCAGTGGACTTTTACAGACTATGTATGATGATGAATTGATTTTTGGTACGAATATAGTTTGAGTTTTAAAAACTACATAAGGTAGTTTTTACTACTATAAGCATGGATTTCAGTTGTATTAGGTAAAATGATACATATACTATGTAAGTGCACTAATAAACTATTCAACGTACTTAATTCTACTACGCAGGCGAAGTAGCGGGCAAAAGCTATTATGACAGACCCTTGGGGAACCGGTAAATAAAGGCTTTTTCCGCTTAAGGTTGCCTATGGGGAATCACAAATGACTAAAAGTAGGTCAGAACAATGGGGTTCTGACCGCACCATTAACCGTTTGACTGAGAGTAGGTAAATATTGCCGAAAATAAATTCAGTCGCGGGTTAAGAAATAAGTAAGTGAAAGAAAAACTAACGTTCAGTTAAGAATAACAATGGTACATAATTTTTCAATCTAGTAATTTTTTCGTTCGCGTTTCGAGATGAATCGGTAAATAGCCAGAATAATCCTACAAGCCAGCATGTCGGTGACAAGTTTGGTTACTTATCTGTTGCCGCAGCGAACTGCGGCACAGATTAATACCTAAATAGTACTAGTAGGAATTACTGAGGCCTCTCTTTCGCTTTCCATCAGGCGACGCATCGCATCGCACGCCATCGGCAGGGTGTTCATTGTCACAACTTGAGGCGTAGCTCGTCACACGGTAAAATTTCAGAGGAATTTCTTCTCACGAAAGGGAAATACAGTATGGGGCACTGCATGCAAGTTTAAAGCAAATAAGCTTTTATAGCTTTTTTATTACCGCACCACATTATAGTTTTCTGGCTCACCCAATGGTTGACTGGTAGAGAATGCCACTCGGCAATAAGTCCGCCCTTTGTACTTTCCTTGTGCAATAAAGATTAAATAAATAAAGGGTGGGCTAAGTGCATGCGATGCCCCTGGTGTTGCAGGCGTTCATAGGCGGCGGTGACCGCTTACCGGCAGCTATATTGTCAACCCTAGTCATCATCATCATCATCAGCTTATTGCAGTCCACTGCTAGATATAGGCCTCCCCAGTTGTTGGCTACTTAGGGCAAAAATCTGGAGGATATAAAGCTCACGAACGCCAAATTAACGGCTAGGAGACGAAGTGAACGGCTGGCTGAAATCGGACGGAGATATCAATCAGTCAGTTCTGGATGGAAATATAACCAGTTTCAATTGTTTTTGTTCTGACCTAAGACCTTTTCGCGTCTGGGCTCTTGCAACTATCCAGTCTCCAGTCAAAAACTCATTTAAAAAGGTCTTAACAAACTTGATTGCATAATTACGGAGAAAGTAGAATTTTAAGCCTTGAAAAGGTTGCCTAGATGGTAATTTATAGTCGACACAGATTTCATTAAGTGGGTACTGTGTGCCACCTGTTCTCTTTGAGGCATAGCTTTGTATCTTAAGTTACAGTCTGAGATCTTAGAGGTATCTTAAGGACTGTTTACGTAATGAGTTCTTGTGGTGAGATAGTACATATGACGTAAGAAATATAGACTTTTGTAAATTATTGCGTAAAGGACGAACGAACGTAGTAAACAACTGCAGAGGCCTATGTGCAGTTTTTTTATAATAGCTCGACATAATAGCTTCCCTACGCCTGATAGAAAGCGAAAGAGAAACCCAAGTCTAGCCAAGTAGCTGGTCAGCTACTTGTCAGTTGCCACTGCGATGCCAGCCCCACCCTAACCTCCCCTCACAAGCTCCGGAAACCCTTCTCAACGGCAGAAACACGACCCGGAGGTCAACTGGCTGCGGTATCCTATTAGGCAGTGGCGATAGGGTGATGAAGTTGATGATTAAGCAAGTCTACAATCCATTATTGTACTGGGTAACCATCACATAAAACACACCCTGATAAAACAAAATAATAACTTTATATAAAAACCAACAATATTTCCAGCAGCTTTGAAAATATTCATATTTTTAGGGTTCCGTAGCCAAAATGGCAAAAACGGGACCCTTATAGATTCGTCATGTCTGTCTGTCTGTCTGTCTGTCTGTCTGTCTGTCTGTCTGTCTGTCCGTCCGTATGTCACAGCCAGTTTATTCCGAAACTATAAGAGCTACGTTATTAAAATTTGGTACGTAGATGTATTCTGTTAACCGCTATAAGATTTTTAAGTAAAATCAGAAAAAAATCCAAAATTTTTGGGGTTCCCCATACATGAAACTGAAACTCAAAAATTTTTTTTTCATCAAACCCATACGTGTGGGGTATCTATGGATAGGTATTTGAAAATGATGTTGAGGTTCCTAACAACATTTTTTTCTAAACTGAATAGTTTGCGTGAGAGACTCTTCCAAAGTGGTAAAATGTGTGTCCCCCCCCCCGTAACTTCTAAAATATGGGCATGATAAAACTGAAAAAAATATATGATGTGTATTACTATAAAAACTACTAACGAAATTTGGTTTGAATGAAATCTAGACAGTAGTTTTTTTTTAAACGTCAAAAATCAAATTACCTAATTTTTTCATTCAATCAGTGGTACGGAACCCTACGTGCGCGAGTCCGACTCGCACTTGGCCGGTTTTTTTCTACTTGGTAAGTATGAAAAATCGGTCTCCATTATAATGTAACCCTTATCAGTGCGGATACAGTGTTCCTCCAATGACAATATTAGGGCAAGAAATTATGGGACTTGCGATATTTGTAATAAGGTTCATAACAGAACGGCTTTTGTCGTTAATCTAGCGTCTCGTGTATTCTCTAGAAGCTACTTCATGCATGTTAAGCGCTCTTATATTTTGCCGAGAGCTCCCGAATAGTGGTAGAGGTATTTACGTTGACGGTATATCAAAGTCTTGGTACTGATCGCTGAACATAAAGTGTTGTATCTGAATCAAGACTTTTTTTATTGTAGCTCGACATAATGGCTTCCCTTCGCCTGATGGAAAGCGAAAGAGAAGCCCAAATCGCTTGACAACGGGAAAGTACACGTAACTGGTCAGTTACCTGTCAGTTACCACCGCTATGCCGGCCGAACCCTAACCCCCACGAGCTCCGGAAACCTTAATCATCGATAGAAACACGACCCAGTGTTATTTGACTATTTTATAGAGTAGAGGTCCTTGCCCGGACGGGTGGCTCAATTCGAGCGAAGATTCGCTATGCCCTACCTCTCTTACTGTACATACCACGTACATACTGAACTTATTAAACAAACTTTATCTCTCTTAACTTCATCTTCACATGGCAAGATACCTACCTTGTCAAGCACAGTAGTCCGAGAAGTCGTGCATTTCTATGTGCAGAGAGGATACCACATCGACCTCTTAAGTGTGTCTTTTTGCCTGAGAGGGGGCTATGACAAGTCCCTCCGGTGACATCCCGATCAATCTTCAAGGGTCCCCTTAAGACTGAGGGGTCGTAGCGGACAACCGTCATGTTTAGAGGGTATTTTTCGCAAAAGAGGAGTCCCAGATAACCTAGGTTTGTACAGAACAGCCGGGCTATGGTGTACGAGTAAATGCATTTTAAAAAAGGGACACATTTATCCGCTAATAAAATAATAGACAGCATTAAAGACAATATACCTACTCGTAGTTCAAACGAATTACTTTATATCTTCGTTCTAAAACAAGTTGAGACGTAAATAACTATACCTCAATATAGTTAAAAAATAATGTTCTCCTATAAATCCAGATCATTAACTTAACGTGTAAAATAACATCTTTCAGCGGGACATAGGGATTTCAATCTTATTAACGTCTCTTAGCGGTTGATTTTGAATAAATAATGGAAATTCAATATTTACTTGCTCTCAGTGTAATTTGTTTTTAGGGTTCCTTCGGTCTCTGAAGGATAAAATAGCGTACCTAGTTACAAGACCGTCTTAAACTATGCTGGGGCTCTTGATCGTGATTAAGGGCAAAGTTCGTAAGAGTGCAGAAGGAGGCACAAAAAATTTGGACCCCTTGCGATCACAAGTACGTGGGGCCTTATTTTAGAAAGCAAAAGGATAATGCTTCGTTAATCGATTTAGAAATAAGAAGGTTATTTCTATAGTGATCTAATGATTTTTTAAGGGGATATTTAACATTTTAGGAAAAAATGTGTGAGAGAAATGAATGTTGAAGGATCATTCCTTGGAGGGCAAATGAGGGACAATAAAATCTCATGGCCCTGGCCATGGGCCCCGTGTGCATTTATACTTCAAGACTATAATACACTACACACGATACAAATCTGATAATAAAAAAAATAAAGGTATCCAGCCAGACTAAAATTTTCGATTTTCTGTCCGCATCCAAAACAAACCGTAGTTTTATATCTGGCATTTTATTTATTAGAACTTCTCATAGTACGGGATCCTCGTATGTACTTTGACTTGCACTTGGCCCATTTTTTTTAAACAAGCTTTTTACCCGCTGTGAAACTAGACACGGCCATTACGTAAGTGCTGTAATCTTTCACGCGCTGCTTTTAAATTAAATGGCTACAATTTTCCTTAAGTTATGTTTTATTAAATATCTACTTGGTATTAAAAGACAGATTGCCAAGTTAAAGTTATGTTTTATTTAAAGTTTGAGACTGTGATCGAATCACGAATCGAATCGAGTTTTGTGGTGGGCTCTCCTCTTATGGCAAGAGAAGTGGCAGTAAAATACCTGCAGTTAATTCAAGCCAGCAGAAGTAACACCCAAGTTAGGTCTGCAGTCGGCACTACTGCGAGCTTCAATGTGGCTGTAGGCTTACACCAAGGGTCGGCGCTTAGTCCATACCTTTTCCTGCTGGTAATGGATGCTCTTACATCCGACATACAGGAGGAGGCACCCTGGTGTATGCTGTTCGCCGATGACATTGTGCTAGTGGCCGAAGATGCCTTGGAGGTGCAGAACAAACTAGAGAGATGGAGGCAAAGATTGGAGAATGTTGGTCTTAAAGTCAGTAGAACCAAAACGGTTCTGTGACTTTGGCGGCCTCTCCATGCCTCTATCAATAAAACTTGATGGAATGACCTTGCCCGATTTGAAGACCGATACCGACGCGTGCGACGCCGCCGGCACCAGCTAGTAAAAAATATAATACCACCTTTAAATAGCATTGACATTTTTGACGAAAATGTTAGGTGTTTTTTTCCAATTCCAATTCTTGTAGCACCTCAATACAAGAATTGGAATTAAGGCATAGTAGTCCGTTTAGTACACTTTTGCCAAGATTTTTTGTGACTGTTCTACAAATTACCCTATGAGTACAACTCCCTTAGAAATTAGCGTTGAATGTTTGTTAAAGTGTGATTTTTCAGCTATGGGCTATGTGTATAAGGGTTATGGGCTATATGTATTTAAAAAGAGTAACTACCGAGTTTATTGCCGTTTCTTCTTGGTAGAAATCTACTTTCCGAACACGGCGGTACCTTCTTTTATATTGCTTTTATTCACATTTTTACTTTTTACATTTTATCTTTTACATTATTTTTTACTTGACGATTCATAAGTGCTAATATTTTCATTTGATTTGATTTGATTTCATTTCATAATCATGTGCGTTTCCTTTCCTAAATAAATAAATACATGCCTTATGATAAATTCCGTTTTACGTCATTGAGAATACGACCTAAGTAGTTATAACCTTAGTGCCCTTAATCAAACATTCAATTCTAAATCAAGAACATTGAAGCAGACGCGTGTATTTCTAATTATAACCACAAACACTTGAACCACAATAATACTCTGGTATTGTGATGCCCTCTTTGTCTTCAGGAGGTGAAGAGGAACAATCCTCTCTTGGGGCATCAAAGCGGTTTATTGCGACCCCGTTAGCAACATGCATCGTAGGTTCGTAAATCTAATTGTGGCACTAATGAACAGGTAGATGAAATAAATAGATAGAATTATTTTACATATGAAAGATGACTCATAAAAAGTATTTAACTATAGCTAAGCGAAGATGTTGTTAAAGATTATCGTAGACGTTTTAGGTAAGTACTAGCTTTTGCACGCGGCTTCGCTCGCGTTTTTGGGGTGAATGCTCCATACAAACTTCCACCCCCCATTTTAGGGAAGTGGGGGGTTAGAAAGGGGCTAAAAGTAGCCTATGTTACTCTCTATCCCTTTAACTATCTCCAATTAAAAAATCACGTCAATTCGTAGCTCCGTTTTGTCGTGAAAGAAAGACAAACATACAGACAGACAGACACACTATTAGTAGGCCTCCCTCAATGACAATTGTCATTTGGGATGATTAGCCCCAGTCAGCACGCTTCGCAGGTGGGTTGGGGTCCGCAGTAGGTTTTATTTGTATCCAAGTTATCGCTGCTCGTTTCCCGATATTCAAGTCAAAGTCAAAATAGTCAAAATAATCTTTATTTGTATAGGTTTTTATGAAAAACACTTACAAATCGTCGAAGCTACCACCGAAGTGTGTTCGCAAACACAATTCTCACTCTAATGAACAATAATTTTTTGACATACCTGCTGAGTCGAAGAAAGTAGATAAGTCAGCAAAATCCAGAATTAAGAAAGACTTTTTTAATTTTATATATTGTAGAACTAATTAATTTCAATTTAATGCATTTTATATATTTGTTTCTTTCTGTACTGTAATACAATAATTTTGTATCCATTACTTAGTCCAATTTGTTGTACACTCGAGCTAAACTCATTAATAACATATTTAGCAGTAGTATAGTTAATTTATAATAATTTATTAGAAACTAAATGGACGAACATTTATATTCGGTTGCTCAGACAACATAGTACAAGAACCCGAAGCTGTAATGGTATAATAATCTAATTTCATAAAATGATCCCAGATGCTGTTAGTATAATACTCGTATAGTAATGAGATAGTTGTTACTGCTACTTACACGATAGATGAAAGCAATGCTTAAGAGCTATGTTACTTACGAATAGGTTGGTTGACTTAAGATTAATATAATTATACCCTTAGGTTTACCATAGTAGGATCACTAATTAATACATTAGATATGCTTTCATTGTTAATAATTATTGAGACTGGCCAGTGGCTTGTTTGTTTACATCTGAACGTCGTGGTCGTGGGTTCAATTCATATGCGGGATAAACTCCTGAACATTGTTGTTCCGTGCCTGGGAGATTGTGTTTTTACTTACATATGTATTATTCATCCTAACATGGTAGTTTGCGATATCATCATCATCATTATGATGATGATATCGCTCGACAGGCTGATAAGCCTATCGCAGTTCGCTGCTAGACATATGCCTGTCTAGGTGTTCGCCACTTTGGAGAAATACCTGGAGGTTATGCCACCCTGGGCAGGCGGGTTGGCGATCGTAGAGCGTAGCTCCGCCACTAATAGTATGCTATGTAATAGATTGCGATATCGCTTACCATCAGGTGAATTGCAGTCAAGCGAAAACCCATCTATATCTATACTTATAATAAATCTGTAGAGAAATCAATTCTGTACATAAAATAATATATTCAAAATAATTATAAGGGGGTGATTTGTGATCGAAACTGATGCCACAAATGCAATCAGTAAAATTTTTGTCTGTCTGTCTGTATATTCGTTATAGAAAAAAAAACTACAGGACGGATTTTAACAAAATTTGGTACAATTATTCTTCATACTCCTGGGCAGGTTATAGTATACTTTTCATCACGCTACAATCAATAGAAGCAGAGCAGAGTTGGGAAAACGGGAGAAATTTTTATCTGTATGTTTGATCGCGCATCACCTATAAACTACTTCATGAAGTTAAATGCGGTTTTCACCAATAAGTATTGCTAGAAGTCTAACTTGAAATGTACTATTTATGGAAGTCCGTTATTTTTGAAACCCACAGCTAGTAATGAATAAAATTGAAAAACAAAGACAGACTTTATTTTTTATATTCACATTTACTTTATATTCATTGTCAATGACGATGCGTGTTATGTATCATTATGTGCCTCTTGGACTATCTTCTGAGCTAGTAACTAAAACAGTAAAGGGACTATCGTGTAAATTTTTAACGAGTTCCTAGTTTATAAGGCGATTAGGTATGTCTATTATCCATTAAGTAAGTAAGTTTCGTGATCAGTCGATGTAAAGCCAGGGTTATAGTACAAGCCGGCATGTTGGCGGCAATTTATCCGTTGCCACTGCGACTTGGGATTCTCCTTCGGTTTTCCATCGCGTCTGGGGCAGATACAAAAATCTCACTTTCCGAATCAACAATACTTAATGTAATAATAATTAGGGTTGGAAATTGTATTTGCTAAAGTGCGATATTATCTTGATATGTGTAAATAATAAAATGGTAATTTTTTTTCTTTATTCTACACTTTCTACACTAATATTATAAAGAGGAAAGATTTGGTTGTTTTTTTTTTGGTTTGTTTGCATTGAACAGGCTCTAAAACTTTTTGACCAAATTAAAAAAATCTTCCACTACATTACCCATCTCCGGTAAACATATTATTTATTATGCTACATTAAATTTTCCTTACTAAAACATCAATAATGTAGATAATACAATGCAATATTTGTCTGAAATACACGTAGCAAAGCGGGCGGGTCGCCAGTATACTAAAGATAGCTTACTTTTAAGTAGATCCTGTGCCCTATGAATCTTCTCCCACGCAAGTATCCACTTTTAAACTCCATATTAGCTATGTTGGTATCTACTAGAGTTTATCACCTGGGTCGTTTAGCCATTAACAAAAAATTAACCCTTTACACCCAATCTTATTTTTGGAAAGCTGAACAGATTACACGTGTTGTCATATGTTCGATAACTCCTGTGTGGATTATAATAATAGACGATCGATCCTTCAAAGTTTACGGATTGGAAAATACATGAACTGTTCGGTCTGAGTTGGAGTTTCATGGACAATGTTATACCTACGTTCCTATTTGTCTGAAGGTTGGATGTATGATAGTTTTAATTTAACCCTACCAAACCACTAGGCAGACAGCCTCGACAAACTTATGTTTGTGGGCAAAGTGTACTGGCTCGGTGGCTCATTTGGTAGTGACCTCTGCCTTCTGAGCCGAGGGTCGTGGCTTCGATTTTCGTAGATAATAATAAATTTTACATTAGATAAAAGACCGTTTAATTACTACCAGTTTTCATTACGGTATGTTCTTCAACAACCTTTCCGGACATTTTACTACTTACTTATGTACTTAAATTATATTTATGTCATAAATAATAATTAGTAATAATTACAGTACTTTGATGATACAGTAGACATCAAAGGTATTTTCAAGATGAATAAATACGTAGGTAGTTACGTAAAGAAATAGCTAAGTAAGAGGGAAGCACAAACGTTCAATATACATAGAACGATGTGTTATTTTGTTGCTTCCAAAATTCTGTTCATACATAAGCTCTTAAAATATAGCACTAATGACCGTCTTAGATTTTCTATTAAAAGAAATAAGTGCTTAACCGCAGATTCCGGGCTGTAGGGGATGTACAGCGGCCTATCATATTTTCGCTCCGAGCCAAC
Organism: Conogethes punctiferalis; assembly: GCA_031163375.1. Classification (NCBI taxonomy): domain Eukaryota; kingdom Metazoa; phylum Arthropoda; class Insecta; order Lepidoptera; family Crambidae; genus Conogethes; species Conogethes punctiferalis. The sequence continues at coordinate 15,141,853 of CM062084.1, forward strand.
CTCACCTGCCCGTGGTGCATCCTGCTGAATAACAAACGAGCCTCTAGCAACCGACTGGTGGCGGCATAACCATCATAATTGAAGGCGTAGCTAAATAAAGGCCGATGACGGGTAGCAGTGTCGTCGGAGCGAGAAGCTACGCCCTGCCAATCCGCCTGCCCATCGTGCATCGTGGCGATTATGGGTATATCCTCCAGACTGATGTTAAGGCATTAAGTAGCGAACAACTGGAGGCATTTGTCCAGCAGTGGACTGGTAAAGGCTGATGATGATGAGATTCCGGGCTATTCGAAATGCGCACAATAAATCGAATTAGATGCACAGATCAAATTTACATCGCCGCGTTTTAGGCCAATCATTTCTGTCGAAAATCATGTAAAAACTTGCAACTCACTTTCTAATGCTAATGAGTGTCCAAAGTCCATTGATTGCTTGACGAACCCGAACGGGAATCGGGATAAGGGAACGGGTGGAAATCGAAAAGTCGGTCGATCCCGTCACTCGGCTTAAATCGGTCAACGGCCAATTCGAGAGCAATCTTCGTAATTGACCGACTGGAGCGGGGTGTCTCAAAAAATCACTGTCGTATAGGGTTATCAGAGATGGAGGTTGAATAAGAGAATGATGTCTGATTTATATATAGAGATGTTATACAAAAAAGTGCATCATCATTGTCAGCCTATTGCAGTCCACTGCTGGACATTGTTCGCCAGTTTTTGCCTAAGCTGTAACACACCTGGAAGTATAACCCGTAATTGCCACGCTTAAGAGAGGTAGGGCATAGCGAATCATCGCTCGAACTGAGCCGCTCGTCCGGGGAAGGACCTCCGCCCTATGGTATCTCTCTCTCTTCAATCGGTCCCTCATTACTGAGGATCGTGGTCACTGGAACCCCCTGCACGGACAACCTGCCTCCAACGATTCCGGTCCGACGTAGCCTTCACAGCTTGGTAAAACTTGGATGAAGAGGTGGCTGCTATCACTTGGTCAGACCAGCGTGTTGGCGATCGGCCTCGTATTCTCTTGCCTTCGGTGTTGCCAACAATGACCAGTTTTTCCAGGCTGCCATCCCCTCTACGCATTATATGCCCAAAATACGAAAGAATCCGTTGCAAACAGACAGTGGATAAACGGGTTTTTATAAGTAAGTTGGGGAGTAAAGGGGAGCCCTAAAGCCCTATGGTATACCGCACCCAAATGACCTCCAGGTCGTGTTTCTGCAGGTGAGTAGGGTTTCTGGAGCTCGTAGGGGGTTAAGGTTGGGTCAGAATGGCGGTGGCAGAAGATGTTTTTCGAATCAGCGTCTTTCGAGACTACATCATTCGAGACCATAAGCTTTCGAACCAATGAGGCAGTCGAAGAAAATTCGAAACAGTGAGTTTCGCAACAACGGCGTTCAAAGCTACGTAGGGGACCCCACTAGCACAAATAATAAGGATGTAAGGTGTTATATAGATTCTGGATGAAGACGGCAGCGTCTAAACGCCCTAGTCATAGGGGAAAAAGGTAAAATGGAGCGCGCGCGAGAGACCCCATCACCCGCCCTACAGTTCAGAGTACCCACAAGGCAATAATAATAATAACAGTAGGGCTGAAGTGTATGCGCAAACACAGATGCACTCTATGTTCGTTTACACTTTTACGTACGGCAGTTTGACACGGCCGAAGGAAATACAAATAAAAAAGTCTTTATTCGCACGTAAATATGGTGGTCACATTGGATACAGGTGTTGACTTCGCTATCGGAAAAGGTTCCTGGCAAATAATTGTGTTGTGTATAAAAACAAAGGTTTTGAAGAAATTCTTACGCATTTAAGATAGTTACCTACGACTTGTTCTTCAAACGTAGCCTGTTGTAATACTCATGTGCATTAAGTTGAATTTAAAAACCATGAACGAATAGGTACCTATTGTAATATGAAAATTAACGTACCTAATTCATTATTAGTTTTTTAATTGTGCCTATTAACATGCATATTTTAGCATTTTGATACTGCATATAATCCGTTAGTCATTATAATTTACCTATTAAAAGAAGGAATCGCATTCAGCGATAAAATATTGCTAGGTAGGTATATGGAGATGATTTTTCATTTGTATTCGAACCCTCTTAATTTAACATAATATCACGTAAAACTTTTGTATTTGATAAAACCGCTGCCCGAAATACTTTTTTCCGTAAACGCTTAATTAACTACAGCTAAACTGTGCAAACAATCAAACCGTTTGTATTTATCATTTATTGAGCGTAACTAACTTACCACGGAGTAGGTATATGCAGGCCTGCAACCCTAGTCGGGATAACCGCAGAATTATATCCAACATTCGCAGCGGGACTCTTTCCTTACTCATTTCACTTGTCGACCAAGCGCGCCGCAGAGCGCCCGTGCCACACCACCCGCTAGTACGAAAGCGCGCGCGACACTTTCCCGCCGAAACTGACATTGACATTCGAAAAAGAAAAACAAAAATTCAAACCGTCAAAATGTTCGACGGCGATGTGACTTGATTTCGCGTTATCGGCCAGTTTGTGACATTTGAATTACGAAACAGTTGCTAAACTTTTTGGAGTGCGGAACGATGTAGTTTTAAAAAAGTTTCGTTTGTTTTTTTTTTGAGTTGAGTGGTTTACGTGAACAGAGGAATACAGCGTAAGTAAAAATTTAGTACTTTAAATATAAGATAGAAATTCCTTTACAAATTATTATGTGCAAATGTTGGTAGTTATGAATTATGTGGCACCTGAACTCCTTGGAATATATCGACGCGGTCATAATTATTCCACTTATCTTGCACGATTTCAAGTTCATAATTTACCGATTAAAGTCATTAGGTTTGTGTTTAAATAAATCTTAGAGCGATTATTATCTAAGCAGCTTATTACTGGGGCCAATTGGTTACTCGTTTTAACTTTATGAACTTACTGGTGTAAGGCATAATTACTTTGTATTTGCCTTCTATTTAAATAAATTGCATACGTGTTGCTTATGATTGCTTTTTAAGACTTTAAAGATTATGGGATATTATCCATCGACTGAGAATAAGTGACATGTTTGTTTATATTTATTTAAGTACATAATAGCATATCAGTTATCGTTCACTTCTGTAATAGATGTAATTAAATCAACTACATGAATTTGTTGAATTACATACAAAATATAAAAAATACCTACGTAAACATATTAGAAAAAATACAATTTTTTTTTACAAAATAAGCTTTTTATACAAAATTCGTTTATTCTCCTGATATTTTAAGTCAGGCTTATTATACCTATTGTTTTATAAGCAATACAACTTATTTCAATTTAAAATTTCGGATTTTATGTTTACTAGATAGCAATAAGCTATAGTTAATTAGAAACCAAAAATGTCTTATTCCTGCCACATAGTCACTTAACAACCGAGAGATCTCAGGTTCAAATCCTAGGTTGGCCAAAAAATATTACAGGAAAATCTGTAAAGAAGTCTCTCCTTGAATATGGCTAATCTTTGCCTTTGATTTGGCCAAGAAAGTATTACCCATCACATTTAAAAAAAAGAATCCTTACTAGTTTAGTTACTGTAATTAAGAGCTTCGGAACTTATTACTTATAACAGAACTAGGAGTATTCCTAGTTCTGTTTCCGAAGTTTCGAGGCCTACCATTCAAAGTTCGCTGCCAAAGCTATATGTTATTGTACAGCTTTTGTTTTGTGTAAGTATCTCGCAGTATTAGGCTACGACACTCTCTTCAATGTATCAGATGCAGCGTTCACCGCCACTCAACAATATTGGAATATCATCATCACCATCATCATCATTATCAGCAGCCTGCGGAAGTCCACTGCTGGACGTAGGCCTCTCCCAAAATACGCCATTCAGCACGATACTACGAGTAGTATTAAATTGGATGGTCAACAAATATGGTGTATAGGTAGATACACCTAGATCTAGATATTCTTTTATTTTTTTTATAGTACGTAGCTCAACATAATGGCTTCCCTTCGCCTGATGGAAAGCGAAAGAGAAGCCCTAGTCGCTGTCAACTGGCAAGTAACTGGTCAGTTACCTGTCAGCTGCCACAGCCATGCCGGCTCAACCCTAACCCCCCACGAGCTTCGGAAACCCTACTCACCAGCAGAAACACGACCCGGTGGTCATTTGGCTGCAATATTTAATAGGGCGGAGGTCCTTCCCCGGACGGGCAGCTCAATTCGAGCGAAGATTCGCTATGCCCTACCTTTCTCTAGATACTTCTATACCGATGCATATAATACCGTTATTAAATTAGGAAGGCGTTATAAGCATTATGTTGTTGTAGTAGCGAGTGTCGGAAGATAATTGCCCATCATGTTTTGCTTAAGGCAGTTGATCTAATTTGCTTTATCCGAGACATAGCCGTGTCTAATTTTTTAAGAGCTACCTCAAATTAGTCAATAGATTTGCTCCGATAGGTATGTAGTAGAAACCCGCTAAGAGTAAATATAGGTGGTACGTACTTCAGAGCTAGTCGCATTGTAACATCTTATTTTGACTTAACTTGAGAACGATTGCTTAAATTTATAGGCATCATCATCATCAGCCTATTGCAGTCCACTGCTGGACATAGGCCTCTCCAGTTGTTCACCACTTAGGGTAAGATAGATTCATGATCGCCACCCTGGGCAGGCGGGTTGGCGATCGCAGGGCGTAGCTTCTCGCTCTGGCGACGCTGCTGCCCGTCACCGGTCTGTAGTATTTAGCTACGCCTTCAATTGTGATGGTTATACCGCCATCAGTCTGTTGCCAACGCCGTTTGTTATTCGGCAGGATGCTCCACAGGCAGGTGAGGTTGGCTTGGAGTGAAAAGATGATAGGTCGCTCCCTTATTTATTTATTCACACACATTTCATAAGCTAACAGATTGTTTATCCAAAGCGCTTACAAAATAAATTTAAAAGGTTGTACACATAATAATTAGACAGTATTCGATATGGGAAGGTCAAGAATACAATACAATAATGATTTCGACCTAAATTACCTTACATCTAAATTTACAGTATAAAGCTTTAACTCAACTACAATATAATAATCATCTTGTTTATTCATGTAGAATCAAACACTTATAAATCGAGTATAAATACAAATGACTATAACACCGGATTCGGAAGCCCGCTTCTATCGTAGGAACCGGCGATAGATTCAAGGGCGATAAAGTAATATGGGTTTATTACAAATGGTGGATTTAATAAACGAAATAGCTGAATAGTTTTGTCTGAAAGGGATTTAGTTCTTCCGTAATAATGGGGCTTCGATATTTCGGCAATGTTCCTACTCGTAAACATTGCCGAAATATCGGGACTTATTGTCACCAGATAAAAGTAAGTTAATTTTTTGTTAAAAAATGCTGCTAGGCTACTAAAAACGTGTGAAGAAAACAGCCTGCAATTATGTAAATTATGTTTATAGTCATAGAGTTGAAATTAAATTGCAAGAGTCGCTTCGATGCACATCGACTACAAATGATTTTATCCTTACTGATTTTAATGATCACAAATGGTGACCTAACGAGTTTTGACATTTTGACCATTATCATTAGTCAATAAAGTCGTTTTTGAAACATAAAAAGAAATGTAGCAAATTAGCATCACAACTGAATGTTCGTCATAAAAGATAATGTTGCTTTTAATTTAAAACAGGATAGATGGATTGTTCGATCATAGCTATTAGATGTAATGAATAATACTAGAGATTACATATTGCATGGTTTCTAAGAGAGGTAGGGCATAGCGTATTGTAAACTCACGTAGGTTCTAAAGTGCAATGAAATGTAATACTTAAAGTTATAGAATCAATTAAAGAAATCATCATCGGATGCGCTTGAGATAGCGATTAGCGACTTGTCGCGTGAATAACTTGCTTTTTATCCCGATGACGTCTTAAAACCTGCTTAAAGGAATAATACTTAATGTCCAAGGAATCAAAATTACCGATACAAATCTAAACATCCGGGTCATATTGTAAACAAAGAAAACTTTATCAAATTTTCACTCAACATTAGCTGAAATAGACCTCGTACTAAAAACTTGTAACCAAAAATCGTCAAAGTTTACATCCTCCGGTCGTAATTTCAAAACAATTTTTTTCCATAAACAGTAAATTCATGTTCCGTTACCGATTGTACCCGGAACGGTATTATGAGACTTTCAATTTAAATTGGGCGAATTTTTAAACAAATTCCTTTTCAGTTGAACAAGATACCGCCATAAGAAAATTGTCATAAGTATCGTCGCTTGTAATTTCAAATATTCTGAAAGAAACCAGAGGATAAAATTTCATTACAGGTACATTGTCTTGTACTGTGAATGGCGTTTGAAACGTTACATTGTTATTTTATAAGGGAGATACATTTTTATTTAAAAAAATAAATTAAAAACCTTTTTTACTAGTTGTCATTGTGGCGAACAATTGGAGAGGCCTATGTCCAGCAAAGGACTGTGAAAGGCTGTTCATGATGATGATAGTTGCCTGTTGAAAGCGGAAGGCCCAAGTCGCTGCGACAACGGACAAGCAACCAAATCATTTGCTTGACGGCTTGTTCTAGCTATACACATCCACATTATTCATCTGATCTCTAACTAAGAAAGATAGTTTTAAGCTCGTTGGATGGGCATTCCCTTATTTCAAAAGTGTTCATGCTTAAGAAGTTTTAGCAATGCATGTGTTATGGACCAAGTGATAAATGTAGCATTATATATAATGCCCGGGCATTCTGATAAATGGCCAATATGAGAGGGCAATTTGATAATCATTATTGAAATAATCAAATTGATCGGGCATTATAAATATTGTTTATCACCCTTTGGGCAAAGTAATAAAAACATATTTTATAACTATTTCGCAGTCTCCTGGTCCTCTGTAAGGCTTGCGTGGGGGCACAAGCTCATCCACTCCTGAGATAATATAATATGTGTATGTGATACACAGGCCAGACATTACTTCTGACTGCTCCAAGATGACGCACTCAGTAGTAATACCTACTCTGCTTAAGAGTTTACTTAGGAAAGAAACAAATTGCTTTAAGTCAAGTAAAAACGTTGCGATGTAGAATCAAGCAAATTACTTGTCAAATCAGCTGCCTTATTAGCCCTGCATAAGTACATACTACTACCTAGTTCCCATCGACCAACGGCAGTACTGTCCCCTATATCCTAAATTCCTAACCGTTAAGATGTTCTATGGCTTCATCATCAGCACCAGATGTTGACGCGACGCCCGGAAGCATATGCCTGAGTAGGATATGATTACGTAACAAATTCACCATATGAGCATACAACTTTGGTTGTTGCCCTCAATTTCTTCCGGATACCATCATCAGATCCTGACTTGGTGATAATGGGACCACCTCGGAAGTGTCTTCTGTCGAACAAAAAAAATTTTTTGACATCCATCTACATATAATTGACGGAAATATCGGTGAACATACATAAAAAATTATACATACAGACGAATTAAGAACCTCCTCCTTTTTCGCAGTTGGTTAAAAAAAACATTACCGGATACATCGCTCCCCTTTGCTTTATTATCAAATTGCCTAATTGCCAAGTAGCAATACAATAATGACCGGCAATGTGATAAATAATGAAGTTTAGATAGTAATTATCACTTTGCCCAATAGAATTTGACATTATTCATAATGCCCTAGCATTATAAATAATGCCCGCATTAATCACTTGGTCCATAACACATGTATGATCAGCATCAAAAATAGCTGAACGCTTTAGTACCACATCAAAGTAAAGTTAAGTTCATTATGCCTAGAAATCATTGGGAAACAGACAAATCAGATATTTGGCATGGTATTAAAGTGTTTAGCTACATTTAATGCTGACCGTACCACGGTGGGTGAACAGACTCAAGTATGTAGTTCAAAATTTAAAAATACCAAAGCTATAACACATATTTTTTGTCAGCAGTACAAAGGTGCACAATGCACACACATATTTATTTTTATTATCTGCAGCATCGGATTCACAGTAGAGTAGCTGACGTTATGGCCGAGCAACAATGCAATGCCACGAGGCTCTCGTCTTTGGTCACTAGAGAACAGTAACAAAGGATCTTGCACAATGTAGAACTTTGCGCAGTAAACGAAAACGTTATAAATGTTCGTGTGATTCCAAAGTAGCTGAACTTTTGTTGACTTAAGCGCTGTCATGCTATCATAGAATGTATTGTATATATTGTAGGTTTAACATTTATATTCAGTTCAGACCATGATATGATCCATTAAAAGACCCTTTAATTGCCTCCTACGATAGGCAGGGACACCTCGCTAGTATTCTACGCCCCATACCGCAGGGCGCAATTACTCTCACTTCATCATCATCATCATCAGCCTATCACAGTCCACTGCTGGACATAGGCCTCTCCAGTTGTTCGCCACAGGGCAAACATCTGGAGGATATACCCATAATCGCCACGCTGGGCAGGCGGGTTGGCGATCGCAGGGCGTAGCTTCTCGTTCCGATGACGCTGCTGCCCGTCATCGGTCGGTGGTATTTAGCTACGCCTTCGACTAAAACTAGTATCTCAGGAGTATCACAATAATATAGCGATGAGAGGCGCTTACTTTCTTTTTTGATAAGTAAATTTGTATGTATTATTACGAAGATTTCTTGATTAAGGCTGAGCGGTCAGCGTTGATGAGCAATTGCGCTGACTCGTGCGTGGACTAACAAATCGGCATACAACTTATTTGGGATAATAATACGAATTCTCTATGGTATTATAAGAACGGAGTTCCAACACAGCGCTTTTGAAGTCAAAGAAATTCCGTCTGTGTAATCATAGCTGCAAAAAATGTTAGCAAGCTATGAAGTGCGAAACTGTAAGCTAAAATAAGCATCATGATTCCTCATTAGGTTTAATGTTAAGTACACCTCCTTCTTGTATGACGCATCCCTTTAGTAAGTCTATTTTGAAAGTAGATAATCGTTTGCTAATGTATTCTACTCTATTCTATTTCTATTCTGTCCACTTGTCGTTGGTCCAGTGATCGCGAGTGCTGTTTAGGGACCGAGAGACTCCAAGTTTGACTCCCAGTAACTTGTTTTTACACGAAAAACACCGCAGATTCGATCTCCGTGTCCAACTGACTGGCTCGGTAGCTCAATTGGTAGTGACCTCTGCCTTCTGAGCCAAGGGTCGTGGGTTCGATCCCCACACATGGTGTTTTCTATGTATAATATGTATGTATTTACAAAAAAAAATGTATCTAAGTAAGTTTATCAGTTGTCTAGTACAAGCTTCGGCTTAGTTTGGGGCTAGATGGCGCTGTGTGTCTTGGGTTATTTATTATAACTTTCATCCCATCGGGTTGTGAAAGCGAACTGAGAGAGTAGTTCTTTATTCTCCGTAGTCGAAGCAAACATTCGTGTGATGACCTTTTTTATAGTAGTTCGACATAATGGCTTCCCTACGCCTGATGCGTAACGGGACGGGCAAGTAACTGGATAAATACCTGTCAGTTGCCACCGCCATGCCGGCCCAGCCCTAACCACCCACGAGCTCTGAAACCTTACTCACCGGCAGAAACACGAACCACTTGGCTGCGGTATTCTATAGGGTGGAGGTCCTTCCCCGGACGGGCGGCTCAATTCGAGCGAAGATTCGCTATGCCCTACCTCTCTTCATTTGTGTTTTTTCCGTGTCCGGGTGTTTATTTGTAACTTCGTTGTCCTGATGCCCATAATACAAGTGCTAGAGCTACTTTACTTTGGGATATGTGTTGTCTGATTTACTTATTATATTCTAATCTATACCTACCTAAAGGTCTGTTAAACATTTGTCGACAAAAACATAAATTCTGTTTACATGGTAATTCCTCATTGCTATCAACTTCACTATGCATCCCCGCGGACTTGATTCGGTTCAATTTTAAACAATCACAGTTTACGGGCTGTGAGAAAAATTAAACATGGGTTTCTTTGTTTTTCTAAACTCTTACGCGGTTCGGTCGATTCTATTTAGGTTTTGGTTCACCTTTGTACTCATCATTTAATTAATCGACCTTTTTATGTTACCTGGGTCTTGAATAAGATATTATCTGTTTTAAGGGACGACTAAGCGTAGATCTTAATGGGCTAGCGTGTTTTACAGAGACCGTAGTTAGTTTGTTAGACCGGGCTGTTTTCCGCAAATCGATGTCACACCTGTTTTGCGTGTGTGGGATGGTGTAAAATCCTTTACGTTATAGATAGGTACGTACTCTTGCCAGCTCAAATACGGATGATGACAAGGTATGAAAATGAAGAAAATAATTAGTCCGTCTCTTAGATAATAAAAAAATATAAGACCCGTATTTTTTGTTTTGTCGAAATAACAAGAAAATACTTAGATATAGCGCATTAAAGTTACGGAGTGGGGGCTAACTACGTCACGTTAGAGTATATTTGTACTCTAACGTGACGTCATGTGACATTTAAAATCAATGTATCTTCGTAAGTTTTTGAACAAGAGGCAAAATAAAAAATACGTATCCAATATTTTTCATTAATCTATCTGATGGACATTAAATTATTTTTTAGTCATCATCCCAATTCTTCAGGAAACACAAGCGACCACGCCGCGAGTTCGCTGCGCACGCGTCTCGCTTTCAACTCGCTCGATACTCGCTAGTATGACAAACCTTTAATATTATCGGCGTTTCTATACTATATTATGCATGTAAACTTCACTCTGGAATCATTCGATCTTTTTGCACAGTCAGCGGGAAGCGACTACGTTTTAAAGTACATACTACTAGTTGCCTCGGCAAACTTAGTATGGCTAGGTTTTTTAACTGTCTTCTAATTTTTATATTACACAAAAGGTTTGTGTTGTCCTAACAGCATACATACATACATGTAGATTGATGTAGTGAAGCTACCTACTCCTATGTAAAATACCCAATTTTCATGGCAGTAACTCATTCTGTCGGCTGCTGTGACAATATTCCGCGTTAACTTCGGTGTCTGTCCGTCCATCTGTCCTCTGGACAGATAGACAGATTGCAGTTTGACAGTTATTGGATAACAAGAATTTGAATGTAAGTACGCCATTTAGACTCTAGTATTGAAAACTTGCAATACAGACAATAGTGTTTAACATAATTGTTTTCTACTAGCTGACCCGGCCGTATTTTTTTTAGTATCGACATGTTTATCAAGTAAATTATTTTTGTAATTTTTATAAGTATTATTACACAAATCTTGTCCTAACAATAGCGAAAATACATACACACTTATAACCAAGAATCGAAATATGTACGAACTCAGTGGTGACTGACTGATTGACAAACCTTTGGACGGATCGGGGAATTTGGCATGTAGGTTGAGAAGATGTTATGTTGTAGGCATCCGCTAAGAAAGGATTTTGATCAATTCTTCCCCCAAGGGGATAAAATTGGGGATGAATGAAACTCTATTCCACGCGGACGGAGTCGTAAGCATAGCTACAGCTAGTTATTAATATAAAGCCGATGATGTGGTATCCAACATACTCGTTAAGCTCATATCTATTCTACATAGAGATTTAAATTCAATTAAAGAGTAACCTCGGCGATCCAACCTCTACTAATTCATGTGGAAATTTTGGGTGTCCTAATATCGAGTGAATTATTACAGCGGAAAGGTGAAATGATTTGTGGTGCTCCTATTTATCTTGTGTTATCTCACCTGGTTGCCCTATTGATTTCTGGTCATATTGTTCGAGCCCATTTATTCTGAAATATCGCTTGTTATTAATTGGGATGGCAAACAGGGGTGGCGATTTTGTAGGTTCTTACATACTAGTAATTAAATTATAAAACGTGGTAATGTAGTGGTAAACGCAAAACCTAATTAATTTGTTCCGAATCCATAGTAAAAATGATGAATAAAACGATGAAACGAGCTTATTTCTATTTCGATATTAGCAAAAATTGCCTCGAAAACGTTGACTATGATGTTTTTAGAACATTCACCTTCAAAAGCTTCCTTCAAAAAAGTTTCCAAATTGAACCAAATCTTCAATTTAGCAAAGTTAAGATGAATCTCGCAAAGTAGTCCCCAAAGAATCACAACTTTGGGGACCTTAGACCTTCAGGTCTTCCTCACAAAATCATCATCATTAGCTTGCAGACATCCACTGCTGGACAAAGACCTTCCCCAATGATAATTGTCAATTGGCAGGCGGGTTGGTGACCGCAGTTGGTCTTATTTCGCCTTCTACAATACCCCCTGTCCATCCGTGGGGTTTCCAAATTTAGAATAGGACTACCCCATCTCATCCACACAAAATGAGTCGCCAAAATACGGTCACCATTCTAATAAAAATCTTTTAAAATTCAAAGATTCTTCAGTCCTTAATAGGGAATATAAAATAACAGATACATAAATATCGAAGAATTTTTAAAGTATCTTTCCTATTAAGCGAGTTACAAAGCGTTAAATTTACTGCTTAGACAAAGAGATCCGACGTTGCGGATGATGTCACGTACTTTGCGCGCCATACAAACTCCATAGAAAAATCTGTTTACATGAGAGAGACGGATATATTTACTTTCAACGACTGTATCTCGCCCACTTTTCAGCCAATTTTGATTTTGGTTTCACTTTTTGTAGTATATTTTTATTTGTTTTACGATACATTAGTAAATACATGAAACTATTTTTCATGCATATTCCGTATTCAGTATCAAAAAATGCTCCATAAATTATATCATAATATTATCAATATGAAACTTATTTCCTTTCACATTTCCCTAGGGTTGACGGACTCGATATGTCGGCTTTCGCGAATGCATTTGGGAAACGATATTTCAAAATCGAGTGCCTATTACAAGAACTAGATTTTCGTTTTCCTAGCGGTGCCGCAGTTTCCCACAGGAACCTTCCGTCGTTCTTCGTTTATCGAATGATATTTCAATGGAAAAGTATCAGTGGTTTCCGCTTAGCTTTAACTTAACAGGACCATTAATTGGTTTGTGCATTCTATAGCATTCTGTAGGCACAAACAGCATTTGCAAAGGCGTAGCTAAATACCACAGGCCGATGACAGGCAGCAGCGTCACCGGAGCGAGGAGTTACGATCCAAACTGCCTGCCCAGTAGAGCGTGGTGATTATGGGTAAAGCCTCCAGGTATTTGCCCAAAGTGGCGAGCAAGTGGAGAGGCCTATGTATGTCCAGCAGTGGACTGCTATACAATAGGCAGATGATGATAATAAACTCTCCCTAAGAGTTCTTACTATTGTTGTGAAGTTATTGGAAGTCTCCGCTTACTCTCTAGCTCGGTGGCCCAATTGGTAGTGACTGGATCGGTGGCTCAATTGGTAGTGCCCCTGCTTTCTGAACCGAGGGTCGTGGGTTCGATTCCTACCCGGGACAAACATTCGTGTGATGAAAACTTGTGTTTGTTCCGTGTATGGGTGTTAATATTTGTATTTAAAGGACCCTAGTTTGCCAGAAGTAAATAAGTTAAGAGGTACTAAAATGTCAAGTTAAGACTAAAGTTAGGTACTAACGACAAGTATCTTCAGGATCTTCTCATAGTTTTCACACGACTTACTTGTACCACGTGTGAAACTCAAAATGTCTCATGTATACAAGTTAAGCGCTAAGTTCACGTCTTAATTTTAGCTTAACTATTCGGATGGCTTAGCTGAGCGGTAATAGCGTTGGGGGAAATAACTGCAAAATGGCGGAGTAAAGCTTAAATATAGTGTTTGTATAATATATCCATGTATTTTTTGGCTAAATGGTCGAAAAAAATGGAAAGTGTACTGAACATCCTGTAGGATAAATAAACAATTATTATTAGACATCACATAGGTACCTACATTAATCCCATTCCAAATTAGGTAATTTGAGCGCTTGTGTTATGGGTATCAGATCAACGAAGGTGCCATTAATATATCCTTAGATACAAATACAATCACCCAGACATTTAACAAACACAAATGTTCAATACGAATGTTTGTCCCGGGTGGGAGTCGAACCAGCCCTTGATTTAGGAGGCAGCGGCCACTACCAAATGAGCCATCGAACTTAAGACATAATTACGTTTTTAGGGTTCCGTAGCCAAAATGGCAAAAATGGGACCCTTATAGATTCGTCATGTCTGTCTGTCTGTCCGTATGTCACAGCCAGTTTATTCCGAAACTATAAGAGCTACATTATTTAAATTTGGTACGTAGATTTATTCTGTAAATCGCATTACGATTTTAAAATAAAATCAGATCAAATTTTTGGGGTTCCCCATACATAGAACTGAAACTCAAAAGTTGTTTTTTCATTAAACCTATACGTGTGGGGTATCTATGGATAGGTATTGTAAAATGATGTTGATGTTTATTGCATCATTTTTTAGGGTTCCGTAGCCAAAATGGCAAAAACGGGACCCTTATAGATTCGTCATGTCTGTCTGTCTGTCTGTCTGTCTGTCTGTCTGTCTGTCTGTCTGTCTGTCTGTCTGTCTGTCTGTCTGTCTGTCTGTCTGTCTGTCTGTCTGTCTGTCTGTCCGTCCGTATGTCACAGCCAGTTTATTCCAAAACTATAAGAGCTACATTATTGAAATTTGGTACGTAGATGTATTCTGTGAACCGCATTAAGATTTTAAAGTAAAATCAGATAAAAATCCAAAATTTTTGGGGTTCCCCATACGTAGAACTGAAACTGAAAAATTTTTTTTTCATCGAACCTATACGTGTGGGGTATCTATGGATAGGTATTTGAAAATGGTGTTGAGGTTACTAACATCATTTTTTTCTAAACTGAATAGTTTGCGCGAGAGGCTCTTCCAAAGTGGTAAAATGAGTGTCCCCCCCCCCGTAACTTCTAAAATATGGGCATAATAAAACTGAAAAAAATATATCATGTGTATCACTATAAAAACTACTAACGAAATTTGGTTTGAATGAAATCTAGCCAGTAGTTTTTTTTATAAACGTCATAAATCAAATTACCTAATTTTTTCATTTAATTAACTCCAATGTAATAAAACGTAAAGAAAAACATTTATTTAGCTGTATAGTGGTACGGAACCCTACGTGCGAGAGTCCGACTCGCACTTGGCCGGTTTTTTCTAAACTGAATAGTTTACGCGAGAGACTCTTCCAAAGTGGTAAAATGTGTGCCGGGACCCTTCGGAACAGGCTCTTTAGGCGAGAACGCTTAACAATTATAGCATAGAGGTTCTCAATATAGCCAAGTAATTATTTGATTTCTTAGTTCCATGAATCAAACGCTTGATTAGAAAACCGCTTCCATTTGCAATTTCGTTGCTTTGACCAGCGCGTTCGCTCATTCGGAATTCATAACTGGGCGTTTTCACAATGAATTTTCGTAACTTCCCTCGATAGTTGTACACTTTGTTCGCAATTTACGGTCTTTGGTTGCGGATATCGTGCCGGGATCTAAGTACGTAGCACATTTGTTACAGTTTAAACGCCCCATATAACAGAACCGCATCCACAGAAAGCTGAGAGGATAGAACGGAAATAGCATGTTGATTTCAAATGAACGGTGTATATGTTACTGTAAAAGCTCGAACTGCAGTTAATCTTAAGATCTTCCAGTAAATCCTAAGATCTACCAATTCTCAATGGTAAATGTCCGAAAATGTTTGCGATTCGAACTTTTACCATCATTCAGTTGGTAAATCTTAGGATTTACATTAATGGCATGGTATACTCGTATGTTGAAACGGAAGCATCATTGCAGTTGCGATAGATGTAAAGGACAATGAGTTTTACCAACTAGCACGAGTAGCACTCTGGTTTGTACTAGTGGGAATCGAACCCACGACCCTTAGTTCAGAAGGCAGGAGTCACTACCAAGTGAGCCACCGAAACAGCCAAAGATACCTCTAAGAAAGTAATAATTATTAAGAATTACTCATTGTTTTATTCTTAAAACAACATCTACCAGCTGACAGTGGTAAAATCTAGCATTTACGAATTGGAATAGTAAAAGCTCGAAAATATCGTCGTATTTTCAGAAATACCTACATTTACCAACTCATGTCGGTAAATCCTAAGACTTACACTTAAATCTTAAGATTTACCATAGTTCGAGCTTTTACAGTAACATATACTCCGCAAAAAATAGTGAAGTGAACTTAATTAAATAGATAAATAACCCAAGACATGCCACGGTGGGCCACACAGCATCATCTAGCCACAAACTAAGCCTTTATAGAATTAGATACTTTGCTTTTTCGTAAATAAATAGGTAAATTAAACGTAGCAAACTCGCAGACCAATATAAAGTGACATCTAAATATCAACGCACAGCCTAACACGTAGGCACTTAAAATTTGAAAGGGACGTAGCGTAGGTAACGTAGAGATGCAATAAGAAACGAATTCCTGAAATTCCCACGGGAACGGGAGTTAGCGGGAAAAAACAGTATTGAACACTCTATAGAATACCGCAGCCAAATGACCTCCGGGTCGTGTTTTTTCCGGTTGGTAGGGTTTCCTGAGCTCGGGGGGGATTAGGTTTGGGCCGGCATGGCGGTGGCAACTGACCAGCTACTTGCTCGTTGTCACAACGACTTGGGCTTCACTTTCGCTTTCCATCAGGCGTAGGGAAGCCACTATGTCTTGCTACTACAAAAAAATGCACTATAGTGCCAGATCCTGGTGTTGTGGTGTCTATGGGCTGAGGTGATCACTTACTATCCTTCAAGCCCGTTTGCCCCTTCTGTCATAAAAAATAAGATTAACTTCATACAAGATTTACGTTACACTAGACCGTTCTACCCTTGATATATTACTGTGACCGCATCGCTCGTATTTCAGCTTAGGACTAATATCTAGTATTTGGCTGAAATTGTAACTAATTCATGTCTGAAATACGGATCAGTTGATTGCAGTCGGTTTCAGTGAGATAGTTGGTTAGTAACGTTTACGTTACAGATCGGTTTCAATCAACTAGAAGGGTATATTTAAATGATTCGTGTGTCTATGTAGTAAGGTCTAGTTTTGAATACAGACGTTGGTCAAGTTTTGTTATTGACTATATAGGTTTAAGAGGCCATGACTTGCCCTGTTGCTTGGTATATGTGATCCAGCGTTCCAAAACAAGCACTTATGTATCTAATGACTATAGATAAAATGATACTTTTTGTTGACTAGACAAAGTATACAATTTTTGTACAATTTAGGCAGTCATTTCTCATCTCTGGTTCTTTTGGGATGTAAGGGAGCAATCTATCATCTTTTCGCTCCAAGCCACCCACACCGGCCCGTGCTACATCCTGCTGAATAAGTAACGACGCTCTGGCAACCGACTGGTGGCAGTATAACCTTCACCATTGAAGGGATACCTAGCTAAATACCACAATCAGATGTCGGGTAGCATCACCGGAGCGAAAGTCCTTGCGATCACACAGTCGCGTGGCGTTTATCGGCAAAGCCTCCAGATATTTGCCCAAAGGGGCGAACAACTGGAGAGGCCTATGTCCAGTTGTGGACTGCAATATGTTAATGATGCTGATGACGATCTATGTATAATATGTATTTAATTACAAAAAAATTAACTATGTAAGTTTATCAGTTGTCTAGTACCCATAGTACAAGCTTCGGCTTAGTTTGGGGCTAGATGGCGATGAGTGGCCCAGCGTGCATGTCTTGGGTTATGTCTTGGGGATGCTGATGACGAAACCGTCCCGCACTGCAATAAACGTTCCGAATTAATTCCCTGTCTATCCCACAAAAATGATCTTACAATTTTTTATCGCTTTGTTTTCGTTCCTTCACGGGTGACGTAACACCATATTGCGTCTGCTGAGGAGTTTAGTAGGTAGTATTTATATCTCGGGAAACAAATACGCCCATGAGTTTCATTTGCCACTACACTGCCTTATTAGGTGGAGCGGAAATCGGAGAATGCGAATCAGACACCAGCAAGGGTTTGAGCAGAGTTGCGATCGAACATTTTTTTATGGTGGCACAAAATAGTTGCCTTCTACACTCACGCAGATGTAAGGGAGCGACCTATCATCTTTTCGCTCCAAGCCTCCCCTGACATGGCCTGGCATTTTGGTTGAGGGTGTTTTGCTGGATGTGGGAAGAACGGGATGGAGAAATGTGGCGCGAATTACAGGAAGCCAACGTTCAGCAGTGGAAAGACCAGGGCTTTGTTTGCAAAGCGCCTTAGTCGTCTTCAACACCCACGGGTTGAGATGAGGTGGTCCTATATTGACTGGCTCGGTGGCTCAATTGGTAGTGACCTCTGCCTTCTGAGCCAAGGGTCGTGGGTTCGATCCCCACACATTACAAACATTTGTGTGCATGAACATGTCTGTTTGTAATGTGTGGGGATTGGTCTGGGTGCTTATTGGTCTGGGTGCTTTCTATGTATAATATGTATTTATTAACAAAAAAAATGTATCCAAGTAAGTTTATCAGTTGTCTAGTACCCATAGTACAAGCTTCGGCTTAGTTTGGGGCTAGATGGCGCTGTGTGGCCCAGCGTGGCATGTCTTGGGTTATTATTATTAACTTAGAAATCACACGAACAACTGTGTCCGTGTGTGTGTACTTGTCCTATTTGAATATCAGCATCCCTATGGCGCCTATGTAGGCAATTATTTACTCCGTGAGATGGAGGCGATGTGTCCGACAGTTTTGTGATACATCCGACGTTTGTTGTTCCCTTCAGAATTAGTGTCATGATTTATTGGTCTGATATGTTCTCCTTCCGTCTTTTATTATGATTATTATGTAGTTTGTTACAATTGATTTGTGGGAGTTTAGATAATGTTTGAGTAATGATATAGGTACCTGTATATTTAACTCTAGATTCATGGTTTTAGGTCGTCACCATTTTAATGCTCGCAGTATAAACAAAGAAGAAGATAGGTAGATAGATACTTTATTGCACATGGTGTGCATCTGACTTAAAAATCAGTATAATAGACATTAGTTGTACAATCATCATCATCATCAGCCTATCGCAGTCCACTGCTAGACATAGGCCTCTCCAGGTGTTCACAACTTTGGGCAAACAAATCATTGTTGTGGATTTTATACCCATAATTGCCACTCTGGACAGGCGGGTTGGCGACCGCAGGGCGTAGCTTCACTTTCCGGTAACGCTGCTGCCCGTCATCGGTCTGTGGTATTTAGCTACGCCTTCAATAACTGTGATGGTTGTACCGCCACCGGTCGGTTGCCAGTGCCTCGTTTGTTATTCGGCAGGATGCACCACGGGCAGGTGAGGTTGTCTTGGAGCAAAATGATGATAGGCAGCTCCCTTACAGTTGTACAATTAGGCGGCCTTATCCCTCCAAGCGATCAATTAGTGAAGATTGTCCGAAAAAAGGAAAAATACATGTTCAATATATTTTTATAACCTAAAATACGGACTACATATAATGTATGTTTTACCCTGGAAACTATGTGCAGAGTGGACTAGAAGAGAGTGATGATGAGCCATCCATTCGTGTACGTCATTGTTGTGTATTCAAGCCTATTTATTCACGTTAACAGTTTAACAAATGCCATTAACGTCTCAAAAAGGAAAATAAAACAGAAACTATGCCTAGATAAACGACTTTTACGACCATACGAAATTAATGGCAAATATATTTCATTGGGTCCCAACAAAGTTCCCTTTTATTGGTAAACAATGGGTAAGATATAAATTTCCATTTGTTACCTAATTCGGGGTTCTGCCTAACTTAAACTTGTTTAAGAGGGGAATGTAAATTTTATATCGGTTTTAAAAGCCATCGTTATTTAATGAATGCTTTCCGATTAAGGGGGGTGTTGAATTAGTGGGGATAGGTAATATTGCAGAGGTGTCAACTGCCTAAATCGGTAGTATGTAGATATAGTAGCATAAGCACAAAGGCTAACTATAGAGACCCGGCTATTGCCAGATATAATATATAATTATTTGCACACCATACAGTTGACTTAAATACTAGGTATAATGGACATCTGTTGTACAATATAGGCGGTGTTATCGCTGTAAGCGATTAGCGACCTCTTCCAGACAACCTTTGATTAGAGGGTAGTTAAAAGAAAGGCATACAATTGACCAGCGACAAATTTTGTTCCGTATCAATATCAATGTAGGTATTTTTTTTTTATACCACTGGGGTGGCAAATAAGCCTACAGCCCGCCTGATGTTAAGCGGTTGCATTTGATTTAAAGACATTTTTTCCTCTTAGTGGTTTGCGAATTGCCCATCATCAGCCTATATCAGTCCACTGCTGGACTCCCAATGTTCGCCACTTTGTTCGATCCTGGGTTTTTAGCAACCAGCAATTGCCAGCCGTCCTGCGTAAATCGTCACTCCACCCACTTACACTACGTTTGCCGAATAACCATCATCATCATTATCATCATCAGCCCATCATCGGAGTTATTTAACTTGATTCCTCCGGCCCCCTTCTATCATCGGACGAGCAGGGATACAGCGAATAGGCACCGGTATATGGTGCAAGTTCCAAGGACTCGCACCGCACGTTTCGCCTCTACTTTCATAGTACGAACGGCCAAACTATGGAACTCTCTGCCAGGCTCCTTGTTCCCCGAGACGTACAATCTTCCGATGTTCAAGGCGAGAGTGAACCGGTTTTTGATGGGTGAGCGCGCTCCATCGTAGACTATGATATCGCTTACCATCAGGTGAATTGCAGTCAAGCGCAAACCCATATGGTATAAAAAAAAAGCCCACATCAGTCCACTGCTGGACCTAGGCCTCCAATAACCATACTAGAGCATAATTCTAAAAAGATCTGTGTGCCTAGCACGAACATTTTCGAAAAAGGATGCGTAGCGTTTCCGTAAACATTTGTATGAAACTTGGTACAGCGCCCCTATCGTGCGTAAGAGGTACTACGTTTACGTAGTGAAAATTATCGCCCGTTTACGGTTACGTTACGCATACTTTTTTGAAAGTGTTCGTGCTAGGCACACAGTTTTGACTACTCCGAAGTCTGTTGTCGAAAGTTTCGGGATAATTTCAACACGTTATAGGCAATGCTACACTTCGTTAGTCACAACATTTTGTACGAAGTTTTGTCTGCATGATCCGGTACAAGCTTGATGGGTAAACCTCGAGTAGTGTAGTTGCTAGTTATCTGAATAGTTTGGTGATGTTATGAAACTTCGGTAACACGTTTCGGAGTAGGCCAACTGTGACGTAGAACAATTTAAGGGATGTTGTTCAATCATCATCATCATCATTATCACTATCAGCCTGTAAACATTCACTGTTGGACATAGGCCTCTCCCAAAAACAATTGCCATTTGGGGGGGACTGACGAATAATTAACGAGGCGCTGACAACCGACTAGTGGCGGTATAATCATCACAACTGAAGGTGTAGCTAAATACCACAGACCGATAACGGGCAGCAGCGTGTACGGAGCGAAAGGCCAACCCGCCTGCCCAGCGTGGCGATTATGGGTATGCTTCAGATGTTTGCCCTAAGTGGCGAACAACTGGAGAGGCCTATGTACAGCAGTGGACTGTAATAGGCTGATGGTAATGATGATTTGGGGGATTTGTACCGTTTAGTCGTCTTCTACGATACCCAAGCAAAATCATAAGAATAAAACAAGAAAAGTTTTATTGTCTCCTAATAAAAAAAAAAGACAGAACAGATTTCGTACAAAAGGGACCATGGGAATGAACTCAGCTGATTGAAAGGTCTTAAAAGGTTTAACACTGTAACGTTTCCCGTGAAATGTAGGTACAATACAATACATGTAAATGATCCCCAGTGTCTGAATTGTTTAAACTTAAGCTAAGTTACATAACAGAAGGTCAGTTTGACATTTAACTGTTAAACGTGCCACGTTATATCAATATCACCTCTGCAAAGTTTGAATAGCAAATGGACTAAGTCTACGCTAGTAAGCTACAACGCTTACTAGCGTAGATTTAGTACCTACCCCAATAAATTGCGAATTGAACAATAAGAATTTGTAGGTAAACTGTTGCTCTAATTGAAATGTGATTTTGCGTATCTATTGTGTCCGTGTATGTAAGGGAGCGGCATCTTTTCGATCCAAGCCAACCTCACCTGCCCGTGCTGCATCCTGCCGAATAACAAACGAGGCCCTGGCAACCGACTGGTGGCGGTACAACCATCACAAATTAAGGCGTAGCTAAATACCATAGACCTATGTCGGGCAGCAGCCTCATAGGAGCGAGAAGCTACGCCCTGCGATCACCAACCCGCCCAGTGTGGCGAATATGGGTATATCTTCACGTTTGTCCTAAGTGGCGCACAACTAGAGAGGCCTATGTCCAGCAGTGGACTGTAGTGTAGTGATAATGATAACATAACAGAAGGTCAGCTTAACATTTAACTGTTAATGTACCATCTTATATCAATATCACCTCTGCAAAGTTCGAATAGCAAATGGTCTAAGTCGCTACAACGCGAGGTGATTTAGCGCCCCAATAAATTGCGATTAAACAATAGAATATGTAAACTGTTACTAAATTGAAATGAGGTTATGGTAAATATTGCGTAATTCTTGTGACCGTGTGGCTTACAGATTTTGAACATGACCTCCCAATCTCTCATCTCTTGGGTGTCTTAGAAAACGACAAAGGGAATATAGGGGAATGGAATGGAATGGAATAGAACGGAATATAATGGAATAAAATAGGATAGGATATGATAGGATAGGATAGGATGGGATAGGATAGGATAGGATAGGATAGGATAGGATAGGATAGGACAGGATAGGACAGGATAGGACAGGATAGGACAGAATAGGACAGGATAGGATAGGATAGGATACAGGACAGGACAGGACAGAACAGAACAGAACAGAACAGAACAGAATAGAATAGAATAGAATTTATTGGCAACACACAGGTACAAGAACATTACAGATAGGTACAATTTAGAGTCAATAAAATATTAAGTGTTGCATATCAATCGAAGGGGCTTATAAACTAGATTATTTATATATATCTTAAATTGAATATTCTTAAAGTTTCGTCTTTCAAATTCTAATTTTATTTTTGAATAGGTACAGTGAAAAAGTTAATATCATGACTTAACATTCTTTTTCTTATTTGCAACTAAAACTAACTGTAAATGTTTATGAGCATTATTGATCTGTATAGTTTTAGCTATCCAACACATATTTTAGTTTCTGGATACGTGGTGTAAAATTCTGCTGCAATACGGATGATGACAAGGTATGAAAATGAAGAAAATAATTAGTCCGTCTCTTAGATAATAAAAAAATATAAGATCCGTATTTTTTGTTTTGTCGAAATAACAAGAAAATACTTAGATATAGCGCATTAAAGTTACGGAGTGGGGGCTAACTACGTCACGTTAGAGTATATTTTGTACTCTAACGTGACGTCATGTGACATTTAAAATCAATGTATCTTCGTAAGTTTTTGAACAAGAGGCAAAATAAAAAATACGTATCCAATATTTTTCATTAATCTATCTGATGGACATTAAATTATTTTTTTGTCATCATCCCAATTATTGTTATTAGCGCAAGGTCCCATAACGCGCGCTTACCAGCCGATCGGGCTGACATATGTAAGTATATTGTAAAAATTCGCACCGACATTCGAGTAGCTATCTTATTAAAAAAGAACTAATAATAATTATTAGATCTCGTTCAAACCAATTTTCGATGGAAGTTGGTAATGTCATCATCATCCTAGCCTTTTTCCCGATTGTCTCAGGGTCGGCTTCCCAAACTGAGAGATTTGGCGAGGGCTAAGCTTTTACACAGAGCGACTGCCATCAGACCTCCGCAACACTTAGGGTAAGCTATACCCATTCCCAGTTTAGGCGTCAGAGTTATCATCATCTCTGATATGATGTAACGACTGCTATCTGAGTTGGTAAAGATAGCACCCGGGACCAACAGCTTAACGTGCCTTCCGAAGCACGGAGGAAATCGGTGTCAAATTTTGGTCACCCATCATCGGATTGACCGCGCCAATGGTTGCACAACATTTGCGATCATTGTTAAACGAACAAGACCGCGGCGCCACCGAGCTCCTCCAAGTTGGTAATGTACTATTTATTATTTTAACTTTCATCATAACAGTCGACAGACATGACGAATCTATAAGGGTTCTATTTTTTGCGATTCGGCTACGGAACCCTAAAAACAGTATTACATAATTTATAAATGCTACCATGAAAATAACTGCAGCATGAGGTCGTATATCCTAATATTTCGTGAGTACTATACCTAAGTACTTTGAAAGTGATTAAGCTCCCTCTCTGATTGTAATAATGTGAGTTTATTAAGCCGATATCAGGGAAGCAGAGGGCTGAAACTTTTTGAATTATTGTTTTCATTCCCTGCCTAAGGAGACCTAATTTGACGCCAACTTATTTTTAAAGCCTTCTGGCATTTTATTTTCCATTTCATTTCAAAATTGGACGAACAATGTCGAAGTTTTATTGAAAAAGGTTTTTAATATCGTAGTCATAAAATGATTTTACTTCTTGACTATTACTGAGATTGATGTTTAGGAAAAATTGCTAAGAAATGAGCTAAAATTTCTTAAAAGCATATACCTACTCGTACATTGGGTGTTACAAAAAAAGTTAGGTCCCCTGTCTCGCTGTCGTGGGGTATCTGAATCATGTATGTCCCGCGATTTTCATCTCGAATACCTACTTATTTTCAAAACTGGCTCCAAAACCGAGGGTCGTGGATTCGATGCCCACCGAGGACATTCATGTGATGTTCATTTGTAATTGATCCGTGTCTGGTATTTGTATATTTGTTAAAGTACATATTATAATTGTTGTACTTGCGTTGTTCTCATACCCATAACACAAGTGCTCAAGCAACTTACTTTGGGATCGGACAATGTATGTGGATCATCATATTGTTCCTTTCATCAGAAAAGGCATCAATCACTGTAGAAAAAAAAAATTCAGTTCCTTCGCGGATGTTTCGCCCTGCATACATCACGGTACGCTGTTTAATACTAAAGTTGCGAAAATTATCGGTAACAAAAAAAAAATAAGTTTTCACCTCTGCATTTCCATCATCTGTGAACCATACAATGTAAGTTATATTTAGGTGAAACGAAATTTCCGAGCTTACCGCCTCTTACTGCCCATTTTCGCCCCTTTGAGGAGTTGTTGGCAACTTTTAATGTACTTTTACCTTCTCAGTTGTGACGTAAAATGACAATACTTTGTTTACCTTTCTTGTTTGTATTGGAATTTAAGCAAGCGTGTACCTTTATTGATATTTTCACTTAAAATTTTCGTATTTTGACCCTTGTCGTTGATTTAGTTTTATTTTTAGACGCAAAGGAATATCTTTAGATATAGCCATTATCTGAATTGATTGATTGGCTGTTGACGAGAGTGGGTGTAATCCTCTTTATCGAACTTCAAAACTTAGATGAATTCCATTTGTGCCCCTAATTATGTCCCAACCTATTTCCAAAAAAAGTAACTAAGTTCCAAAAGAGTAACTAAGACTAAGTACGAGTTGATATCGACTTCACAGTCTTAGAATGTCTGCACAGAAGTGCAGGTTTCATAACAGTGCGAGTCGGACTCACGCACATAGGGTTCCGTACTATTGATTGAATGAAAAAAATTTGGTAACTTGATTTATGACGTCGTTTTATCATGCCCATATTTTAGAAGTTAAGGGGGGGGGGGGGATTTATGGGGACACAAGTAGGTACGATTTGTGAACTACGTATCCGAATGTTTTTCACATTACTTAAATTTCTTCATAAGGTATTCACTGTTCTTTAGTGCTCTTCAATCTGTCTCTAAAATGATTATTTCATTTTGTACTTCTTTACTAAGAAATCAGTAACAATAAAAAAAAATGTTTCTCAAACTTTTCAATCGGTTTTTTTGCATTGCCACTTAATTTTCCACTTTACAGCGCATCTCTCAATCATTCTTGACAGCGTCTGACATCGCGTAAGGTTCGTTGATGCGTCCCATATTGATGCGGTGGTAAGGACCTGTCCATAACGGTGCATTTGGAATGTTCTTTCTTAGGGTTACATTTTGTTCTCTGCGTATGATTTGATAATAATCATTTTAATAACCACAAGCGAGCAGACATGTGTTCTTGTCATTCATGTGTGTAATGGATTCCGAATGTAGCTTCTATTAAGAAGAACCAGCGAGAAACTCGATTGTTAAACTAACATGCTGTTTTTATTCCGATAAATAGCTTGTCCTCTTAATTCCTTGTTCGTTTCCTTGCTCTAATTTCAAACCCTACGAGCTAGACACCAAAAATATAATCTCGAATCACATAGTAATATATCAGCTATTCTTGTAAAAAATAAGGCCTTGTGAACATACCTTATTCCATATGTGCTTTTATATGAAGCTATATAATACCTATACAGTTTTTACCGAGTGCCATGGGATTTCCGATCAGCGATATCTTGAAACTTTTGTACCCTACTTAGCCCTTTTGGGATCTACTTTGCTTTTAGAAGGTCACTTGGATTATTATTATAGAAAACTATAGGGACTGATAGGTGGATTGAACGTCATAGGCAGGTTGGTAGGTAGGTACATTACCTACTATTTACAGACTACTGTCTAAATTCCATTTATTAAGGAACGAAATTATTATTGTTCTATACTTACATACTCTTACTGTAGGAGCTCGGTGGCGACGCGGTCTTGTTCGCTTAACAATGATCGCAACGTTGTGCAACCATTGGCGCGGTCAATCCGATGATGGGTGACCAAAATTTGCGTCGTGCTTCGGAAGGCACGTTAAGCTGTTGGTCCCGGGTGCTATCTTTACCAACTCAGATAGCAGTCGTTACATCATATCAGAGATGATGATAACTCTGACGCCTAAACTGGGAATGGGTATAGCTTACCCTAAGTGTTGCGGAGGTCTGATGGCAGTCGCTGTGTAAAAGCTTAGCCCTCGCCAAATCTCTCAGTTTGGGAAGCCGACCCTGAGACAATCGGGAAATAGGCTAGGATGATGATGACTGTTGGCAGAAGGAGGTGGAGAAGGAGTGGGTAGGTACATGAGTGGTTTTGAGATGTAAATACCCTACAATTGTGAAATGTGTCTACCAGTTTTTTAATACGCTATTTACCTACCTACATCATCTATACTTATAATAAATCTGTAGAGAGGTCAATTCTGTACATAAAATATTTATTCAAAATAACTATCAGGGGGTGATAAGTGATCGATACTGATACCAAAAATGCAATCAGTAAAATTTTTGTCTGTCTGTCTGTCTGTCTGTCTGTCTGTCTGTCTGTCTGTATGTTCGTTATAGAAAAAAAAACTACTGAACAGATTTTGACGAAACTTGGTACAATTATTCTTCATACTCCTGGGCAGGTTATAGGATACTTTTCATCACGCTACAATCAATAGGAGCGGAGCAGTGACGGGAAGTGTTGGGAAAACGCGAGAAATTTAAACCTGTATGTTTGAACGCGCATTACGCGAAAACTACTGCATAGAATTGAATGCGGTTTTCACCAATGTATTGCTAGAGGTCTAACTTAAAACTTAGGCACAAGGTATAGATGGGTATTATATGGAAGTCCGTTATTTTTGAAACCCGATATCCACGCGAGCGACGCCGCTGGCACAGCTAGTTTTAAATAAAAGTATAGGTACATACGACTCTATCCAGTTCCCAATGCAAACATTAATGATGTAGATTTATTAAGAAACTAGCTGCTGCCCGCGGCGCTGCCCGCGTGAATATTCGTATAAAACATAGCCTATGTGCTAATCCAATGTATAAGCTATATTACTGTGAAGTTTCATTAAAATCCTGTCAGTAATTTTTGCGTGAAAGAGTAACAAACATCCATCCATCCACCCAAACAAACTTTCGCATTTATAATATTAGTAGGATTTGATAAAACCTGTTAAAAGCTAAGCATCAAAGGTAAAACAAGCACATATTGAGAGTTCCTGCTTATGCCGCAACAAAATACAAATCCGATTCCGAAGAATTACTTAATTAAATGGTCTTATGCACGAAATTACCTGTGGATTATTCTAAGAATTTCCTGTACCAACTGTGGCAATTTACTTGGTTTAATTAAACCCATTGCATAGTTCAAGTCAACAATTCAAGTTTCAGTTCAGCGTAAGTTAAATGGTGTTAAAGTTACATTACAGGTCACTAATTGTGAATAATGTACTGTAAATAATGTGGTAAGCATGCGTAATTTGATGACGTAGATGTTTTGTTTATTGTACTTCCGCGAATCCAAAATGGAACGATAAAGCATTTATGTTTTTTGAGGTTAGTTTCTTGGGTTAAGTTATTTTAAATGGGATGTAAGGGAGCGACCCATCATCTTTTAGCTTCAAGCCAACCTCACCTGCCCGTGGTGCATCCT
This sequence comes from Conogethes punctiferalis, assembly GCA_031163375.1. Lineage (NCBI taxonomy): Eukaryota > Metazoa > Arthropoda > Insecta > Lepidoptera > Crambidae > Conogethes > Conogethes punctiferalis. The sequence goes on from CM062084.1 coordinate 15,170,188, forward strand.
GCCGAATAACAAACGAGGCGCTGGCAACCGACTGGTGGCGGTATAACCATCACAATTGAAGGCGTAGCTAAATACCACAGGCCGATGACGGGCAGCAGCGTCACCGGAGCGAGATGCTACGCCCTGCGATCGCCAACCCGCCTGCTCAGCGTGGCGATTATGGGTATATTCTCCAAATGTTTGCCCAAAGTGGCGAACAACTGGAGAGGCCTATGTCCAGCAGTGGACTGCAATAGGCTGATGATGATGATGATTTTAAATCAAGCGTCTTTGATGCGGCAGTATGCTTCGGCGCTACCCGAATGCAAGTGGCTGCCCACTGGCGACTCAGGGGGGCTTAGTGGGTAGGCCCTCCATTTCAAAAGGTGTGTGTCCCACATACCACACAGACTACCCTCGAAATTCAGCATGAAGGTGCATAACGCATTCCCCTCAAAAATAAAGCGTCTGTAGTTTAATTTATACATCTATCTATAGGTAATACTAGGGAAACTCCCTCGCTTCGCTTAGGGTATTTCAGAAAAACATTTCATTGGGTTACATTATTATGTTTAGGGTTAAAAACTTCCATGGTTTAAACAATTAGTCGAAGTATTTTAGTACAATCAATCAAATCACATTTTAACTTCGTTAGTATAACTTCGTGTCTGGAATTTAATATTTTACAGAGATTAACTTACAAACTATTATGAAACTACTCGTATTATATTCTTAGATGTATGGTTTTCGTATGTAATATAGCGAACATTACATTAATTATTATTATACTCCAAAGTTATACCCTTCAAATTATTATGACGAGAACGGGTAGAAACTCGTGGGCTGAAACTCACTTAAGGTAATTTCATGGTCATACATTGTGTAGTTAGAGTTTCAACTACGGAAATTAAGTATTCCATATTTTAGTTACATTTATTATTAGTTAATGGTTACATCATTGTACATTCTAGGTACTTTAGCAATGGTAGGCGGTTGTTCGGCGTGTGTAGGTAGAGAAGAAGGGAATATCCAGAACTCAAGTTCCGCATATTTCCTTCTTGGCAATTTGCCTCTTGGAATTTACAGGAACTCAAGTTCCACATATTAGGTTACAAAGTTTTCTTAGCTGTTCGGAATGTTGTGTGTTGCTGTTAAAATGACAAAGATTTTTTATTTCCAATCTGGCCAATTTGATATTGACAAAGCATACTTAGTTGTCTATTTTGATTTCGAGCCAGTATCGTTTGCAAGACATTCCGTTACTAGGCGCGCTGTATCCATTCACCGCTAGGGGTGTCGTGATAGACTCTACCCCCCATTTAAGGCAGTCGTTTCGCGTGAGAGGGGCACATCGCTAACCCACTCAGGGTGCTTATGTCGGCATTTGTACACATTGCTGTCTGCTGTAAGTGCGTGAAGTATCACTGCACTGAAACGTATTAATATCACACACATAAATTAAAGAAATATTCGTCGGAATAATTAACAAAAAAAATGCGTAGGTAACTCTATTTCAGCTAACATTTGAGTCTAAAGGAATACGTAAAAATATTTTATTTTTGTATGAGAATTACTTTAGTGTAATTTATCTAGGAGTAAAAATATCCCAACAAAACCATTTTCATCTAAAAATATAATAAAGATGAATTCTTTCACAGAGTAAAAATAAACTGTTTTAGTTATGTGCTGTGTATTTGGTTAGGTAATATACTCAAATGGAGTTACGCATTTTGATAATTAGGCTGAATATAGGTATGTGTGGAAGGTAAAATTAATTAACTAGATATGTTAATGAAAGAGAGACTGGTTGGTCCGAATCAGGGAGTATTTGCTTCGTGGTCCGAAAGTATTATTGGTTATTTTTAACTTAAGAAGATAGAGTATGGACTTTCAAGTGATTTTTTTGGAAAAAATAAAACCATCGATTGCGTTTTTCTGTAATTTGGATTTCCAAATTTATTCATTTGAAAAGACTCTAACACAAGAAAATGGTAGCAGTCAGTGTCGATGGGTACCCGTTCTAGAAATACTAACGATCTCTTGACTAGACGGTTGACTTTCTGGAATATTTTTTTCTTCTTTCAACGTTTTTTCATTAGGAAATTACGATACAATGAAACGCCGCCGGGGTTTTCAGTTTCTTATAACGGTTTCTTTCAGTTTTTTTTCTCATACTGGCTAATGCGAGTTAACGCTTTCGCTCATGTATCGATAAACAAAGACGCGCAACTACATGCTTTTCCATAAATGCCCGTAAAATCGCTGTTCTGAAACCGACCTCACGTAACTGTTTCACCCTTGCTGTGCATGAGATTCAAGCTTTAATTCAGTCATAAATAAATATATATCAGACAACATTACATACATTGCTCCGACCCCAAAGTTAGTAGCAAGCACTTGTGTTATGGGTATCAGAACAACGAAGGTATCACAAATAAATACTTAAATACAAACATAAACACCCAGACACGGAACAAACACAAGTGTTCATCACACGAATGTTTGTCCCGTGTGGGAATCGAACCCACGATCCTTGGTTCAGAAGGCAGGGGTCACATCCAAATGAGCCACCGAGCCAGTCTCAGGTCATACAACTAACCTTAATTTCCGCAACCATCCGCATAAGAGTTGCCACATTAGCTTAACACCTCTGGTGCTGTGAGAAGGCATTTGTAAACATTATCTCCCGGGGAGGTGTAACGGTCTGCAAAATGCATCGCTAGTTGATCCTCAGGGAACAATTTTCTTTTGCCGACAAGGAACTATTGTATGTACCTACTTTGAAGTCATACATAAAACGTTATGTAATCAAATAGAGTAAAACAAATGAAATGTGAGAAACAGAAATTTAAAAGCTGATGGAATACACATAGAATAACCTCTATTAATATTCTAAGATTCGAACGATTTTAATTCAAATTTGGAATTTGTGGCCCTCACCACCAATGCTTTCTTTTTAATTCGTTTTTATTGGAACTGGCTAAGGCCTGAAACCATGCTGCCAAGTATTAAATAATTATTATTTTGTTTGTGTGTCAGTTGCTCTAGGCGTATTATTTTATAATATCAGCTACTTTATCAAATGTTAAGATATTTAAATGCCGCCTAAATGTCACCGAATTGCTGTTGTATTTTGAGAATTTAGAAACTTACCTATATTATAATAACATTAATATTAAAAAAAATATTCTGGACACCAACTCCCTGGTCGAAAACTGTGACTATTAAGAACTAAGAAAACCTTATTAGACACTAAAACCAACCACCCACTGAGAAGCTAAAATCTCGAAAATTCCGTTAGTCGACTCTTACAGACTACAACCACTGGTAGGAATGAGGTGGTGATTCTTTATCACAATTTATGACATATCATCCGAAGGAGGATGGATATAAAAAACCGTCAAAAACCGTCAAAAACGGTTCATCGATTCAAAGTAATTTAACCTCTGGAAACATTTCTCATTTACGTCGCGACATAACTGCGTTTCATTTACGTAACTTAGTGCATAAACAAACACTCGCTAATCGCATCCGACTTATACTTCCCTACAGGGCGTCATTATGTCCCATTTAAGCTGCGGATTAACTATTATAGCCATAACTAACGGTTAGCCTTGATCATAATGAGCTTTTGGCCGAGGCAATGACAACAGATTTAAAACATTCGAACAATCGTATTTTATCTACGTAAGTTTGTACGTTATAGTAAGCACATTATATTAGTGAAGGAGGAAAACTGAACGGTAAATAATACATATCACCTAGCCCTACTTCCTTTCATGGGTGTCGTAAGAATCTACGTTTAAGATCCCGCCATACAACAACATTCGCCGAGACGTTAATTGGATGAAACTTATTTTATATGTAATTAAATATGTTAATAAATATGTATGCATATTGGTTGACTATCAAATTTTGGTCCAGAGTATGTTTTGCTGGATGGTGGAAGAACGGGATGGAGAAATGTGGCGCGAATTAATATCTATTAATAATAATCAAAACGGTGAAATGTTTAACCATGCTTTAAATCATACCCAGGACCAAAATTTGATCGGCATTGGAACTATTCACTTGGCTACCGACTACCGCAATCTGTGAAATACCCCTGAAGTGACTTCGGTCGCGTTGAGGGTACATCACGGGGTACATAATAAAGGCAAGCATAGCGGTGGCAACAGACGAGTGATCAATTTGGTTACTTGTACGTTGCCATAGACATTTGAGCCTCTTTCGTTTCCATCCCGCGAAGCAGGTCAGTATGCTGTGCTACTTAAAAAAAAAACTACTTCCGCACGCGCGTTCGTGAAAAAACGCTTCGTCGACGCCAAAAAAACGCTGTTTGCATACACCCTCAGTTTTTTCGAACAAGCGATTTATCTTATTTGTCCTTTGTTAACAGTTTTTGGAGCGTAAAAGCCCTTTTGATCCATTTAGAAGGCCGTGTTAAATCAAGTAAAATTACTTGACGTTATAAATATCCATCTTTTTTCTACATTTTAAGCAAGTAGGTTCCACTCGTGTAGAAAGGAAAGAAAAATATTAGCTATTGTTTTGAATTTTTTAAATGTCACATTTTATTTATAGCGCGGAGATGAGGTCTGGACAGCTTTATTCGGTAAAGCTTCAGCATGAGACCGAATTACTTTGCTCGTTGGCTTGCATTGTTTGGTTCATTCATGCATGATGTTTTAAATTAGGAATGAATGAATGAAGTTTTAAGTTGATCAAAGGAAACAGTCTGGTATTGATTTTTGATTTTCTTTATGATAAATAAATTTTAATGAAGTGGAAAATATTTATTTGTTGCGTACGAATGCACGTAAATAGGCGTTGGACATCTAGCTGGGAAAAAGGTTCGTTCAACTAACCAATATTCAAATCGTCCCTAAAAAATTTCAACTAAATGACCAATGTATAGAGTTCAATATTCTTCTAGATTTTGTGTAGAAATTTTAAGCTAAGGGCAGGTTGTTGTATGACCGGCCGCCTGTTTAAACCTACTTGTCCTTTAAATATACCCAGATCTATATCGCTATACCATACTACTTAAAATAAGTATCTAGATAATGTTCATTTTGTCCGTTGAAAATGCTTATCGGTAAACCATACTTCTATAAATCATAATTCACAGGACGGTTTCACTGCGACATTGTAATAAAGGCTTAAGAAATAAGTTTATCAATAAATATTTTATTAATATAATGTTAGGCCCATTAAAAAAGATAGAAAGCGATACGAAATAACCCAAGACATGCCACAATGAGCCACACAGCGCCATCTAGTTCCAAAGTAAGCCGAAGCTTGTGTACTAGACTAGCTGGCCCTTTAGCTGGTCGCGCTTACCATCAAGTTCAGCTGTGCATCAGCCTGGTGTCATATCAGTCCATTGCTGAACATAGACCTATCCAGTTGTTCGCCACTTTGAGCAAACAGCTGGAGGCTTTACCCACAATCGTTGGCGATCACTGGCTCGCTCCGGTGACGCTGCTGCCCGTCCTCTCCTATGGTACTTAGCTTCGACATCAATCATGATGCTTATACCGTCACCAGTCGCTTGCCAGCGCCACGTTTGCTATTCAGCAGGATGTACCACGGGCAGATGAGGGTGGCTTAGAGCGAAAAGGTTACCTATTAGTTCCGGTCTTTACGTTCAAACATTAGTAGCTAAAAGCGTTCCACTATTTCTAAATAGAAACAAGAATAGTGGCTAAACAAAGGACTACAAAGGCACTATTTAAATAGGGAAACTCGTTTAATAGAATACATATCCATGTCACGACAGGGCCTAATAAAATTCCTTATTCATGTCCCTTCCGATGTTCAATGTGTGCTAAACAGTTCGACGGTGGGCATCCGAAACTTTCTCACGTTACAAGTAAAGTTTAGCTCTGTTTTGGGAAAGGGGAATCGACATAGGGAATTGGGAATGTGGTCAAAGGTGTTATAAAGGTTTCTAACACGTCGTAGCTTCACTAACTAATAGGGTCATTTCCAGGGTCAAAATACTTACATTTGTATTTAGTCCGTAGGTATTTAAGATCATAAAAAAATATTGGACATGTATTTTTTTAGTGCAGCAGTGGACCGATGTTGGCTGATGATGATGATGTATTTTTTCTTTTTTTGATTAAACAAAAAATAACAAAGATACAAGGCATAAAAATTTAGGAGCGGGAGTCTTTGACGTCACCACTTGCGAAAAAATTCCACGAGGAGTGACGTCCCACGTAACTTTAGCGGGCTATATCTTTGTAATTTTTGGTTTAATTTAGAAGCATTTAGCAGGGCGGCTACGCTGCTGCCCGTCATCGGTCTGTGGTCTAACCTGAGGTGTAAATTAGAGGTTTATCTTTATGGTAGTATCTCACATTTCGAAAGCTTCTGAGTATACGTTCTATCTATTTTTCTAATCAGGTCAATTTGTGTGTTCTAGAATGCAATATTTTTGCAAATAAATAAATCTAGAGCCTACTACATCGTTTCGTACCCGTAAATTCGCTCGAACCTAACTCCTCAGGGAAGTTAGCTAGCGGATAAGTTATTTATTACACGGCTACCTCTCTCAATGGGAAATTGAATCAGTTTATTACGCTTTCATGTAGTTTAGTTGTCGATTTAGCAAGTTAACCGTACGAAACACCTTTACCGTTGAGTGGTCTGGGGTATTCGGTGTAATGGCTCGTGTATTTTTAATCAAATACTGAGGTATCAGGAGGTAGGGTAGGGTAGATAGGGAAGATGTGGTATCGAACCGATATTTTCTAATAATTCTCCATTAGCTGTGCCGGCGGCGTCGCACGCGTGGACATAGGGTTTAAAAATAACGGACTTCCATAAAATGGTATCTAAATTTTACGTTAGACGTCTAACAATACATTGGTGAAAACCACATTCAATTCCATGCTGTAGTTTTTGCGTGATGCGCGTTCAAACATACAGATAAAAATTTCTTGCGTTTTCCCAACATTGCCCTTCACTGCTCTGCTCCTATTGATAGTAGTGTGATGAAAAGTATACTATAACCTGCCCAAGAGTATGAAGAATACCAAGTTTCGTTAAAATCCGTTCAGTACCTAGTTTTTGTTTCTATAAGGAACATACAAACAGACAGACAGACAAAAATTTTACTGATTGCATTTTTGGCATTTGTATCGATCACTAATCATACCCTGATAGTGATTTTGAAAATATATTTAATGTACAGATCTGACCTCTCTACAGATTTATTATAAGTATAGAATAGATGTGATTAGAGAGGCAGGCCAAAGAAGAGTTTGTTTGATGATTTGGACAGCCACTTTTTTCTTTAAAAAAAAAATAGCTTTACGAAGCTCTCCGGGCGTGGGAATCACGCAATAGTGTTCGGCGACAGAAATTGACTGTTGAGATGTCGATTTTAGCTTTATATTTGGTTCATCTTCTTAAGTCGTTCCCTCATTACTGAGGATCGTGATCACATGTTGATTTCGCAGTCCTAATCAACTGTCTCCACTTGTCTCTGTCCGAAGTTGCCCTCACCGCATGAATTTTGTCCAGGGCAGTGGCTTCCTTCACTTGGTCGGACCATCTGGTTGGTGAGCGCCCGCGGGCTCTTTTTCCTTCCACGCCACCAACCACAACCAGCCTTTCGAGACTCTCATTGTAAGCAGTCATGAGTCATATTTGGTTCACATGGTATTAATCTACTGAATAGATACCAGCTTCTTACTGGCACTATTAATTTAAACAAAGAACTAAACATCACACACACACACATACACTCACACATACACACACACACACACACACACACACACACACACACACTTACATTAACACGTACTTATGCATAAGGCCCTGCACGCATTGATTTGTATTAGGATTCATTTTTATTTTATTTGCAAGATTTTAGTTTTAGGAATTTTAAATGTAAAATTAAAATTAAGTTCTTTGATGTATTGAAGGAAGAGCAGTGTCTCCTGACACAATCATGTAAGCTTAAAAGGAGCCACTGAATGCTTATGTTTAAAACACTTAATTTTTTGTTGAAGCCAATAAAGTATTTTATTTATTTATTTTATTTTATTTATTATTATTTACTGGTACCTAATATAAGTAAACGAAGCGCTGGACCCCCAACTCCATATGTTAAGCGACGTTAAAGCTAAAGCGACGGTAAGGGTGGAGCGCGCTCACCTAACAAAAACCAATTGAACCTTGAAAAACTGAAGATTACATCTTTCGGGGCACACGGACTCCGATAAAGAGTTCTATAGTTTAGCCGCTCACTCGCGTCGACGTAATTAATAATTCATTAAATACAATTTAGGAACCTGGTAAGCTACCAGTTATAATGAACTAATTTTGAAAGTACCTAAGTATGATTTAAAAGTTGTTTCTTATCTCAACATAAAGCTCATTTAATTATCTCTTTCCAACTGGAAATATTTATGAAAGATTTAGTGAGTTATTTATAGAATTTGGAATTAGCTCTTGTGTGTAGGTTTAATACGATAATTTCATTAAAGTTAATGAGAACATTGGTTTTGAAAGGAAATTTCAAGTGAGTGGGAAAGTTTACCAATTTATTTTTGGCGCTCCTACACCCTTCTTTTTTAAAGAGGGAAAATAAGGCACCTTCACACCGAATTCAGGTGGAATGGGCCTGGTTTGTGGGCCTCACACGTCCCAGAATGGGAGGGCATACCCACTAAACCCCGCTGTGTCCACAGTGGGCAGCAATTTGCAGGGATCCGGGTAGCACAGAAGCATGCAGCCGCGTCCCTGCCTGCCCTGGCTCCGTTTATCCACTCTAAAACACCCATGGTATGGTACATATTTGTAAACGCATGTCCACCTCATCATCATCCTAGCCTTTTTCCCGATTGTCTCAGGGTCGGCTTCCCAAACTGAGGGATTTGGCGAGGGCTAAGCTTTTACACAGAGCGACTGCCATCAGACCTCCGCAACACTTAGGGTAGGTAAGCTATATCCATTCCCAGTTGGGCCTATACCCATTCCCAGTTGGGCATGCCACCTACGCATGTCCACCTATCCACCCCAAATCGGGTGACTTGACTTAATATCCTATGTCCCCTGGACGGGGCAGAGGGCGTCCGCAGTACGTCGCCATCCCGAACGGTCTTGGGTTTCGCGCTTCACTTCGCTCCAGGTCATTCCTATCTTAGCTTCTGCTGTAACCGTCCGCCGCCCGGATTGTTTAGGGCAGCCGCGTTTTCGCTTTCCTTCTCCAAATTGGGTGGATAAGTAGAATTTACAAAACCTACATCTGTTCTTTATTTTATTGCGGAGCAGACGAGCAAGCGGCCCATCTAATGTTAAACGATTACCGCCGCTCATAGACTCTGCAATGCCACAAGTTAGCCGCTGTCTACCGACAGGAAAGAAAATCTAATCCTTTGACTGGCTCGGTGGCTCAATTTGGTAGTGACCCCTGCCTTCTGAACCAAGAGTCGTGGGTACAATTCCCACTCGGGACAAACATTCATGTGTTGAACATTTGTGTTTGTTCCGTGTCTGGGTGTATTTTAAGTATATATTGGTGGTACCTTCGTTGTTCTGATACCCATCACACAAGTGCATAAGCTACTTATTTGTATGTGATGTTGTGTGATTATATTTATATATGTCTTATAACCCCAATCTACAGCCTAGGAACACAGTAATATGAATGAGTTTTCATTAACGTGTAAAAAAACTGTACCACATTAAAATTCTATTTAACTAAAACAGATTTTGATAGTAGACCGTTTTGTACTTACTGGGTTGTTTGAAAGCCATTATGAATTAACCAATAAATTTATAGCAGGGTAGTAGAATATTAAAACGCAATTAGCTAAGTTATACCCACTTTAGTTTAGCTCAACTAAAAGCCATTAGTCTGTTCTTAGAATCTCAATATTTGTTTTAAACGGGGCTCGTAAAAATCTATTTAGGTTTAATACGTATTAAACTCTGGCTGATTACTGTAGTAGTACGAGTAGTTAAGTCATGGAATGCCCTTGCAGCTCATGTGTTTCCTTCCTCTTACAATCCTGGGTTCTTTAGGCGGGGCGTGAAACGGCATCTCAGTGGGCCTTCAGGGTGAGGGCGACAGGCGCGGTGGGTTTGTCCTATTATGCCTGTCGACCTAACACTTGGACCTCACGACTGCTTACTATCAGGTGGAGTGAGGTCATCCTTAAAGCTCTTTTTATCAAAAAAATAATCATCTTCATCATCAACCATTCTATTAATTTAATTTTAGGGTATAGGTATGACTCCTCTATTATACTACTATAGTTGTAGTTCATCGTGGTTTGATACCGTGGTTAGCACGATACAAACTATAGGTATACATACTTTCTTTGTATTTGTTCCGTGAGTATGATACAGGTTTTTTTTATGGCTTTGCACTGAGGATGTGCAATGATACAGGTTAAACACTAGGTTACCGACGCCATATTTCGTAACTTAGTTATTTTAAAAAACCAAAAGGATAACGCTTTTGCAGTATGATATTGTTGTTCACTGTCAATCTACATTAAGCATAATTTTCATGCAGTTAGGATTTGCCTCCTGATCTTATTTCCCACTCTCCCCATCTCCCCACCTCCCCATCTCCCCATAAATCCTGCTTCAGACAGATCCGCTCCATATTCGCGTTCTCACTTCTTCAGAAAACGATTCAGGCGTCGATACTTTATTTATTGCGCACCTTCGTTCCGCGTAATGGGGAATCGAATCAGCGGTATTTACACTTTACAAGTCAGATTTCACAAAGGGGCTTGCTCATTGAACGTAGATTTTCGTGTAATTTTATTGTTGACTTGCCTTCAATATTTGCGCCGTCGTAAGTAGAGGTTTTTGATCAAACGTCAGATGTTGTAGTTGACTATTTTTGGTATCAACATTGGTTCCTTTGAAATGGCGTGTTGACAAGTAATTAGGTACTTACGATACACAATCAATTAGGTACTTGCAATAAAAAATATTACTTATATTTTCTGGCGTAGACTTGTACTTGTGCCTTTGGAGATACATGGTGCCTTTTTATTATCTTCAATCCATGTCATCATCATCATTGGCCTATTGCCACGCTGGGCAGGCGGGTTGGCGATCGCAGGGCGTATCTTCTCGCTCCGGTGACGCTGATGCCCGTCATCGGCCTGTAGTAATTTATTTAGCTACGCCTGCCTACATGGTTACACCGTACCACCAGTCGGTTGCCGGAGCCTCGTTCGTTGTTCAACAGGATACACCACGGGTAGGTGAGGGTGGTTTGGAGCAAAAAGATGATATAGATAGGTCGCTCCCTTTCGTCAATTATATTATCGATGCGATATGCATTATGCTTTAATCCATGTGGTAACGAAAAAAATACCTACATATCAAGGTGTCATATAAGTCGACTAAGGGACGTCTTGAGAAAACGAAAAATCTCTTTAGTGCACAAAAACACAGACTTGTGAACCGATTTGAAAATTCTTTTTTTGGTTCGAAAGGGTACTTCCTAGTTGGTCCAATTATCACCCTATTGGAGTATCTTCTTTTGCTAAAAATCCTGTTATGAGCAATGAAGTTTAAATAAATTAAAACCAGTAACTTTTGATTCGACCTAAGACGACATAATTTTATTCTTGCTTTCATAGTACAAGTTCGTATTTGCAGCAAAGCAAGCAAATACCCACAAATATCCAGCGCAATGAAAATGCAAATCGCAATGTACTCGTGCTTATAATACGACAATGTGGATGCTATAAAAATCCAGTTGAATCTCTTGTAAGCACTAGATTGAATCAAATCGTAACATATTAACCTCAATGGTATGTCATGGATTTTAAAAAGTCTATGATAGGGCTGTCGATTGACAAGAAATTGTTACCAATTGTGTCATTGTTTACCTGAAACCAAATGTAGGTAGGTATATGTCACCGTTAAATAAAATAAAGTAAATAAATAAACCCAAGACATGCCACACTGGGCCACACAGCGCCACCTAGCCCCAATAGTTTGGGCTTAGTAGCCTAAGCTTGTACTATGGGTACTAGACAATAACTGATAAAATTACTTAGATACATATTTTTGTAAATAAATACATATTATACATAGAAAACCAAAATACCGTTAGAATAATCTACGGTATTTTGGTTTTCTATGTATTTACAGACAGTTTACAATCTAGATTATAAAATCTATCTCGCGAGATTGTAAACTGTCGAAAGATCGTGAGTCTTAACATTATGCTTACAGTTAACTATTTAATTATATTTCGGTGGATTGTGATCGATCAAAGTGGAACTGCTGATACTTTAACGCGCGACAGATTTTAACTTGAGACTTTCACTTCCTTCGATTACAATCAGCCGAAAAATAATAGTTAAATTGTAAGTATTATGTTATAGCTCAGAATCTAACGGTATTTATAATTTTACGGTGACATAAAATATCCTAACTAATTTATAAATGGGAAAGTTTGTCTGTTTGAATGTTTGTCTTTCTTTCACGGCAAAACGGAGCGACGAATTGGCCTGATTTTGTAGTTCAAGGGATGGAGAGTAACATAGGCTACTACATGAACGTGCGAAGCCGCGGGAACAGCTAGCAGGTACATATTATTACTTCTGACTGTTCCTTATCCTCGACTTGAAAACTGTCTGTACAGTACCCAGGCCCCTCTTCCCCACTGGGCACTATGGGCACGTGCCCAGGGCCCCGCGATCGAATGGGGCCCCCTAGTTCCTGCCAGATTACCAAATGATAACCGATATTTAGGTCATAGGGGCCCCATGATGTGCCCCCTGGCCTAATGTGCCCAGGGCCTCAAATAGTTTAAAGACGGCCCTGACAGTACTAATTCCTTCAATGGCCACTTCGTTAGGTAACCCTATAAATGTCGGCCTTTTCTCTTTTTTCCTTTTATCGGCTAATATCCTCTCGGTAGCATAAAACGTCTGTTTTATTCACCCTTCTTATCAGCCCACTACTCGTATTACCGCGTACACTATTGAAGTAGAAATTTTATTTCTGTCCTTTCATAAAATAGGATTCACTGATGAAAGCAGCATATTAATTACGTTTATTTATTACTAACAAAGTCGGTAATGGTAAGGGAAAACATTAATTGTATGTTATACTGTAAGCTGTAGGGACTAACGGCCGTATTCACAAACGTTACTATGCGACGCGCGGACGCACAGGTACTCAAAAACGTATAGGATTTTGGGCACTGTGCGTCCGCGCGTCGCATAGTAACGTTTGTGAATACCGTTAGTTGTGAAAATCCTTATTTGGGATTCTGGATAAAAAATAACAGATATATCATCATCATCAGCCTTTTGCAGTCCACTGCTGGACATAGCCCTCTCCAGTACACTTTCAATTATTGTGATGGTTATACCGACACCAGTTGGTTAAAAATAACAAATAGATACGATTTTTAAACCAAACTATTCAATCAAGTATAAATGTGGTTTTTAAAGTCCTTTTGAAGCTGAAGAAGAAACAATGAAGATAGGTAATATATGGTTTTGACAGCTTTATATTTATAAAAAGCATTTGAAATACGGTGGGTATATATAGTCAACAACCCCAAACATATCAGGTCAGCGCCCTATCATATGGAATGTGCAAAAAGCATCCACAATCAAACAAAGGTAATAATATTCCAATCAGACATTTAAAAGATTTTGACAGTTCGCTGACATTGGGAAATATTCTTAGAATTCTAGACAAAACTTTTTAATGTTAGCTTTTGATTCGCGTTTTCGAACAAAACATTTTAAAAAGTCTATTGTTTTTGTTTATTCTGCAAATAGCTATTTCGCATCGCGGCAGACTACGCCGGTTTTGACGCGTGGGATCCAACCGCGATAAATCAACAATTTTTGATTTGTAGCGATTCACAAAGATTTATTGTATTTTCGAGCGAGCACGCATCGCACACTGTGCTATTGGAGTAATTTTGCGGACGTGGAATTTTTTATTTATGCTCTTGATAGTATCACAATGGATATTGTTTCAACGATAAAAAGTGTCAAAACCAAGTGAATGGAACATTTATTTGGTAAAAGTTTGGCAGAAAAAAGGTCCTATTGATACTAAAGTCCGGAAAACTCGGATTTGAATTCAATTTCTTTAAATATCTAGTGTACCTACTGATAATAATATCTTGGATAAAACAGAATGTTATTTGTGTCTAATATTATCAGAATGAGATATGTTTTACCTTTATCATCATCAGCCCATCGCAGTCTACTACTAGACACAGGTTTCTCCAATTTTTTTGCCACTTTGATTAATCTTGGGTTTCTATTATCCAGCATTTACCGGTTATTTTGCGCAAATCATCATTCCACTAGACCCGAATCTTACCTTGAATCACTATAAAATCTGCTTGAACAGCCAAAAGAAACAACTACAATTTTAAACATTGGAAGTAACTGTCGGCGCGTTAGACCAAATTTCTCCAATAAATCCTTTGAAAAGTCAGACTAGTCTCCGGAGATGTTATACGATACGAAATCCTCCCTCTGAAAATACAGGAAGGTTTTTTAATCCCAATCATATTTTTTCACGGCTTTATCGTTAATACCCATTTCACCAAAAAAAAAATGTTGATCATTAATTTTTCACAAAAAAATATTGTTCCGGACCAATTATAAATTTCGCACGGTGTAGACAACGTTGTAATGCTATTATCTCAATAATATGGCACTTCTTGATACTGTAACAAACTTCCTATATACAGGAAATATCCTTTATTAGGAAGTTATTCCTACATACAACTTACAAGATAACCTTCATAAATTATGACTTTTTAGTTGCAATGTAACGAGTTTAATTACAATTTTATTTCAGCATCAAAGTATTGGTTAGGCGCACGTTAGGCGTCTTTGTCTGTTCAACGAATCTTCTATAGTACAGAAATTACTGATACCGCCCCGTCTGCTACTTTAGTCGTAAAGTCCTTACGACCATTGCAGCCACAAAGTAAGTTTGTTTTAGGACTCCTATAAAATACAAGGTTCTATGTGTTGTGACGCTAAGATATAAAGGAAATCTCACTTTGGTCTACCCTAGATTTATTTTTGTTACCCGAGTTTTTTTTATCTACAACTACTACATATCATCATCATCAACATTTATTTACAGTCCCCAACCGTCAATTCGAAGCAGGGAGAACCTGAAAAACAGCAGCTTATTAACGCCTGTAACACCAAGGGTACCACACGCGCGTTGCCGACCCTTTAAAAACCTCTTTACAACCTTTTTGAAGGACCCCATACTGTAGTCTCAGGGGTGAGCCTCGGCGGGGAGCTCATTCCATAGCCTGAGTGTGCGCGGCAAGAAGTTTCTATTGGAACGTACCGTACGCGACCAACCAGGCTCTAGGTGGGAGGCTGAATCCCCTGTCGACGGCGAGCGGTGCGGTTGTAAAATGTCGGCGTATCATCATCATCATCATCAGCCTGTTGCAGTCCACTGTTTCAGCCTATTGCAGTCCACTGCTAGACACAGGCCTATCCAGTTGTTCGCCACTTAGGGCAAACATCTGGAGGATATATCCATAATCGCCACCCTGGGCAGGCGGGTTGGCGATCGCAGGGCGTAGCTTCTCGCTCCGGTGACGCTGCTGCCCGTCATCGGTCTGTGGTATTTAGCTACGCCTTCAGCTGTCATGGTTATACCGCCACCAGTCGGTTGCCAGAGCCTCGTTTGCTATTCGGCAGGATGCACCACGGGCAGGTGAGGTTGGCTTGGAGCGAAAAGATGATAGGCCGCTCCCTTACATCCCCTTACAAGAAGGTAGAACAAGCATAATGAGGAGAAATCACTCGGGATCGTTGACCATTCGAGCGATAATTCGCTATGCCCTGCCTCTCTCTATGTCCAGCAGTGGACGTAATGATGATGATGACTTGTCCGTAGCCGCAACAAACTGGGCTTCTCTTTCGCTTTCCATCAAGCGAGAAGCCACTGTGCTATTGTACTATAAAATCCAATAAAAACATACTATCCAAAACCTTTGTTATTTTTGTTAGTTTCCACGCGGTTCGCGGCGATATTTAGTTTTAGTTTCAGCATCATTCTCATAAAATAGAACTGAAAACGAATAGAACTAAACAAAAAGCTGTGAACACTTTTGTTTTCGTTTGCTTGAATCCCCGAGGAAGGTAAACCCTGAAAAACAGATTTGCAGTGTTGGGTTAAAATGCTGGCAGTGTTAGGGTATAAAACTACAATGGTTTTTGCTATGAAGTTAAATTTGGATTTTTTCTGCATTGATAAATGACTTAATGCCTGAGTACGTATATATGGCGAGGTTTCTGGACCAGAGATAGTAAAAATAAGGTGTTAATGTCTGCCACCAAATATACTTGTTAGTACCCTGGTAACGTAGGCCACAGGCCGATAACGAGCAACGTCACCGGAGCGAGGAGCTACGGTTTGCGATCGCCAACTCTCCTGTCCAGCATGACGATTATGGGCAAAACCTCGAGGTGTTTGCTTAAAGTGGCGAACAGCTTTTTTTTTATTAGAAGAGCTTTCGGGATGACCTCACTCCACCTGATGGTAAGCGGTCGTGAGGTCCAAAAGTTAGGTCGACAAGCACAATAGAACAAACCCATTGCGCCTGTCGCCCTCACCCTGAAGGCCCACTGAGATGCCGTTTCACGCCCCGCCTAAAGAACCCAGGATTGTAAAAGGAAGGAAACACATGAGCTGGAAGGGCATTCCATGACTTAATGGCACGGGGCAAGAACGAGGAACTAAACCTCTTAGTGCGCGCCACCATCGACTGGATGGTATGCAGATGACAACGCTGTCTAGCACGTGTTGTTCGGGAGTGGAAAGGAGAGAATGGAACAACTGTAGAGACCTGTGATGACCAGGTTGATTGATGATGATGATGAGATGGCGCCATGTACCTGTATTATCACACTGAATGTCTTACCTTATTTGACTGACTCGATGGCTCATTTGGTAGTGACCTCTGCCTGCTGAGTCAAAGGTCGCAGGTTCGATTCCTGCACAGTACAAATATTTGTGTTCATAAACATGTCTGTTTGTATTGGTCTGGCTGTTTTCTATGTATCTATTTATTTACAAAAAAACGTATTTAAGTAAGTTTATCTGTTGTCTAGTACCCGTAGTACAAGCTTCGGCTTAGTTTGGGGCTAGATGGCAATGTGTAGACAAGCGTGGCATGTCTTGGGTTATTTCTTTTATTTATTTATTATTATTATAGTAAAATATTCGCCTACCGTTGAGCTCACAGGCAGGTATTTGGAAAAAATGCATTCCACGTTCAAGCGTCGGCACGTCAAGTGGCATTTTACCTGATCTGCGTCGCTGCCAAAAATACTTTTTAGCGTTCCCCGGTGAATAGGCAAAGTGGGAACCATACCCGAAACTTTTTACCGCTGATCTGCACGGCTTGAATGAACAGTGTTGCGTTAACTGGTGTTTTTTGAATATTCATGTGTGTAGGGAAAAAAGGTGGCAATGTTTTTGGGTGTTGCGTAGATTGTGGTGTGTCGTATATTTGGATTTGCATCTAAAATAGAAGGGATTCAGTTTTAGGATAATATTTTATTTTTTTGTTCTAAAGAAATAAAATGCAGCTACAGTTTTTTACTAGGCTTGTAAATTTTTTATCGAAGCGATTTCATCGAAGTTCTTAAATGTTGCGACATATTTATTTAATCTTTAGTGTGCAGTATAAAAGGTACTATGTACTAAAACTATAATAGACAACTAGTCAACAGTTGGCTTAAGCAGAAACGAATTTGTACGTAGTATGTTACAAAGTTGGCAACTTGACATATTGTCAACAATAATAGAGAATGTGATGCGTTCTGAGGAGACTCAGAAATCAGGAATGTTAAAAATGATATACGGAACACGTAATTTAACAAACAAACTCCGCATTAAACATATTTTCGTCAATGTTTTTATACTGATAATGGCTGTGCGGATAACTATAGATATTAAGCTTTTGAGCATTCGAATTCGTTATCTGACACACACTATTAGATAAAAGTGGGTTTATTTGCGATGCTATTACGAAATCGATGGTGGTATCGATGCGAATTCTTCGCGAGTTATTTGCGCGTATTTTTAACACACTTGGAATATTTAATACATGATCAATATGTCAGTATCTAGATGTTTGCCACAAGTGCAGAACAACAGAGGTATATGTCTAGCAGTGGGCTGCAATAGGCTGATCATGATGCCAGTAGACAATTTGTAGTAGAACACAGTAAAGAGGTTAAATAAAAAATATTGGTTTCCTAACAGAAATGTACTATTTATAGCAGCATGGTTACCTCTAGCAATACATTATTGAAAACCGCATTTGATTCCATGCAGTAGTTTTTGGGTGATGCGCTATCAAACATGCAGATAAAAATTTCTCCCGTTTTCTCAACGCTTCCCGTCACTGCTCTGCTCCTTTTGGTTGTAGCGTGATGAAAAGTATACTATAACCTGCCCAGGAGTATGAGGAATAATCGTACTAAGTTTCGTTAAAATCCGTCCAGTAGTTTTTTTTTTCTATAGCGAACATACAGACAAAAATTTTACTGATTGCATTTTTGGCATCAGTATCGATCACTAATTACCCCTGGATAGTTATTTTGAAAATATATTGCATGTACAGAATTGACTTCTCTACAGATTTTTTATAAGTAAAATAAAATATAGATCTTAGTATAGATAACGTATGAAAAATCAAGGTGGAGCGACTATTTTCGAAAGATGGCTGGCAAGTGCTGAATGCGAGAAGCCCAGGATCTAGCAAATTGGTAGATGCATCTCTACCCCAAAAATATTAACCAACTGGCCTATTATGTTTTCTATATGTTTTGTAAGAAATACTTGTTTCGCAAAGTAAATAAAAAGTTGAATTTGCATCATTTATCTTGGTAAGTTAGATCTCGGGGATAAAGATCCTCTGAACCCAGCAATTCGTATGCAGTGCTGGTAGGGTGTTACATTTTACATAACCTCAGGGCGTCTACCTTTCTTCTTACTGAATTTAAAATATAATAATAGTTTCGAAAAAGAAGTAGGTACCCAGTAAAAAAGGAAGTTCAACCAGGCAATTTTGATTTTTAGTGAATTTGTTAAGACTTGATGTACTGTGACTTGGATGTATCAGGTTTTCTAAAAGACGCCTACAAGGATGGTCATCATGATACCAACATAGTGTAAGGCACTACGTTGATCTGTGGTTATCTATTACTAGCTGTGCCCCTGCGGCTTCGCCCACGTTTAACCCCTATTTTACCCTTTTTAGCCTGTGAATTTAGAAAAATCCCTTTTAGCGAGCGCCTACGTCATAAATGTAACCTACATGAAAAATTTCGTTGCATTCGCTACAGCGGTTTCGGCTCTGTGTTTATATATAAAGATAGAAGATTGAATTCAAAATGCAAGTACATATGTGTTTTAAACCTCAAAGTAGGTACGAGTATGTAACTTTTCAACAGTTCTTCATCTCGTATAAAGACAGACCTTGGATTGACTGACGGACCAAAGAGAAATTCTATAAAGAGTTGTTCCAAAAAATAGTCACTTTAATATATTATGCTACTTAAAATAACATTTTAATACAAGCAATGTCATTGATAAAAGTATTATCTGATTCTGGTAAAACAGTCTTTAATTTTGTTTCTTACTTTGACAACACTTCAAAATCTTACGCGTAACTTATATAAATTGGGTACAATTTTGCTTTTCATAATTTTAAACTATTGAAGACTTAAATCCGATTTCTTGAAGTAATTACACAGCTTTCAATGGTTTCACTCAAAGTAAAATATAATTTAACTTAGCTTTGATCCACACCTTCGGTACAGAAGCGGCTTAAGTAAATAATAAATATGGGTGTTACTATTACAATTTTAATGCAGATGTTTTTATAGTAGCACACAGCGTTACCACTTTGCCTGATGGAAAGCGAAACAAAAAAAATTATGTAGTAAATATTGTAGTATCGCGATTTTGAGTTAAGGCTGACACTTAATGCTGTTTCGGTATTCAAAGATGATACGTGTAAGTCTTAATTAGCCAAAATAATTAAAAATGCAAACCAAAGACACTATTTGCATGCAGATGAAGTCGCGGACGCAGCTAGCAAAAATAGAAATACCTCAAATATCAAGTACCTAGTATATCAAGTAAGTTAAAGGCGTAATTGAAAAAAAAATATCCAAGCAAAAAGATTAAGAAAGTGAATAAAATATTGTATTACCTATTAAGTTTTATTTTATTACTTAAGTCTACTCTCAAGTAGAAAAACAAGTGCTACTGGCATTTATTTGGCTCAGAACCGTAAACTTTACTTTCAGCAGATTTGTTTTTAAGTAGTTGTAGTTTGCGTAGTTGAGCGTTCATAGAAATGTTCCGCTGTCCATCTATCTATAAAGATCTTAAACCTTTAAACCTTAATAAAACTAATGTCTGTTCTGGACTAGTCAGCAAGCAATTTTGTGACTTTTCAAGCAGTATGTAGTACTAGGTAAAAGATATTAAGTAGTTTGTTACCTCACGATAAGCTTATTTTATTTTGTACTTAATGTAAAACTGATGAATATGGATGCCCACAAGGGCTTGACAACATGATAATGGACAAAATAGCCTAGGATTTTCTGTGATGATTAAAGGCTTCATTTGCATTGCACATTTACTGTTGTATATTAAGAACAACAGATGGCGGGCACCAGCGCACCTAGCGCCGCGGTAGTGAGCGCTGAACTAATTCAATAAGGCTCATCATCATCATCATCGGCCTACAGCGTCCACCGCTAGATGGTCTCTCTAGTTGTTCGCCACTTAGGACGAACATCTGGAGGAGTACCCATAATCACCACGCTGGGCAGGCGGGTTGGCGATCGCAGGGCGTAGCTTCTTGCTCCGGTGACGATGTTGCCCGTCATCGGTCTGTGGTATTTAGCTAAGCCTTCAATTGTGATGGTTATACCGCCACTAGTCGGCTGCCAGCGCCTCGTTTGTTATTCGGCAGGATGCACCACGGGCAGGTGAGGTTGGCTTAAAGCGAAATGATGATAAGCCGCTCCCGTTTAGAGCGACTCAAATATTCAAATAAAAAAAGCTAGACGAGTGGTTGAATGGCGTTGTTCAGTCAAAGAGCTATGTTGAGCTAGAGTTTGATTGCTATTTTAACCAGTTGGCTGCGTAATGTACCATCCATGTACATAATAACCATCAAGCTATTTACAAACTTTACGTTAATTTCATCAGCTTTAACCTTTCCTTAACGTTAAGAGCTTAAAAAGAAAAGAAAAGGAATTAATTTGTCAACTGCGGTCAGCCGATTCGTTACCATCCATCATTGGCCCCCTCACCGCTGTTGTGTTACGATTTCATAACAAAAGGAGTGATTGATGTGTGAAGTGCACTGTGTAAGCATTGACGTGCGTGTATGCGAATTTGTGTCACCTTTTTTTCGTTTTTGGGTCAAAATTGTTTTCAAATTCAATGAACCCGGTCTCTCAAACTATATACCTATAATGCTCATGTGTTTCCTTCCTCTTACAATCCTGGGTTCTATAGGCGGGGCGTGAAACGGCATCTCAGTGGGCCTTCAGGGTGAGGGCAACAGGCGCAATGGGTTTGTTCTATTGTGCCTGTCGACCTAACTTTTGGACCTCACGACCGCTTACCATCAGGTGAAGTGAGGTCATCCTGAAAGCTCTTCTTACAAAAGAAATAAATGCAGTGGAAGCCAGTGAATTTCCCAGTAATTTAAAACCTGACTAAGAGTTATTTGATGTTGTGTAGTTTGATAATGAAAACTCAAACTCTTCATACGCCATTGCGCTAATTTAAGGAACCGCCTAAGTTGCTGAGGGAAGTCATACGAAGCAAACAAAAGCATAAAAATGGTGGGGAAGTAGAAAATTTGTCTTCTGCAATACTACGTCATCATCATCATCAGCATATACAGTCCACTGCTGGACATAGGCCTCTCCAGTTGTCCGCCACTTAGGGCAAACGACGAAATATAGCCATAAATTTAGCCATTAAAATAAAGTAAAATAATATAACCCAAGACATTCTGGGCAACACAGCACCACCTAGTGCCAAAATAAGTCATAATCTCGTACTATGGGTACTAGACACCTGGTAAATGGTCTGATATAATATTTTTTTTGTAACATGACATGTGGGTGACGTCACAAGCATGTTTTACGTCTTAATTTGTTTGATAGCAATGTTAAATATTGCAAATAATTGGTGTTATAATAAAACAATACAACTTTCTGATAACTACGATGTATCAAGGGGTGTAGTTAACAAAATTTATCTTTTGCTTACCATTTTTCAGCAATTTACTAAAAGTAGACGAGTGATCTTTAAAATTTCAACACAATGTAAATTAATATTCCCCAGGACAGAGGTTATCATAACAATTAACGGTAGATATACTTCATAAAGTAAACATGAAAAGTAGGCCGGCGGGCTGAAAGATTGGAAAACGTAAATAGGGTTGGCCTTTTGGGGAAAATGCCAACGGTGATTGGTTCATTTAGTTGGACCAAGCAAATAATAATGAGGATATAAAATGCTACGTTATTGATAGACAGTTACTGGTTTTGAATATATTGCTTTGTGGACTTTTAAAATAATATGTTTGAGGAATCAAAACTGACTAATGAGCCGGAAATAGGCTTTCAAAGTTGTTTGGTAAAGTCAATTTGGAAAGTGTGACATTTATTCTCTTGTGTTTTTTGGACACGCGTAGTCAGTGATGTCACAAGTCCTCCCGAGGCATGCCGCCTATTCTCCAGGCGTCGCAGCTGTAGCAATTGAGCTGAGAAGCGATTGAATAGTGAAGAGTATCCCGACCCTCCTCAGATGAACGGACAAAGCCGACCACCGTCAATTTTAGTGGTTATTTTCCATGTTTTAGGAGTACTTAACCCATGCCCTCCCATTTTGGGAGGTGTGAGTCCCACACACCACACCGACTTCCCCCGGAGGGCTCTGTGAAGGGGCCTAATGCGTTCCCCTAATGCGTCTTGCAAAACGCAATGTCTTGGCATTCCAGACGTATACAAAATAGAGGTTTGTTGGGGACATATATACACTCAGAGGCACAATTAACCGCCCAATTCTTTATTGTGGCATACCTTTGGTTATAATAACTAAGCGCTTGATGATTTTTATCGTCAATGTAAACAACACCAACATATTTTAGTGTTTTTCATCTGTAATGATGTAATCTTTAATATTGCTAAAGATAATAATTAATTCTAAAATAAAATTTTTAAGTTACAACGAAAAACATAAGTGGGCGGATAATTGTGCCTCTGAGTGTATGAT
Source organism: Conogethes punctiferalis (assembly GCA_031163375.1). NCBI lineage: Eukaryota > Metazoa > Arthropoda > Insecta > Lepidoptera > Crambidae > Conogethes > Conogethes punctiferalis. The sequence continues at coordinate 15,193,504 of CM062084.1, forward strand.
ATGTTAATATTGTCTGTTAAGTTGTCCAGTAATTATTTACCTACTATCATAAGTCACTTAGGCTGTTTCAAGGATCTTACCTATTGATTAACAGTTGTCGCAGCCCTGACCAAGGCCGGTGTAACGCAACGCCTCAGACATTAGGGCTCAGAAATCGTTTGGGCGTTGCCATAACAGAGGGATCGTGACGAAACAATTGCACTCCGACCTTTGAAAGTTTTCTTTTTAGTTCCGGAGTTCACGTTCGGAACTTTTATAGTTTCGTCATGTCCGTCCCTTGTCCGTCCGTCTTCGTTTAATGGTATAAGTATTAAGGGAGGCCCATGTTCATCATCCTAACCCATCCATCACCAGCCTATCGCAGACCACTGCAGTTTTTCTCCCCTTTGGGCATTAAAAATTGACTATCACTTTTAATCGTTCAATAGTAGCACATCATCACCATCAGCCTATTGCAGTCCACTGCTGGACATAGGCCTCTCCAGTTGTTCACCACCTAGGACAAACTTCTGGAGGATATACCCATAATCGCCACGCTGGGCAGGCGGGTTGGCGATCGCAGGGCGTAGCTTCTTGCTCCGGTGACGCTGCTGCCCGTCATCGGCCTTTGGTATTTAGCTACGCCTTTTATCGTGATGGTTTTACCGCCACCAGTCGGTTTGCCATAGCCTCGTTTGTTGTTCGGCAGGATGCACCACGGGCAGGTGAGGATGGCTTGGAGCGAAAAGGTGATAGGTCGCTCCCTTACATCCCAATAGTAGCACAATAGTAGGTACCTATCGAAACTAATATACCTTTAATGTTTCCAAAATTTATTCTCTGGTCGTATTAAATTTCAAGATCACTTTTAATAAAGCTAACGATTTTCGATTACAGCTTGAAGGACGCAACATCACCGAGAAGTTTATGTAGCGCTTGTCATCATATTAAATACTAGATACAAGGTAAATTCTGTACATGAAATATTTAGTGATCGACACTAAAGCCGAAAATGCAATCAGTAAAATTTTTGTCTGTCTGTCTGTATGTTCGTTATAGAAAAAAAAACTACTGGACGGTACGATTATTCTTTATACTCCTGGGCAGGTTATAGTATACTTTTCATCACGCTACAATCAATAGGAGCAGAGCAGTGACGGGAAGTGTTGGGAAAACGGGAGAAATTTTTATCTGTATGTTTGATCGCTCGTCACGCGAAAACTACTTACTGCATGGAATTAAATGCGGTTTTCACCAATGTATTGCTAGAGGTCTAACTTAACCTTTAGGTACCATTTTATGGAAGTCCGTTATTTTTGAAACCCGATATACACGCGTGTGACGCCGCCGGCACAGCTAGTATATTATAAATTCGATACTCTACGGGCGAACGGCACACACTAAATATTGGTCATATTAACACTAGAAGGTATGGACGACCTTAAGCTAGAGAGCTAAAGACTAGATTGGCTTGGCTAATAAGTAAGTGGTATAAGTTACTAGGAGGATGTATCCCTAGCGACAACAATGTAGGTAGGTATTTACAACTGCGGTGTTGGTATTAATTTTTAAGAGAGGTAGGGCATAGCGAATCTTCGCTCGAATTGAGCTCCCCGGCCGGGGAAGGACCTCCACCCTATAGAATACCGCAGTCAAATGACCTCCAGGTCGTGTTTCCGCCGGTGAGTAGTATACCATAAGTATACCAATAGAAACGTCCTTAAAATACACATCGCGATTTCAGAGAAATATTGCAACGTGTACCGGTATGGAACATGCATTTAACCGTTTATACAGTCACTATAAAGTTTGTAGCTAAAGAATCACAAATGTTTTATTTTTAATTTTTATGCTTATCTAAGGCGGCAGCGTGGCGATTATGGGTATATCCTCCAGGCCTTGCCCTAAGTGGCGCACAGCTGGAGAGGCCTATGTCCAGCAGTGGACTGTAATAGGATGATGAATATAAGGCGGCAGACGAGCAAATGTGATGCCTGATGGTCGGCCTTTTAAATAGGAGTATGTTCTATAGAAGTTTACACGCGAGCATTCGCGTACAAACAAAGCCATATTAGAATGGCTCACCCCAAATTCTGCTGAAGCGTCACCAGTCCTTTTAGAATTTGACATTTAACTGACGTGGAGCCTTTCAAAGTCCACTCGAACAGAGCTTCGATATCCCGAGTGACGGGCGCATTGACGCACGGGACGGGGGACATAAACGGGACATGGAGGATTCTTTAGAGGGTAGATCAACGGGACGCATGTAATGGACGATCTCTCGTTTTCTTTTTAACCCCCGACGCAAAAAGAAGGGTATTAGAAGTTTGACGTTTAACATGTATGTTTATGTGTGTAAATATGTTTGTCTGTGGCATCGTAACTACCGGACGGGTGAAGCGATTTAAAATTTTAAAAGGTCATTAAATCTTGCACATTATTTATTAGATATATTCAAAATCGATTCAGCCGTATATATCTATAGACGATTGGGTAGGGAATATAAAAAAAAAATGAGTTTTAAACGGTTATATAAAAGGTTTCATCTCCAAAAAAACCAAAGTTGTTGAGTTTGCAATGAAATACTGTTTACCTATAAAATTGTATTTAATGTAGGTAATCCTATTGTAAGCTTGTTTGTGGTTCTATCAATAAATAAAAAAAAAAAAAAAAAAACAGCGATGGCTCAAAAGATTAAGGTTTCCCAGGTTTTAAGGCATAATTTATAAACCAAAGTTCATGCTATTCCTTTAGTAAGATGGCTAACATTTTTTTTTTGTTAAAAGATACGTACTCGTATTTGTAGACATTTGTATACTAAAACCCACAAATAATCATCATAATCAGCCTCTTGCAGTCCACTCCTAGACATAGAGAAAACCCATTAAGAAAGCACTAAAATACATCCACGCTACCCGTTCTTTGAAAAGATCTGATTTATACATTATTTGTTCAATGAATAATCACGCTATGAGCGTTATCTCTCCCATTAAACCTAGAATAAAAAGAATTGATACATGAGCTCTCACGCAAACAAAATATCTCTGTCACTAAAATTTACTGTACCACTACAAACTTTAGGTCGAGTTAAGGTAACTTTTGTAAACTATCTGCGACATTTACAAATTTTATGTGTGCATCAGACAATGCTCCATGTCAAACAATGTCTTTCGTACTGAATACGAAGTAAAACTTTTAAAATAGTTTGAAAGAACAAGATCTCTATCAAATTTTAACAGTTCTCGAGCAAAGAGGCGAACAATCGGAGAGGTCTACGTCCAGCACTGGTTTGCTAATGAGGATGTTTAGAGAACTCTGATTATACTCTGATGTTTATATTGCAAATTTTGTATTACTTAAATAAAAAAAACATTTATCAGAGAAGTTGAGAAATTTGGCGAACAGTCGGAGAGGCTCATGTTCAGCAGTGGACTGCGGTAGGCTGATGATGAATAAGAAGGTCTAAAATCGAGTCGCGCCTATACCTCCACCTACACGAAAATATTATTTGATGCATGAATATGCAGTGAAGAAAGTGATAGTAACAAAATTCGTTTTTTTTTAATATAGGTTCGACATCCCTACGCCTGATGGAAAGCGAAAGAGAGGCCCAAGTCGCTGTGACAACTGGCAAGGAACTGGTCAGTTACCTGTCAGTTGCCACTGCCATGCCGGCCCAACCCTAACCCCCCACGAGCTCCGGAGACCCTACTCACCAGCAGAAACACGACCCGAAGGTCATTTGGCTGCGGTATTCTATAGGGTGGAGGTCCTTCCCCGGACGGGCAGCTCAATTCGAGCGAAGATTCGCTATGCCCTACCTCTCGTTGAATAATTTAAGAGATATAACCGTCTAGGGTAGACGGCGGGAACAGTCTCCATTTACTATGTAGACACAATCACGCGAGTGACTCCGGGCGTCATTCGTGTGAAGCGTCGTTGTCCCGCTAAGCCCGCGGCGTGTTACCTTAAATCTCGACGAGAGCGGGAATAAGGGTCAATCACCCACTTACTTAGGCTTGGGTGATCAATGAGCCCTTAGAGATTTTTACTCTGGTATCATTTTAAGTGGGACGTAATGGAGCGACCTATCATCTTTTCGCTTCAAGCCAACCACACCTGCCCGTGATGCATCCTGCCGAATAACAAACGAGGCGCTGGCAACCGACTGGTGGAGGCATAACCATCACAAATGAATACCTCAGTTTTTGTCTATTTCGCTACCCGTCGGTTGCCAGCGCCTCGTTTGTTATTCGGCAGGATGCACCACGGGCAGGTGAGGTTGGCTTGGAGCGAAAAGATGATAGGTTGCACCCTTACATCCCTTTTTAGTGCGAACGGCTAAACTATGAAACTATTTGCCGGGCCCTTTATTCCCTGAGAAATATAATCTTCCTATGTTCAAGAGGCGAGAGTTAACCGCTTTTTACTGGGTGAGCGCGTTCCATCGTAGTACTACGATATCGCTTACCATCAGGTGAATCCTCCTCGGAGTCATCTAAAAGTAGCGGGATCAATTACCAACAACAATCGGTGTAAAATGAAACAATCAGTTGGGTAAAAGGAACCAACAAACTGTGGGAACATTGGATGTTAACAAAGTGTCTACTGCTGCGTCGCGGGGAACAGGGACGAGACTTCAGCTGACATACGGTTAGAGAGGATAATAAATAAAAACATTTTAAAAATCTATACTTATAATAAATCTGTAGAGAAGTCAATTCTGTACATGGAATATATGTCTGTCTGTATGTTCGTTATAGAAAAAAAACTACTGGACGGATTTTAACGAAACTTGGTACGATTATTCTTCATACTTCTGGGCAGGTTATAGTACACTATTCATCACGCCACAATCAATAGGAGCAGAGCAGTGACGGGAAGTGTTGGGAAAACTGGAGAAATTTTTATCTGCATGTTTGATCGTGCATCACGCGAGAACTACAGCATGGAATTGAATGCGGTTTTCACCAATGTATTGCTAGAGGTCTAACTTAGGCACTAGGTATAGGTACGTATTTTATTATTTTTGAAACCCGATATCCACGCGTGCGACACCGCCGGCACAGCTAGTAATACATAAAATAAACAAAACACATTTATTTCTGTGAACAGATGACACAACTAATACGTGTGCACGTCAAATTTCTTTTTTACACTTCGACGAGTGGTCTCTTGTAATAACTATCTCGATACATAGAAAACACCCAGACCAATACAATCAGACATGTTTATGAACACAATTGTTTGCACTGTGCGGGAATCGAACCCAAGACCCTTGGCTCAGAAGGCAGAGGTCACTACCAAATGAGACATCAACCCAGTCCGCCCTCTTACATCCCGTTATATGTTTATCCAATAGAAATAAGACATAATATGAATGAATGAATGAAATACATTTTTTGAATGGAATACATTTATTGGCAGCACAAACAAAAACAATACTCATATAATAAATATACACAGAACACATAAACAGAAGGAAAATAAGAAAAACAAATAAAATAAAATGAACATTAACATAGTGAAAAAAGTTATAGTGCACATCAGTTAGTGTCTGCGCATCCAACCAGGCCCCAACCTCAGCTTTGTGCCGTTATGGCGTCCAGGACACCATAACGGCGCTGGTATTCTGGTGGAGCCTAATATAGACTTCAATTTATTTATTAAACTTTACTACTTGTACTAAACCTTTTTTCCTGCGGTTGATCTCTCTCGCGCGGTCGTATTAAACTTATCGTTCCATCGTTATGAGAGTGCATATAGCCTGCGTACTTATTTAAGGGAGAGCATTTATTTATTTAATCTTAATGCCACATAGGCGTTCTCTACCAGTCAACTATTAGGCTAAGCAGAAACTAATGTTGAGGTAATCTGCCTAAATTACGAATATTATTTTATTAGTATTTGTTTGGGACAAACTGTCTGTATTGTTTAATGATATGAAAAGCATTTTCCGAGATTCTCTATCCACAGAGGCGGTGTGTCTCACAAAGAGTTAAATTCCTTCGAGACACGAACAGATTACTTAGTTTGTCAGTGTTCGTCGAGAAGTCTAGCTAATACAAATACAGTGGGAATGTCCTGATGGTTTGGCATTTGCATGTATATTTAAAATCATGATAACGAACCATCACGACTGGTATCGTTAGCGCAATGGTTAGAACGTAACAAAGCGCAGGCGATCCGGAGGTTCCGGGTTCGATTACCAGTCGGATCAATCTAGGAAATTACTTTCTCTGAATCGTTCGGGTCTGGATGTTCTGAGAGACGGCCTCTGGTAATGAACTCACCAGATAATGGTATGTATAGGGAAAAACTTAATTTGAGACGAGTCGGTTGGTGCGAGTCTGCTGCATAAATAATACTTATATTATACCCACTTGAAGAATAATAAATTATAACATTTTTGGAAATCTCTTATCTTTTACTCATTAAACACGTAATTGAGATACTTACCTGCTTTTCTATGGGGTCTTGACGTCACGGTTCCGCATTTAACTTTACTTCTGTTTATATACAGGGCCCTATATCAAGGTTGACGTGGGGCTAGTTAGACGTAAGGTACTTGTACCTGTCAAATTTCTCCAAACAATTTTCAACGGAGTCCTTAATCGATAACGGTAAGTTTACGTATAGGTTAATATTTTACACTAGCTGTGCCAGCGGCGTCGCACGCGTGGATATCGGGTTTCAAAAATAACTGACTTCCATAAATTACCTATCTATACCTAGTGCCTAAGTTTAAGTTAGACCTCTAGCAATACATTGGTGAAAACCGCATTCAATGCCATTCAGTAGTTTTCGCGTGATGCGCGTTCAATCATACAGGTATGTCTTGGGATAATAAATTAAAGCAAATTTCTCGAAGAATACTTCACATAATACTTTTGAAGGTATCAACTCGAGTTACTCAGGCAAAGACGGGGAACAATGTCAATCTAATCTATTAAAGAGCCAAAGCAAACAATAGACTGTTTAACGTCTACCAATTACAAGGGGGAGACAATAGGAACAAAAGATGTTCGTCACACAACGACTGCTGGCGGAAAAGGCTGAAAATGTGAAATGTTTGAGAACACAGTCGCGGAAATGTAGCCTGTATTAGGATAGAACAGCCATATGTGTGGAAAAAAAGATGTACCTTGCGTAATGAGAATTGATTTAATAATATGTTCACATTAGGTCGAATGAATGATTTATTTATTTATTTATTTGATCTTTATTGCACAGTAAATGAGTGTACAAAAGGCGGACTTAATGCCACATAGGCATTCTCTACCAGTCAACCATTGGGCTAAGCAGAAAGTAATATTATGGTAGTGTGCCAAAAAAGTTTGAAAAAACAAAGACTAATATAATATATAATAATAATATAATAAATTAAACACAAATTTATAAATATACTTATTTATACATATATACATAATATAATTTTACATACACTATGTATAGAATAAACTAATAAATATTTCAATACCTTTATACATGATATAATTATATTATACACATACCTACTTATAATAAAATAATAGATAATAATGACGACGTCTAAAGTGAAGAAACTATTGCACTGATGTTGGAGTCGAAAAAAAAAATGATTCGTTCAAATTGATTTTTTTTTAACTCGGGAGAAAGTTAATGTGATGCCCAAACACTACGTCTTGCAATAAAGTGCATGATTTGTAAAACGTCAGTGTTTTTAGCGCTCGTTTTAAGAATGAATTGTATTTTTTTATATGTAGTACTTAGTACATACAAAGTTCTTTCGTTGCCTGATGGAAAACGAAAGAAGGACAAGTAGCCAATCTAGTCACTTCAATTCTTCTGTTCTATTCTTGTTATATTTTTGTAGGATTCTTGGACTTTTTGTGGAGACAGCGATTTTTCGACGTCCTCTTCAACGGAGATTTGCAATTTTCTTTCTAATTGAATCATTTACATAGTAACATTGCGGGAGTGAGTATTGAGGTCCTTGAATTTTGTAGAAGGCGTGGGTGCTGAGTGAATGAACAGTTTTCTTCGACTTTGACGTCAACTAGTGAACTATTGATGATCTAGTTTACTTTGAATGACATTACCATAGCTATATCACCGTTGAACGTTTCGTTATACAGGACAACAGCTGTGTTACTACTAATAAGTATAATTGGACTACACTGTGCCCTTTCTCCGAAACTCTGATACGAGTATGTTGAGATATTTCTATTTTAGGAAGTCTGATTCGTTGGTATATTAGCAAGTACCGTGTGGACAAAGAGCTTTCAGTTTCGAATCCCGTTCGAGTCAAAAGTTGATTTTTTTTCTGACCATATTAATACATTTTAACCAACTACAAAAAAAGGAGAAGGATCTCTTTTCGACTGTTTTTTTTTCTGTTTGTTAAGCAAACTTGCATGCATCTTCATACTGATTTATGAGCTCGCCGGTTTGCCGGGTCTGTAATAGTTTACATTCATTTGTATACCTCCACACAAATACCGATATCTCCGAGAATTTGTGAACCGATTTGAAAAATTCTTTCTTTGTTCGAAAGGATGTATTTTCTAGTTGTGTATTTTTGATTGTCCATATTGTTGTCGTTTTTTGCCAAAAATACTGTTATTATATTCTAATGTGTCTACTTTCTCGGCCGTCAAAGCCTTAAATATTTTCTCAGTTACATAAAGATTCCAAACAAATTGCAAACGTCTTCCTTTATCTTATTTCCTTTTCAACGAAAAATACCTTATATAAACCCGACAATTCTTTCGGCAATCCTATTACAAATTTGTGATCGGTTTCTCGAATTCACACTTCAGCGAATAAGATAATGCGTAGGTGTCATGTCTTCTCCTTTAGGTGAAAAAGCGTTAATAAACATGTTACATGACGTCTTGAATTAGATATAAAGCTTATTAAGTCCTAACCTCGCCTGTGGGGTATAGAAGTAAGAAGATAGGCGAGAATGTTGAACTGGTAAGGGTATCACATCATCATCGTCAGCCAGTTGCAGTCCACTGCTGGACATAGGCCTCTCCAGTTGTTCGTCACTTAGGGCAAACATCTGGAAGATAATACCCACAATCGCCACGCTGGGCAGGCACGCTCACCCAACAAAAACAGATTCACTCTCGCCTTGAAAACTTAAAGATTATGTCTTTCGGGGAACACAGACTCCGGTAAAGATAACACATCGGTAGTGACCGCTGCTGTCATCTGATCCAAGAGTCGTGGGTTCGATTCCCACTCGGGACAAACATTCGTGTGATGAAAATTTGTTTTCTTATATCCATACCACAAGTGCTTAAGCTACTTACTTTGGGATCAGTGCATGTGATGTTGTTTGATATTTATTTATTTACATATCAATCATGTAGGCATGTATTTAATTTATTCATTCAATACCTATTTATAACTATAAACCATCATCTATTTGGTATCTAGATTGCTTTTATGAAAATATCGAATTTCTTTTTCGTATTAAAATTGTATGTTATTAACGATCAGGTAACTGAAGCAATGAATTATAGCCTTCAATCAATTGTGAAGTTTCAATAAAATTACTAAGGATTTTTTATAGCATGACCTCATTTCGTTTAATGGTAAGTAAAATAGAAGTTTAAATGAATTTTTAGTAATCCTATATTCGAGAATAGGGATATATTCGAGGCGTTTTTTATTTGTTAATTGAAAAAGGTATGCTTATAGGAAGATGCACGAAATACAATTTAAAAGCTTTTATTTGACTTGCCTTGTTTATAAATAAGATATGTAGCTTTTATTATACGATACTGAGAGCAGTGCCCGGGACAGCAACTTTATTTTGCCTTTAAAAGGTGGTCTATGTCCTTTTCAGGTTTTACGCTATCTGTGAACCAACTTTCATTTAAATAAGCTTTTTTTTTTATAGTAGCTCGACTGAGCTCGACATAATGGCTTCCCTACGCCTGATGGAAAGCTAAAGAGAAGTCCAAGTCGCTGTGACAACTGGCAAGTAGCTGGTTAGTTACCTGTCAGTTGCCACTGCCATGCCGGCCCAACCCTAACCCCCCACGAGCTCCGGAGACCCTACTCACCAGCAGAAACACGACCCGGAGGTCATTTGGCTGCGGTATTCTATAGGGTGGAGGTCCTTCCCCGGACGGGCAGCTCAATACGAGCGAAGATTCGCTATGCCCTACCTCTCTTAAAAGTTCCGTAGTTTTGACGTGCAAGCGTGACAGACAGATAATATTATTTTCTAAATATATAAAAGGAGAAACTGACTGACTGACTGACATATCAACGCACAGCCTAAATGGCTAAACGTAGGCTCTTGAAATTTGGAAAGGACGTAGTTTAGGTACCGTAGAGGTGCACTAAGAAAGGAATTCCCGAAATTCCCACGGGAACGGGAGTTAGCGAGAAAAATAGTATTGCACCCGTGCGAAGCCGGGGCGCTTATGTAACTAAAGAATCTAGATTCTTCTTAAAGTGACGTATAAAAATATTACGTTTGCTGATTTAACAGAATATGTATACGCTTTACTACAAGAAATATTGGAATTTATTGTTCATGGTTCATGAAGAAATAAAACATTTCAGAATATTGTTCCAACCGATTTTTACTCAGGGGAATCCACGAAAGGAAAGATAAAATGTATTCCAGTTTTTATATACCAAAATTTTACCAATGTGATGTTTTACTGCCTAATCGTATTTTAGGTTTTGGGAATACCAGTCCTTCCCAAGAGTGCAATTACATAATAAAAATTCGGTAAACCCTGTTAAACTAACCTGAAAAATCATTATATGCCACAAAGAAATAGTATTACTTATACTATCCTTCTTTGCGTTTTGATGGCAAGTATTACTTATATAGGTAGGTTTCGTCGTTATCAACCTGCAAACGTCCTCTGCTGGGCATAGGCAAATTTTACGTATACCTATATATAAATAGTTCACTAATATTGTCACTTCGTACCAAAATATACGGTCGGAAATAGATTCCAAATAAAACTATTCCGATTCCAAAATAACTATCCCGGTTAGCCGTAGACCTAGTTCCAATGGGATCCCTGCCTAGTTTATTAATTCTTTTCTACGTGACTGCACTGCAGGCTGCATAGTTTGAATATTTGAAACGGGTAATCGGTATTTTACTATCGGTTGGAAGCTTAAAATCTATTTAGAAAGAGTTTATAGGGGTTACGTGTTCAATATATGCACTGCAGTCGTTTTATTACGCTTTTGTATAGGAATAAAAAGGCGTAGTTACGTGCCCTCAATGTGCACGGAGTTTCGTAGCGAAGGTTGGTAGCAATATTCAAGCGCGGGAGTGCCTACTCGACGGCTACAAAAGTGAGCTCCCTGCGCGAATCCGATTGGAATCACCATCATCATGAGAATAAAAAAAACTTTGAATGTATGTACGATATTCATATTAGATTTAAGAGTTTGGGCACTGTTTTGTCTTTTTGTATGCTAAGACTTTAATATGTAATGTTGCATTTTAACGACTGTTTGTGCCAAAATAAAAAGATTAGGTTCTCTATTATACCGCTTCTAGGCACATGTATTGCCTTCAGGCCAGGTGGAGTCACGATTTGAGCAGATTGGCTGGCAAGTGCCGGAAGCAAAAAACCAAAGACCGATCAAATCAAACAATAAAATTGTAGAGTTCTATGTCCAGCAGTGGACTGCTATAGGTCGACAAGTACGAGTAAGTGACAATTATGAGTAGGTATGTATTTATACTTCACGTATGGTGGTAGTAGTTGAGTAAATGTTGATCTAATTACTCGTATTCAGGACAAGATTTCCTCTTACTCGTAGTATTAAGAAATGGCTTGCTTAAGAAAAGTCTGCTGTATCTCATCGTTAACGAGGCGTGATGTAATGCCACAGTATAGAAAATGTCATAGGTATTTAAATAAAAATCAAAATATATATAACATATACATAACATTTATTTTGACCCGATCCCAAAGTAGGTAAGTAGCATGCTTTTGGACGCAACGAAAGGGCGTCGAACGGGTATTTAACGAAGGTACATCAATGGATTCGAATACATGAGTCTCGGTTCAGGAAGCAGGGTCAATTGAGCCATTGGGCCAGTCCACATTTTTTCAACAGAAAATTGGACTGGCCAGGTTGAGGGTCACTAATCTGCTGCTCTGAACAGAAGGTTAAGGTTGCCAACCCCATCACCACCCAACATCACCCAACACAGATGTGAGATGAGAATCTCACATCCTATCCTATCATTTTACACTGTGTTATTAGGTCCCACTATCATAATAACAGCATTTTTTAACAAAAAAAAATATCATTTCAATGTTGTGACACTGGGACCAACTAGAAAAAAAAAACTTTTGACATCGGTTCACAATTCTCGGATATGTGCGGTAGCAAACATACAACAAAAAAAAACACTCGAATTGAGAATCTCCTCGTTTTTTTTTAAAGTCGGTTATAAAAAGATCATTATTAGTTGAGTGTCTATTGCGATACAAAATCAGGATTAAAACTTAAGATATCCAAAGATATGCTACTGTCATTCAATGAACTGTGCATGTTTTGTTAGTACAATTTTTCGAAAGCCGTAAATCTTCACTTTTAATGCGATTTTTAATGCTTTCTGAATTCGTGTGGTAGGCTATTTCCTGTGCGCTTCAAATATTTATAAAACCAATAATCGCCATGAAACAATATTTTCATTCGGATGGAGTTTAAAAGCTATTGGCTATTAATAGAACGATTGTCTCGTCAATCAATACAGAAGTCATTGAGTTGTGTAGCCATCGAGGAGATATTTTTGTTTCATTAATTTGAATCTGGCGAAATTTTAATATTGGTAGGTATTAAGAATTATTAGATTTTCAATATTTAGTGTATTTAGTTTGAGTTTCCAACGGAATAGTTAAAGATTACTAAAAATTAGGCAAGTATTGTAAGGGGGATGTAAGGGAGCGACCTATCATCTTTTCGCTCCAAGCCAACCTCACCTGCCTAGCGCTGGCAACCGACTGGTGGCGGTATAACCATCACAATTGAAAGCGTAGCTAAATGCCACAGGCCGATGACGGGCTGCAGCGTCACCGGAGCGAGAAGCTACGCGCTGCGATTGCCAACCCGCCTGCCCAGCGTGGCGATTATGGGTATATATCCATAATATACCCTTTCTGCAGGATATCTTCCAGATGTTTGCCCTAAGTGGTGAACAACTGGAGAGGCCTGTGTCCAGCAGTGGACCGCAATAGGCTGATGTCTGAATGTCCAAAAACTGTCACTACTATTTCCAGGAAATAAGCTATATTTACTATTGTCACATGGAGTTTTTTAAATTTTATTCAAAGGTCACTGTTCAATTATATTTTTTATTGACATCGAATGTGCCCGGGGGTATGGCGGATGATTGGACCAATAATGGTTTTGTATGACAAAGCAATTGGAAACATAAATGATGTTCGTTTCAGGTATCACAAAATTATGACTTTGAATTGGTGATCTAAGTTATAGATATCCAAAATTTTATCTGAATTTGGAATTTAAAATGCAAAGTCGTACGTAGTATAGGACGCTCCCAGGCCATGTGGAGCTAGGATGTGCCCAAGATGGCTGGCAAGTGCTAGACGTGAAAGGTTTTTTTGTAAAGTGGCTCGACATAATGGCCTCCCTACGCCTGATGGAAAGCGAAAGAGAAGCCCAAGTCGCTGTGACAACGTGCAAGTAACTGGTCAGTTACCTGTCAGCTACCACCGCCATGCCGGCCCAACCGTAGCTCCTTTAGTGTTGCCCAAATGCAAGAACAAGACGAGACTTAGCCAGTCTTGGTCTTGGTCTTGCGCCAATACACCTGGTCTTGGTCTTGGTCTTGGTCTTGCGCTCCCAGTCTTGGTCTTGGTCTTGCAGCAAGAGTCTTGCAAGTCTTGCAATTACCTATTAGTCTATTACTATTTATTAAAGTTTACTTTAAATCTTAGAAAAACGTATTAGAATTGGAACATTGTGACCTTGAATTAACATAGCCATAGTAAAGATCAAGCAGATTAATAAATAACTGAAGATTTGATAAGAAATTCGAAAAATCAACTGAATTAATATGACATATACTACCTATCCTTACCATTTTATCCTAATCATAAAACTACTTGCGTGATCAGTATAATGTATTCATTTTCATTCTAAGCACTCTGAAACTTATTTATTCTTTGGAACACCTGTAGGTACTCTTAATTTCTTAAAATTCGAAATTATTTTGCATGAGTATACCTACGCCCTATGGCGGCAATCAAATAGTGTCAAATGTATGATTTCGGCGTGGCGGGTGGCGGCAACGATTGTTTTAGATTTCAAAAGAAGCCGCCGGCGCGTGTATCATAACCATGTACTTCCGAAAAGCGGCAAATTTCTTTAAGAAGTAAGTACAAAACCTTTGATGCCGCATTATCAAAGTGCCGATGGTTAAAACATAACTATGCATGCACTCAGTTTGATTTTAATAGATATTTTTTTATTCGCTATGTTTATGGTATTAGTCGTAATGCGCATAGGTCCAGTTTTTCATATTCTTTGATACAGTTTTTTGCGTCTCATAGAATTCCTAAGCGTGCCTACCTATACACCGAACTGTTACACCTAACTACTCAGTGAAATAGCGCTAAGTCCTAGCTGCAAGACGCAAGAGTCTTGCAGGCTATGTCTTGTTCTTGCTCAAGTCTTGCACGGTCAGTCTTGGTCTTGGTCTTGCTCAAAATACGCGGTCTTGTTCTTGGTCTTGGTCTTGCAAAAACGCAAGAACAAGACCAAGACTGCAAGACCAAGACTGAATTTGGGCAACACTAAGCTCCTTACGAGCTCCGGAAACCCTACTCACCGGCAGAAACACGACCCAGAGGTCATTTGACTGCGGTATTCTATAGGGTGGAGGTCCTTCCCCGGACGGGCGGCTCAATTAAAAAAAAAAGGTGGCCAGTAAAGTAGCAAACAATTGAAGATGCCCAAGTCCAGCAGTGGACTGTGAGATGGTGGATGCAGAATGATGATGATGATGAATACAAAGTTGACTATTTCAATTACAAACGTACGTTTTATCAATCTACAGTAATTAATCTATATTTAATATTATAAAGCTGAAGAGTTTGTTTGTTTGTTAGAACGCGCTAATCTTAGGAACTACTGGTCCGTATTGAAAAATTCTTTTTGTATTAAATAAACCATTTATCGAGGAAGGCTTTAGGCTATATAACATCACGCTGCAACTATTAGGAGCGAAGAAAATAATGGAAAATGTAAAAAAACGAGGAAAAATAACTATTCCACGCGGACGAAGTCGCGAGCACAGCTAGTTATTTAATAAAAATATTAAACTTTTGCATCATTACTCAGTTCATATAATAAAAACATCGTTAAACTTTTTACACCTTTCTGTGTGTTACGTCAATTCACAATTTTCGTCGAGTTCTGAAGTAGCCAGATATTTTATTGTAAGTTTATAAATAAAATCAAAGGAAAATATTAGAAGGAAACAATAATATAATTTTTTACTCAACATCTTGTCATCTTTCTACGAACAAGCTGTAAATTTGACTGACTAAAGTAGGTACAGGCGGCCACATCACACATCAACCATCCCTACTTTGATAGATTTTTTGCAAAAGGTGACGTTATTGGGCACTGATCAAAATATTGAATTTGCTTTTTACCAAATCGAATTCTTCCGATGTAATGTGGTGTATTCTTTTTTAGTCGGTTTTTATTACTGTAGACGGCAGACGAGCAAACCTTTACCGTCGCTCATAGACTCATAGGCTCAATGGCAGGAGCACAGCTAAGCCGCTGCCTACCATGGAGAAAGAAATCCATTTAGACTACGTTTGAAGAAGGACAATTGTATTTTATATGACTGTGTCTAATTCTAAATTCTGTGCACCCCTAGAAGCCACGACAGCGATTAAAGTCGATATTCCTACCTATATTTGTTAAAGCTGTTACTCGTACAGGAGTCTTTCCGACTTGGGAACCTTCAAGAAACGAGCGTAATCATAATCATATTTAAAAGGCCAGCAGCGACCCCAGAACTTAATTTGAGTTGCTGTCCATGGGCGGTGTCGACTGGTTACCATCAGGCATCACACATGCTCGACTGCCGCCTCTTGCATAAAAAATAACAAATAGTCGTAACAAAGTGTGCATTGGGTATTCAAAACTGAACACTTAAACAGCCGACTGTACAGGAAGAGTCGTATTATTAACTGTTGTTTTTACATGTGCGTGCGGGCATAAAAATATTTTCGTTTTAAAAAATGCAGTGATTCTGCGACCGCCGACATTCCACGCGGAATAAACCGTTTGTAACTTTTGTAATAAAAGGTACAAAACCTTGTGTTTATCTTCGATTTTACGAGCCGGGCCCCGGAAACGTACAGGATGGAAGAACCGGGTTATAGTTTCGAGATAGGGAAATGAAACGTTTTTGCGTTTTGTTAACGTTTATTTGAGTTGTTGACGCGTTAAGACGATTCACATTCAGAATGGAAGACTTGACAGTTAGGGTATATTATTTATGTACAGAAGACAATTTGACGTTTTCGAAATGGACTTTCACGATCAACTTTGCAGGCCTATTGCCATCTCATTTTGCAAAAAAAAATTGCAATTTTTCAAATTTCAAATATTATATGTATTATTTGAGGAAACTATGAAATAACAAGCAAAATTTAGACATAGCCAAATGCCCTATTAACTGTAATAAATATGCCCAAAAATAAATAACGGTGCTTCAGCTGTTATAAAAGAATAAACTAATGGACAAGGTAACACATAACATAAGACCTACTAAACGGACAGAGTAATTAGCAACCAATTAAGGGCAAGTGGCCAAAGTTTGCGCAGTTCTGATTAATTAATGTTTAGTGTCTCATTAGAACAAGTGATTATTCAAGCGATATTTCTAGTCCTTTCGAAATATTAGTGAAGTAGGTACCTAAAGTTGCAGAAAACTGAAATTCAACTTTCTTTTATCGACTGATTCCGTGCAAGTTGCCCCAGTGACTACAAATTCTGGGAGGTGTGAGTCCCACATACCAGGCTGTGGAGGCGGCGTGAAGGTGCCTTACGCATTTCCTTTAAATGTAGGCGTATACATAATATAATTATGTACCTACTTGTATACGGCATTGTCAATAAACAAAAAGTTATTACTTAGTAGCCAAGTTTTAAGAGAGTTAGGGCATAGCGAATCTTCGCTCAAATTGAGCCGCCCGTCCGGGGAAGGACCTCCACCCTATAGAATACCGCAGTCAAATGACATCTGAGTCGTGTTTCTGCCGGTGAGTAGGGTTTCCGGAGCTCGTGGGGGGTTGGGGTTGGGCCGGCATGGCGGTGGCAACTGACAGGTAACTGACTAGTTACTTGCCCGTTGTCACAGCGACTTGGGCTTCTCTTTCGCTTTCCATCAGGCGTAGGGAAGCCATTATGTCGAGCCGATATAAAAAAAAAACGCCAAATTATTCAGCAAGTTCCCCATGGTTTGCCCGTTTTACGAGACAACCTACCTTTTTTTTTGACCCGGGGTAAAATGCCTTGACGCATCCCCACCACCCGGGGGAGTGACAGGGTATGTGGGACTCACGCCGCCCTAGGAAAGGAAGGGCGGCACCTTGCCTCGGGATGGAAATGAGGCAGGGAATACCCACTAAAAAACCCCGGTCCCTCCGTCAGGAGCCTAATGGGTGGTGTCATAGGACCTTAAAAGACAACCTACCTCTAATAAGGTAACTAATGCAACAAGTGTCTGTTATACTTAGTTTTAAGTCAATTGTATGGTGCGCAATAAAGAATATCTATCTATCTAATATCTATACTTGCATTCTTAAAAAATCGGAAGACATAGATAACATTAAAAATTGTCTATAAAAATGCTGAATAGTTTTCGGGTCATATTTTATAGGGAACTAATCTATCAAAGTCACGCTGCATTGTGTGAACGGGCGTACTAAGACTGGGCCTGATGATGTAAGGAGGACTTACTTTTAGTATTTTTTAGCTTTTCATAACAATACTTTGAAAAAAAGCATGATTAAAATTGGCATTTCTTCTTCTATCGATGATTTTTTACATTAGTTAAATAAATCATTTTCTTTTATTGTCCCACCTAAAAAGGTTAAGGTATGTATTACTATGTATACAGCAATATTACTTACACTTCGAAATAGTGAAAACTCATAAATGAGATTCGGTGAAGGTACCTAAAACTTAAAATTATTTTTGTTATGGGTATAATTATTTTAATTTAGTTACTATAGTTGTAGTTAACAAAGTACTTAACATAACCGTAATGTGTCGCTAAGGATGGCATTTAAACCATAAAATTTTAATGTACTTAACAGGAATTTATTTGATTCGTATTCTACAAAATATATATCTTAATATTATTATTTGATTATCTACTTCTTAAGTGTCATCGCAAAGATGTTATTAATGAGCAACTAAATTGAAATGTCCATTTTCATTGTTGTATCTAAATTTTAAACTTAATCAATTATTTCAGTGAAATCTTCTTACACACATTTGATCAATTAGCGATATGACATTTGACACAAAAAAGCTGTTAGCTACTAAATAACTTGATAAAGAGAATAGATTTAAGGTTTTTGGACTGAATTCTCGAATATAATAATAAAGAATAATCTCGAATAATAAAATGCGAGTACAATGGTACTCGTATTATTTGATTTGGCATTCCAAATCGCACAAAATCGAATAACTTTCGTAAATTGACAACATAATAGAGACCCATCCATTCGTTCTAATATCGTAAAAATAACAAATAATCATAACCGATTTCATAGCTGATTGTAAGTTACGTATTCCTCATATTTTTCAGCCCCTACGGCGTACTGCAAAGTCAAATTTCAAGATATCACTGCTATATTTTAGAAATATCACATGACAGGACGCCATTTTGCGCTAGAGATGCAGATCGGTGGAACTTATCGATATTTTATTCAATTTATCGACGTTCGAGAGAGAGCCTTTGTTTGCATTCTAATATTTTAAATCTACTTGTTCGAAATATACATTTTGTTATCTATGGCGCGTTTGTTTTATGTCACTTTGTGTTATTAAATAAAAGAGATTTCTGGATCAGCTACCACGGCAATGAGCGCTTTATAAAAAAGAAATCCACCAGGCACCACATAGAAGACAGGTCCAACTCTTACGTGATTGGTTCATTTTGACATAGCACTGGCATTTACATACATTAGCAACTGACCAATCATATGATAGCTGGACCTGACTTTTATGTGGTGCCATCTGGTGGATCTTTAGAAAGCTCTTATTAACAGATCAGAAGGCTGCGTGGCGCCGAGGTGTTTCCATAGCGACTTGGGTTTGCCATACAAGGATCCATCGCTTATTCATCCATCAAAGAGGGACGTTGCCCTTGATACAATGGTAGTGGATTCGTTCCCCCACAGTACAAACATTTGTGTAAACGAACATGTCTGTTCCTTTACATTTAATTCCAAAGTAAAAATGTATATCAGTAAGTTTATCAGTAGCACATAGTACTAGACAACTGATAGACTATGATATCGCTTACCATAAAACTTCAAAGACAAACAAACTTCCGCTTAGTTTGGGACTAGATGGCCCTGTGTTGGCTATTATAATTAATATATAATTATAGGTTGTTATAATTATACGAGTAGGTACATAATATCAACATGTTTATTACAGTCACTTAACTACTACTAAATATACAAAGTATGTAGCTACAGTACAAACCAACTAAGTAAGAAGGTGGCATTAGAATTCTAAAAATATTTTTTCACAGAAAATACCGTTATAGCATCGATATTCCAGGAGCACAAAAAATGCCGTCCCATTTTCATTCCACGTTCATCTCATTTCCCCTTGACAGTGTGTTGACAGAAATGACAATGACAGCATTCACATTACACATGCTGGCATGTCAAGTTGGTAGTATAATTTGATTGCTCTGAAGGTAAATATGCGGAGGCAGTTCTTTTCAACGATTCTGAAATTTTATTTTGAAGGTAAATATTCGTCTCTCTAGCACGTATTTTGTTAACATCAGACTGTATATAAAGATTTATTACCACATACTTTTAGTGTAGATAAGCACTTTGGCATTACCTACTCAAAATTTCGCTTAATCCCGAGGTCACACATTGGGGTATTTGCACCAACTTAACGTTTTGCGCCCAATGCCCCATGTGTGTCTCGGTACTTTGAGACAATGAAGACATTAAGCGCCTTAGTATTTGGCATTGGACAGTGATTGGACGCAAAGTTGAATCCAATGTGTGGCCCCGGCATAACGCAATGGACATTAAGTTTGCAAATATAATGAAAAATGTTATACACCCACTCAAAATGTAACTTTATCATTAAGATAATGTTGTCTGGTGACCTTTCGTGCACATTTCGAATAGGTACTTAACCTTTGCTAAAGCGTAAAAAAATATCTTTCTTTCTTATTCACAATCCGATTTCGTACGAAATACCATACCTAAAAGAGATTACTTTGAGCATTATCTGATATTTCTTTACACAATACAGTTTACTCTATTATACGTATGCATTAAGAAAAATATTAGGTAATGTAGGTATATTTACTTGAGAATGAAAATAGTGTTGAGTGTGAAATCATAGATTTATTATTGCTTAGTCTATTGTGTTATTAGGAGAAATGTTTAGTCTTTATAATATTCCTAATTATAACGACCAAATACCTACCTATTTGTATTTTTGTTTGTGTTGTATGTTTGTAAAAAGCGACTTTACCGATTATAAAATATTCTTTCACCATTAGAAAGCCAGGATGTAAGGGAGCGGCCTATGATCTTTTCGCTCCAAGCCAGCCTCACCTGCCCGTGGTGCGTCCTGCCAAATAACAAACGAGGCGCTGGCAACCGACTGGTGGCGGTATAACCATCCCAACTGAAGGCGTAGCTAAATACGACAGACCGTGACGGGCAGAAGCGTTAGCGGAGCGAGAAGCTACGCCCTGCGATCGCCAATCCGCCTGCCCAGGGTGGCGATTATGGGTATATCTTTCAGATGTTTGCCCTAAGTAGCGAATAACTGGAGAGGCCTATGTCCAGCAGTGGACTGCAATAGGCTATAATAGGATGATGATGATTAGAAAGCTAAATTCTCCCTGAGTAACATAGGTTATACTTATTGGATACATATGTTAAAGAGGGAGAACTGGCATTTGCTTCTAAGCAAAGATATAGCCATCAACTGCGGTCTAATGAAGACACGCCCTAACATTATATTACATGAAAGTCACGGTCAAACCCTTACCTCTGTAATTCTGTCCACTCGCCCCTCTCATTGGCTTACAAATCACATCTTTTACACCAATTCCGATACATCATAGCCAATTATGTTATACACAAACGACTCCATTGCGTAGATTTACTGCTGCGAAGACGAGCGCATCGTTAACTCCAACATCAGTAATATCTAGAGATATGTATCAAGGATAGAACGCCATGGTACACTAAGGGATGTAAGGGCCTATCATCTTTTCGCTCCAAGCCAACCTCACCTGCCCGTGGTACATCCTGCCGAATAACAAACGAGGCGCTGGCAACCGACTGGTGGCGGTATAACCATCACAATTGAAGGCGTAGCTAAATACTAAAGACCGGTGACGGGCAGCAGCGTCACCGGAGCAAGAAGCTACGCCCTGCGATCGCCAACCCGCCTGCCCAGCGTGGCGATTATGGGTATATCCTCCAGATGTTTGCTCTAAGTGGCGAACAACTGGAGAGGCCTATGTCCAGCAGTGGACTGTAAAAGGCTGATGATGATGATGATGGTACACTAAACGCCCGCCACAAATCTTGCATTACGGAGCATCATTGTAAAATTGTTAATTAAAATGCAATCAATTATACAAAATAAATCTCTTGACTTATACTTCATTTTGCCTATGAACTTGCATTAGGCCATAATGACAGTATCACTGAGCACTTTTCAAAAACGGTTGATCTTCAAACAAAAGATGTAGAGAATTTTATACTTTAAAACTTTCGTAAAGTGCGTACCTACTTCATTTAAGCAATAGGAAGCGACATATTCGCGTAAAACCTTTTACCTATGAAATACATTCTGTCGAGAAACTTTTTTTTTATGCAAGAGGCGGCAGACGAGCAACAGTGATGCCTGATGGTAGGCAGTCAACACCGCCCATGGCAACTAAAACATAACCACCTTCTGGTGCGGGTAATAAGACGTGATTGCAGTTCTATCTAGATCTATTTCTGTGGTAATATCGTTCTAAATTAGTATGTGGAAATATTTTTACGGCCACTTGAAGATTTAATGGCGATGTCTCCAGATGTTTGGTTTATTTCACCGGCATTTCTGTATCTTTAGGATGTGGCCATGAGCGAGTGTGGTTGAATGGCAGAAGGCAGCGGGTTCAATTTAGATGGCTTTCGTGGGCACCTAGCAACAGGTATGATTTGTAATAATAAAAAAAATGTTTATTTCCAAATTTAACTCGACCAGGGGTTGAACTCAAAACCTGTAGTTTATCGGAATACATAGTAGTTTGCGCATGTAAGAGTAACATCCATCCATCATAACAAACTTCCGCATTTATAATATTAATAAAATATAACTAAACGACATACATTGTGAATCGTGAACAAGTATACAACGTTAGTAAATAGAAAATATATGAGTTATAACGTTTTGCCAGTCGAAATATCGGAAAAAGTTTCGTCAATCTATTTTTGATGTCCTAAATATTTTATGATGTACGGTGCCTTTGATATCATCTGAATACACATTATATGATGATGTATTCTTAAACAGTTTATAGGACTAGATACTATTTTGAGGTACGACAGTAATGATGAAGTAACTTCCACTGATGGTTCTATTCTGTCATCATTATCATCGGCCTATTGCAGTCCACTGCTGGATATTTTTCCTGTGTACTTTCCTAATGTGGTGATGATAAGATAGATAGATAACAATCAACATACCTACATATATATATCAGTCTATAGCTAAACTTATTATTTCTGTTTAATTTATCCCCTACCCTTAGGTCAACCTAAACTCTCTGTTTTAGGCGATCGCTTCCAGTCAACTGGAAGATATCGCTTAAAAAGATAAGACCACCTAAGTTGTACCTTAATATATCTTGTTAGTTATACGAGTAAGTCAGCTGTTTGGTGTCCAATAAAGTACCTATATCTTACTTAGAAACAATAAATTCCATACTGGGCCACATAGCGCCATCTTGTCCCAAACTGAGCCGAAGCTTGTACTATGGGTACAATACAACTGATAAACTTGATTAGATATTCTTTATGTCATTATATGATACATAGCAAACACCCAGACCAATGCAAACAGACATGTTCATGGATACAAATATTTGTATAATATGGGATTGAACCCGCAACCCGCAACCACTGTATCAGACGCATCTCACAACCACTAAACCAAACCAGTCATCGAAGTAAATAAAACACGTAAGAACACAGATTGCTAGCTAAAAATAGCAGTCGGGGGCTTACCGTGAAATTTTCTAACAGCAATATGGTTTTTAGGGTTCCGTAGCCAAAATGGCAAAAACGGGACCCTTATAGATTCGTCATGTCTGTCTGTCTATCCGTCCGTATGTCACAGCCAGTTTATTCCGAAACTATAAAAGGTACATTATTGAAATTTAGTACGTAGATGTATTCTGTTAACCGCATTAGGATTTTAAAATAAAATCAGATAAAAATCCAAAACTATTGGGGTTCCCCATACATAGAACTGAAACTCGAAAATTTTTTTTTCATGAAAAGTATACCTACGTTTGGGGTATCTATGGATAGGTATTTTAAAATGATATTGAAGTTTCTAACATAATTTTTTTCTATTTTTTAATTTTTTTCATTCAATCAGTGATACGGAACCCTATGGCGCGAGTCCGACTCGCACTTGGCCGGTTTTTATTAGTCCGACCCATTTTAGTGTCATAAAAATGGTAATGGCATTAACTTTGTTTATTTTCGTTACAGTTGAAAGTTGCCGAGTCTACTTATTTTGTCAGGTAAGTACAAAGACAATTATGCAAACTATTCCTAATTGCGCCAATAAAAGCATATATACGGGTGCGGGATGTTATGGAGGCAACCTATCATCTTTTCGCGTAAAGTCACTCTCACCGGCTCGTGGTGCATCCTGCCGAATAACAAACGACGTTCTGGCAATTGACTGCCGGCGGCATAACCATCACAATTTGTAGGCGTATCTAAATATCTCAGACCGGTGACGGGCAGCAGTGTCACCAGAGCGAAGAGCTACGCCCTGCGATCACCAATCTGCCCCTTTTTTTTAACCGTGGAGAATGCATTTACGCATACTGCGCCGCTCGGGGGAGCAGCGGGTTATGTGGGACTCAACACCGCCTCGGAATGATGAAAATGAGGTGGGAAATACTCACTAAAAACTCCGGTCCTTTCCTCATACCGCCCCAAAGATGGTGTGCCGTGGGTCCTAAGAATATGTCCACCACGACTGCACCGGCGCGGCCTGGCCAGAACAGGCCCCAACTTGCTTACCCTTCTAGGGGGAAGATGTGGGAGCGGCCCGAAGGGTGAGTCCACTCCCAACCAACGGAGGTCACCAATCCGCCTGCCCTGTGTGACTAAAACTGAAGAAATTTATGTCTACCAGTGGACTGTGATAGGCTCATGATGATCTTGAATGACCTGATGGCATTGGATAGATGCAAAAAGCCCAGGACAGGCGAACTGTGGCGCGAATTAAAGGAGGACCATGTACTGCAGTTGACGGATCAAGGCTGCTGATTGAAACAGAACATTATTAAAAACTTCTTTAGTTCTCTAAAGCCCTATTTGTATCAATATACTTTGCAGAAGCAGTCGAGACCAATTACTGGCTCACTGACGTACTCGGACAGACATAAAAGACAAATTGTGAGCCTTTATGACGAGAAGAATGCCTTCCATCATTGTGATTTGATTGGGAATAAAGGCCGAGTTCACACCTTAGTGTAATAAACGAGGGCAAAAAATACTCACGTGTGGTGTAGGTTGTAAGAGATAGCGATTTTGTATTCATTGAAAAATACATAATATTTGCAACATCACATTTATCTTGCTCCGATACCAAAGTAAACACTTGTGTTAGGGGTATCAGAATATCAAAGGAACCACAAATAATATTATTGAATGTCAGATAACATCAAATACAAGTAGTACATTTAATTCAATTGGAATTTCCATTAAATTTCAAAAAGTGTTTAGGTAATAAAAAAGCTCCTTTGTGTGATGAATGGCTATTTGAAGTCAAACTATCACAGAAGATTTATATTTATAGACTTTTAATCTGTTGGAAAAAAAGGTAGAGAATTGTAGGGAATAACCACATTTTAAGTGTAATTGTATTAAATTTAAAATGTGGTTGTGGTTGAATGGTTTTCTTCTTAGATTTTTGATAAAGATATTATTAAAATGAGTTCAACTATCTCAAATATCGTTGATACCGCTACCGCTACCGCTACTCGGCAGAAGTGGTTTAAGACCGGCTGAAGCCAGGTGGAGTAACAATTTGCGCAAGATGGCTGCTGCAAGTGATGGATATGAGAAGAAAAAGATCGAGGAAAGTGGCGAACAGTCGGAGAGGCCTTGTCCAGCAGTGGACTGTGAGAGGTTGATGATGATGATAAACTCTCTCTAAGAGTCTTACTATTGTGAAGTTCTTGGAAATCTCCGCTTACTCTCATAACCAGCGCCTGACGTCTTTATTGAAAGGTTTTACGAGTGAACGACGGTAAACCGGTAAAAACGTTATGACGGCCTGAAATTGATCACTCCCTGGGGCGTAATGAAGTGGCCAGGATCACTGAGGGCAGTCATCATCGGTCTGCACAGATAAAAAATGATTTTTATTATCTCCGCTAGACTTGAAAAAAGCTGGCGTTTCATCGACAAAACCTTTTTTGTTTTATTGTCCTTCGGCATTTACGGGTTAAATCGTTGTCGCAGGTCATTTTTTGCTCACGTTCACATTGAGAAAGCTTTTAAAACCTTCTGTAAAATCGTTTACGAAATTGCTTTAGATTAGATTTATAGATTAGTATAATTACAGAAGGTGATACTTGAGGTGGGCTGTTACTTGTCTTTGGATTCTCTTTCGCTTTCCAAGTGTAGGGAAGCTATTATGCTCTCATCATCATCCCAATTATGCCGTGTTACTATCTTCTATCTATCTTCGATCTTCTATATACTTATAATAAATCTGTAGAGAAGTCAATTCTGTACATGAATTATATTTACAAAATAAATATCAGGGGGTGATTTAGTGATCCATACTGATGCCAAAAATGCAATCAGTAAAATTTTTGTCTGTCTGTCGGTCTGTCTGTATGTTCGTTATAGAAAAAAAACTACTGGACGGATATCGACGAAACTTGGTACATTTGTTCTTCATACTCCTGGGCAGGTTATAGTATACTTTTCATCACGCTACAATCAATAGGAGCTGAGCAGAGTGAAAAAAACGCGAGAACTTTTTATCTGTATGTTTGAACGCGCATCACGCGAAAACTACTGCATGGAATTGCATGCTGTTTTTAACAATGTAGTGCTAGAGGTCTAACTTTAAATTTAGGTACCATTATTTTTGAAACACGAGATCCACGCGTGCGACGCCGCCGGCACAGCTAGTAAATAAATAAATAAATAACCCAAGACATGCCACGCTGGGCCACACAGCGCCATCTAGCCCCAAACTAAGCCGAAGCTTTTACCATGGGTACTAGACAACTGATATATTTACTTAGATACATTTTTTTTTGTAAATAAATATATGTACAATCATAGAAAACACCCAGACCAATACAAACAGACATGGTCATGCACACAAATGTATGTAATGTGTGGGGATCGAACCCACGACCCTTGGCTCAGAAGGCAGAGGTCACTACCATTGAGTCACCAAGCCAGTCACATAGTATTGTTAGTTTTCATAGATAAGTATACATTCTCGTAACGTATGGTTATGTGAGTGATCGTAAAGCTTAAACATCATAAGTCATTGTAACGTTAAGCGCCTGTTCATACTAGCGTTTATTTTCGTTCACACTAGCGGTTGATCCGCCCGGCGGCTACCGCAAATCGACCGCCGATCAACCGCAAAACGGCCGAGGTGTTCACACTAGCGGTCGCGGTTTTGCGGTTCGGCAGCTGGTAGTGTTGTAGATCGATGGTCGGCTATAGATAATAGTTGATTCTTTAGTGAGAATAAATCGATTCAAGTACCAAATGATTTTACAATCTAAACATCGATAATCGCTTTAAAGATAATTTATGTGTGACTTTAATTACTCTGTTTTTGGGAATAGGATACACGATTGTTTACTGTTCTATATTACTTTCTGGTCACCTTAAGAAGAAGTACAATTTAACTTGTTTGAGAGCCATGAGTACTAAATTGATTGCAAATGAGAAGTTTATTGACGTCTACAAACTTCAAATATTATTACAAAAGTTAAGTTTTGATTAAATCATAATATTATCGTATTTTTATCTATAATAACATCTTCACTTAAGAAATAAATTTCATAAACTCACATTTAATACAGTTGTCACAATTGTCTTCAGCGAACAGCAAATAATTAACGATTCCTAGTGATCGTTTAACTTTCTGGTGACCCATGCTGTGATTACAATTTGTACTCTTCACATATCGATTAATCATTATGATCCATTAACGTAACGATTAAATTGTAACAACACTAAAATAAAACAATTACGTATCTACTAACAGAACGTAACCATTTTTGAAGCGCGTTGCGAAAATAAAGAATTATTGTATTTGTTGTTCTACTACTTGTTTTTACGGTAGATCTAATGGGTGTTTTCGTTCCCACAATACATACAGAAATTCTTATCAAATATTACAATGCTTCTTGTATAGGAATTGAATAATTTAAACTTCCTATGTGATGCACTCCTGGTACTTCCAATTAGAGAAGTACACATCAGTGTACTTAACTGATCTGTGCCATCGTCGACACCCACACAAACAAATCTCACAGGGTCGATACCGGTTCAATTGGGATTTTCGCTAACAAACAAGTTTATGAGGACACAATAAAAGATGTGTAATAAGAAACACAGTTTGAATATGGATACCACACTTGATGAAGCTGCTTAAGTGAGGGCACTGCTTCAATCGGGTATGCGGTAGGGTGATGATGGTTGGCAACTGAACTCAAACCGTTTTTTGATTTGAAAAGTTTTGCCAGCGGTTCCTGGAGACCGGTGGCTACATTTATAGACAAGGATCAGGTAGATTTCACTGCAACTCGGACAGACACGACTGTTTTCTTGTTTCAATGTGTTTATGAAATCGGTTCTCAAATTCAGACAGCACGCAGAAGAACCGTGAGTGTCTGTAGACACAGACGAAGACTGAGGGAGGAGAATATCACGGTGCACAGAGCTACTAAGGTTCCAAAATTAACAGCAGCCCATCGCGAATTGAATTTGTGTATAATTTAAATAATGATATTTAACTAAATGATGTAATTGAATGCTTAGTATGTTATATTTTATTATTATTCCGTCCCTATGCTTTTAAATTATTGTTTGTGACTCTAATATTGCAAGCTCCAAAAATTATTCAATCACTATCTGCGGGGGAGCCCTGGTGACCTGTAATACAGGCTTTTACTAAGCCTACATCAGGCACCAGCCTCCTACAATGATGGGGTTGCTTAGCAGCAATATGTTTAAACCATGTTTGAATTGTAATGTATATACCCTTGTAATTGTGGAGGAAATAAATAAAATATTATTATTATTATTATAAATTATAGTTATAGAAATTACGCGTGACGTACTCAGTGAGGCATTTTTACGGGAGCAAGTGACGTCAAAGACTCCCACTCCTAACTTTTGATGCCTTGTACGAGAAGGGCCCTTCTGAAAAGTTTCAGTTACACCTGGAAAGCCAATAGGCTTTCCTTACCCTGTAAATATACTGCCGTGGAAATCACAACAGGCGTTAACCAAAATCTCTATGTGGTTTGAATCCTCAGGGAAGTAGGAACGAGATTTTGCAACATGTTCTACCGAAACCGATGGCAGTTTACGGCGCTTTTAATTTACTTACAATTTACATTTTCAATTTAATCAAATATGTTATATTATTGAATAAGGAAAACTAATTAAAATCTACTAATATTCTTTTAAAAAATCCTTTCCCTAAAGCCACATAAAATAGGTAGATATAAGTATTCATGAATTAATCATGTTCAGATTTCCATTATTTCGTATTTCATAGAAAATAATGTTTGATTTTTGGTATAGAAAAATGCTAACTAAAAATGTATCCATAGTTTAATAACCATTTCTAAATAATTAGTGTGGCTTCATCGTGTACCTATATTTTCCACCATAATTTATAAATTCAAATAAATTTGTTTCATATTTTATTTTAACCGTGTAAAGTTACGTTCTATAAAACAGAAGAAGAAATGTCACTAGCTAGTGATGAAGGTATAGTGCTATTAAAGTTTCGATAATATCTAAATATAATAAGATGAAAAGTAAAATAATTTTAAATGGAAATGGATAGTTTCTTGAGAAAATATTTCGACAAAGAGTAAAGAAAGGTAATTTTTTTTATAGTGCAAACGGGCCATTATTATCACTTAGGAAATAGTTAAATAACTTTCTCCTTAGCTGTTGTGTAATGGTCGTCGTGGCCTCTCTCATCCTTTCTTTCCTATTCTATATTACCTTCGAGTACTGTTTTACGTAATGGGAGTTGAAGGCACTGGCGGAGTTCAGGGAGTGGTGGATATTGGTCACCCGACAAGAGTAAACCTCTTTAGAATTAATGAATATGAAATTTTGCGACATTGATTTGTGGTAGAGTATATCTTCTAGCTAGGGAATGCAATCTCGATCTCGCGAGATCTCGTTTTCGCGAGATCTCGGCGTTTTAGGCGAGATTGATCTCGATCGAAAAAATGGCGAGATCTCGCGAGATTATCGAGATTTTACTGGAGTATAAAAACGTCTTATTAGAAGTGCGGCAGTGCGCGAACTGACACGAACGGACCTTCGAACTTTCGCAGAACTACAGGAAACATTGAATATTGCGTTCAAAGAACCCAAAAACAGAAAAGTAACTACGAAATCTGAATTCGTATTTACTTTTTTTGTTTCTAGGTAACCTCTTCTAGGTTACTCAAAAAAGAAATGAATTTATACGAGTCCAGGGGGTCAAAAGGCGAACTATTAAAGATTATAAATACCTGCCTGAGGTCTGTGGTCCCAACTAGCGTCGAATCTAAATGGGCCTTTTCAGCAGTTGGTTATCTTACCAACAAAATAAGAAGCCGTTTAGCAGACGACTTTTTGGACATTTTGTGCTTCTTATGGAGCTATTTTCAAAATAATTCATCGTAAAAGTGACTTGTGATTCTATTTCATTTGAGGTGTATTTTGTTAATTATTCTATCTATTATCTATTAATTTGTAATCATAGATGTTCTACTGTACTGAGTAAATAAATTAGGTACAGTTAGTTATTTCATTGTTAATAATTAAATCTCAGTTTAATAGTCAACTCAAGTTTTGCTTGATATAATATACCTATTTTATTATTATTTGATAGATAAATACGTAAAAGCGTAGGCTACATAATTTTGTTTAAAAAATTAACAGTTACGTCAATCTAAGTTTAATGCATAAAAAGGTCTTGAAAAAAATCGTGAAAATGAATGTTTTTATAATGCATACTTAGGTATAGCTTTTATTATCATCTTCATTTATTCATAATATAGTTAATATTTGAAAAAAAAAACACGAAACTGCTAATCTCGCGAGATCTCGAAATTGCCGAGATCTCGCGAGATTGATTTTCAGAAACTCGCGAGATCTCGCTTGAGCCCAATCTCGCGAGATTTGCATTCCCTACTTCTAGCTAAAAATATTTAGTAGCTGAAAATTTTACCCAAAATATGGATAGTATTGCTGCCCACCAATTGTGAACCATTAATTACGAGAGTACCTACACTAAAGAACTTACGTCGGCACTAAGTTATTTTCCTAGTGACACTACGTAGTGCAGATACGCTTACTTTGCATATGTAAGATTCGCGATGGGCATTTGTCTTCTACTTTCATCGATATTCACAATTTGACTATAGAGCAGCCCTAGCCCGCCGATGTCAAAACGCGGCCGCCGCCGCCGATAGTGTCATCAGGGGTAGCGGGTCAACCGCCAAACCGCAGTTTGAACGCCGCGCCCCGCCGCGTTCGTAGTGTGAACAGGGGTAGCGGTTTGACGGCGGTTTGATGGCGGTTAAACGTCAATCTGAAGGAAGCCTAAGTGTCATAATAATTGATCATAATCAAAAACCCTCCAATCAAAACATATCAAAACAAAATCCTGTCTCGTTATGAAACTGTCTGCGCGGTCGGAAGATGGCTTCTGGTACGACTGCTTAGTCAAAATATAATTTTAATGACATGACAGGCGATGATCGCGACGCAATAACATCCGCTGCATTCGTAAACGGTACACGGATTTAGCCAGACGATTGCAATTTTAAAATTCTTACGTGCTCACGGATTCTGAAATGCGTTAAGTTACTTTATCGTTAGCGGTCAGCAAGTCTTCGATTGAACATGTATCTGGGCACGCGGGGCACTGTAGTAGGTGGGTCATAGTTAGCTCCGTAGCTCCAGTGAGCTGCTGTCCAGCCTTTGGTATTTATTAATAGGCCTTTTCATTGTTATAATTATACTACCAGCAGTCGGTTGCTAGAGCCTTGTTATTCGGCAGGATGCACCACGTGCAGTTGAGGTGCTTGGAGCAAAAAGATGATAGGTCGCTCCCTTACATCCCCGAGCTATCATCAAAATTTAACATTTTGAGAGTACCATTTTATTTTTCACTCGCGTCGTTGGTGGTCTTCATTGATTACAGTATTACGAATATTGCCACACATAAAAATAAAATGTGAACGTAATTCTTCGAATCGTATATAGGTTAACGTCCCAATTAGGCAGGTACAAGCAAATTCGATTTCCGAGCCAACTGTTACATTGTCATTTAAATCAGAATTTAAAGTTAAAAGGATTTCCAGATATTTTTGGAACGTCAGACGAACAGATTTTGTAAATTTTCAACTCCTTACACAAAATGGGTATTAAATTGAAGATATTGCACGTCAAATTATATTTTGTTCATTTGCGTTTTGACGGTTTAGATCTATGAATTACCATTACATTTTAACAGAGTTCTTCCGATGTTCAAGGCAAGAGTCAACCAGTTTTTTTAAGTGAGCGTGTTTCATCGTATACTACTATATAATCGCTTACCATCAAGATCAACAGAATCGCAGTCAAGCGAAAAGCTATTTAAAAAAGGGTGGTGGCAAACACATCTCTTGTTCCTCAACTGGAGTACCTACGACTGGAGAGAGATCAGGCATAGAGACTACGGCTTAATGTGCTTTTCGATGCTCGGGGATGTATTTTTGTCGACTTGTTGTTTCCGCAGAAGCCAAATCAACAGCCTTGGTCTATCCACTGCTCAACATAGGCCACCTTTGATTCGCGCCCCATTTTTCTATCGCGGGCTTCCCACATCTGGACGTGGGAAGTATCTGGCCACTGCCAGCAGTTCTTCGAAGGTCATCAGCCCAACGGGTTGCGGGGCGTCCTACACTACGTCAGCCTAATAAAGGTGTCCACTCCAAGACTCGTCTGCTCCACCTATTATCGGCTCTACGGTAAACATGACAGTCCACAAATTTAAAGTCGCTCAGCGCGCTATAGAAAGTGCTATGCTTGGTATCTCGTTAGGGTACAAAACGAGCATGTACTTCGAAGGCCAGCTGCTAAGTTCTAAGTAATTTCCGTAGAATAAACGGACAAATTATTAGTAAATATGACATTACATACGACATCTTTAAGAGTAATATTTTCCTTAATTTTTATATGGATATTGACATTACGTCGGGAAATTTCTTGGGAGCAATGCTCGTTTAATTTCGACTGAATAATAGCCGTAGGGATAATAATCACGGCCATATTTATCCGCCAGTGCCTGGGGACATGGCAACCGGAAGACTAGTGGAGTCATATTTTTAATACGACTTATATAATGTGAAAAATTTCTATAAAAAATATTCGATGCCTACGTCTTCTCATATCATTCTCTTTTTGGCATCGTGTTAGGACATTGCTGAGGGATGTAAAGTCCCCGTGGCACCAGTTACCTCACAGTCATTATCAGCAACCTGCGGCAGTCCACTGCTGGACATAGGCCTCGCACTACGGTTTAACCGCTGCGGATTTTAACCGCCAGATTTTATGAGTCAAGGAAACTAATGGAAGCAGCCCCGCTGATAGTTTTTTTCGCGAGTTATTTTAAAGCAGTGTCTAATGGGAAATGCCTAACGGAAAAACATTGCGCACAAATTTGTAGTAGGTACATAGAAATTATATTCGCGGTTTATACCGCATCTCGAGCAGTTTTGCGGATTCGCGGTTTACTGCTTGCGGAAAAAAAACCGTAGTGCGCTTTATCATGACTACGGACAATCGTAGGTAGGTAAACTAACCTTAAATAATAAAATAAAAACGTCGTTACCCAAACGAGGCAGCATTAGACCATCTTAAGTACCTTACATTTATTATTAACTTAACTCTAACGGCAGCTAATCCCCAAAGAACTACTCTTTCAAAAGGTCAGAATCGATCCGTCATTTTCCTTCGTTAGAACTAGCGAGCATTCCCAAGAAAGCGATTCATTAGCCGATATGAATATTTCAATAGTTATTACGGACAAGAAACCCGTATTACAGTCATAACGTACAGGGTTTTATGAAGCTCGCCGAATAAATTTACTGGCGAAAATAAATAATGTAAAAGAATGTCTAGAAACGCCTGAAAATAAGACGCAAGGAAATGTACATAGAATTTGTTTTACGAAAGTGTTGGCGAAACTGTGCGATTTTCTTTGAATGCAGAATTTCTTTTGTTAAGCTACTTATGATATTCCCGTGGAAAAGATATTAACTGCTACGTGTTTCAACTTGGTATTTTTATCTTTTGTTTTTACAAAGGATTTCAAAATCCAAGCCACCAACATGAGAGTTTAAGGTTTGGGAACAAAATGGGTTTTTTTTTATAGTAGCTCGACACAATGGCTTCCCTACGCCTCATGGTAAGCGAAAGAGAAGCCCAAGTCGCTGTGACAACTGGCAAGTAACTGGTGAGTTACCTGTCAGTTGTCATCGCCATGCCGGCCCAACCCTAACCCCCCACGAGCTGCGGAAACCCTACTCACCGGCAGAAACACCAGGTGGAGGTCCTTCCCCGGACGGGCAGCTCAATTCGAGCGAAGATTCGCTATGCCCTACGTCTCTTAAAAAAAAACAGGTTTTGGAGTGGATACCGTTTGTCGGTAAAATGATGATTTGCGCAAGTTGGCTGGCAAGTACTGGATGCAAGAAGCGAACTTATACTCTTAGGTGAAGTAGGAGTGTTTGAATTAAAAATCATATCTTAATAAAATTTATAAACAGTTTTGGTTATGCTCTAATTGGCATTCCAATTTCTACTCGAACTATACTGTGGTACTGAATAAGTCCAAATCTTGAAATCATCATCAGACTGCAGGACATGGGCGTCCCCCAACGACAATAGTAATTTGGGGGGATTTGCCATAGTCAACACGCTTGGCAGGCGGGTATGTGACCGTAGTAGGTTTTTTTTTGTACACAGATAAATGCTGGCACTACCCATTTCTGAATATCCCTTTAGGAATGAGTCTAAATCTGGAAATTAGACGGGATCTTGAAGTGACAAACAAAAATTACCTTTTATTTTATGTTTTCAAGTGTTATTAATTGCAAAAAAAAACATTTCTTATTACGTTTTCCGTGACAAGGTCCCAGTAGAGTCTCAAAAGTTATTATGTAAAAAACAAAGACAAGTACTTTTCTTCTTTAATCTAGTTTCTCTCAAGTCTGTACAAAGTATCTTTACAAAGCGACACAATGTCAGTTATCGCGTGTCCCTTGCGAACATTAATTTTTTTCGCCAAAAAAAGTGTCTATTCTAACTGTCCATTTATCTTGACGAAAAACGTTGGCAATCTGTTACTGTAATTTTGAAGTAAAGAACGAAGCAACTTGAATAAGTTAGTGGATAAATAACATAAAACTTTAAAAAAAGAAAAAAGTTTATGATTGTAGTGACTTAGATTATATTTCTAGAATCTATTAGGTATTTTCGTAACTTTTGTACCGATATTTTAGTTCGACGGAATAATATACATTATTTATTCTACTCTTAACCCATTGGACTAAGTCATTCAATAACGTTTACTTATTCATTGAATTTATGGTGAAACGTAAACATAATGTTACTCTGATGTAACTACTCTTATTATTAAACGTTTAGAATATTGAAGATGAAATCGAATGGGAAGGCCGGCAGCGACCCTAAACTCGATTAGAGTTGTACCTAAGTGTCCATGGGCGGCGCCGAATGCTTACTATTAGGCATCACACTTCCTCGTCTGTCGCCTCACATAAAAAGCCTCAATATAAATAAAAATTAATAAAGTTATTCGTTCTAAATTCCAACAAGTCTCATTTCGTATGACTTCAATGGCACTTTTCTTTAAATTTGTACTCTGTATGTTCCATCCCTATTATAAAGTGCAATAAGAAACATGAAACTTATTATTGTTTTGTGGTTCAAACGGAACGTGTTACGTAAATCGTCGAGTTGGAGTCTTTAAAATTCTTCGCGGTTTACATTCGGTGTTTTCTTTCCGGATTGTTCAGTTTGCGAATACGAGTATAAATAAATCTTCGACTGTACAACGCACATATTTTTAGGTGTGGCGCGACTGTTAGAGGTCGCGGTTATATGGGCTAGGTTCTTTTTTTATAGGCCCAAGTTGATGTTCTTTCTAAAGCAAAAAGTGAAATGAAGTATACGTAGATAGCCCGTTGCACTGGTATCTGTTGATTGAATTGATTTTAAATTGTTATATCTCAAAAATATTCATGCTAACGGAGCGACTTTTACAGCTATACATTTTTAATCCTTTATTTTAAAATAAAAAACAGGACTCAAACCTACTGTGTTTGGAATACCCGTATTTGAAGTATTAGATCGTATTGAAGATTTAGAATCATTTGCGATGTAAGGGAGCGACCCATCATCTTTTCGCTCCAAGCCACCCTCGCCCGGCTGTGTCATCCTGCCGAATAACAAACGAGGACTGGCGGCGGTACAACTATAACGATTGAAGTCGTAGTTAAATACCATAGGCTGATGACAGGCAGCAGCGCTCCCCTGCGATCGCCAACTGTTGTATATCTTAACACCGCGTCCCGGCGGTAGACGAATAATAAATCAGTCTGCATTCAACCGTTGTCTCATTTGTGCGCCCAGATATAACACTGGCGACCGGGCTGCTAAATTACCACGCGCGTGCAATATTTTGTCAATCAAATATGCCTATCGGACATATCGAACCGTATAATTTCGCAAATAACAATTGGGATGCTTACGTACGAAGAATTAAGCAATTTATAGCATTAAATGACATCGCCGATTCATTGCAAGTTGCAACGTTAGTGACGGTCGTAGGCGCGGAGTGCTATGAATTAATGTGCGATTTGTGTTCTCCGAGTGCTCCTGAATCGAAATCATTCGAGGATATAACGAGGCTAATAAAAGAACATCTAGAACCAGAGCGGTCGGAGATCGCCGAGAGGCACGTGTTCAGGCAACGTACGCAACGACAGGGCGAAAGTGTACGCGAATACCTACAATGTTTGAAACACTTGGCAAAAACATGTAATTTTGGAGATAAATTAGAAGAGAACCTTAGAGATCAATACGTATCGGGTTTGTACAATGAGGACATGAGATCGAGGATCTTCGCGGAGAGAAATGTGGACTACAAGCGTGCAGTGGAGCTCGCACAGGCGCTGGAGGCGGCGGAGCGGCACGCGGCCATGGCGGGCGCTCCGGCCGCGGCGGCGCGGGGCTCCGACGACGGCTTGCACCGGATGGGCGCGGGCGCCGCCGGGGGCTCGCGGGCGCACGCGGGCGCTCCCCGGCCGTCGCGCGCATGCTCACGATGCGGTAAAGTAGGGCATTCGGATGGCAAGTGTCGTTTTAAGTACTACAATTGTGATTCGTGTGGCCAACGGGGCCATTTAAAATCAGTGTGTGTTAAAAGCAAAGGTGATACCAAAAGTGCATACAGGAGTGCTGATAAAAGCCAGTTCTTCATGAACGGATCGGACTCTGATGACGAAGGTTGTAATTTTTATAATTTAGTAGTTAGTAATGACGGTGATGGGCCTTATTTTGCGACATTAAAAGTGGAAAATGTTTTGTGTAAATTCGAAATCGATACCGGCAGCAAGCTATCTGTTATTTCTAAGCAGTATTATGATAGAAATTTCTGGACTATTCCTATTGAACGGAAACAAATTACTTTAAAGTCGTATACGGGGGACGTCATCGAGACTCTCGGGTTCATTGTAGTCAATGTTGAGTGCGGTAAGAAAAGCGCCAAATTAAATTTGTTCGTGATCGAAAACGGCGGGCCACCGCTTATGGGCCGAACTTGGATAAAAAATTTAAGGTTAGGCATCGTAGAATGTCATAATTTGGCCGAGGAGGACTCGATGGCGATCACCTTGCGAAAAGAATTTCCGGAGGTTTTTGCTGACGGCTTGGGCACCTTCAAATCGAAGTTTAAGCTTTACCTCAAAGATGATTCACCCGTGTTTATCAAAGCGCGGCCGATACCGCTGGCGCTGCGGCGGCCGGTCGAGAGCGAGCTCGAGCGCCTGCAGCGCGATGACGTCATCTACAAGGTGGACAGGTCCGACTACGGCACGCCGATCGTGCCGGTCATTAAAGCCAATGGGAATATTAGACTATGCGGTGACTATAAAGTAACTATAAATCCACTTTTAAAGGACTATCATTATCCGCTGCCTCGTATCGAGGACCTTTTCGCAGCGTTGGGAGGGGGTGAACAATACACAAAATTAGACCTTTCTAACGCATTCCAACAATGTTTGTTGGACGATGAGTCACAGCCGATGACCGCTATCACCACTCACGTCGGTACGTTTGTGTATAAGCGCGTCCCGTTCGGTATCAAATGCATACCCGAAAACTTTCAAAAAATTATGGAGGAAACACTGAGTGGGTTGCCGTCAACGGCGGTCTTCGCTGACGATATTTGCGTGACAGGTAAAAATAGGGCCTCTCATCTAGCTAACTTAAGGGCGGTGCTTCAAAGGCTAAATGAAAATGGACTTAGGATTAATTTTAGTAAATGTCAATTTTTCAAAGAAAGCGTTACATACTTGGGTTATAAAATTGATAAATTTGGCTTACACACAGATAATAAGAAGATTGAAGCTATTGTAGCGGCGCCCTCTCCGACTAATGTCACTCAGTTAAAAAGTTTTATGGGTTTAGTTAACTTTTACTCGAAATTTTGTGTTAATATGAGCGATATTTTAAAACCTATGTACAATTTATTAAAGAAAAATATAGATTGGAATTGGACGGCAGAGTGTGACGCGTCTTTTAATAAAATTAAAAAGGTTTTAAGTAGTTCTCCGGTTCTCGCGCACTACGACCCCAGCCTCGAGCTGGTGCTGTCGGTGGACAGCAGCGCCTACGGGCTGGGCGCGGCGCTGACGCAGCGGCGCGCGGGCGGCGCCGAGCAGCCGGTGTGCTGCGCCTCGCGCACGCTCAACCAGGCCGAAGCCAACTATTCGCAAATAGATAAGGAGGCACTCGCCATAGTATTCGGAGTGACTAAACACCATCAATATCTTTACGGCAGACACTTCGTTCTACGAAGCGATCACCGTCCTTTAAGTTACATATTTGGTAAAAATAAAGGATTGCCGGTGACGGCCGCGAGCAGGCTCCAGCGTTATGCGGTTAAGTTGGCAGCGTACGATTTTACAGTGGAATTTGTTAAATCGGACAAAAATTGTTTTGCCGATGCTCTTTCCCGTCTCCCTCTAGTTACGACGCCTAAGAAACTACGAGGTGATGACGAAGAAGGTAGCTATTTACATTATGTGCAGGGAAGCTTCCCTATTAGTTTTAATGATATTAAAACTGAAACAGGAAAAGACGCCTTGCTAAGTAAAATCTATGGTTTTATTATGTACGGTTGGCCATCTAATTACAACTACACTAACACCGAAAAAATATATCTAAATAAAAAAGATAACCTACATGTAGATCGCGGTTGCATAATATGGGGTTATCGAGTTGTAGTTCCGAATACGTTGAGAAATTGCACCTTGAAAGAAATTCACGATGGGCACCCGGGCATCGTTAAAATGAAACAAATTGCCCGTAATTACGTTTGGTGGGAAAACATAGACCGCGATATAGAAGAAGTCGCCAGCGAGTGCGCGGCGTGCCGGGAGCTGCGCCCGGCGCCGCCCCCGGCGCCGCTGCACTCGTGGCCGTGGCCGTCGGAGCCCTGGGCTCGGCTGCACCTGGACTTTCTCGGTCCATTTAATAATTATTATTATCTCGTCATTATCGACGCGCACTCGAAGTGGATAGAAGTTGATAAAGTTAACTCAACTTCAGCAGGTATCGTATGCGATTGTTTAAGGCGTCATTTCTCTCGTTTCGGTTTGCCAAAACGTATAGTTAGCGACAACGGGCCGCCATTTTCATCGGCCGCTTTCGCACAGTACTTGGAAAGCAACGGCATAAAGCAAACCCTGGTGCCACCCTATCATCCTGCGAGCAATGGAGCGGCAGAGAACGCAGTGCGCACAATTAAAAGGGTTCTAAAAAAAGCAGACCTAGAGAGACGTGACTTAAATATGGCCTTGAGCCAATTTTTGTTCATGTACAGGAATACCGAACAGAGCACGACGGGAGTCGAACCGGCGGTTGCTCTGTTCGGCAGACGGCTGCGCGGTCGACTAGACCTACTGAGGCCCGACGCCGCGGAGCGCGTGCGCGCGCGCCAGCTCACCGAAGAGCAGCGAGGCGCCCGCGCCGCGCCGCTCCGCGTGGCGCAGCCCTCGCACCCGGTGTTAATGCGGAACTACTCCAAGTCCGGCCAGAAGTGGACGGAAGGAGTAGTGCAGGAAAGAGTGGGGCCAGTCTCGTACAAGGTGGCGACACCAGACGGTCAGGTACATAAGCGACACATCGACCAAATTCTCAATAGAAAATCGCGGCACTCGCTCAGTCAAATAGTGAACGGTACCTCTAAACCGAATTCCATTTCTTCGGAAGACTCGTCAGGTGATGGCCGTGAGGAACATTATGATAGTGCGGAGGAGGGCGTGAGCGCGAGCTCTAGTCCCGCGGCGACCTCACCGTCTCCCGCGGCCGTGGACCGTGGCAGGCCGCGCAGGGAAGCGGCCATGCGTTGCCGGGAAAAACTTAAAACTACTAAGTAATTACATACCTAATCGTCATTTCATACTGACTGCAAACCAATTCCAAAGTTATATAATAAGATGTATCCCATACTTATAGTTACTTAGAACTGGTATTATTAAATATGTAGTTCCTATAGGCGTATGCAAGTAGTAATGTATTTTTTGTATGTAATCATAACATTTCATTTGTTTGTTCTTAAGCGCATATTGTGTACCTAAGTATAAATGAGAGTACATTGTTGTTTCTACAGTTAGTAGGTACCTATTTTTAAGGTTAATCTTTATTTTGTAATTAAGTTATGATACTAGTGTTAACTTAGGAAGGAAAAGTGTTGTATATCTTAACACCGCGTCCCGGCGGTAGACGAATAATAAATCAGTCTGCATTCAACCGTTGTCTCATTTGTGCGCCCAGATATAACACCAACCTTCCGATGTTTGACAAAGTTGCGAACAACTGGAGGCTCAAGATGATAATCATTTGACAAAAAGAAACAATAATATATTACCAAACCGCTCACACTAGCGCCACACCACACCCTGTCAACATGTTAACAAGTGTTTTACTTGCTCGCGCCACATTTAAATGCGCAAAGTAAATAAGTATAAACACATCAACAACTCATTAGGTGCCCAATAAAACGTAGTACGCGATTTGAATGTGTCTACGCTTTAAACGAAGTGTATTGGGATTATATGAAAAACGTTCTGTTAATAGAAACCTTAAGGTTTGCGCCGGCAGTATGGGGCTTAGAGTACTACCGAGGTATCCTTGTATGTCGTAAGAGGCAACTAAATGTCTCTGGGGTAGAAACGTGCTTTCGAGCATAGCAGTCAGTCCTCCCGAGGGGCCTACCCTGAACGAAAAAAGGGATTATTAATTTTAAGGTTTTTTTCCCGTTGTAATGCCTTTACGCATAGGCGAGGACCCTGGGGTCATTTGGGTAATGAGGGAGTCACTCTTGCCTAGGGGAGAATGCCTACTAAACCCGACGGTGGTGACCCCCCATAACTCGGATAACTCGACCTCCACGCTACTAACAAAAAACTCAAATATAAAGCGAAGTATAGAGGCATTCAAGGAAATGC
Source organism: Conogethes punctiferalis (assembly GCA_031163375.1). NCBI lineage: Eukaryota > Metazoa > Arthropoda > Insecta > Lepidoptera > Crambidae > Conogethes > Conogethes punctiferalis. The sequence goes on from CM062084.1 coordinate 15,235,064, forward strand.
GATTATCTTGGACGAACCGCGACACGACACGCCCCCCTACAATCTTTATATTATAACTAGTGGTTGCTGTGAACATAATAATTGTCAAATAGTTCATAAAAACAACTAAACAAGATACTAGCTACATATTTTAATGCAACGATTACTCGTAATTAACTACTTTAAGGCAACATTGCTCTGATGAAGTAAGTACCTTAACTTGTATTATGTAAATCAGGTACATTGAAAATACCGAACGGCGAAAGCTTATGACCAGCTGCGGATAAAAATATACCCTCTGAATAAATTTACATATTTAACTAGCCACATTTGAACTTTAACTCAGTTTAAACATCGAAACAGCACTAAGATAAAATCTTTATCTTTTCGTTATAATCTGTCCTTTGTAGGTGTGGGTTAACTTTTACGTTAACTTTTATGTTACACAGAAGTCTATGGGATCTCATCGTACTATAGGTAGTAATTATACTAATAAGATTTAATTTTACTAATATCATATTAATAAGGAATATTCCTTATTAGTATGAGTACTACTCATAAAAATAATAAAACTTTCTTAATAAGCATATGCTTTGAAAATACCTATTATACATATAAGAATAAGAAACGTTTATTATTTTTTGATATCACAACATATAACAGTAAACGTACATTCATACTAAAATACAAACATATTCTAAATACACGACCGTTAAACCGAACAGGACTATCAAGGCGTCCAAAACGTCGACGTCCAAAATAAAAGGGCCACACTCAGCATCAAACCGTGGCCCCTGAAGATTTACAAATTGTATTTGTACTTTCAGTATTCGTACAAAAATGGACGTCTTTCAATCAGTCTCTCTTAAACAATGGATCAAGCGAAACATACAAAAACAAAGAAATTACAAATGGCTACCTACACATTAAATTGAGAAACGTTGAAGTGAATGTTTCACGCCATTTGAATTTGACGTTTCAATGAAAGAGGGTCAATACTGTCCTCCTCTTTCCTCTATAGGAATCCGGTACGTATTTCAATCGGAGCTAAACCGGGATGCGACAAATCTCAAAAACGGTCTGCATCTATGCGAGATCAATCGTTATGGTGTCCCTTTGATGGCGTTATTAAATTAAATCAGTGAACCCGCTTTGGGAATATTCTTGCATTAGGGATTTGAGCGTTGAAAAGTTTTTGGTTCATGTTTGTTTTGCCAATAACAACAAACGATTGTGGGAAAGTTTTCGTTTGTTTTTTAAATTCGACTCGAATGTCGGTGCGAATTTTTTACAACAATACTTACATGTCAGCCCGATCGGCGGGTAAGCGCGCGTTATGGGACCTTGCGCTAAGAACAATAATTGCAGCCGAATTACACCACGTATCCAGAAACTAAAATATGTGTTGGATAGCTAAAACTATACAGAACAATACTGCTCATAAACATTTACAGTTAGTTTTAGTTGCAAATAAGAAAAAGAATGTTAAAGTCATGATATTAACTTTTTTCACTATTCAAAAATAAAATTAGAATTTGAAAGACGAAACTTTAAGAATATTCCATTTAAGATATATATAAATAATCTAGATTATATGCCCTTTCGATTGATATGCAACACTTAATATTCTATTGACTCTAAATTGTAAAATAATGATGATGATGACAAACACAACGCACAAACACTTGTCACAGACTGTTTTTCACTTTTTTTTTTCTGGCTCTCGGTCAATTGAATTTGGCCGTATTATGGTTTGACAGATGCTTAGTGATGTAACGAAGCGCTTGACGTCTCGCATTTGCGACTTTAAACCGTAATCTTCAAGCGAGAAGGTATAATTTCGAAGTGGCGAATATCCTACCCGCTGTCAGATATAATGCCACTAAAATGAGGAGATTGCGCTCACCGCAGTCACTCGAGTGGTTATGTGTTTGGTGTCAGCGAAAGATGTTTTATTTCAATATTTATTAGCTTCATGCTTGTGTTTGCATTGAATAGACACCGAAATTAGTTGACCGATTTGAAAAATTCTTTTACTGTTGGGGATTTAGAATTTTTCGTCGGAAATTTCAAAAAAAAATTCTCCAATGAAATTAGGGTATGTTAAATGAAAATATATTAGGCTATTCAAAAAGGCTGCTAGTTCTTAATAGTTAAATCACTGAGTAGCTAGTAACTTAACGGTGAACATTTGATTTGAAACAAATTCTTGAAATGTACTACTATGTTAACGGTTATCCCACATTATGAGCATGAAGGAATAGCAAATTTTAAGTTTCTTTACTATTTGTATTACTTATATCATTGACGTTCTTCGATTAATTTGTAATATTTAAATAGCCGGAGATATGCCACGCTGGGCCACACATCGCCATATAGCCCCAAACTTTTAGAAGTAGAACATAAGGTACTTTTATGGCTTATGTTCTCATTCGTTTTTAAAGTTAAAAACCTGAAGTCTAACAATTTTCAAATTCTAAATTATCTCAAGTCTAGTCACTCCAAACTTCATCTGACACTCATAATATAACCTTAGTTTGAGACTAGGTGGGTGGTCCGAATTGTCTGGCACAATTAACTTTCACCTTCAAACGCCAAAATGAAAACGATTACCATCCCAAGCGTATTGCATAATTAAGCAAGAGTCAGCATTAACAGTCCCCAATCGCGTCGTATTAGATCAGATTTCGCAAAAACCCCGAAAATTACCAATTCTAATAACAACAACGGGAACGAGGCTGTCGGCACCATAAATTTGTCTGGTAACCATGCGAGATTAATTAGTATGCATCTGGTACCGTCCGTTAGCCTAAACGAAGCATTAAACACCTTTACCCATATTAGGAGACAACGTGAATTTTTTCCGTATGTTGGGCAAAGTTTATGCTCTTTAATTTCGTGGCGGTTTAAGTTAGAAACTGCTTCGATTTAAAAAAAAGACAAATTTAATATCCAATCCGTGCCTTATTTTGGCAAAGATTGTGATTGCGAAGTAAAAAGCTTGTAGTATTGAACGCGTGTAGAGTTATGTAATAAATTTTGCTCTACATGACATCTGATAACTTTTTGACAGTGCACGCCATGTGGTCTCGCTCTCGTCTTGGCTACATTTTACATAAGAATGTTTTTGGGGGTGTCTTGTCAAATTTAAAAAAAAATATTTTTTATGTTGTTATAGCAAATTGGTTTCTATGAAATATTCCCATAACGAAAATCTAATTGATCATACTCCAACATTTCAATCAAATCTGTCAAGTACAAATCATCACCCTAATTCAATTAATCAAGTTTAAATGTCATTGTTCAATCTCTTTTAACTTGGGCCCTTCCCTAATCAAGAAGTTAGCCGAAAGTCTAACAGAGAAGTACGTGAGAACTCGAGAAGTTAACGAGTCCGTGAGAGTGTTGCTAACGAATTGTTTAGACAATGTTTATTGGATGGGTGGGCGCAAATGAGTGCTTTACGATTGCACTTAAAGAAGATACTTTAAATGGCGATTTTGGCTGATTTTGTAACGCTTTGTCGGACTGCTTCGTCGTCGGAAAGACGCAAGGAATCCCCGGCATCTTGAATTATTTAAAACTAGCTGTGCTCACGACTTCGTCCGCGTGGATTAGTTAATTTTTTCCATGTTTTTGTTACATTTTCCATTATTTCTTCGCTCCTAATAGTTGCAACGTGATGTTATATAGCCTAAAGCTTTCCTCGATAAATGGTCTATTCAACACAAAAAGTAGTTCCTGAGATTAGCGCGTTCAAACAAAAAAACTCTTCAGCTTTATAAGTAATATTAGTTAAGATCTACTAGGATTTATTTAATAATAATAACTCATTACTTATTAGCCTTGGACACGAAAGCTTCGGGGGAATTCAACATGCATTTAAAGTACTCTAGGCCATTGGCAATGCATCTGATATATGGTAGAAATTCAGGAGAGTATTATTGATCAGGATCTCTGCTTAACAGTAATAGTTTAAAATATTCGATTTACTCAAATTAAGGGTGTGCATGTGATTTATTTACTCGCACCAATACCCCTTGATAAGCTTAGAACATCGGAACATAGTAAAGGAATTCTGTCCTCAATGAACCAATACCTTGAAGGCTTTATTTCTAACAAATAATATATAAATATTATATTTATATCAGGCTACATAAAATACATTACTTTAAATTACTTACCTTATAAAACTTAAGTACAAAGTTTTATGATTAAAAATTAAATTAAGGAAGACTTTTTTCTCACTAGAAATAACAAGTGGGTGACCCATTTGCCAGAATAACGTTAAGACAAGTTTGTTTATGAAGACACTTCTTATGCCTCATTATAATAGAACTTATAATGAAATACGAGAAGAGCCGGCAAACTTTACTTAACTTAGCCTACGCAAGCAAGGAGAAGATACTTCAACGTACTGTATTGATAATATTAAGCGAGTTTGGAAAACAGATTGAACAACTTGTTTGTTCGACAGAAAAATAACCGGTACTTATGAAGTAATATTATTTGGTTGAAAGAAAACAAAGAAAATTAAAAGAAAAGAATTTCAGTTGATTGTTGTTTTTAGAAATGGTCCCTCAACTTATGAAAAAGCATGTTGAATAAGGACGTGGACTTGTCGCGTATATTGAGGGGGGGGGGGGGGGGGGAGAGAAGGGGGGGGGGCAGGCCAACGTACCTCTCCCCACCCAAAGGGGGGTGGAGACTTATCCCTACGATAAGTGAAAGTGTTTCCTTCCATCTAAATATATACAGCCCAAACCACTGGACGGATCGGGTTGAAATTTGGCATGCAGGTAGTTGTTACGACGATGTTGATCAATTTCACCCCCAAGGGTATAAAATAGGGGATGAATGTGTCTTCCACGCGGACAAAGTCGCGGGCATAGCTAGTTGTTGCATATTATTGAGCCGCTGTCTATTATCTATGGAAAGAAGAAGATTTTGTCTTTGATTTTGTCCTGTCCTAACACAAGTAACACGATTTCATCAAAAGAATATGAATAAATAGTCACATATTACGTACTATGTTAATAACTTACGACATTAATTCTCTAGCCATACAATGAGCCTGTTGCAGAGGTCAGCGTACAAAATATCTTATATCCGAGTCAAGATACCGCACAATTTATGATCCTGGATCTGTAAAACAATACTGTTAGCCTCAGCTATAACAAGGTGTTATCTTTATGAGCAAAATGTATAGCAGTGTTGGAAAAAAGATTATCTATCCTTATAATTATTCTAATATCCTTGTATCGTTAATCGTATTACCGTACTTAAGTCTTTATTTATAAAATGAAAAGGAAATATAGCGAAATATAGACTATGTAATATTTGCAGTTTAACCACTATTTCAGATAAATAGGCATTTTTATTGATCAGACGGAAAATCGTTTTAAAGTGCAAGTCCCAAGAATGGTATCTACTCGTGGACATCTACTTAGTACAAACGGCTAAGCTATGGAACCTGGATCTATGGCCTCTTTGTTCGGACCAGTGACATACAATTTTCAGGTGTTCCAAGGAGAGAGTGAGACTGGGTAAGCGCCCTCCATCGTAGGCTTTGGGTCTCTAGTAGGGTATTGCGTTCTTTTTATTGCGGTTTTTTTATTTCATCATCAGCCTATTGCAGTCCACTGCTGGACACAGGCCTCTCCAATTGTTCACCACCTAGGGCAAACTTCTGGAGGATATACCCATAATCGCCACGCTGGGCAGGCCTATGTCTCGTCCGTTTAGAAAACAACATCAAATTAATCCGTGATGGCTTACGAACTGGGTAAATGTAAATTATTTTATTAAGGTCAGGGATCAAACTTATTCCTTTCAATATTAGCCCTAGCAAAGATTTGCAAACAATATTGGCAGTAAATAATACCAGTTGAGTCTAGCCCATAGGTTCTCAAAGGGTCGGTACCGGCCCTTGGGGCGGTAGACCTTTTGAGGGACGCTTTTATATAGTAGCTCGACATAATGGCCTACCTACGCCTGATGAGACAGAATGGAGGTCTTTCTCCGGACGGGCGACTCAATTCGAGCGAAGATTCGCTATGCCTTATCTCCCTTGCTTTTACCGCACATAAGGCGGTATGTTCAGTGTGACCCAAAAATAGAAAGGATCATCAAACCAAAAGTACCAAGCTATCAAAGAGCTTATTTTAAACCATATCGTGTCCTATAATGCAATACTATAGTTAATATGGAACACCGCCATCTATTGGTTGAACTGGAAACTAAATCCAACCTTGCCAAAAAAGTTAGGGATCCTTACTAAAACACCGATGTGACCCAATTAAATAGGTATTTATATGAAACACCCGAAGCGAAGCGAGGGCGGGTCGCTATTCTTACTTAACTAAATATTAAAATATAGGTACATTTATCCGAAGGATAAATGGTAGTACTAAGTTTTTTTTTTATTGTTTTTTTTTCTGCTTCCTCGGACATGGGGGGTCCGAGACCTTACGCATCTTTATTTCTTAATAACTACTACAGCGGTTTTACTAACTAGCGGCGCTCTATTGGCCGGTTGCGTCTCTACATTGTAGAGTCGCTCTACGCTGCCCTCACTAGACCCTAAACATTTTTATTGCACTATTGTGCCCTACTCTTAATACTTTTATATAATACTATTATCTTTCTTGCTAACCTACTTTACATTTTTATAGCACTTATTTGCTCCTTATTATCTATCTCTATATAATCTTATTTATTTCTAGTTAATCCTATCTTCCATTTTTATTGCAATCTTGTTGCTCTTAAAATTATCTCTATATACTCATTTATGCTTTTGCTATATTTGCTCTACTATATATCTTATTATGTATTACATTTTCTTTGCCACCTTATGGTGCCCTATATTCTTAACTTATTATCTACTTATTCTATTATCTTATTTATTAACATGCAGTCTGATGGCTCTACATTACACTTTGGTAGTACTATGTTTGAGAACATAATATGAACTAGAGGGACATTAATGTCATCCGTTATTATTTTGTCGCAGTGTGATTTACGGGATGAAGTGGGCATGTTTACCGAAGCTCAGACGAGGCTGTTGCCATGGACGGTGTCGTGTTGTAGAGATGATAATAGAAAATTACCCATGTACCTATTATTTATTGGACGAGCTCTGGTAGCGAGTTGTTACATTCTACCTTGTATCTGTCACCGGAAAATAGCAAGAATCGTAAGTTGATAAAATTCCTAGGTAGTTGATTAACTTTCGGAATATAACAAACGGTAGTTGAAATGTATTATTTTACGCAATGGATTTCAGTTAGTTGATTAATTTACGGTAGCCTGACAGTCATTTAATAATTTACGATTTTGACACAAGTAAAATCGTCCTTAAATGGGCCAATCGTTGCTCAATGTACTATTTAACGGTGCACTATTACCCGTAACTTAATACACTGTTCCCTGATTGGTTGCCGGGATAACGCCACGTGAGCCATTTAACCAATCAACGTTCACCTCACCTTCGTCGGATGATTTTACGGCAAGACCCCGTAAAATGATCATCATCCTAGCCTTTTTCCCGATTGTCTCAGGGTCGGCTTCCCAAACTGAGAGATTTGGCAAGGGCTAAGCTTTTACACAGAGCGACTGCCATCAGACCTCCGCAACACTTAGGGTAAGCTATACCCATTCCCAGTTTAGGCGTCAGAGTTATCATCATCTCTGATATGATGTAACGACTGCTATCTGAGTTGGTAAAGATAGCACCCGGGACCAACAGCTTAACGTGCCTTCCGAAGCACGGAGGAAATCGGTGTCAAATTTTGGTCACCCATCATCGGATTGACCGCGCCAATGGTTGCACAACATTTGCGATCATTGTTAAACGAACAAGACCGCGGCGCCACCGAGCTCCTCAAAAAACCCTTACCCCGTAAAATGATCAATTTACTAAAATACATACGTTAAATAATACATTTCAACTGCCGTTTATTATTTTCCGGAAGTTAATCAACTACCTAGGAAATTGATCAACTTACGATTCTTGCTATTTTCCGGGGACATATCCATCCTTGGTGTATAATAAATCGTTTCGCGTTTCTGCATGTACCTACTCATGTACGTATACACCAGTACAAACCAAACCCAACCAAACTTATCAATGTTTGGTTTTCCTTCATCATCAGCCTATCGCAGTCCACTGCTGGATATAGGCCTCTTCAGTTGTTCGCCACTTTAGTCAAAGATCTGGAGGCTTTCCCTAATAAACGCCATCCTGGGTAGGCAGGTTGGAGATCGCAAAGGCGCTTCTCGCTTTGGTGACGCTCCTGCCTGTCATCGGAATAACACCGTTACCGGCCGGTTGCTAGAGCCTCGTTTGTTATTCGGCAAGATTCACTGCTTTGTTTTTTTTTATTTATTTATTTGCCTTGGAGCATTTGGCTTGAGCCATCTATGACAAAAATGTAAAATATTTTTCAAGTTTGCACAGAAACAATCAATGAATTTTAAACTCGTGATATAAACGGTTTTATTGACATACCTTTCGCACTTATCTTTATGATATCTGTTATAATAATATGATAATTTTAGACAATATTTATTGATTATTTATGTCTTCATAATAGCCTAATGCTTATGCACACATTATAATTACTATGCATCGGATTATAGAATCGATTATAATACGTATTACGTATGGAAACAGTTACTAATTACATGCTCGCATATTAATTTGATATGTAAGTATGTCATGATCTTCGTTATTATACTTACGAGTAAGTAGGTAGTCACCGGCCGTAGGAACAATAAATTGTTGGTGATCGTAAGCTTTACATAGTTAGTTAGTCATAAAATACCTATAGGTACTACGTAATAGTTGTAAAATGGAATGCATCAAGTTTGATTACAAAATCTGATCTCTATAGTTCATTCGCGTTAAGAAAATAGTGACTGACAGGTCACTGACAGGCCACTAGCCAATTAAAACGCTAGAAATTATAATTTCTAGTTGCTGATAAACTGCCTGATAGTTATGTGGCAGATAACAATACTTGTGGTTTGTTTGAGAGAAATTATAATTTCTAGCGTTTTAATTGGCTAGTGGCCTGTCAGTGACCTGTCAGTCACTATTTTCTTAACGCGAATGAACTATAATAATCCATAATAAATTATTCTATATATACCTAGTCCATTCATTCACTTTCTATTGAAAATAAAATATCTGTTATTTTTTTTGGAAGAATGTACGTCAGCATTGTTATACCTACTTTATTGACGCGTGATACAATAAATTATAGTGAAGTTCGATCGATATTTTAAAATAGAACGCACGGAATATGATCAGCGAACATGGTTAAAATGGTCACTTGCATTATGTTCTGATTTCGAACTGGCTGGAATGTTGCACGCTTACGTAAAAAAACGAAACAATTAGTTATTTATTAATCGATTGAAACTTTTTGATTGCAAAATTATTATTTTAGTTTTTAAAATTTCTTCGTTTTTTTTATAAGTACCTAGCTAACTAACAAATAAATCAACGGTGTAATTTGAATCCATGACAAAAAGAAATAGGATTAACTAAAAAAGTTTCACGAAAGCTAAAACATTTTTGTAACATCCACGTTTTCCCGTTCTGCTTCATAATGACGTCACAAGCTCTGTTCATCTCGGCGCATAAATATCAATAACAACATTAACAACTTCGATTCAATGAAAAACATCTGTTACGAAGCTAATTTGAGTCAGAAGAGATTTGCCGAAACACAACTTTGCACAAACAAATTGGAACTCGTAAATCAATGGTAACATTAAGACCCGGTTTCGCTAGTTGCTGATAAACTGCCTGATAGTTATGTGGCAGATAACAATACTTGTGGTTTGTTTGACAAAAACATTACAGAGGGGAAATTCAAAAATTATACTTAAGTTCTCTTTCGCGATTGGGAGTTAACAGGAAAAATTGATTGGGCGTTTTTGGGTTATATTTGTGATTTTGAAATTGTGATAGCTCGGGGACTTTTCATATAATAATAATAATAAATTCTTTATTTCAGATAAGCATCCATAGTAAATAAAATAAATATGAGCGAAGTAATTCTTTCACCTATGTTTCTATAATTATTGGGTGATGCATCAATATTAATCCAAAACAAAAATTAGTCATCATGCCTATTAATTTCATCATCATCATCAACCTATAAAGGCCCACTGCTGGACATAAGCATTTCCTAATGATAATTGTCATTTGGGGGGATTGGCCTTAGTCTATACGCTTGGCAGATGGGTTGGTGACCGCAGTAGGGTTTATTAAAATTTGTACACGTTTTTTTTCCATATCACTAACGTGATATACTCGTACAAACCCTTCTGATTAAGCGGTTACCGCAGCCTTTGGACGACAAGATGGCAACACCAGGGGTATCACACGCGCGTTGCCGACCCTTCGAAACCCTCATCACACCCTTTTTGAAGGACCCCATACTGTAGTCTGAGGGGAGAACCTTGGTAATGGTGTAGTGTAACATAAGAGCTCTATTGCTAGTTTTCTAAGTTAAACTGTTCTCTATAACATTGTTTCTAAGTGTTCATCGATCATCATCATCATCAGTGATCATCATCATCATCATTAGCCCACATCAGTCCACTGCTGGACATAGACCTCTACCAAAGCTCGCCGCTCGGGTGTATAATAATTTACTATAACTTAGAGAAATCCGAAAGGACTTCCAAGCGGTGAAATTCAAACCACGAATTTTCTATTAGATGCTCCGAAACATTAGCGCAAGTACATTAAACTTAGCGAAATGTATTATGCATGATTGGTGGGTTTGACTAGTAGATCAAAGGAGCTCTCTCATTGGAGGATTCATGAACTGAGCAGTAGTTAAGTGTTCACGCTTGCGTAGTGTGATTAATAACAATGAAGATTCACAGTTAGTTATCTCACGATCATCTTTAGTTGAATTAAATTTTGATCCAGTTTAACCAAATCCTGAGGATAGTCTAATATTTAAAAGTATAAGGTTGGCAATCGGAAGGTATGAAGATACTAAGGCGATACTTAAATAGATATATATTTTTTTATTATTTTTACAATCATCTGAAATCTCTATCTAAATTTTACAAAAGGTAATCAAAAAATATATGTAGTAATATGTTACAGCTACTAGATTCCGAAACTTAGTCCATATTGTTGACTGGTAGAGAATGTCTATGTGGCTAAAGTCCGCCTTTTATGAATAAATGTACCTATTTAAGACGCTTTTATCAAGAAATATCGGTCAATTATAAACAGCTCGATGGATTCCGAAATTTTATCTTTTTTTTGCGGAAACATGAAGCTTGAAGTCGATCGTAGAAGAAGAATCGCTTGAAGACATTCTTATGAAAGCACAGTGGAATAAAATGTGACATCTTTCTGTCTCATCTAACTTGTTTTCGTCCCTAATACAATTATTGTTCTTAAGATTGTTGGAACAAGTTAACTTTTCGGTGTTATTTACACATACTTTCCTTTTACTGATCTCTTCGGATGTCAATAGTCATAAAATATCTTTCCTTTGCCTTCATATACCTACATACTTATAGGATTCTACCTAACGCAATTTTGTCTTCTTTTCCCTTATGGTATGTCAACAACTACATGATGGCTACTATACTATGCTTAAAATCTAGTCATCATCATCATTGATACGAGTACAAGGTTCTTAATTCTGGGTGTAGTTGTTTGTAAGTTTAGAGAGAGGTAGCGCATAGCAAATCTTCGCTTGAATTGAGCCGCCCGTTCGGGGAAGGACATCCATTCTATAGAATACCGCAGCCAAATGACCTCCGGGTCGTGTTTCTGCCAGTGAGGGTTTCTAGAGCTCGTGGGGTGAGTGCTGCAGCGGCAGCCGAGGGTTAGGGTTGGGCCGGCATGGCGGTGGCAACTGACAGGTGACTGACCGGTTACTTGCCCGTTGTCGCAGCGACTTGGGCTCCTCTTTTGTTATCCATCAGGCGTAGGGAAGCCATTATGTCGTTTTACTACAAATAAAGACTGTTTTTGATATTACATTTTATTATTAGTATTTTATAGTAACCTAGAATTATTAAAACTAAACCCATTTGAGAAACCCGATTTTTCTACTCGTAGTATTTCTTAACAAACATATTAATGAGATCCTTTATTCCCCACTAGCTGTGCCAGCGACTTCGTCCGCGTGGAATAGTTTCTTGGGTAGTGATTTTAATGACCCCCAGTGCCTGGCAGCTGGCAGCGGCGCAGCGCAGATTTCGGCGCGCTTTATATACCCGCGCAAACGTACAGCAGGCTCGACGTGATTAGTTAAATGGGTGTAACTTTTTTATTTATGGACCGATTAACATGAAACAAACACTAAATGTTAAGGGAAGCTTCCAGCAATATATTAGTGAAAACCGCATCTTAATCGGATACGCGGTTTCTGAGATTAGCGTGCACAAACATACGGACAAACAGACAAACCGACAAACAGACAAAAATTCCAATCAATTATTGTCTGTCAATAAGGTCGATCGCTCTGAACGCATCAACAACCAAATATTGAATGAAGCTAGCTCTCGGACCTCCCGCCTTTTTATACCCTACCGCCGCCGCGACCCGTGTCGAGCGCGGCAACCGTTACACAAAAATAATCCTTATAGCATGATTCAGTATTCACGTGCGACGGCGCGATGGCTTATTTCATGTATAAGTTTGGTGTTTCTATACCGATTTCTATGATTCTTTTTTTATTGAATAGGTAATAATGATAACTTTTTTAAATTAGGGATGAATGAGAGTATTATAAACGTAAGAGTAAACAAATATAATCAGAATGCTCCGAACTGCTAAGCTATCAGGAGTTACACGTGTTATTGTGAGTCAACCATAAAAGATAGACATATGCTGTTGCGGGATATTTTTTAGTCAATTTTATGTAAAATATTTCTGTCATACATAATTTCTATGTAACTTTAACCATTAAGGCTGCACACGCGACGGAAGCTTAAAAAATGGAGTAACTTCTCCCGTTTTCCCAACATTTCCCTTCACTACTCTGCTCCTATTGATCGTAGCGTAATGAAAAGTATACTATAACCTGCCCAGAAGTATGAAGAATAATTGTACCAAGTTTCGTTAAAATCCGTCGAGTAGTTTTTGTTTCTATAAGGAACATACAGACAGACAGACAGACAGACAGACAGACAGACAGACAAAAATTTTACTGATTGCATTTTTGGCATCAGTATCGATCACTAATCACCCCCTGATAGTTATTTTGAAAATATATTTCATGTACAGAATTGACCTCTCTACAGATTTATTATAAGTATAGATTACGTTGATCGAAAAATCTTCTAATCACCTTACTTAACCGAATGTGCCTTATCACGACCTACAATCCTAAGGGATATACTTCCTGGAAGCTATTTGGGTGTTAGAGATAGCCGGATAATACTAGATTTGGCGATGGTCCTGTACCTACTGCACTATTTGCGTTTAATATTGGCGAGTTAAATAGTTCCACTTTTTACGTGCTACTAATAAAATAGAGCCTCGTCTGTTATTCAACAGGTTGCCCAAAGAACAGATGAGAGTGGCTTGGAGCGGAAAGATAAATAAATAAATATAAACATCACATACATTGCTCTAATCCCAAAGTAAGTAGCTTACCCACTTGTGTTAAGGGCATCAGAACAACGAAGGTACCACGAATAAATACTTAAATACAAATATAAAAACACCCAGACACGGAACAAACAGAAGTGTTCATCACACGAATGTTTGTCTCGGGTGGGAATCGAACCCACGACCTTGGTTCAGAAGGCAGGGATCACTACCAATTGGGCCACTGAGCCAGTCAAATTTGAAGGGTCGCTCCCTTATATCCCGATATAAAGCAGATGAGAGCCTGCAACCACAAGAATTTCCTTAGTCATCATTTACGATACACATAAGAAGAGATGTGTTTTCTATTCTTCGTCCGTCGTATCTATATTGAAATATGGTAAACGGCCATGACATACTATCAGAGCCTGGTTAAGTGGTTACCCATTTTCCACAAGGACCTTACTTAGTACTCCTAGTTTCCCAGTTCTAGCCTCCATTATAAAGCAATTGTACTGCACTTATCGTATGCAATTGAGTGCACCATCTTAGTCTACTTAGAAGTAATTCTTGGCCGGAGCATTTCTTCTCATACTTTGTTATAGAGAGTTAATGATTGGGTAAAGATCCAATCATTCCGATGTGTAAAGACACGACTACAATGAAAATAAAGATTTTCGATCTTAGCGATTCTTTAAGGAGCCAATTTGCCTATCAGGGGCTTTTGCCTAATCGCAAGCTTATTCCCGCTCGGATTCGGAAACTTTGAATGAAGGTCATTCAAATTTGATGTTAGTTGTACTAGAGTATAATCGAGACTAAATTTATCTTTGAACTAGCTGTGCCAGCGGCGTCGCACGCTTGGATATCGGGTTTCAAAAATAACGGACTTCCATAAAATACTTATACCTATACCTAAGTTTTAAGTTAGACCTCTAGTAATACATTAGTGAAAATCGTATTCAATTTCATGCAGTAGTTTTTTAAGAGATGCGCGTTCAAAAAATTTCTCCCGTTTTCCTAACATTTCCCTTCACTGCTCTGCTCCTATTAATAGTAGCGTGATGAAAAGTACCCTATAACCTGCCCAGGAGTATGAAAAATAATTGTACCAAGTTTCGTTAAAATCCGTTGAGTAGTTTTTGTTTCTATAACGAACATACAGACAGACAGACAGACAAAAATTTTACTGATTGCATTTTTGGCATCAGTATCGATCACTAATCATCCCCTGATAGTTATTTTGAAAATATATTTAATGTACAGAATTGACCTCTCTACAGATTTATTATAAGTATAGATGAACGTCGAGGAAGTTTCAGAGAGAGATCTTTCCTAACGTATTTTTGAATAGCCTCGCTGGGCTAAAGTCATGGACAAAAATTATATATCACTAGCTGCTGCCCGCTGCTCTGCCCGCGTGAATATTCGAATAATATTATAAAAAATGGCCTATGTGTTAACGTATAAGCTATATTACTGTAAAGTTTCATTAAAATCAGGAACAAATATCCATCCAAACAAACTTTCGCATTTACTCGTATATCATTAGTAGGATAGGATCGGATAAAAGGATTATTAGAATTTTAACGGTGGGGCCTAATCGCTACTATACACTTTTTTAAACATGTTTTATAGAGAGTTCTTTCCTCATGGTAGGCATGGTATGGTAGATATGGTAGGCTTTGTCCCTGGCATTGCTGATATTCATGGGCAGTAGTTACTAAGATCAGAGAGACTATTTGCTCTTCTGCTACCAACAGCGATAAACAAATTTAGTTATTGACAACTTTCTATAAGGCTACACTAAAAACTCTTTATCAAATCCTCCCAAATGATGTATCTTTGCTTCAGTGGTAATAAACAGTCATGAGTATTAAGTGGGAATTTTTCGCGGAACCCAAAAAGGGAGACTAATAACGGGATAAAACTTGGGATAGATTGATCATTTCTGGTTTAACGAGGACGTCTAGAGGACTCCATGAAACTTCGAAGATGGATGATAACATAGTCTATTGATTTATGTGTACGCTTTCTTTTGTGTGAAGGATATTATCGTCGATATTCGTTATCATGTTTCCAGATAGAATAACGGATTCGGTAAATGTATGATTAGATGAGTGTTGAGTTCAGTCTATTTTGATATGCAAGGGTACAATAATTAGATTTTGGTAACAATTTGGAAGTATTGATCCGTATCAATACTTCCAAATTGTAACGAACCCGTGTTAGTCCATCTAGTTATACTATTGGTTATACGATAATAACAAAACGGACAAAAAATATCTTATTAGTTAAACTGTCCGGTATAATTGGATTTAAAAAAAAATCCACTTAGTTATCATTATCGTTATTATTATACCTATTGACATTTTAGGGGTTACAACGCTGATGAAACAGCTATTTGAATTTTTATTTGAATAATTAAATTTCCTATGTGATTGATTATACACTCCACTAACTTTCAATTAGTGAAAAGCACACCGGTGTATCTACTTAATTGAATTCGACTTGTTACGATGTCTGTATACGATGATTGTACGAACACACCGTGGTCTCAGCCAATAGAAAGAAATTAATATGTACCTGAAATCTGTTTAACTCGGCAACCAGCGTGGCGATTATGGGTATATCCTCCGGATGTTTGCCCTAAGTGGCGAACAACTGGAGAGCCTATGTCCAGCAGTAGTGGACTGCAATAGGCTGATAATGAATATGTACCAGTCTACTTACTTACTTACCAATTATAAAAATAAGAAAACTTATCACAAGTGACAACACACAACATTGCCTTTCTTCAAACGTGGTCTAAAGAGAGTTTTTTCCTCCCGGCAGAGAGCGGCTTAGCTGTGCCCCTGTCGTTCTATGAGCAGTGGTAACCGCATAACATCAGGTGGACCTTTCTCATCTACTTTCCTTATTAGGTAGCTAGGCGCACTAAATAATGCGCTGAAAAACTTAGAAGCACTTATTTGCTAGCTCAATGGTAAGAGTAGCATTCAGTTAACTTCTGAATTATCTAAGTTCCTAAAAGGTTATGTCTCTCCATTTTGCATTGGAATAGCCACTACTTGTATTTTCAACGCCGAGATTATGATTGTGGTCAAAATAGCAATCTTATGTATATTTTTTGTACAACTGTATCAAGTCTGAAAATAAACCAATGGAAGTGCAAAGGGCAAATAAACTGAAATGAGTTCACTACTTCCGCTAGGCGTGGCTGTTCATTTCCGCACTTGACCACCACTAACTTTTCTTGATATTGAATTTCTCTCACGTAATAATACGCATATATACTAAGGATACCGTTGACTAACTCCCTTTTTTAACCGACTTCAAAAACGGAGGAGGTTTTTTAATTCGTCTGTATGTATAATTTTTTCACATCGGCACCGAGTCCAAAAATAAGTGATAATTGTAAATATTTAAATAATTATTATAGTTACGCATAATATTATAATTCAGTGTTTCTTTTTACACTCACCGCACACACATTTGCTCTCTGCATGATCCAAAGGTTAACTGGTAGAGAATGTTCCTAGCATTAAGTTCGCCTTTTGTACCATTTTGTGCAATAAAGTTTTAAATTAAATTAAATTATAATATGTAGATAATACTTACGTTATTTATCGTGTTTTAGTTATGCAGGTACAGTTTTTGTCAGATTAAAATTTTGGTCTTCTACACTAATATTGTAAAGAGGAAAAATTTTGTATTTTTTTATGTAACGAATAAACTCAAAAAGTAATGGACCGATTTTAAAAATTCTCATTTTATTAGGAAGCTACATTATCACTTAGTGACATAAGCAGTATTTAGTTTCCTGAAGCGAAGCGAGGGCGCGTCGCTAGTTTAAAAATAAACATTTTAATGTTCTTCACAACTTTGTGCAACAAATATTGTAGTTGATTACATGCATCATACATCGATATACAAAACAGACTAGGTTAAAAGTGTTCGGTGTTTGTAGGCCGGTGATGTAATCAGGAATTCAGGAGTGTTTCACCACCGGAAACGTTTTAAACAAACAATCAGGGCTTAATTAAAGAAAGGTCTTCGACATGTGAGCCGTATATATCACAACTCAAGGCTGAGCCTATTTGAGTGGGCGATGTCCGGTTTGATTTTCTATCGATATACATCATTGAGACAGGCGATTTATCGTAAGAACTTCGATGTTAGTGCGCGATTCAGTAGACTATTTTGTATTAAATTGTAATGTAAATGTGTAAAAAGAGAGGTAGGGTATAGCGAATCTTCGCTCGTATTGAGCCGCCCGTCCGGGGAAGGACCTCCACCCTATAGAATACCGCAGCCAAATGACCTCCGGGTCGTGTTTCTGCTGGTGAGTAGGGTCTCCGGAGCTCGTGGGGGGTAGGGTTGGGCCGCCATGGCAGTGGCAACTGACAGGCTAACCAGTTACTTGCCAGTTGTCACAGCGATTTGGGCTTCTCTTTCGCTTTCCATCAGGCGTTCCCGAAGCCATTATGTCGAGCTATTATATAATATTTTTTTTTAACCCAAGACATGCCACGCTGGCCACACATAGCTTTCTAGCCCCAAACTAAGCTGAAGCTTGTACTATGGATACTAGACAACTGAAAAACTTACTTAGATACTTTTTTTAGTAAACACCCAGACCAATACAAACAGACATGTGCATGAACACAAATGCTAGTACGGTGCGAGAATCGAACCCACGACTCGCCTACCTCGCTACCGTTACGGGCTACCGTTTTTATGTTCACCAGAGGGCGCCACTGTATAGTGAGGTCCTCGGGCATAGCTGTTAAGGTTTGTTTTATGCATGTGATAAATGTTTGTTCGATAAAAGAAGGATGACACAAGTTTCTGAAAGGCAAAACTGTTTGTTAAGGGTTAATAAACAAACCAGTGAAAGAACTAGCTTTTCTTTCAGACCGCTAACCTTACATCTCATTTCCGCTTCTAAAGCGCAGTCAATTATTGTGACGTGCCTCATATTTTCAAAAATTAATGCCGGCTATGCCAAAATTTCACAAAATTATTAAATTTTCCGAAATAAACTCGGTTAAATCCACAAAACCTATGTCATTTGACATTTCCGAGACCTTACGTTACACTAGCACCTCTGGTGGCGAATTCACACTAGCCCAACATTGAAAAATAGTGGTTAAAAAATAAATACGTCGATATGTAATTACCAACCACACTAAACCCCTGTTAACAAGAGATTTAATTCCTACTGTAACGTCCCCGGAATTTAATAGGCCGGATAATTTGGGTGCAAAGTGGTTTTAGTGTCACAACCGTATGTAAGTTAGTCAAGGTCGGACCTTTGTCGTATTTCGGACTAGTGGCTTTTCAATTACTTTAATTCTAACCTCATATTGAAATTACTCAATAATAGAGGCGTATTTGTAAGCGACCTATCATCACTTCGCTTCAAGCCACCCTAAGCTATCCGTGGTGTATCCTGCAGAATAACGAACGAGAGTAAGCGATTGGTGGCGGTATAACCATCACGATTGAGAAGGCGTAGCTAATTCATTACCACAGGCCGATGGCGGGCAACAGCGTCACCAGACCGGGGAGGTATGCCCTGAGATCGCCAATCCACCTGTCCAGCGTGACGATTATGGGTATAGCCTCCAGATGTTTGCCCTAAGTGGCGAACAACTGGACAGTCCTATGTCCAACAGTGGACTGCGTTAGGCTGACGATGATGATACGAATTTATAATGTAACAAATAATAATTTTTGCTTGTTGTTTTTCGTACAAAAAGCATAATGAAGTGTAAGTAAACCATTTTCAAGTCGAAAGAAATAATTAAGTTCGTGCTTCACTGTTAATTTTGTTGCTTAAGTCGTTTGTTAGTTCCAAAAATAATGATTCTAAAACATACGAGTGCTTAATGGAAGAAGCGAGCGCTTAGGAAGGTAATTCCTAAGTGCTTATGAAATTATGAGTGTCGGATATAATTTTGAAATGTTATGGCAAATACTGAAGTATTGAAACTCAGAAATAAACATTTAGTTGTATACAATTTTAGTATTAAAAAAGAAATATTCATTTTAACGAATAGGTACCTAAGTAGATATTTTTTATACAACACAAGCACAAAAATACAAGAAAAACACATTACAAACTACCAACAGGTGGTCTTATTGCGAATAGAGATCACTTCCAGACAACCTTCATGTAGAGGAAATTAATTATTTTTACTGAAGAATACGTCAAAATATTTACTTTATATTTGGGCTGTATTTTAGATTATACAAAAATATTTGGCACGTATGTTTTTTCGATTTCTTGGCGTTTTCGATTAAACAAAAAACTACAAAGATACAAGGCATCAAAATAACAAGCCTATTTCTTTCTAAAAGTAAATACAATTTACCTCTAAATGTATGAACTTGTTGACAGTAAGCTAGATTCATCGGTTAATCAGAGTCCCCTTACCTAAAGATGATACGTTTCATATTTACCCAATACAACCGTGACAAAAGCTCACACAATTAAGAGGCACTTAGACACCAAGCCACGATCACCCCACAAACAACCGCGAATATCCGGAAAAAATAAATATTTACCCAACATTTTCATCCTAACTTGCGAATTTACATATTATTGTCTCCTGTATATTGGAAACTGGCTCGACAAACCTTATTGAATTCTTTTTGTATCCATTGAATAAGTAAATTGAATGGGCACCCTCGTAAGTCCGTTGCCGTACATGTGAATTTCTGAATACAACGCCGAAGCTTAGTCGGTGGTAATCCACATTTCAATTCTATGAACTCGCTTTTAACCTGCTCTAAATGTGGGGAGAATCAATTCGACTGTACTTATTTGTTAGTAGGCAACTTGTGAAGCGATTTGTTGATCGCTTTTAATACTTCGACTGCCTAGAAACTAGACGTAATGGATGAGAGCGCTAAACGTTTTTGGGACGATGAATAAAATAGTTACTAAGTGACGATTTTTTATACTTAAGTACAAAAATTTACTATATTAAAATGTATCGAGATTCATAATATAGTCAGTCAGTGTCTACAAAGATGTAATTCGTTGGAAGACATCTAAATAGGTGGTAAGATTTAATAATAAATAACCAAAAGACGTGCTACGAGGGGCCGCACAGCGCCATCTATTCCCAAACTAACCCGAAGTTTGTACTGTGGGTCAACTGATAAAGATTATTTTTTGGAGATAAATACATAATTATACACTGTGTGTTTCCTATGTATCCTTGTAATATGTATTGTGACAACAGACGCTAATCTAAATAAACAAAATTAAAAAACGGAAAAAAATTCTCAACGAAATTACTGTGAGTATAATAACGCACAAAAAATATTTTTATTTCAGTCATTCGTGCTTCGAAAATTCCTTGATTAATCTCCACCTAATCCAGGTATTCCCAAAAGTAATTGCGTAAAAGTCACGGCAACTTTACAAAGCTTGCAAGGCAGCCATATTGCGTGACCATTTTAGTCATATAAATTCTAGATTTCAGTCGTAAACGCGAACATCCCATTAAGTTTTTTACATAAACCGAAAGCAGCTTTCCGACGAAATAAAGAAAAAACCAGCCAAGTGCGAGTTGAACTTACGTAGATAGGGTTTCGTGTGTACAATATTGAGTAGGACACTGCTGGACATAGGTTTCTCCAGATGTTTGCCCCTTGGAGTAAAATCCTGGAGGTACTTACTACCCATTATATTATCGTGACGCTGGGCAGGCGGGTTGGCGATCACAGAGCGCAGCATCTCGCTCCAATGACGTTGTTGCCCGTCATCGGCCTGTGGTATTTTGCTACGCCTTCAATCGTGATGGTTATACTGCCACCAGTTGGTGGTCAGAGTCTCGTTTGTTATTCAACAGGATGCTCCACGGGCAGGTGAGAGTGGCTTGGAGGGAAAGGTGATAGGTCGCTTACATCGCAGGTGTACGGAACCGTAAAAAAGATAAAATAAACGCAATTCCTCCGTCTGCTCCTTGCGTAACAAATCTCCAGATTTCGAAACAGGGATGATGAGGGTTTTATTTAGGAATCCCTCCACGTCACTTGTCGCATGTTATTATAATAAAAGTGACTCTGATAAAACGATGTTCTTAAATCTTCGTAATAGTATAGGATCCCGATGTGTAATAAACTTCACTGGGATGTTTATTTGATGTAACTTTTTAATTGGGTTGCCTGTCAAATTTAATTATGATTTGCTGGATGGGGGAAGCATTGTTACACATTCCACCGGTTTGATTATCATTAGATAATCTCTATAACAATCGCAAGTAATAGAATATACGAAGCCCATAGAATTAACGAACGTTAGGTGTCTTTTCCGGTCACAACTCTCGGGCAGCCAGCTATAAACAGGTAAATCGATACTAAGATTTTACACCGGTCTAAATAATTTAATCAATTAATCAATCACCAGCTTTAGTCGGTCCACTACTGTACGTTGGCCTCTCTCTATTCCGTTCTTCCCCAAAACATACCCTGGACAAAAATTTTATATTCAACCCTTATGGAATATATTTATTGACATATTAAATCATTATCATTAGGTACATATACGTAGAATAAAACAAAGTCGCTTTTCGTAACTGTCCCAATAATTGCATAAATCTTTAAAACTACGAAACAAATGTTGAGGCGGTGTTTTTAATAGATAGGGTGATTCAAGAGTTTTATGTGTATAATACATGCATGAAAACTCTGAAATAATCGAAACGTAGTAAGGCGGGTCACTAGTTTTAAATATTATATAAAATAAGTTTCATCAAAAAACATTTCGGTGAAGGTCGTTGTATAGCGGGATCTTAGACTACAAGTACGACCGTTTAAGTTACGTAACTTATAAAATGAGGGTACCTGCTGTATTACCTCACAAAAGGTCAGAGTTCAGTTCGAACTTAACCATTTGAAAAGTTTTAATAAACAATGCCCTTAATGGTGAACGATTAATTAACGAAAATGTAAAACAATACAAGGTATTTGCGCTGATTTGACTTCTTAGAATTTCAATAAGCGAATGCTTCTCTGTATTGATATTATTGTGAGTTGTTGTCATGTTCCGAGAAACCCATCTGTATTACTAAATGAATGAAATGCCATTCATAAATTTAGATTTTTAGGAATATTGTCCAATTACGGCATTCAGTAATAGGTTTCTGTCTCGACGATTAAATAAAATGAATGAATATCGGACAAGATCACATAAATCACTCCGGTCCTAAAGTAAGTAGCTTGAGCACTTGTTATGGTACGTATCAGAGACAAAGAAGGTACCAGAAACATTCAGTCATGGTATAAAGACAACATCGGACTGTATGTACTATCCCCTTTATTTCGAAGATGTGAAAGTTGGTAATGGTTCGTTGAAAATGAATAAATCATGTTTAAAAATTGCAAGAAAAGGTTTTTTTTTTATTTTTATAAACTTTTGTATACTTTCAATATGTATGCTTACAGTATAAAGAAGGTGGTGTTAGGAACTTGCTTACTCGTAAAACCACCTTCCATCACCAAGAGTTTGGCTAATGCCACCTATTTTGGCCAACCTCTTTCGTTACATTTTTACTTTTTTTATATTGCCTCATTTGTCTTTTGCTTTTCAAACTGTGTTGTCTTCGTACTCTCGTGTCCTAGTGTACCTATTGTCTGTTTCTTTATTTTTCTTACTTTGAGCCTCCTGTCTTTTTCCTTTTCTTTCTCTTCCCCTACAGATGGGTTACCTCTGTTAGCTTTTAAAGGTATGCCCTCGATTAAACAGTTACGGTGTACCTATAATAAATTGACTCTTATATAATATGGGTTATTTCAATCAGATGGAAGGAAATGACTATCTGTCAGCGAATGAAAATCAATGGTTCGGAATATTAATTTGTCATAACCGGAAGATTCATGAAATGGTTATGCAAATAATAGGGAACTGACCTAACAATTAGATTTGAAGACGGTCTACAGCCATTGATTAGAAATAACGAAGGACAATCTGGTGTTGATAGAAAGTGAATGCTTTTGGAAAAGGTTGTTGGGTTATTTGAATGAAATGAATTGTCTTTAATTTGTGACTATTTACTAAATTACAGCATCACGTTTTTTGTCTCACTGCCAACCGACTGGTGGCTATATAACGATCATAATTGAAGGTGTAGCTAAATACTATAGGCCGATGAAGGGCAGCAGCGTCACGGAGGAGCTACGCCCTGCGATCGCCAACCCGCCTGCCCAGCGTGACGATAATGAGTAGAGCTTCCAGGTGCCCTAAGTGGCGTACAACTGGAGAGGCCTTTGTCCAGACAAATGACTCAGATGATTATGATGATGATGATAACTTGCACACTAAAATATTTTAATAAAATAATTCACAAAATTAACTTAATTAAGGGCCTACTTCTATCTATAATTATAGAAGAACAAGACATGCCACCCAAGACATGCCACGCTGGGCCACACAGCGCCACCTAGCCCCAAACTAAGCCGAAGCTTGTACTATGGGTACTAGACAACTGATAAACTTACTTAGATACTTTTTTTTTGTAAATAAATACATATTATACATAGAAAACACCCAGACCAATACAAACAGACATGTTCATGAACACAAATGCTTGTACTGTGCGGAAATCGAACCCACGACCCTTGGCTCAGAGGGCAGAGGTCACTACCAAATGAGCCACCGAGCCTGTCAAATAATTGTAGTTGAGGTACCTATTATTTATTATATTATAATATTCTCATTTGTAGAGGTAAGCGACGCGTTATTAACATCTATAATATATAAAGCTAAATTACCACTGACTCACTGACTGACTCATCAGGGGTTTTTTTCGGGTGGAAGGGGGTTGAAATCGTTGTTTTGTTGTATGGTGGGGTTGTGTATTTTTTTAATCAATCCAGCTTTTTTTATTTTTTTTTCCGAAAATCCAAGATGGCGGCCGTTTTTCGAAAAAAAAGTTTGAAAAAATGTATGAAATGCCCAAGCGGCGCATAGTGTGTTCGAATTGTCTATGGAAGAGAGAAACGTCAAAGTTGGAAAAAAATAAAAAAACAAGATGTCCGCGCCGCCATCTTGGATTGAAAAATGGTTTTGGACCCATGTTTGCGTGGTCGTAGTGTCGCGGTGTGCGAAGATAACGGCAAACTTTCTTTAGAATATCGCCACAGGTATAGTCAACTGTCAACCAGTGACCATAGATCATAGAAAAACAAGATGGCGGCACCGCTGGCGGCCATTTTGTTCCGGGATTTTTTTTTCCATTTTTAAACTGATTTTTCATACTGATGGCAACACTGAATCGATTCGGTTAGTATGGGGCGGTGGTAGGATATTTATCGGTCTATTGGTAGATTTTTTAATTTCTACCAAATTCATGGTAGTTTTTGGCACAGGGCCCTAAATATGAGTGGAAAAATTTTGACTTGTATCCAAATTCCGAGTATGCACATTTATGGCAACCCCGACTGGTATTAGCCTCAGGGTAGTTTTGGAGAAAAATTCTGGCAACACTGGTTTTGGCGGGCAAAATCATTTTTTGGCAGACCCTTTTTTGGCTTATACTTTGAGCATTCCGGCAAATGGCAGAAAAAAAGTAAAAATGCCAAATGTTGCCATATATAGTCAGGTATATGGGAAAATTCCGATTTTTTCGATTTTCAAGATGGCGTCGGCGCTGGCGGCCATTTTGTGAAAAAGTTTAGTTTTCGAAAATTTCAAAATGGATTTTCAGTGTGATGGCAACATTTAACAGAATTGCAATGTACTGGTCGGTTATCCGTTGGGATTTTGTGTGTTGCTAGGTATAAAAATATTTTTGACTTTTTTGATAGTTTTTGAGATATGGCCCAAAAAAGTCGAAAGTAGAAGGACCAACATTTTAAATAAAAAGTTGCCATGTGCTCACAGATTTAGCCCATTAAAATGACATTTGACCATTTTTATCATGGTGGCCTGGCAACACTCGGCACGGCGCGGAAAACAAATTTTTTGGCAATGCCTTTTTCGGCGAGCTAGCTGGCCGCCAAGATGCTTGGCAGAAAAAATATGAAATGACAGACTTTCAAGATGGCGGCTACGCTGGCGGCCATTTTGTAAAAAAATGGCGTTTTCGAAAGTTAAAAAAAGGATTTTCGGGTAGATGGCAACATTTGAGCGGGGTGCAATGTACTAGGCCAATATGTGTATGCTCATAGAGTATTACCAGGTAAAAAAATAATTTCGACATTTTTGGTAGGTTTTGAGAAATGCCCCGAAAAAGTCGAAAATAGAAATAACGACATTTCGCAAAAATTATTCCCAGGAGCATAGAGATAGGACCCATTAAAATGACATTTGACTATTTTTATCTCCGTCATCTGGCAACACTGGGATGGACGGTGGCTCAAACTTTTTTCAAAGGGGTCCCTTCGAGGGGTCCTGGTCGCCCACTTTGTATGACGCGAAAAAAAACTGTGAATGCCATTTCGTGTGAAATATAGTTGTTATTGACTACTGAGTACCAAAAGTTGGAAAAACAAAATGGCGTATGGGCAGGCGGCCATTTTGTAAAAAAGTTAGGTTTTCGAAAAATTCAAAGTGATTTTAAGGGCAGAAGGGTGCGTCTGAGAAAAGAAAGTCCGGGGGCTCTTTTGGAGGTCTCTTAATTACCTATGAACTGGTATAAAAATTTACCCCATTTTTAGGGTACTTTCTGAGATTTACCCCGAAACGTAAATTCGCGATATTTTAAAAACCAAGTATGTGGTCCTGTCAAAAATGGTCCACAGACTCCATGGAGGCCCCAAATGACCTCATAAATTTATCAGGAATAAAAAAAAAGCCAACTCAAAAATCACGATTTCCCATACAAGTGACGAACATACTTACGTTACTTGATGTGACGAACATACTTACGATACTTGATGTGACGAACATACTTACGATACTTGATGTGACGAACATACTTACGATACTTGATGTGACGAAAATACTTAGATATGGTATCTACTATGACATGCGAGACCAAAGGTCGAGCCCTGCGCAGGGCGAAGCCCGGAGCAGTGCCCCAAGGAGTATGCGCCCACTAATGAAAAAAAACCATGCGAGGCCGCAGGCCGAGCGAGCCCATCCTCTTTTAGTTACGCTACCATAATACGCGAGACCAAAGGTTGAGCCCTGCGTAGGGCGAAGCCCGGAGCAGTGTACTAAGGAGTATTCACGCACTAATGAAAAAAAACAGTTTGCGAGGCCGAAGGCCGAGCGAGTCCACCTTCTTTTAGCTACATTACTGTAATACGCGAGACCGAAGGTCGAGCCCTGCGTAGGGCGAAGCCCGGAGCAGTGCCCCAAAGAGTATTCACCCACTTATGAAAAAAAAAAACTATGCGAGGCCGCAGGCCGAGCGAGCCCACCTTCTTTTAGTTACGCTACCATAATACGAGAGACCGAAGGTCGAGCCCTGCGTAGGGCGAAGCCCGTAGCAGTGTCCTAAGGAGTATTCACACACTAATGAAAAAAAAAACAGTTTGCGAGGCCGAAGGCCGAGCGAGCCCACCTTCTTTTTACGCTACTAAAATATGCGAGACCGAAGGTCGAGGTGCCCTGCGTAGGGCGAAGCCCGGAGCAGTGCCCCAAGAATTAATCATTCATTAATAAAAAAAAAATTGTTTGCGAGGCCGCAGGCCGAGCGAGCCAACCCAAGCCGCCAAAGTAACGCCGCGGAGGGCGAAGCCCGGAGCGGCTGGCGCCCCAAGGAACCCCCACACAAAACCGAATCAAAGAACCACAAAAAAGCCCACCGCGTCCGCCCACGCGGACGGTACAACCCAGAAAAGTAATTTCGCGAGGCCGCAGGCCGAGCTGCGTATCGCGAGGCCGCAGGCCGAGCTCCGCGTAGGGCGAAGCCCGGAGCGTCCAGCGTCGCAGACCTAGCTTGAGCACGCACGCGCGAAGAGCGTGCGGCGAAAGCTAGTTATTAAATTATAAATATAATAAAACACAATGATATTCTCGTGTGCAATAGGAACGTCTTGGAAATCGGGACAAATGCTTGATATTCTCGCAAATAAATACAAAGACGTAATAATTCCTTTATTCAAATTCATCCTATTCTTGTTAACATTATTCAAACCTTCAAGGACAGTCGAAATACTTTCGCTGAAGTAATTGAAATTTGTCTAAGCCTACACTTTTTAGACAACATTCTTTGGAACATTGAAGTTGCACGAAATGACCTTTTATGAATGCGTGGGTTACATTCTATCTGAATAAGAACTTTACGGTTTAACCATCCATGGAGGATAGGTATAAAGGAGACTAGCTAAGAGATGACGAGTTTTTTTTCGAAGAATATCTCAAGCTGTTGATTGAAAAAGGCTTCGCAATAAAATATTATTGCAGCATTCTTCAAATCGACATAGCTCACCTGATTAGATGAATTGGCGGTAACCACATTAGTCGCAGAACCGATATATTGCTGAAGTAAACGACTTTTGCTCTTAAAGCATCCTAGCTTTTAGGGCAAATGGAGTGACAATTTGTACAAGAGCTGGATGCAGGAAGCATAGGATCCAACAAAGTAGCGAACAATTGGAGAGGCGTATGTCAGACTTTAGACTGCGTTTAATATTTTGACATAACTACACAAGCCGGAGGATTAAAGGTTTTCGACGAAACAAATTTCTATCCAAACAGGAAGTACCTAAAATAAGAAGTTGATTATTTTTATAAATTTTCTATTACTTGGACAAATATTATTATAGATTATTATGGGTTTTACAGGAACAGCAATCAAAATCGCACCTTACCCTTGGAAAAACGTTACAGAAATACATTTTAACCTAAGCAAATTCAAA
This sequence comes from Conogethes punctiferalis, assembly GCA_031163375.1. Classification (NCBI taxonomy): domain Eukaryota; kingdom Metazoa; phylum Arthropoda; class Insecta; order Lepidoptera; family Crambidae; genus Conogethes; species Conogethes punctiferalis. The sequence goes on from CM062084.1 coordinate 15,263,451, forward strand.
ATACCTTACAAATTTACACAGCAGCGATTCAACTCACCCTTTTCATAATGAGTTTGAAGTGAGTTCTGCAAATAGATTGCAAGACTGACCTTCCTTTTTAATTTCCTTTTTTATGTAGGGATCGGACCCCTATAATCTCGACCCAGGTACGAAGTAGGGAAACGTTGCAATACATATAAATATCCGTTAGTAGATTCATTTAAATTACGACAGGTACAGGAAAGGAAGTCAAATTTACGTCCCATTTTCACTAAGAGACTTCTCGAACTTCTCATCATTTCGCACCACCCGTGCATTAAAGGTGTAACTCAAAAACACCAACTTTTCAGGAGAGCAAAAAAACACTTTATTTTTGTTATAACATCTGAACCCTTTATGTTATTCCTATGTATTTCATATCATTAGAAAGCTTTACACACGTTCTTTAATTCTCATTGATTGGTATTGTGGAGAGACTGCTTGTTTAATACTCAGAGAGAAAAGAAACGATTACATATTTAATGCATGAGCTTAATTCACAAAGAACTTATAGTAAGTAAATATATGATTATTTTGCTATGCAAATTCTTAAATATTATATAGATTATGTGCACATACTCCTTTAATGCACGTGTCTTTTCGTAAAAAAATACGGATCACTAATCTTTGCGTACTTTTTGCACGGTTTTTTTCAATATTTGCAATGAAGTGATTTGTACTAAATATTTATTGCAGGGGTATTTCTTAATAACATTACATAGTATGTGTCTTACATATTTATTGCATGATGAAAATATTTTACGAGATGGAAATATTTTCATACATTTTGTTAACTATGAAAATTAAGTATACATTCAAATGACAGTATTAATTGTGGGTAAATTATATATTTTTTTAAAACATTAATGTGTATTTTAAATTAAAATTGAGTGATTACTTACAGAAATACAACCAAATTACCTTCAAAAAATTCAAAATATTTATTTTCATCTTTTTTGCCACAATTGAGATTAATTTTAGTAATTGTATTAAAAATTAACAAAATCTATTCTTCTTAACACCATTTCACGCCTATAAAGGTTAAAAAATACCAAATTGTACCTATACAACGCAGTGTAAGACCTTTCTCCCGATATTTTCAAAGGAAATATCGACTATTGATAACTCTTGTGCAACGTCTTGCCATTCTTATTTTATTTAAGTAAACATTCGATAGGTACGTTAAATCTTTAGAACATATCATTGGTACATTACATAATTAAAATACAAAATGAATACAAGCAATACTTGGTACTTTATAAAAACTTTCGAAGTCAAAACTATGAAACGTGTTGAGCTTAATAAACTTCGTACCAATGTAATACACCGTAGATAATATTGTATAATAACAGATTATTACATATAATAAGGTATCAAAAACGAATGACAAGTGTCATAAAAATAATTTTCATCGTTAAACAATCAAAATACTAGTAACCGATTGTACAAACACAACATTAATTAAATCTATGGTAAGTGTTACGTATATGTGTGTATGGCATTAATACAAATTAAATAATATCTCAAAGTCACATAATCACATTCTACAATAAATGTACTTGGTATAAAAATCAGTAATCATCATCTTCATCACCCTGGGAATCATTACGGGGAACCAAATTTTGGTAATAACTTTCATAGTAGCATTTGAATCACACAATGCTTTATATAGGTAAGTTTTATATTTTATAGTATTGTGTAAATGTTCAATGTAAGCTAATGTTTGATAGGTGTACACATAAGGCACATGAAGAACAAAGTCAAAATAATCTTTATTTGTATAGGTTTAAAAAAAAAACACTTACAAATCGTCGAAGCTACCAATATAATTCATATGAAGCTATGTCTCAGTTACATAATCAAATAAAGCAATAAATGTATTATAGTTCTTAAATATTTTATGAAATAATTATTATGAAATTTTGTGTGTCTAAATTAATTATAGACATGCATAATCTTTTATAATTTTAGCTATCTAACCTGGCAACTGACAAGCAAACAGACAGGCAGACAGACAGTGAAGTTAAGACGGGACCCTATTACTAAGGTAAGGTAATAGGGTCCCGTTTTTACCCTTTGGGTACGGAATTCTACATAAGAACAACGAGACAATACTCTGAATATGTCAGTCCACTGCTGGACATAGGCCTCTTCAAATGTTAGCCACTTTGATCGATCCTGGGCTTCTCGCATCCAGCACTTGCCAGCCGGCCTGCGCATATAGTCATTCCACCTGGCCTGAAGGCGTCCTACACTACGTTTGCCGAGACGCGATCTCTATTCCAGAATTCGTTCACCCCAACGGTTATCGATTCTGCGGCCGACGTGGCCTGGCCACTGCCTTTTGTTCTCTGCCGGATCACCTCATTTCGGATTCGATCCCGCAGAGAGGCGCCGAGCATAGTCCTTTCCATAGCTCGCTGAGCGACCTTTTATTTGTGGCTTTAATGAGCGACCTTTAATTCGGCTCCGTATGTCATAATCGGTAGAACGCACTGATTGAAGACTTTCGTCTTTAGGCACTGTAGGATCGACGATGTGAAGGCTCGACGAAGTTTCCCAAACGCTGCCCAGCCTAGCTGAATACTCCTATTCACCTCGTCCTCAAAGTTGTTTCCACCTAACTGCAATGTCTGCCCGAATATTTTTGTACAATAGCGCTGTGTACTTGCAATCGGTTCCAGTAGAACATGTTCATTGAACATGACCTTGGTTCTGTCCAAGTTCGTCCGTAGGCCGATGCGCACAGAGGAAGCAGCCAGTTCATTCAGCATCTGTTTTAAGTTCTGCAGCGCTTCTTCCATTATGACGATGACGTCTGCACATCGCAAGTGAGAGATGTATTCGCTATTTATGTTGATGCCACGTCCTTTCTAGTTCAGTGTCATGAACATATCTTTCATTTCATTAATGAACAACTTTGGGGAAATGACATCCCTTTTTCTCACTCCTCAATGCAACGATACAGGCCTTGTTTGCTGATTCTGTACTTGGATGGACATGGTGGCGGCTTTAAAGAGACATCTCAGCTCTAGGATGTATCGCCAATCTACTTGACATTGCTGCAGGGACTCCAGATCAAACCAGATTTCAACCAAGTCAAAGCCTTTCTCATAGTCCACGAATACAAGACAAAGGGGCTGATTATACTCTTCTGTCTTCTGAATAATCTGCCACAATGAGCGGATGTGATCTATGGTGCCGTACTCGCTCCGAAAACCAGTTTGTTAAGGCAGCTGGCAAGCCTGAGTATTTGTAAATAAAATAAAGTCTGAAGTACTTATCGCCATCATTTTTCATATTACCATACAAACACCATCAATTAAATTAAGCATTCGCCTTGCCTTTGTTAATTTTCTATTAATTTTATTAAAACTATGCGGTCATTATCTGGAAATACACTGAACATTTGTGATAAACATTTGCTGTACGTCTAATTAAGAATTTCGGTGACGAAAGTAGGGTACTTGCATTAAAGGAGTAATTCACTTAAAATATAATTTATGAAATCAATGATAAGTGAATGCACTTACGCATAAGACAATATTTAACATTCTTTACTTATGTGAAGTTACGAAAAATTCTTCCGAAAATATGTAGTGCATTAAAGGAGTAAGTAACTTGCTCCAACAAACCTTCTTCAATGCCTCGAGCAAAAAAGGCGGGATCGCATTCACGCGCTTATTGCTAGGGACTCTAACAAAATATGTGAGTAGTAATTCTATGTACGTGTTTTTTGGTAGTCAAATATTGTGTTTCATGTTGAAGTAGCTTTTTACTTTTTTTAATATATTTTCATGGCTATTACAGATAAAAATACGAAAAAAATAGGGGACATGTATTAGAACTTTTTCTATCGTTTAATAAAATAAAAAAAAAATCGCACATGTGGACATACTCCTTTAATGCACTGGTGGTGCGATTTAAGGCTTTCCAAATAATTTTATATAGATAATGTACTAAATTGTTTTAATAACAAAAATTATTATTTACGGCATTCATATTGTACCTACGATAATTTACGATATAAAAAGTTGATAGCTTGAAACGAATACCATTTTATTTGAATTGGAGCGAAAGACTTTATTTGTTATTAAGGTGCTAATGTACTCACGAATGTACTCGTATAAATTACTCTGAGTAAATTATACGATTACAATTTACTCTGAGTGAAATCTACAAGTACATTATTTAAATAAATACTATCACAGTAGTGATCTTACGTGCTATAAGATAGATAAAGATTCCTGATCCGCAATTTCAAAATCTTGATTAAACGCAATCTCCCAGCTTCCCTTCATATCGCAAGATTTATTACTTCAGAAAGACAAAAAAGGTCATCGCAGACATTGTAACATCTTCACCACATCCATAATATCCGCAAAACCGCCCCGAGAGCAATTTAATCAACATCCGAAAAGAAAACTTATTTTGCGACATTATTCTTAATTAAACATGACCGGGGAACAAGTCACATTTTTTTGTTACGTTAACACTTATCGTTTCATGATGTTTGCAAAAGTTGAGAGACTTTTTAAATTAATGATTTTTTTTATGCCAGACGCGGCAAACGAGCACGTGTGATGCCTGATGGTAAGCAGTCGACACCGCCCATGGACACCCGCAGCTCTAACCGAGTTTAGAGTCGCTGCCGGCCTCCTTTTAAATATAAATACACTCGTTTCTTGAAGGTTCCCAAGTCGTAGCTGTTCGGAAAGATTGTCGCAGGAAGTTGGTTCCTCAAAACCGAAGTGCGAGGCAAGAAGTTCCTCATAAAACGTACAGTCGAGGATCGCCAGCCATCGAGATGATGTGGATGGAATTTCAGTACGTTACGTATGTACAGCCTGCCAAGCGTGGCGATTATGAGTAAAGTTTCCAGGTGTTTGTCCAAAGTTGCGACCACCAGGAGAGGTCTATGTCCAGCAGTGGACTGCGATAATGATGAGGCTGATAATGATGAAACGAATGAGTCTCGCAGTCTCTCTACGAAGTCCCTTTCTGCCAATGTTAGATAAGTAAAATTTGTCAAAGTTTTCTTTGACAAATTAAATACTAAACCGGTGTTTTAACAGTGTGGTTTTCGGATTTAGTATAGGACTTTCTCATTTCATAATTTGGGTGTCTTAGAAGATGACTAAGAGTAAATAAGAAAACAGGTAACAGCGTTTATCTGTACAAATACAACCTACTTACTGTGATCATCAACCCGCAAAATGTGGTGACTATAGGGAACGTGCACATCGATGGTGCTGCCAACTGCTGTCATAAATTTGAATTTTTTACCCTAGTTTAATATTAGTAGTGCTGCCACCAATAGTTTGTGCACGGTCCCTATGGCAAATCCCTCCAAATGATAAATGCCATTGGGTGAGGGCCTATGTCCAGCAGAGGACGTTTACAGGTTAATGACGTTGATGATGATGATGATAATGATGACCGGTGTTTAGAGTAGAATCGATATCTTGGATTCCTTGTAGACTAACATTACAAAGATTTCATATCATCATCGGGTACAAAACATGTCGGCCATAAGTCGTCCGATATCCGATTTACGCTCGAAGACGTTTTTCATTGTTGCTATAACTTTAATGAGCTTTGGACACAAAATAATATCAAATTTACTACACTTAAACCCATCATATGATAAAAAGTAAGCAATAAAATATATGAAACACGCTTCCCGTGAAACTACCCACCAAAGAATTTATTAAGTAAGGACTTGTACCCTTTTTAGGAGTCATCGAGGTTATTACCCTTCCGTAAGAACTTCCCATTACTTTCTAGCTATTATCAGAATAAAAATTAATATAATACATTTATCAGTATCACCATGTCATATCACGGAGCTCAGGACGACATTGACTCAATATGTCGGGAGCGTTCACCTGGCATTTTGATATTAATAGAATGTAACTTTGCGTACGTATTTTCCGTCGACAGATTTACGAGAAAACGGGAAATCCGATATTTTAATGGACGCGCTCACATCACTAGAGTCAACAGCCGTGACACCGGTACTTTGTATCGCGTGTATGAGTATTTGTGGTTTTGGGTTACTCTGTAAAGGTGATAAGTCTTTTTTTTTAATATTGAGGAAGGTAGACGAGTAAGCGACCCGTCTGATGTTAAACAGTTACCGCCGCTCATAGACTCTGCAACGCCAGGGGCACAGCTAAGCCGCTACCTGCTGGGAGAAAAGAACCATTTAGGTCACGTTTCAAGAAGGAAAAGTCCTGGAAGCTCATTTCAGTATGTTGGAACCATCAAGCTTAGTGAGAAACAGGAAGGGGGGTGTAAGTGTAATTTCTTTGCAAGCCAACCTCACCTGCCCGTGGTGCATCCTGCCGAATCACAAACGAGGCGCTGGCAACCGACTGGTGGTGGTATAACCATCACTATTGACGGCGTAGGTAAATACTATACAGACCGATAACGGACAGCATCGTCACTGGAGCGAGAAGTTACGCCCTGCGATCGCCAACGCGCCTGCTCAGGGAGGCGATTATGGGTATATCCTCCAGAAGTGGCCAACAACTGGAGAGGTTAACTGTCAAGAAATTTATCAGAAGTAGACTGGAGTCAGGAAGTTGGTGGTGATAAAGCCTCGTTCAACTAGGTTTTTTTAAAGATTCGTAGCTCATGTCGAAATTCGGAAAAGATTACGAATACGAGTATACCTAGACTATACACCTATTTACTTAAGGCAGTTAGAAAGAAGGTCGACCACTTGACTAACGAGGAAATCGCAATAAAAGAATGAAATCAAAAGCCATTTTTTTTATAGTAGCTCGACATAATGGCTTCCCTATGCCTAATGGAAAGCGAAAGAGAAGCCCAAGTCGCTGTGACAACTGGCAAGTAACTGATTAGTTACCTGTCAGTTGCCACTGCCATGCCGGCCCAACCCTAACCCCCCACGAGCTCCGGAGACCCTACTCACCAGCAGAAACACGACCTGGAGGTCATTTGGCTGCGGTATTCTATAGGGTGGAGGTCCTTCCCCGGACGGGCGGCTCAATTCGAGCGAAGATTCGCTATGCCCTACCTCTCTTATTTTGCTAAATCCAAATAAAGCTTAATACAAAAAGAACTCGAGCTTAGTTCCACTACATTTAAAAATAAACTACATATTCCGAGCTCAACCAAACCATTACATTAGACCACAGGAAAAAATACTGCTAATTGCTTCCGAGAAAATGGAACTGGACAGTAAAAGGGGAAAAGTTTATCAATTTGCCGGGCTTTTGTTTCTACGTTTTGGTCATGGCCAATTAAAACAGAGTGTCTGTTGAAATATCTCGTATTGTTAGTAACTTTATCATCAGCCTAATTGCTGTCCGCAGCTGGACATAGGCCTCTCCAGTTGTTCGCCACTTAGGGCAAACATTTGGAGGATATACCAGTATACCAAAAGAGGTAGGGCATAGCGAATCTTCGCTCGAATTGAGCTGCCCGTCCGGGGAAGGACCTCCACCCTATAGAATACCGCAGTCAAATGACCTCTGAGTCGTGTTTCTACCGGTGAGTAGGGTTTCCGGAGCTCGTGGGGGGTTGGGGTTGGGCCGGCATGGCGGTGGCAACTGACAGGTAACTGACCAATTACTTGCCCGTTGTCACAGCGACTTGGGCTTCTCTTTCGCTTTCCATCAGGCGTAGGGAAGCCATTATGTCGAGCCACTATAAAAAAAAAATACCTACCCAGAATCGCCACGCTGGGCAGGGGGCTTGAAGATCGCAGGGCGTAGCTTCTCGCTCCGGTGACGCTGCTACCCGTCATCGGTCTGTGGTATGTCGGCTGCGCCTTTAATTGTGATGGTTATACCGCCATCAGTGGCCAGCGCCATCAGAGGTTGGCTTGGACCGAAAAGATGATAGGCAGCGACCTATAATAATTAATAGGCTTAATTTCCAGACGGTCTACAGCTTTAAATGTATATTTTAAAAACCTTGTGTTAAAAATATGAGCCGCGTTTTATACCTATAAATACGAGTAGAATATCTTAGCAGATCTTTAAGGATTCAATCATGTTTCATTTGCTGAAACGTTTCAAGCAGAATTTAAGAAACAGCTTCGTTATTTTTAAATCTACTTTAACGTTTCGCGAGATATGGAAGATATCAAAGCGAAAATATTCCCATTCACATTTTCTCTTTCATAAAAACCATCTTTGCGTGTTTTCGTGTAGGTCGGAGTTTATAACAAATGTCAGGGTCATTACTGGAATGCTTCAGTTATTTTAAAGTAGAGGCTGGAATGTTATGCAACATTTTATGGGCCATTACCTAAATTTCTATCGTAAAGATATATTGCATTGGCAACAATAGGTTTCTTAATGGAACTATTGATAATATTGTGTATTTTTATCATGTCTGATAACATAGGTACTTTACTGTCGAATATCATTTATTTAAGTAGGTACATGCATCGTGTACATAATCATTCATTAATGTGTTAAAAGGTGTTGGTTACATGTTACATGTTTTGCACCCGTATTCACAAACGTTACTGCGACGCGCGGACGCACCTACCAAAAACTTATTCATAGACAACATATGAGTGCCGCTCGCCATTGAAAATGCCTTTTTTATGAAATAGGGGGGCAGACGAGCAAGCTGTTCAATTGATGGTAAGTGATAAACACCGCCCATATAGGTGTGTGATACATGCCTCTTCCTTAATGGCGGGCATCGCTGCCGGCCATTAAGTAAGAGGCATGCTCTTTTCTTGAAGATTGGGGGGTCGTATCGGTCCGGAAATACGGCTTACCTTACTTCGCATAGTGTTGTTAGTTTTCATAGATAAGTATTGTTTGTGAATACGGGTGTTAATTTTGTTAGACTTTGGCTTACAATTTAACTCAAAGTAGGCACGTTATCATAAGGCCGCCTATTCACCAAAGCGGAGCGAGGCAGAAAAGCGGTTGGCGAGATAAGATCGTAAAGCGTGAATAAGAGTGAAGATTTTATGCAATTCTATTGGCTAAACTTTACTTCGCTCACCGCTTCGCGACCTCGCTGTGTAATATTTCTATAATAAAAGCAACATATTTGTCCTCAGAGCCATGGACCCTGACTTGATTGAAGAACTGGTCCTGGAGACAACTCCTCGGACGTCGTATCTCACCACGACATTCATAGACGACTTTCGCGATGGTAACTACACCGGGAACTCTACCAACGCAACCGCAGGCCAAAACTTGGACTATTACTACTTTTATGACGTAAGTACTTATGAATAAAAATTTTATCAACTAACATTTAAGACTCAATCATACTGTAAGTACCAATCTTAATGTATCCAACTAAACTTTTGCATTTATAATATTACTAGCGACCCGTCCTTGCTTCACTTCGGGAATTGCAGATAAACATTTCATTGGTTAACATTATTCGCATTTTAGTAAGGATCCCTAATCTTTTCTATCAAAAAATAATATATTATAGCCTATGTTACTCAGGCTGAATGTAGCTTTCCACTGGTAAAAGATTTTTTTAAACGGCACAGTAGTTTTAGTGTATTAATTACAAACGTACACATAAAAGTACAAGTCTTTTCTCTCTAGAATATTAGTGAAGATAAGGATTTAATTATAACTATATTAACTGTGAATGTTGTCATCATTATTTAAATATTAAACAAGTGCTTTTTCATTATGACAACAGATTAATGAGACAAAATGAAAGAAAACACGTTTAAATTTGGAAGGAATTTAAGTCTGCGATGAAATTATCGTCACAATTAATGATAATCACGATTATTTGCATAACGAGGATTTTAATGAGTGAACACAGCTCCAAATGCAACGAATTGTGGTGAAAACGGATAATCTAATTATCTTTTATCCAAAATTTGATGGAAATTGGAAACATCTTTAATATACTCGTATGTTCTTTTCATAATATATTTTAATAATGTTTGTATATTAGTCCGAGAATAAATTTGTTTACTGCATTCACCAACTCGCCCTCTGTGCAAACCCCCCAAATGACAGTAATTAAATTCGGGTTGATGATGATGATTGTTTTAATCCCCATAGCACTTGTGTTATGGGGGATCAGACCAACGAATGCACCTCAATACGAGTATATACCTACATAAACACAAATACAAACCATACAATACAACTATAATAATAAGTTGCTATGTAAAAGTGAAGCCCACATTCTATTTATCTTTTCCATAGCTTCTCTCTAATGCGAATCCCCCTAATAGTCACCACCTAGTAACGAATATAATTGAAGTACTACTTACATCTAGTCACTATGCTAATTAGATTTGTCTCTGTTTGTTCGCCAAATTGAAACGCCCACGGTTGGACACTATCTGTTCTATTGATACGTTATCTGAGACAAGTCGTGATAACTCAACCAACAGGCAAAATATCCATTACCCGATTAAAACCTTTCAGCTTTTATTATGGCCATAATCCGCCCGAAATATAGTGGGTGTGACTCGATTTGTACACCTTTGCACGGGGCTTTATCGCCATAATGCCTTTTGACTTCGGAACATTTGCATTGCGTAAAGCCGCGGCCACACATTGAATATATTTGCACAAACTTCACGTTTTGCGCCCAATGCACCAATGTGTGTATCGGTACTTTGACACAATGAAGACATTGAGCGCGTTATAGGGCAATGGACAGTGATTGGACGCAAAGTTGAATTCAATGTGTGGCCGCGGCATAATCTATAATTTGAAAGATGGCTAGCTTGAATCATAGTCGGCATGACAGGCTCGGTGGCTCAATTGGTAGTGACCCCTGCCTTCTGAGCCAAGGGTCGTGGGTTCGATTCCCACCCGGGACAAACATTCGTGTGATGAATACTTGTGTTTGTTCCGTGTCTGGGTGTTTATAATTTGTATTTAAGTATTTATTGTTGTTCTGATACCCATAACACAAGTGCTTAAGCTACTTACTTTGGGATTAGAGCAATGTATGTGATGTTGTCTAATATTTATATTTATATATTTAAAAAAAAAAAATAGTCAACGCTGTCGAGAGACGCTTGTTTCTAAGTATCTTTGTTTTCCTTAACATTGAACTTCTAAGACTAATTTTAAACAATACAAGTCTTTGAAGTCATAATTATAATTTAAACAAATGTCAAATTTCTCCCTTGATCTAGATTTGCAACGTATAAAAGCGAACTACAAAAGACTGTAAGATACACAAGTTTCATGTTGAGACGAGAGTAAAACTTCCAAGAGAATTATATTTTTTGCTTAAGACAATGCAAATAAACTACCAGTTCTCAAGCGAGAGTTTAATTTGCCATTGTTATAAGTACCTACTAGAAGACCATCACAAGGAATTCGATGGGTTCGAACCACGCAGCAAATACGAACCAGAATGTGGCCAGCATGGCTGTGGTAACTGACTGGAAACTGTGGTTTCCCACCCGTTATCAGAGCGATTTGGGCTTCCTTTTAGCTTCCCATCAGGCAAAAGGAAGCCACTATGTTGAGCCAATAAAAAAAAGAAGACATGTCAAGCTGGGTCACACATCGCCATCTAGTCCCAAACTAAGCCGAAGCTTGTACTATGGGTGCTAGACAACTAATAATCTTACTTAGATACTTTTTTTATTTATAAACTAGCTGCTGCTCGCGGCTCTGCCCGCGTGAATATTCGTATAAAACATAGCCTATGTGTTAATCTGATGTACAAACTACATTCCTGTAAAGTTTCATTAAAATCCGTTCAGTAGTTTTTGCGTGAAAGTGGAACAAACATCCATCCATCTATCCAAACAAACTTTCACGTTTATAATATTAGGTAGGATAAATAGTACATTATACATAGCAAACACCTAGACTAATACAATCAGTTCATTCAGAGGCAGTATTCACTACTACTGAACGAAACTTGTGGCCAAAATATACAAGACATCTTTGTTGTTTTCAGTCAGCCCAGTTCACTGTGATGTGGGTGCTGTTTGTCGCTATCGTGGTCCTCAACGCCTCCGTCATTGCAGCACTGCTGTGCACCAACGCCAGGAAGAGCAGAATGAACTTCTTCATCATGCAACTGGCTATAGCTGGTAAGTAAGTGCTATTTCAGGATGTAAGGGAACGGCCTATCATCTTTTCGCTCCAAGCCAACCTCACCTGCACGTGATGCATCTTGCCGAATAACAAACGAGGCGCTGGCAACCGACTGGTGGTAGTATAAACATCACAATTGAAGGCGTAGCTAAATACCACAGACCAATGATGGGCAGCAGCGTCACCGGAGCGAGAATCTACGCCCTGCGATCGCCATCCCGCCTGCCCAGCGTGGCGATTCTGTGGCGAACAACTGAAGAAGCCTATGTCCAGCAGTGGACTACAATTAAATAGTCTGATGATGATGATCATGATCGAGTGTATGATTTATCACCTACAATCAGGGCATACTACTTTTGGAGGGCGTCGAGAAACATCCGCGGGGTTTCCGGATTTAGAATAGAATCACCCCATCTTATCTCCTCGGAGTCGTAGAAGACGACTAAAGGACTAGCAGGAAACGGGCATCAGGGTTTACCTGGGAACAAACAAAACCTGCACACCTGCTAAGCGTTGGCCTCCATGACAATTATCATTGAGGAGACCTATGTCCAGCAGTGGAGTGACTGGCTCGATGGCTCATTTGGTAGTGACCTCTGCCTACTGAGCCCAGGGTCGTGGGTTCGATTCCCGCACAGTGCAAACATTTGTGTTCATAAACATGTCTGTTTGTATTGGTCTGGGTGTTTTCTATAAAGTATTTAAGTAGTTTATCAGTTGTCTAGTTTCCATAGTACAAGCTTCGGCTTAGTTTGGGGCTAGATGGCGATGTGTGACCCAGCGTGGCATGTCTCATGTCTTGGAGGTTTGTAGGTTGGTGATGATGGACATAATTGAGAATAGATAGATCCTTCATTACTTTTTACATTTTAGACGAACTTTTTACGAACCATCTCAATATTTTATTTAACTATCCCAAAAAAAAACCACTTGAATGGCTATGCAATAAAATATCGTTTGTTAATTGCAATTTTTTTTGTTTTATGAAAAATTCTTGATGTCAATTTACAATGTTTTAATATCTTCATGTTCGTCTAGCAAAGCTTGATCAAAAAGTATGACATTATGTCAATGACTTTGATGTCTCATATCCTTTGACATAGCGAATACCGATAGAAGTAAGTAAAATATTCAAGTAGGTACTAATGTTCCTTTTGATATTATATCGTGATTTCTCATTAAAGGAAAAAAAATTGCACAACACACTTATTATTTTGCTTTTGATGGAATTCTAAATATAGCAAAGGGAGTTTTAAATAAAGTGAAACAGGGAAAATGTTTTCGTAATTTGATCGATGGAGTTCATCAAGAAAATACCTATGTAGAAAGTAAATATGAATGGTTTGATTTTTTCTACATACAGACAAGGATGTTTGACATAAAGCTGACATTGGTAAGAGAGTGTTAGTGTGAAAGATGTCAAACTCAACGTCAAATATTGTGACATTTTGTAGGATCGCTAGTTTTGAGTTTACCTTTGTCGTTACTTCCATTTGACATTACAATACATTTATTAAGAAAATAGTTTGACGCGCAAAAGTATTTTTAGTGAATCGATTTCAGGAAATAACCTGTTTCATTATTTTTATTTATTTTATTACTAGCTGACCCGGCAGAATTTGTACTGCCTAAAACAAGGAAATCCCAGATCCTCAATGATTTCGTCCGTAACTTTTATATAATTTAAATTGGCATGTCTCTTCGCGGCCCCAAGTGATTTTCAATTTACATTTATTTTGCCAGCCGAGTAATTTTCCTGGCAATCTAAATCTCTTACAATTTTATACATAAATTAATGTGTCTATAATTCCTACTCGCAGACACTTTTGACTTACTGCATCGGATTTTCACTTAATTGGCATTCAGATCTTTGTGTACCCTTGAATCCCGTTAATTAAGTTTTAATTGGGGTCTATCTATAGAAGAAATAAAATATTTTTCGCTAACACGTATCTCGCACAAGATACAAAATTGTCCTCGTTCACGTTCTAGCTAACTGAGAATAACATTAGAACAAACATAAATTACCGTCCCCCCTACTCGTCGTGGCCTTTTCTCTTTATTATCACGACTTCCCTAAGTAAATAGCCGAATGGGGGTGATGTAGGACACAGAACCATCTATCGTGGCACATCGTTAACTGGCTTGAGTAGCTGAACAAACTTGTCCGGTTAATGACCAAGATGTTGCCTACGAAATAGGTCAGACTGGAGTGTTGTTCCTTTTTTTTATCAACCTTTGCTGTCCCACTGCTGGGCAATGGTCTCCCACAAACTTTTGCTCAGTTCTCTGTCGAATTGTTTTGTTTGGAGTGTTTTGAAGCATGTTTTAGTTAGTATTCATCTCTAACTTTTTTGAATAATTATAACCTCTGTTCACCGGGCATAATGTAGCTTCCCAGCAGTGAAAGAACATTTCAAATCAGTCAAGTAGTTTCGGAGCCTATTCAATGGAAACAAAACAATAATATCTTTCCTCTTTAAATATTTGTGTAGACAAAAAAGGGCCTGAAATGGCTGAAGGCACCGTTTCAGCATGACGTATCGCTTTGAACGTGTCGCTGACGACGCCATATAGGTTTTCCTGTCATGCACTAGGCATGCAAATACCACAGGCCGATGACGGGCAGCAGCGTCACCGGAGCGAGGAGCTACGACTTGCGATCGCCAACCCGCCTGCTCAGCGTGGCGATCATGAGTAGATCCTCCAGGTATTTGGAGATAAGGTGGCGAACAACCGGAGAGGCCAATGTCTAGCAGTGGATAGAGATAGACTGATGATGACGACTACGCATCTGGGTTATGTGGGGCTTACTCCTACCTATATAGCTGAGAATACCCACTAAACCTGACGATGATCTGCTACAAGCGCTCAATCTGAAAGGAGTTGGGATGCCTGAAGGGACTCAACACAATCGACATAGTCGTCGTAGGGCCCGAAAGCCTGTAAGGTAGTTTGATCCAAATTCTACTAAGTACTTTGGCAAAAGTAGAACGAATTTTGAGCAGTCACTGAGTTTTGTGAACATTTTTCGTACGTGTCAAACTGCTGTACCATTGGATTAGGAGATTGAACTAAGTAAGATTGCGTTCTCGATTGAGTGAATTTTTGGCTTACTTGGTTAGTGTTTATTTAGTGTTATTCACAAAGGCTAAGCTAATACCACATACCGATGACGGGCAGCAGCGTCACCTGAGCGAGAAGCTACGCCCTGCGTGGCGATTATGGATGAAGCATCCAAATGTTTGATCGAAGTGGCGAACCACTGGAGAGGACTACGGCCAGCAGTGGACTGCGACGGGCTGATGATGATTTTTTTAAAGTAGCTCGTCATAATGGCTTCCCTACGCCTGATGGAAAGCGAAAGAGAAGACCAAATCGCTGTGACAACGGGCATGAAACTGATCAGTTATGTGTCAGTTGCCACAGCCATGCTGGCCCAACTCTAACCCCCCACAAGCTTCAGAAACCCTATTCACCATGCAGAAACCCGACCGGAGGTCATTTAGCTGCAGTATTCGATAGGATGCTGATCCCTACTTTTTTCTATTTGTACTATTTTCACGAGCTTTTATTTCGTTTCTGTATTAGGTACTATAAAATACATGATACAGATCTCAATTGCCTTTTTTTGTTATTAAAATGGCGTGGTGCTTCCGATAACTTAGTAGAAAGCGAATGTAAAGCCCAAGTCGCTGTGGTATTCGCTAAGGAATCAATCAACTGTCAGTTGCTATCAGCATACTGGCTTGTAACCAAACGGGTAACTTCTATCACCGGCTAATTATTACTAAAAGCTCTGTAAAGGCCAAACTCGGTATCCAAAACCAGGGCTTATTTATATTTAGGCAGCTCTATTTATATTCACCAACGGGCAATTAAACGATATGCATTATTATAACAAAATGGCAAATGTTACACCCACCTTGGGTGGATAGAATATTATATTAGCTAGAGGGTATTAAGTAATATCAGTATTATGTTATGAGTAAGTTATTAGTAATGAATGGTATAAATAAATACATTATAAATGTCACATTTTTTTCGGGTTATTTCAATACGGAACTGTATTTATTAGTAATGTTTATTTATGTATTCTATTGATGTCTTTCATCTCCTTACATTCTATTAACAGATATTTGGTATCTAATCTATTGACTGTGTAACGAATTTCTTTTATCAGAGTAGGCAAATGGCTCTGGAAGTTACCTAAGTAATTACTTCAGCCCATAGACATCGCAGGGATTTAAAGGAGCGGCCTATCATTTTTTACTCCAAGCCAACCTCACCTGCCCGTGGTGCATCCTGCCGAATAACAAACGAGGCGCTGGCAACCGACTGGCGGCGGTATAACCATCACAATTAAAAGCGTAGCTAAATACCACATACCGATGACGGGCAGCAGCGTTACCGGGGCAAGAAGCTACGCCCTGCGATCGCCAACCCGCCTGCCCAGCGTGGCGGTTATGGGTATATCCTCCAGATGTTTGCCCTTAGTGGCGAACAACTGGAGAGTCCTATGTCCAGCAGTGGACTGCAATAGGCTAACGATGACGATGATAGACATCGCAACAACTAGGGAGTCATACTTCCGTTGCCGGCCCTTAAGGTAGCTTTTTGAAGGTCCCAAAATCGTATTTGGAAAAGTCGCAGCTTACGGCTTGTTGCACGTGTAAAAAAATTGTTTCATTGAATACTTCCAACTATCTAATTAAGAGCTAATTTTTCCATGAAGAAGTTACATAGTATAATAGTAGTATTAAAGTAAAAAATATGCATATTATCTAGCCTATTTCAGCAAACCCGTTCTACGTGTTTTTCTAATCAGTAGCCCTATTTATAAAAGAACTATTAGATCCACATTTCCTACGTACCATATAATTAAGCCGGGTTGGCAGGCTAATACTATACTCAAGGAAATTACTAAGAAATAGGTCAATCAAAGCGTTAATCCCACGGGATCGAGTATCCCGTCGTAACCGAGGTGGTTATACCTACTCGCTTACATCAGTAAACATAAGTAAGTAGATATTATATTCTTCACAGAAACGTCTAATATCATCACTTTTTTTTTTATAGAGGCTCGACATAATGGCTTCCCTACACCTGATGGAAAGCGAAAGAGAAGCCCAAGTCGCTGTGACAGCGGGCAAGTAACTGGTCAGTTACCTGTCAGTTGCCACCGCCATGCCGGCCCAACCCTAACCCCCCACGAGCTCCGGAAACCCTACTCACCGGCAGAAACACGACCCAGAGGTCATTTGACTGCGGTATTCTATAGGGTGGAGGTCCTTCCCCGGACGGGCGGCTCAATTCGAGCGAAGATTCGCTATGCCCTACCTCTCTTACTTACTTCTTACTTACTTATCTTCTTCTTCTTGTCGAGTCGACAGCAAATCGTAAAACATGTCTAACTGCAGTAAATATGTTATCAAAACCCGCTTGTTAAATCCGAGTTTTCTAATAACATTCACAAAAACTTCATCCTGACTACTTCATTGTCGAAGTTTGGATCGCACGTGTACGCACGTAGTTCCTAAAGTACATACGTGGTAGATACTCAAATATATAAATTAATTCTCCACATATAAATTAATTCTCCACATTAATTATATTACCAATTAGCTTGCCTTCGACGTTCACAGTGTAAGTGTTTGCCAAGGAAACACCTGTTAACTCTGCATCATGGACGCTGGGTCATGATGACCCGAGGCGTTTTTAACGGACATACCTAATATTTCATGTTTAAATGCGTTATGTGCTTTAAGCGTTTGGGTAGCTAGAGCGAACCTTCCTCACTACTCAACCCGATGGTTCAATTAGTGCAACGTCGCCCATTGTGCCAGTCGCAATTTGGGGATCACTCGAAATACGGTCTTTTTTATCAGTAAATGGGTAACGTTTGACCCCAACTAGTTAGATGTTAAGCGACGTTAAAGCCTATAAATGGCTAATCCATGGAACTCTTTACCGAAATCCATTTTGCCCGAGAAATAATTATGTCTTCAGATTTTTTGTTAGTTGAGCGTTCTATCACAGACTATAACATTGCATAACATTTATGTAGAGGTCAAACGATACCCATTTACTTATCAAAAAAAAAAAAGTCAGTATTCTCTATTGCACCATCAGGCGATGGAAGGCCACTATAGTATTGCTAATATTGCTATTGACTGGCTCGATGGCTCATTTGGTAGTGAACTCTGCCTTCTGAACCAAGGGTCCTTGGTACGATTCCCGCACAGAACAAACTTGTGATCATGAACATGTCTGTTTGTATTGGTCTGGTAATATTTATTTACAAAAAAAAATATTAAGTTTATCAGTTGTCTAGTACCCATATTACAAGCTTCGGCTTAGTTTGGGGCTAAATGATGATGTGTGGCACAGCGTGGCATGTCTTGGGTTATTTATTTATTATCTATTTATTGTAAAAAATCAACTAACTTCTACGTTCGTACAATCTTACAGTCAATTTATATACTAACCGTTTTATCCCAATGGAGTGCACTTAAAAAAGGATAAGCTGCACTAATCGAGTTTCCCCAATATGGGACCTTTATTGTGCGTTATATTTAATAGAAAATGGGAATTACCCAACTTGCCAAGGGTCGACTGAATTGCGTCACAGAATATAGTTCCGCATCTTTAAATTTAGATTTCTTGTTAAAAATAACTGCTACGTTGTTTAAACATTGCTATAACAAAGACGAGATCCGTTTTCGTTTTTCACCACTTACAATATTATGCTGCTTTCTACTTTGATTCTGGTTCTATTTATTATAATTTTCTTAATTATTTACGATGACCATAATTCAAGTGCATGTTTGCACTTTAATATATAAATATGGTTATCACGCATGATATCACTTTTCACGTCAAAATTGGTTTTAATATTATCCTATTGAAATTTGCTAAAAATGCAAAGAACACTTAAAGTTAAGAAATAATTAAACTCTAATTAAAATTTATTTTCGGTCATATTTTTTTGTTATTTTTTATGGTATACATACTTACTACTACTCTACTCGGTTCTATATACATTTTTAGAATGGAGTTAGTTTTGAATAGTCATAGTGACTGTTCACCACGTCTATTAAAACCTAAAAAATATTAAGATGGCTAGGTAAGACATTAAATTAGGTGCAGTAAACAAAATATGAAATCAACTAAGTAAATAAAAATAAAATTCTATCGACAAATTCGTTCGTTCGAAAATATCTGTTTTTAGTACATATAATAATAAACTCACAATTTTAGAAGCAGCTTATGAAAATCCCCTAAATTTATCGAAATATCCTTACACCCTTAATTCAGCTGACCTGTTTTTTGGTTCTCAAAAAAGCCATGGTATAAATAAGGGTATTTCCGTTTAAATTTGATCTTACCCTTGTTTTTGGTGTCTCAAAGGGTTTAACGTGAGTTGATGGTTGCACAGTTAATTGAAAGACAGTAATGCATATCTGTCCGTGTTTATAATTTCGTCATAATGATATCAAACCCTTTAAAAAGTACCGAATTTTTTTTGGAGCATAGCGTACTAGCCTTCCATTGCTTGATGGAAAGTGGAAGACTTTCCATCAGGCAATGGGGCCTTCCTTTAACACTGCGGCAACTGACAAGCGAACAATAGAAACACCTGTCAGTTGCCATCGCATTGCCGGTTTTTAAGAAAGCTATCGCGTTTCGAAACGCTACCGAAGTACCGAAGTCACGGGTGTTGTGCCGTGTGTACCAACCAGGCGGGTAAGCCCTGACAGAGACGAAACACATACACATAGGCTGAGAAGCTGAAAGTCTCCAAGTCCCTTAGTCGATTATTACGACACCCGCGGGAAAAGATACGGCGGTGATTTGTGTTCTGTATCTGTCTACCCTTTGCATTCTTATCTGACGGGCTCGATGGCTCATTTGGTAGTGACCTCTGCCCTCTGAGCCAAGAGTCGTGGGTTCGATTCCCGCACAGTACAAACATTTGTGTTCATGAACATGTCTGGTATTGGTGTTTTCTATGTATAATATGTATTTATTTACAAAAAAAATGTATCTAAGTAAGTTTATCAGTTGTCTAGTACCCATAGTACAAGCTTCGGCTTAGTTTGGGGCTAGGTGGCGCTGTGTGGCCCAGCGTGGCATGTCTTGGGTTATCTGTATGTTTCAAAGAAATAAAACTCATTATCACTATCAGCCTATCTCAATCCACTGCTGGACATCGGCATCTCCAGATTTTCGCCACTTTGGGCAAATACCTGGAGTTTATACCATTAATCACCACGCTGGGCAGGCGGGTTGGCGATCGCAGGTCGTAGCTCCTCGCTCCAATAATACGCCTGCCCGCCATCGGTCTATGGTATTTAGCTACGCCATCAATCGTGATTGTTATACCGCCACCATTTGTTTGCCAGAGCCTCGTTTGTTATTCAGCCAAATGCACGGGCTGGTGACGGTCGTTTGGAGCGAGAAGATGATACTCCTTTGCATCCCCAAATAAAACTACAGGACATAAAATAGTGTGTCAATCCATTTTATGTTTGTCATACTGTCCTTTATTCCCTTACACAGTAACGATGGCTCTCAGATTTATGCCCGGAAAATATCTCCGCGTCATTAGAACCTTACTTGCAAAGTTTGTTTACATCTTCGTTCAAGTATTTTACCCCAATTTCTACTTATTTAGATCATAACTCAAGTTCTACCGACAAATCATGCTTCAGTTTGGTCATCATCAGTCTGTAAATATCCACTACTGGATAAAGGACTATGACAAAATGTCATTGAGAGGCATTTGCCTTAGTCATAAGCTTGAAAGGTGGGTTGGTAACCGCAGTGGGTTTTATTTGTATCGAGGTAAAGACACTGCAGTCCATTTCCTGATATTCTTTTAGTCGTCTTTTAAGACATCCACGGGAGAAGATGGGATGGCTCTGTCCTAAATCGGGAAACCACATCTCGATATCTACTCATAGTCATGGTCTCGTATTCATAGTGAGAGACCAATTGGCTTTGTCCGACTACATACATAAATACATAACGTCACGCCTTTCTCCCAGAGGGGTAGGCAGAGACCACCTCCTTCCATTTGCTACGATCCTGGCACACAACTTTTGCTTCGTCCATATTCAACAATCTCTTCATACATGCTCGTCGGTTTAGGGTACTTATTATTTTTCCTTTTTAGGACACTTTCTATTTGGTCATGGAATGTCCTTCTAGGTCTTCCCCTTCCAACAGATTCATTCACGACGATTCCATTATCTGACTAAAAAAGCTAATGATTTCCGGATTCTTCCGATCGTCCATTACAAGATCAATTACTGTTTACAAACTATTTGTTCACTCATACATCTTAAAGAATCGGGGAACTAAGATTCTTTGCACAATCGAGGTCGAAAGTTTTCCACGAAAACTTCGCTATTTATTAGACGGTACTGCAAAAAAATGTCTGCCTAAAAATACCCGCAAGTTCAACAAATTGCTGATTCAGACAACAGTGAAGACCGCTTTTTAGCCGACCGTTTCCGTGTACTGGAAATCTATTTTTGTGTTACGTAAAAAAGCGGCAAAGGCGTGTTCACTTACGCTGCCAAATGACGTAACGAGATGGACAAATTAATTTGTTTTTGGTCACACGAGAAGGACTAGAACTAAATGTATTTTTTATAGAAGAATACTCGTAGTGGCTTCCTGATTAATTTATTATTTATGCATTGCCACCGCCAAAATGGCCTGTAAAAGAGAAAAGAGCATACCTCTTCCTTAAAGGCCGGCAGCGCAGCTGTAACTCCTGATGTTGCAGATGTACATGGGCGGCGGTTATCACTTACCATTAGGTGAACCGCTTGCTCGTCTGCCCCCTATTCCATGAAAAAAAAAACTATTATCAGTACATCTTAACTAATATTATAAAGCTGAAGAGTTTGTTTGTTTGTTTGTTTGAACGCGCTAATCTCAGGAACTAATGGTCCGAATTGAAAAATTCTTTTTGTGTTGAATAGACCATTTATCGAGGAAGGCTTTAGGCTATATAACATCACGCTACAACTATTAGGAGCGAAGAATTAATGGAAAATGTAAAAAAAAACGGGGCAAAAATAACTATTCCACGCGGACGAAGTCGCGAGCACAGCTAGTAACAGTATAAAAATAAAGTCACATTTTGTCTGTTTGTCACAATGTATGCTTATATCTTTAAAACTAAGCAACGGATTTTGATGCTGTTTTTTAATTAAATGTTAGAGGAATTCAAGAGAAAGGTTTATAGGTACAAATAATATTGCATGTAGTATTGCACCCATCCTCGTAGCTAGCGGGTGCGGGTAACTAGTTTTATAATAAATAGATTATGGGAAAATTGAACTCGGAAAACATCGGAAAACAAAAATTAAGAGAGATAATGAGCTTTATGCATTCGATATTTATTTAAAAGTGATTGGGCTAAATTTTACAGCATCTCTCATAGGTAGAAAGGTGGGAATATAAGTACTAGAAAAAGATAGTTTAACGTGTGTACAAATTTTACACAGAAGCATC
The DNA here is from genome assembly GCA_031163375.1 of Conogethes punctiferalis. NCBI lineage: Eukaryota > Metazoa > Arthropoda > Insecta > Lepidoptera > Crambidae > Conogethes > Conogethes punctiferalis. Next base: position 15,286,052 of record CM062084.1, read on the forward strand.
TCGTTTCGATCGAATATAATCATGCACCTGTTGTCTTATCAGCCTACAATTACTGCAGTGTCTAATAATAATAAATTAGCTCATACATGGCTGAAATCGACCGGTCACAAATTACTCTTCAATTATGTCAAGATTACCTGCATTATACCTAGCATATAGTAGCATTTCTAGTGCTAACAAAGACTATCCGGCACCCACCTGCACTATATTATTAGTGCTTTTGCCAGAATGTTAGTATGAAACGACCCTAATATATTCTCCGAAACAGTTATGAGATCGTTACGAGTACATTGATGTGTACTGAAACATTTCAACATGTTGTTACAAACTAAAATACGCTTTCGGCTTAACTGAAACAATTTATGCAACTATCTACTTTACCGTTTGCTAATAAGACGTGTTTACATCAGTCGGTAAAAATGTTGTGCCCGTCATTAAATAGGGAAGGATTTATGTGGATATCTCAGTGCGTAAACGGCTTATTACAATCGTGTAGCTACTTAATAAGAACGGATAATAAATTCGTTTATAGGCGGGCTCTTTGTGTGCAGAAAATAATTTGACCTTCCCAAATATTGTCTGATTTTATGAACGGTCGTGTTTTGTGTGGGGAGACCGTGAGGAAGACTTAGGCGTAGGTATACTATGCCCCCAAAGATAGATAGATAGATATTCTTTATTGCACAAAAACAAACATCTACAGACAAGGTATTACAATAAACTAGTGGTACAATTTTGGCGGTCTTATCGCTAGTAAGCGATCTCTTCCAGACAACCTTCAGGTAGAGGAAGTGTGCTATTCTGAAGAAAACATATATATACAGGAGATCTTTATCTCCTGTGTATATGTTTTCTTCAGAATAGCACATTTAAAGTCATATGTCACATTAATATAATTATACATTAATGTATAAAATATAATATGTACCTATGTGCATTACCTGCATATTGGTAGAAATACTTATAGCAGTTGTCGAAATACCTATTACCGCACCACATCATAGTTTTCTGACACACCCAATGGTTGACAGGTACAGAATACCACATGGCATTAAGTCCGCCATTTGTACCTTCTTTGTGCAACAAAGATTAAATAAATAAATATAGCATTACAGAAATAATAATTGCCGTACAATTTAGTGATCGTTAGTAACCGATCTCTTCTAGAATACTTTAGGTACAAGTAATGTATTGTTTTAAAAAGAGGGGTAAAGTTATGTAAAACCACAAGAAAAATTAGGTAGGTATTTATCTATTTAAAAGATATTGCTATTTTGTGCAAGTCATAATTTTAAAAAATCAACATTTAATGTTTTATATACTTCTCTACTTGTTTTAATGAGATTATTTTATTGTTTCAGATTTATTTGTCGGCCTGATCTACGTTTTCGTTGATATAATGCAGAAAATAACGATCGCATGGCTGGCAGGTGAATTTATGTGCAAATTCGTTAAGTTCCTTCAGGTGAGACATTTATGAATATTAAAGCATGATATTCAATCCCAAAGACAATGAATATTAAAAATTTAAAAAAAAGATCTATGAATAAAACTCATTTTACTTTTCAAACTAGTACTGAAATTAAACCAACTCCAAAAATAGATTTAATATTTTTTCAAGTGCTCTCAATGCTAGGGTGGCAGAAAGCAATTTAAAAAAATCAGTTAATACATCTTTAAGTGCACTTTGAAATAATTATTCTGGTTCTTATTTAAATTTCTAGAAATTATATTTGATATTGCTAGCTGTTTTCTTTAAAATAATAAAATAAATACTCAATTAGGATAAGATTAGAAGCGTCGGCTTTATAATTAAGAAAGTTCGGATTGAAACATTTATAAAACAGAATGCTCGATTAATTTCTCAACTTCGACACTCAATGTAAATCTACCGAACCATTCTTGAAAAGCGGTTTTCCAACTGATTATTACATGAATACAAATGGGAACAGTTACAAAGGATCTTTTGTAAATCTGATCTGCCTTTGGCAAATAAAGTCTTGGGTTGAGAATGGCATATTTATTTTTCAAGATTTTTTTTAGACGGGTTATTTTTGAATTGTCTTGCTACAGATTCCAATGCTTCCCATTAAGTCATACCTAGCAGATATAATCGTTAATAAATACGTTCTTTTTTTGTTACTTTTATAATACACTAGCTGTGCTCGCGACTTCGTCCGCGTGGAATAGTTATTTTTTCCCCGTTTTTTTTACATTTTCCATTATTTCTTCGCTCCTAATAGTTGCCGCGTGATGTTATATAGCCTAAAGCCTTCCTCGATAAATGGTGTATTCAACACAAAAAGGATTTTTCAGTTCGGACCAGTAGTTCCTGAGATTAGCGCGTTCAAACAAACAAACAAACTCTTCAGCTTTATAATATTAGTTATATTAGTTAAGATTATGGTACTGTTTCCATAGCACAAACGCAATGTAACATTGAAATGAATTACCTGAAGTAATTTGTTTCAACTTATTTCCATCTTGATATGAATTAGATACGTATGATCGTAAAGTGAGTATCAATTTAAGTTAAAGTTAACAGAAGTAACAAGAATCCTTGTTATTATGTATTGTATTTATAGTCTAGACCTTGTATCTATCTCTATAGTTCATTCGCGTTAAGAAAATAGTGACTGACAGGTCACTGAAATTATAATTTCTAGCGTTTTAATTGGCTAGTGGCCTGTCAGTGACCTGTCAGTCACTATTTTCTTAACGCGAATGAACTATAACTATATCTAAGCTTATAGTGTAATCTGTTTTCGCTTTTAATTCCAGGGGGTAGTCATGTACGCGTCTACGTATGTGTTGGTGGCTCTCAGCATAGACAGATGTGATGCCATCACGAATCCCATGAACTTCTCTGGAAGCTGTAAGTTGGCTCACTTAATACCTACTATTAAATTATAATTATTAAGGGATGTAAGGGAGCGACCTATCACCTTTTCGCTCCAAGCCATACTCACCTGCTCGTGGTGCATCCTGCTGAACAACAAACGAGGCTCTGGCAAACCGATTGGTGGCGGTAAAACCATCACGAAAGAAGGCGTAGCTAAATGCCACAGGCCGATGACGGGCAGCAGCGTCACCGGAGCAAGAAGCTTCGCCCTGCGATCGCCAACCCGTCTGCCCAGCGTGGCGATTATGTGTATACCCTCCAAAAGTTTGCCCTAGGTAGCGAACAACTGGAGAGGCCTATGTCCAGCAGTGGACTGCAAAATAGGCTGATGATGATGATGATTAAATTATTATAAAATTAAAATCCGTAGGTACGTACCAAAAATCGTAACACATTAAAAAAAATGACTTAATACAAAAAGGTTTTTGGCATGTTATTTTTTCTTTGAAATGCTTTAGTGTCAATATTGTAAAAGAACTGAGGAAATTACATGTCATCATCATAATATGATTATTGACGAATTTAATAAATTTTCATTTTCGCAATCTTAAGGGAGATTGTAGCAACGTTTGTGATAATATTTTGGTATAGAAAATGTAATGTAAAATATTAAATTTTAATTCATCGTGAAATTATCTGAATTGTAAATATTTTTTTATAAGTATATACTTACTTACAAATATGTGTTTCAGGGAATCGGGCAAGGGGCTTGATCATATCAGCGTGGCTTGTCAGTATAGTCTTCTCGATACCTGTCTTCATACTTTACGAAGTAAAGGAGGTTCAAGGTAAATAAAATATGTACTAGACACACCATAAGATAACTCACTCTCCAGTTTCCTTCAAAATAAAATTAGTTTATTGAAGGATTGACGGCGTTATTTACACGATTTCAATTAATTATGAAAAAAAACCAACATAAGATTATTATGGATATTAACCTGTATTTGGTATTGATCTGGTACAGGAACTTGACCTTGCCATATAAGAAAAAATATAGCAGTTTCTTTTTCGCGTGGTTTCCGAGTTTAGAAAAGGACCACCCCACCTCATCCCGTGATGTCGTCTGCGGTCACCAACCCGCTTGCCAAGCGGGGTGACTAAGGCAAAACCATCTGCTGGACATAGGCCACCTCCAATGATAATTTTATTGTACAATTATACCCTGGGGGTCTGTTGTTCAGCAGCATACAATCTGTACATGATTGTGACCTCAAGATTTTTGAGTGCAGTTTTAGATTAATCAAAGGTCAACATGCCATTGTGGCGTATAAATATTTTGAGGTTTTAGGGTAGAGGTAATTCACTTTGTCATATAATCATTAACTCCGGATTAAAAATACTCCGTTCTCATTTCCAGGTCAGCTGCAATGCTGGATAGACCTCGGCACGTCACGCAGGTGGCAGATCTGGATGACTCTCGTCTCCGTCATGATCTTCGTGCTTCCTGCTCTAGCCATAGCAGCTTGCTATGCCGTCATTGTGCTCACCATCTGGACGAAGAGCAAGGCTGTGGTGATGAGCCCGCCTATTAACTCCAGAAGGACAAAGACGATGAGAAATGGTGAGTAGGTCAAGTTTTGGTGATGAGAATTTAAGATAGATGGGCGATTTTTCACAGCTTAAACAATTTATTGAACCAAGATGGCATGCTGTAGCTTCATTTAAAAGAACTAGCTAGAAGTGATATCTAAAGAAATTTTCAACAGTTTCATTTGATTTTAAAAGTTTAAGTTTCACAAATTGAGATCCTAATTTTATTATTATCGCCTCAAAGTCAAACTTAGGACTTATAACAAGTTGGTAAAAACTGGACACATAAAGCCTGGCAAATTATTAATTTTAAAACATATTTATACAATAATTTACAATCAAAAGTAGTATGCCAGAATCGTAGCAAATGGAAGGACTTGGTCTCTGCCTACCCCTATGGGAGAAAGGCGTGAGATTATGCATTTATGTATTTGTAATTTACAATTTACACGAAAACCTCTGGTCTTCTTCAGGTCACGTGGAGAGTGATCCAGACTCCCGGCGAGCAAGCTCCAGAGGATTAATACCAAGAGCTAAAATCAAAAGTGTCAAAATGACATTCGTCATTGTATTTGGTAAGAAATATTTTCTATACTAAAAGACCAGCATGGCGGAGGCAACTGAGAAGTGATTGATTTAGTTTCTTGTCCTAGTCCGCGAGGACTTGCGTTTTACGTTCCATTATGTGACGGGAGGCCCCACTATGCTGTACTAAGTATTATAAAACCAAATTCATTGAAGATTTATTTAAGAAGCTGGAAAAATTTCCTGAAGATATTGTGACAACATTTAAAGAATATAATAAACACAGTAAAGTTCCTAAAATTACTCTTCATATCGATATTAGGTCATCAATGAAATATGTCGACATAACTCCGACTCCAATATTAACATAATAACTTGCTTAACATGAGCTAACTCTTTTGTAAACTTTTTAAGATTTGAGAAAGTTCACACGATCTGGTCCCAAATTGTTGTTGTTAATGATGATCAATGATAAAGTCTAAGATATAGTAGAACATTCCTTAAAATTTCCATATTGGAATATTTTAATTGAAATACATAACATAATAACAATGCGTAAACGGTGTGTAACCCTGGTACGTAGGGTGAGGGCTAGTAACAGCATCCTAAACATGATCGCCGGCATGATGCCTATAATAAGGCGTACTTGTATCATTTCGAGGGGAGTGGTGCAGGAATGGCCACTTTAAGTATTAAAAGAATGTGATAATGTGTAGTAACTAACGTAGTCATTAAGTATGTATTACAAAATGAGCCAGTATTACTTACAATATGAACAACTGTTGTTGATTCCAGTGTTCGTGCTCTGCTGGTCACCATACATCGTGTTCGACCTGCTCCAAGTGTATCACCACATACCGCCAACGCAGAGCAGTGTGGCTATAGCCACCCTCATCCAAAGCCTGGCGCCGCTCAACTCGGCGGCTAACCCTTTAATTTGCTGCATGTTCTCCCCTCACATTTATACAAGTCTCAGGTAAATGGACGAGGATATTACAATTAGTTTGTATTCATTGACGATGTCATAGTTAACAGCGTATAAAAGGACAATAATCGGGTACAAATAAAACCTACTGCAGTCACCAACCCACCTGCCAAGCGTGGTATCTAAAGCAAATACCCCCAAATCATATTTGTCATTTGGGGAGGCCTATGTCCAGCAATGGACTGCAATAAGCTGATAATGATGATGGGCAGCAGCGTCTAACTGGGTACAAATAAAGCATACTGCGGTCATATTAATTGGAACGTTACGTTTACCTGTTTTCTGAATTCGTTTGTTTCTATAGGATCTAAGCAAGTCCCTAATATGTTACAGGAGGGTACCTCCATACCGATGGCTGTTCTGGGGCAGGACACGTAAACGGTACGGGCGAGGGACGCTTCGTTCTCGCTCAGACTCCACCGCTAACTCTGATCTCCTCAGCTCGACGCACGCAAGGCGATCACATTCTGTTGCGACGGTAAGATCTGAATAGTTATACTAACTATGTATACAGATATTATCTGCTCTGTATAATAGGGATTTAGGGGAGCGGCCTATCATCTTTCCGCTTCGAGTCGTCCTCACTTGCCCGTGGGGCATCCTGCAGAATAACAAACTAGGCTTTGGAAACCGACTATTGGTGGTATAACCATCACAATTTAAGGCGTAGCTAAAAACTACAGACCGATGACGGACAGCAGCGTCACCAGAGCGAGAAGCTATGCGCTGCGATCGCCAACCCGCCTGCCCACGTGGCGATTATGGGCTCTAGATGTTTGCGCTAAGCGGCGAACAGCTGTAGAAGCATAATGTCCAGCAATGGACTGCAATGAGCTGATGATGATTCTATAAGGACGTCCTTCCCCGGACGGGCGGCTTAATTAGAGCTAAGTTTCGTTGTGCCCTACCACTGTTTCTTCTTTCTAAAATCTTTAATAGCCCTGTATATCACTCTGCAGATACTAAACCGCACCCGCAGCAGCAGCGTGACGCACAAGCACGACGCGCGGCGCACGCAGTTGCTCGTGCTGGTCCCCGCGCGCGACTGACAGCGAGCGCCCGCGGCCGCGCCCGCGCGTGACGTCATGCTCTAGCGCCGCGCGCCCGGCTGCGTCCGCGCGCCCTGCTGCCGCCACGCCGCGCTTACGCTCGCCGCCTGAGCGAACGACACTGCCGGACCATTCCCAGCGTCTGTCAGCACCAACTGACAGCGAGCATGACGTCATGCTCTAGCGCCGCGGGCCTGGCTACGTCCGCGCGCCCTGCTGCCGCTAAGCCGCGCTCACACGCGCCGCCTGAGTGAGCGACACCGTCAGACTAGGTACACCTCGCGTCTGTCAGGGACTGACAGCGAGCGTGACGTCATGCTCTTGCGCCGCGCGCCCTGCTGTCGCCCACGGCCACGCCGCGCTTTCGCTCACCGCCTGAGCGAGGGACACTGTCGGACTACACCCAGCGTCTGTTAGGGTCTGACAGCGAGCGTGACGTCATGCTCTAGCACCGCGCGCACTGCTGCCGCCACGCCGCGCTCACGCTCACCGCCTGAGCGAGCGAAACTGTCGGACTGCACCCAGCATCTATCAGGCTCGACTCAAAGCGAGCGTGACGGCATGCTTTAGGGCCGCGCGCACGGCTGCGTCCACGCGCCCTGCTGCCGCCACGCCGAGCTCACGCGCGCCGTCTGAGCGAGCGACACTGTTGGACTACACCCCACGTGTGTCAAAAACTGACAGCGAGCGTGAGGTCATGCTCTTGCGCCGCGCGCCCTGCTGCCGCCAAGCCGCGCTCACGCTCGCCGCCTGAGCGAGCGACACTGTCGGACTGCACCCAGCGACTGTTAGGACCGACTGACAGTGAGCGCCCGCAGCGGCGTCCGTGATGCTGTCTCCACGCGGCAAACACGATTGACTCCTGAAACTCCTCCTCTTCTTTTGCATGTTCACGTCTTTACTCCGACGCGATGTGACGTTGGTCTAACATTGATACAAGTTAGGCAAATGACGGCAGCAAGATGCCATCCATGTTGAAGACTTTAGCACGACAAAGACGCTAACGATTTTTATTTGACGACGAACTCGCCATTGTGGCTTGGTTCGACGCACGGCAGACATCACTGTGTTATGTGATTAGTCTAAGCGTGGGCTGACACGACGCAGCATAGCACAGGAACAGGCGTGGAACGTGCCTGCGCCGCAGTGTACTTACGTCTCGGATCTTTCGTGAATTACAAATTCTGCTTTGTAATACGCTGCGTGTAAATACGCCGCCTGCGTCAAAGCAGACGCTTGGCTTTGTAGTGCTATTTTAGATGCCAATACAAAAGACAGTTTCTTGACTATGTATTCGCTTGAGACCACAATCATAGAGCTGCGGTTCCACTAAGGCGGAGCGGAAACGGGCTGTATAGTAAGGTATCATCTCACTTCACAATAGTTTTGTTTTCTTGCTATTACCTTAGCGATTATCAGCTTAAATTAATATTAAGTGCTTACTGTTTTTATTACGTTGTTACATATTATAAGTAGGTATGCATCCTAGCACCTGTAATGCCTAATAATGACTCTAGGGCACCTCCTACAGAATACCGTGGCCAGGAAACGATACCACCAATTCTTGCGGATGAAGTGGAAAGAGCTATATCCCAAATGAAGTCTAATAAAACACCGGGCGAAGATGGTATTTCAGTGGAAATGTTGCGTATGGGTGGAGGCAGTGTAGTGGCTGTGCTTGTGGAGTTGTACAATAAGGTTCTAAAAGATGCTCAAACACCAAGCTCTTGGAAGAATGCAATAGTAACAATCTTACACAAAAAGGGGGACATCTCAAGACTTTCGAACTATCGCCCTATAAGTCTCCTCTCTCAGATATACAAGGTTTTCGCCAAGGTTCTGTGTAATAGAATCACAAGAGAACTGGATGAATGCCAACCGGTCGAATGTGCTTACTCTCGACGCTCGATATCATTGGGATTGGAGATTGGAATTGAAATATTGTCCTTTTGGCACTCTTGAATGCCACACTAGCGCACGATTGGAATCAAATCTGGTGGAATTTTATGGAACTAAAGGAGATCGAGCAATGCACTTTTTCGGCACCCTTGACGGGATTTTGACATTGACGTATCGAGTTTAGATTCGTGTTTAAGATCGAACAAATACAGTCGCACAAATCTTACTTTTTCGGGATCGAATTTGGTGTTTGTGTTTGATTTTACTAGTCTTGAATATAAATAATGGCACGTATCGCTCTTATTTGTAATACTTTGAGTAATGCGCATTCATTTGATGTACGACAAAGGCGGAATTTAAGAATAATGGAGCGATATGCCGATAACGCGTTTGCTATGGGTGACGATGAATTTCGACAAAATTACAGAGTTTTAAAGAACTTTTCAACCTAATTCATAATGAATCATCCTGACAAAGCTGCTAAAATTATTAAAGCTTACTGTGTCTTACATTACATTTGTAACCAGCCACAACTAAGTCAGGGTGATTTTGATGAAATTGTGCCACCCATAGGACAAATCCAAGATCTATTAGATAACCGAGGTGTTACTGATGAGCTTCGGCGAGGCACTGAAGCAGAATTAGTACAGGAATTGTGGGCGGCAAGATATAGGCAGTGAATAAATTAATAAATATTTAAACTTTTATGTCACTTATTTCTTTCCTTTGTTAATACAAAAATGCCTATTTTTAATATTAGTAACTTGAGCCAAAACATAAGCTCTAATAGATAGGTAGCCTTCATGGACGACGGTAGCCTTATACCTATCATATAAAGGATAGGTATTTATGATCATACATAAATTAAAACAATTATTGACTTGATATTACTTGTATATTAAGATTACTCTTTCTAAACACACAGCTTAATTTACACATTACATGTAAGACAATTAAAATATAACATTTAAACTTACAAAGTAAATATATTCCGTACATAATTTAACATTATTATTCTGCAATTTTACTATAGGGCATTTGCTATGTTATTTAATGCATTTCCTATTCTTTCACTGCCCAATCTGATAGCAGTTCCAACAGAATCCAACGATGATGTGAAGGCTGTTAGACTATTCACAGCATCGGAAAGAGCTCTAGCAGTATTTGATTTTGCTTCAACTCTTTGCCTCTCTATGGCAAGAAATCTTTCACTCTCTTGATCCAGTCTAGTCCTAGATTGTGATTGAGATGAGCGGGTCCTGCGCCTTTCCCTAATTGCAGGACGAGGCCGAGGACGAGGTATTGGTGTCCAAAACCGGACTATGATTCGGTTTCGTATCTGAAAAAATAAAGTAGTACATATTTAAAAAAAAATGCTTTCTGTGTCTTTATTAGACTTCTACAAAAATAGGTATTGTAAATAAAAGGAATGCCTTGCCTCTCACAGGCTCTAAACCATTTTTAATTTCAAAACTATAAAACCAGAGTAATTAAACTTATACAGTTAGTACATACCTTTGCCCAGCCTTTTCCGTCTTTCTGCGCGTCGCCTAGAGCATTTAAGGATATTTCGTTCCACTTTATTTTGGTCTCTTGTTTCGCATGAGCGGTGCGCAAGAGACGCTTGGCTATTCCCGGGCTTTGCGACAAGAAATCCGTCAGGATCTCTAACTGTTGGTAGAACGATCTGCTGCTCATTATATTCTGTTGAAATTACACATTATTTTGTATAAAAGAAATAAACAACGCAATATTTCTATCAAATACAATAAATAGAACTTTCATACCTGTGTTGAATTATTTGTGTCTTGACTTAAAATATTCCAAATACGGTGCACAAGAAGAGTTCCGTCTACGGAGTGACTAATAAGGGCTTAATACTTGCATTGTATCAACAAAAACTAGCCACATAGAATACTTTAGCTTTTTGTAGCGAAGTGTTCATAAATTTCAAAAAGTTATTTGTTTATTTGGAACTGACAAGAGTGACAAGTCGACGCGTTGTTTTTTTAAATCCAATATGGCGGGCAAGGCAATGACATATTCATCAGTCTTCCTTCTTTATTTTCCGTAAATTACGCTTTTAATCGACATACATTAATTGTAAATGCTGAAAATAGTTACCTTTGTAATAAAAAACAAATTAAGTAATATTTAATCATAAATTAACGTATATTCAAATATTCCTGTATTTGGTAGTTTACATTTTGTTACATTATGAGCACCCCAAGTCATAGTTCATTCATTCTCTGTATATTATCTGTACTCGATCCTGCAGACGATTGCGATCCCAATCCTATTTGGTTCAAGAGTACCAATATTTTTAAGATTGGAATTGAAACTGCACTAGATTGGGATAGGATTGAGATTGGGATTGGTTTCAAGAGTAGGCCTACAGGCAGGCTTTCGGAGAGGTTTTTCAACAACTGACCACATACATACTGTAAAACAGCTGATGGAGAAGTGTCAAGAATTCAATCGTCCGCTGTACATGGCTTTCGTAGACTACGAAAAGGCATTTGATAGCGTTGAGCATTGGGCTGTATTTAACTCTCTCCATCGCTGTCATATTGACGCACGGTATGTTGATATCCTCCGCGAGCTATATGAATCTGCGACAATGCAAGTACGCCTGCATACTTTGACCAATCATATCCCAGTCAGAAGAGGAGTGCGGCAGGGAGACACGATTTCGCCCAAATTATTTACAGCTGCCCTTGAGTATGTAGTAAAAATGCTACCTTGGGACAAGAAAGGTATCAACATGAATGGTGTCAAACTGTCGCATCTTCGGTTTGCAGATGATTTGGTTCTGTTCGCTGAAAATTGGAAGGATTTAGGCTGTATGCTCGGAGAGCTGCGGGATGCCTCACTTCAAATTGGTCTGAAGATGAACGTGTCCAAGACGAAAGTAATGTCTAACAACCCACGCAACAGGCAAACCCTAGCCGTTGGTAGCGATAGCATTGAGGTGGTTAGACATTATGTATACCTTGGGCATCGTTTATCTTTCGCCAAAGAGCATCTAGAGCAAGAGGTCTCTCGGAGAGTACAGTTGGGATGGGCCGCATTCAGCAAATTGGATGATGTTTTAAAAGACAAAAAACTTCCGCAATGCCTTAAGACGAGGCTCTACAACCAATGTGTCTTGCCGACAATGACGTACGGAGCTGAAACATGGCCGCTGACCGGAATAACCCTTCATAGACTTCGCGTAGCGCAAAGGGCCATGGAGCGTTCCATGTTGGGTGTAAGTCTTCGGGACCGAATTCCTAACTCCGAAATCCGGAATCGAACGAGAGTGACGGACGTTGGAAAAAAGGTCATGTCGTTGAAGTGGAGATGGGCGGGACACCTGGCACGAGGGAAGGATGGAAGGTGGAGCACATCCATTACACAGTGGTGGCCAAGGCAGGGTAAGCGAAGTCGCGGACGTCCGCCCTCCAGATGGTCGGACGATATTGGTAGAGTGGCGGGGAAAACTTGGGCGGTGTGCTAACAGGACCGTGGTGAATGGCAATCAAGAGAGGAGGCCTATGCCCTGCAGTGGGACCGATTGTAAAGGCTGATGATGATGATGATGATGCATCCTAGCACATAAGTACCTACCTACATAATATGAACACATTTTGTGACTTCTGGTAAGTTGTAAAGTGCGACAACTTTAATAACTAAGTCATGTAAAAAGTATTATGAACTGTATTTATAACTTGGCCTAATCTTTAGAACAAACTTTGGATATTTTTAAATCGAAAAATTCTGAATTTTATTTAATAATAATGTGACTGAGAAACGTAAATGTTTTTTAAGTTTAAAAAAAAAAATATGACGTGTAAATAATTCAAACCAAAATATCATTCTGTAAGTACTTAACAAAATTGTATGGGAATATTTTTATACCTTTTACAAAGCATTATTTTTGTAAATTTTAATTGTCTCGTATTTTAAGGTATTGTATTACTTATAATAATAGTTACATAACGCCAAATATTATTTTAGACTAAGTAAAATCTTGCAGGTTTTATTTTATCTCTATTCTCTGTTGTTTATCCGGCCGTCGAATTGTCATCTCATTGGACTATAAGAGAAAGGAAACCTCATTTGCTTGGATACCCTCGGAACATGAGCCCTGAGGCCGAAATTCGGTAACAAAAGTAAATAATTTATTAAATCCTTTTTTCATAGGTTTAGGTAACGTACTTATAATGTTTAAAGTCTATTCAGATTTTAAAAGGTTATTGTAATAAGATTTAATACCTAATAGTCATAAGTGTATCTTAAAAGTATTTGTATAGAATCATAAATATACATTATTATGATTGTTAATGCTACTAAGTTTATATAATTGAGGCTAGAATAAAGTACTGAGATTGTATGTATTGTATGTAAATAATGTACAATTATTTTTGTACTGTCTTGGAAATGTAAATAAAATGTTAAAATATATTCAGAAAAGTTATTAAATGTGTGTATCGGACAAAAATGTGTTTTTATATTTACATCTTTTGTAATGTTCTTTTTTGGATTAGTTTCGGTTGAAATATTATGGGAGGTTTCTGTACAGTTTTTCTAAGATTTTGGGCTATTGAGACACGGTTTAGTGAGTTATGGACAGATAAGTAACTTCTCTAGCATGACCAGAGCTATGGCTATTGAGGTTGATTGGGGCAAATTCAAAGAAACACAGAAGTTTTGAAGGTAAGTTGGGACCTTCTTTTGTAATGTTACGATGCCTTTAGTTTTATCAAAGTCTTCTATTGTGATATATTAAGTGTACAAGTATAATCCGCAACATGCTACGCTGGGCTGGGTCAGACAGCGACAACAGATATAAACAAACATAAAACACTTTATTTTTACAATTAAGTAAGTTTTTGGACGTGGGTATTTGACACAAGAGCATTTTTTTTTTTATAGTGGCTCGACATAATGGCTTCCCTACGCCTGTCAGTTGCCACCGCCATGCCGGTCCAACCCCAACCCCCCACGAGCTCCGGAAACCCTATTCACCGGCAGAAACACGACTCGAGAGGTCCTTCCCCGGACGGGCAGCTCAATTCAAGCAAAAATTCGCTGTGCCCTACCTCTCTCAAGCTGGTTCTTTGGAATCAGCTTGTAATTGTGACTTTTCCGAATGGATACGGCTTGGGGACCTTCAAATAGTCCACAAATTTTCAACCTGTGACTACCCTGGTATTGCGGTGTCTATGCACTCAAGTGACCACTTAGTTAGCCCGTTATACCCCTCTGTCATAAAAAAAATAGCCTTCTCTGGTACCAATACCTTAAAGAAAAATCGAAAGTCAAGCACTACTTCAAAATAGAACTGCGCTTGACATCAGAAATACCTTTCATAGCAATATATTCCAGCTTTATTTGATAAATTCGACAAAACAACGACATTTTTCAATCCCGAAACAATTGGAACATTCCGACTTAGTCCTGAAGTTGATAGGCTGTGGAATTTATAGCCGCCATATTAGTGGAAGGAATACAAACAATAGGGTATAATGGCTACGTTTATCTTAATCAATGTATGGAGGGAAAGGCTTAGGTATAAGACAAAATCAATAGAAAACAAACATGTGATATTTATTTTCATATATATTTGTAGGTCATCATCATCATCCCCTTAGCGTTGTCCCGGTGTGTGCCTCTAGGCCCAGGGTCCGCTTTGACCATGATCCTAGATTTAGCGAGTCTGGTTATTACATTGAAGCGACTGCCATCTGACCTTGGTAACCCTCAGAAATGGGAACCAGACAAATTTGGATCATGGATAAACATTCAGAATTAAACTGGATGTGCAGGTTTCCCTCACGATGTTTTCCTTCACCGCCAAGCTAGTGGTATAATTCCGCACATAGATTTTTGCAAATCCAGAGGTGCGTGCCCCGCGCGGATTCGAACCGACGACTTCACGTGTGTGAAGCGACGATCTTACCACTAGGCTACCACGGCTCTTTTATACGGCTATATTTGTAGGTATGTTTATATATTTATTTACAAAAAAAGTACCTTAGCAAGTATCAGTTGTCCAAGCTTGTAGTACAAGCTTGGGCTTAGTTTTGGGCTAGATGGCCCTGTGTGGCCTAGAGTGGCATGTCTTGAGTTATTATGTTATGTTTGTATTCGTCTGGGTGTTTTCTATGTATAATATGTATTTATTTACAAAAAAAAATGTATCTAAGTAAGTTTATCTGTTGTCTAGTACCCATAGTACAAGTTTCGGCTTAGTTTGGGGCTAGATGGCGCTGAGTGGGCCAGCGTGGAATGTCTTGGGTTATTTATTATTATTATTTTTATTAGGTAAGTATTATACATACATAATAAATTAAACACATAATGAATACCAACATATCTACTACTACCACGTAATTTTAAAAGCTCCCCCTTTTTATATTAATAACCCAGTAATGACGTCAGATCTCAAATAACGAATGGCGGTAAAGAACGAAAAATGGCGTGTTTATCCGGCGCTTGCACACACATTCCGGCACATTAATATTACTTTCCATTGCGCCCCTAATCCCCCCATGGCGAGTGTGTGAATAAAATCTGCGTGTAATGTATCATGACGCGCGATTTGAACAAATGACGCCGTTAAACAGATATGTACCGTACAATGCAAACAAAAGAGATGAAACGTTACGATCTAGGTATTTGGTTTCGACGACCATTTTGGGTCAGTGGCAGTGAATGTTGCTTCTGAAACAGTAACCGCGGGTTCGATCCCCGCATTATAAAAACATTTCAAACCATTAATCTAAATAAATAAATATCACACAACATCACATAAATTGTTCTGATCCCAAAGTACCTAAGTAGCTTAAGCACTTGTGTTATGGGTATCAGAACAACGAAGGTACTAATAAGGTACAAATATATGCATAAGTACAAATAGAAACACCCAGACACGGAACAAGCACAAATGTTCCTCACACGAATGTTTGTCCCGGTTGGGAAACGAAACCCACGACTCTTGGATAAAGGCAGGGGTCACTACTACGAGTAATTATGTCGCCGAGCCAGTAAAGCATACCAAACTATACCTAGGTACCCTGTTTGTATTAATCTAGTTCTCGCTCACATCAGAAGAATATACAAGTAGGTATCCTATAAAAAAGCCACAGTATTTTAAGCTTAATTGAAAAAAGATCTTCTTCTAATAATTTAGATTACCTACCATAAATATCTACCTACTCATAAATCATTTCCTACCGATAGCGGTGTTAGGACAAATGCAAATTCATTAAGAGAGGGATCAAAAGACCTTTATTCAGACGCGGTGTTCCCAGGAGATCAGAAGATACTTTGATTAGAAATGACCATGGGACGGCGTAGATACTGTTAGTAGGTCATTGAACTTATAGAATTAATGAATAAAGGGATTAGGAAATGTAAAGTAGCTGTGCAGGCGGGTCAGCGATCGCAGGGCGTAGCTCCTAGTTCTCCTAGTGATGCTGCTGCCCATTATCGGCCTGGTATTTAACTGTGCCTTCATTTGTGATGGTTATACCGCCACCAGTTGGTTACCAGAGCTTCATTTGTTATTCAGCAGGATGCACCACGGGCTGGTGAGGGTGGCTTGGAGCGAAAAGATGATGCGTCGCTCCCTTAAATCCCACCAATAAGTCACCGATAGAGCGACAAACACATTTTAACAAAACTATTAAAACTATTTATTTCATACTTTATTCATACAAAAAACATGAGCATGGAAATTCAATCTAAGAACGCATACAAAGCCAAATTGAAAATTTCATAGCATCCCCTAATTTTCAAACCAAAATAATATTACATACGTGATGGGAATTATTATAGCCGCTCCTTCCGTCTCTTATTTGTATACGATTCCGTCTGCGAAGGGATCAAAAGGAATGGGGGGAATCAAGTCTCGGGTGTCGGGAGCACAGGCCTGATATAAGGGCACATAAACACGATACGACGTGTTGCGTCAATATATTTTTATAAGATTTTTACTTTCATTATGACCTCGCTCAACCGGATGATAAGCGGTCGTGAGGTCCAAAAGTGACATGGCGTCGGAATAAAGAATTATTCCTTTCCTTGAAGGGTAGATTGAAATATAGATCTACATACTCTTTGTGGCACACCAAAACTAGACAAAGTATACAATCATCAGGATATCGTAGTCCTCGAATGGACCTAGGCCTCTCCAGTTGTTCGCCACTTTGGAAAAATATGTGTATCTACCTATAATCGCCTCGCTAGGCGGACGGGTTAGCGATCGCAGGGCGTAGCTTCTCGCACCGGTGAAGCTGCTACCCATCATCGGTCTGTGATAAAATAGGTATATAGCTACGTATCGTAATAGGTTTTATTTGTACCCAGGTAAACACCGCTCCCCGTTTCCTGATATTCTCTTTGTCATCTTCTGTGACTCCCACGAATTGAGACGTGGTAGACTTATTCTAAATCCTGAAACCACACGCACCAACTTTGTATGTAGTAGCCCTAATCGTCACAATGTTTGCGATCTCTCTACGCAACCTATGTGGAGGCAACCAAATATTCTGTATCGTTTTGAACTGTTTTCTAATATTGTGCGGGAAAATGACAAATTGATAAAGATCGTAGTTATAATAAAATATATTATGATCTTTATTTTATGTTTTCATCAACACAAATTAAAGTTCAATGTAGACACGCTGGAGCTATACAGCCAAGATTAGTAAGTTATGTACGTACTGGAAGATTTTTTAAATTATTATTGTCTAAATTATTATTGCGAAAATCACTTTTTATACTTACCTTCATATTTTTTTCAGTCTCATGCAGTACTAATTGAGGTACATAATACCATTACAACGTTGTCTTAACCATGCAAAATTTATAAATGGTTTGGGTCAATACATATTTTATATTGTGAAAATAATACGATCTTTTTTTGCAGGGATCTCTTAACTATTCCAAATGCACAGAAAAAATTCCGATAGTGATAAAAAAATCCTATATAGGTAACATTGTACAATAAAATCACTGCTGAAAGAAGCAGTGATTTTATAGTATAGTTAGAGTTAGATATTTACTAGTATCAAACGTTTTAACACAACCTTTGCCATACCTACTGGAAAATATATAGCTACATCTAGGACATAAAAAAGTAATATTCAGAATTTGTTCATGTTAGCACGATATCATAATACCGTCTCCTCTTAAACTGCGAAGTCAGAATATGAAATAGTAGTTTATTACTCTAAAAATAGCATTTTACTGCAACACGAGTTTCTTGTGTGAAAACGTCTAGACTAGCAAGGCTTTAGATTCGGATTAAAAAGCTGTAAAAATTCTTATGCACCATAAAATGCGGTAAATAGCTAACGTGTGACTTGTGGCAGAATTAACTCGAACTTAAGTTAATATATGTGGACGTTGAGCTCTGGCGTAAGCTTGTTTTTCGGTTCATTAATTTAGTTTTAGTATGAACTTTTCGTCGTGACTTGGCCTGCGTAGGTATAACAGCAATTGAACAATTGGCTATCGTGGCTAAAAAAATAAAATAAAATAAATAAAATTGTAATTAGTCCGTCTTTTAGCTTATTCAAAAATAAAAGAATAAATAAGACTAAAAATTATAACGTTATAGCCCGTTGAAATTATGCGTGACGTCACTCGGTGAGGCATTTTTTACGGGAGGGAGTGACGTCAAAGACTCCCACTCCTAACTTTTGATGCCATGTATCTTTGCTATTTTTTATTTGAATGAAAAAAGGAAAAATACGTGTCCAATACATTTTTATAATCTAAAATACGGACTAAATATAATGTAATTATTTTGACCCCCAAAACATCTCTATTTATTTTTCTAAAATGAAAGATCTCTGTCATCACCAGACGTCCCCTACTGGACATAGGCTTCCCCCAATGACAAATGTTATATAAGGAGATTAGTTTAAGTCATCACTTTTGGCAGACAGGTTGGTGACCGCATCAGGTTTTATTTGTACGCTGCCCGTTTCCCGACATTCCCTTAGTACGTCTTCCACGACACCCACTTATGAAATGGGAAAATGTGTGTCTTTCGTGTAAATAATTGAACCGGATTACATATTATGTACATTTTGAAGTGCAAAATTAAACAATTTTCGCTATGAAATGTAGACCTACATTATATCCGTAGTATCTGTAATCCTTTCATATCATAACTTTCCATTCCATTAAATATAAATCCAAAAAGTTTTTTCTTGAAGTTAAAAACTTAAAACCTTTTTCGCATCCTTAATTAAAACTGGTCTAAAAATACCACTCACATTTTTTGCATCAAAAAAAGGGATAATCTTATCAAGTCTACCTTACTTTTTATTTGCTCTAAAATTTAAAATATAACCCTCACCATCGCCATCGGAACGAAAATACCTCAAAGAACTTCATATTTTCTAAGGACGCCCACAAACTAGCTAACTTAATTTTCTTTTTGCCACGTATTTGAGCAGAATATGTGTGTCTGACGGGACACATTTAACGCATGAAATACGTAATATAAAGTTTACCCTTTTGCTTTTTATATCTAAGGGGTTAGTTCGGGATAAAGCTACATAATGCTCATATCGTAAGTTTCAAGCTAAAATTAGCCACGGTCTCATTCAAACACCTGACTTAAAATAACTTACATTAACATAAATTATGTTATTTATCTCTAATACAGGTTCACGTAGGCGTGTCTGGTTATTCACTCCTTTTAACATGAAACAACTTTGGTTACAAGTTAGCATGTTAATAAATGAAAATTGAAAGATCATTGGTGTGGCTTTGTACAACTGGCCATCGTAACGTCAAAGTCTTAACCATTAGGCCATCAATAATCTACCTGATGATGATGATCTGTTTAACAACTCTCATCATCATCATCAGCCCGTGACAGTCCACTGCTGGACATAGGCCTCTCCTAATGTTCGCCACTTAGGTTGATTCTGGGCTTCTCGCATCTAGCACTTGCCAGCCGTCCTGCGCAAATCGTCACTCCACCTGGCCTGAGGGCGTCCTACATTACGTTTGCCGATACGCGGTCTCCACTCCACTTAACAACCCTATAACTATCAAACAATATACAACATGAAACAGCACTTAGAAGCAACTTTGTATCCCCATAATAAAGTATTCACGTCTAATAAACAAGAAAATGAAACAAAATTCTACCAAGCCGTAGTCGCGACAACTCGAAGACTAGAAAAGTTTCGAATCTTCCTTCGCTCGCCGAAGGAAACTTCGCGGCTCATAAAGTGGATTTAATAAAAACATATCCGTGGAACTTTCATACGGAGTCTTTTCACTCCTTTGAATTATGAGACTATTGTCACATTGAAACTTCTCTTGAAATTTCCGTACGCACACATATTTTCTGGAATTGCTTTAGGGAGAGTTTAGTTTATATTGTTATCAGAAGTTCTAAAGTGTTCCACTTATGAAATCCTGCACAACAGCTTTTGTTGAAGGGTACTAGTTAATTAGTTCAAGTGGCAATGCGCAGGCCACATCGCTCGCAAATAAGATGGGTACAAAAGATTCTCGAGTGGTCACTGCGAGAAGAAAGGCATAGCAAAAGACAACCATACAAGATGCACTGACGATCTGATTTTGGTAGCGGGAATCCTTTGGCCGCTCAAACCCGTGGAGTCCATGTGTGAAGGTCAGCATTAGTTAGTACGAATAACGAAAGATAACGAATATAATCATTATTGTCCCTTGTTACTCAGTACACAAAGGACCTCACCAAAGCGAGGTGCTACGCCCTGCGATCGCCAACAAGCCTGGCGATTATGGGTAAAGTCTCCTGTTTAGCCCAAGTGGCGAACACAGCAGTGGACTGTAATAGGCTGATGATGATGATGACGCAAAGAAATAGGTACATACCTTAAAATTTTGTATAACATCTACCTACAGATAGGGTATTATGTCAAAGATCCAACAGATCCAATCAAAAACTTTACTACAAAATGTTTTAAACGCAGATTGCGTCGTTTGCGCTGTAATCACAATCCAAGTTGCGACCCAACTTACAAAAACTTTAACAGTGTTCAAGTTACAGCTGATATATTTCCTTCTTTAGAAATAATCTGAACTTCTGATGATGAAAAGGCTAGCTTGGTTACCATCGTAGCCATTCATTCATTCTAAGTTTATGAGCCATGCTTTTGTTGATAGAGCAATTTCCACTTCTCCCTGGGTTGTCTGATGCTTAAAAAATACGCGCATTGGATGCGAATAAGTCGTATTGATGTGTGCGCACACATTAGGCGTGTGCTTCAGTCCAACAAACCAGATGGTTTGACGACATATTTTTACGGTACTCTAAACTGTTCATAAAAATTCATCTTGCTGATTTATGTGTTGAACATGATCGGGTTTTATGTTCAATACTGGTTTTATATTGAAAATAGGGAGAGAGCGGAATAGTAAACAGCTTTGTATATTTACTAGTGAATTATTTTCGTTTAAAGGGATGAGACATTATTAAAGTTAATTATTTCTTGGGTTTGAAGTAAAAGTGCTAAAGTGCTGTAGTGGAAGATTTTTAGAAGTATTTTCTAACATTGTTGCATTGTATGATATTATATAATTACTGATAATACTAAATTATCATTAAGGCATGGTATGCCCTTCCAGCTCATGTGTTTCCTTCCTCTTTTAATCCTGGAGTTTTTAGGCGGGGCGTAAAACGGTATCTCAGTGGGTCTTCAGGGTGAGGGCGACAACCTAGGCGCGGTGGGTTTGTCCTATTATGCCTGTCGACCTAACATTTGGACCACAGAACCGCTTACCATCAGGTGGAGTGAAGTCATCCTGAACGTTCTTTTTATAAAAAAAAATCATCACATTAGGTCGTAGAAGGTCTGCAGGACTTAGGCCTCCCCCAAAGAATTCCACCATGGCCGGTTGCAAGCTACCTGCATCCAGTTCCATGTTACGATCTTTATTACATCGTCATTTCGCCTCGCTGGAGAACTGCTCACATCGCGTTTTGAAAAGTTTCAGTCGTCGTCGTGTCGTCTTGGAAAAGTCCAGAACTTTTCGTTTTCTTATAATATAAGTAGGTGCGCCAGATAATTCCTTCAACCATATTTCAAACTATGGCCTTCATTTGTACTATGAGTACCATTAATACCTGAGGTCTTCCAAAATATTCATATTCGACTGAAAATCGAACCCAGAACCTTCAGATTGCCGCACGATTGGCAAAAATGCTTAGCCGATGCGTCACTGAGGTTGTGAAACTGTGTCTATGTCTTCGTCTTAGGACTTCATTATTCAGGCAATATTAATTAAGCCTAGTTAATTTGAGCGCTAAATTTTAAACAGAACTGGCCCCACTTGGTTTGAAGTTAAATTATAACTTACTATGTGACAATAACTTAGTAACTATAGTAATATAAATGCCGTTTATTACTAGTAGCGTTGTGCTCTAATAAATTTCATTGGAAATAACTGGTTAAAGTGGTAACGAAACTTAGTTCGATATACTGCAACTTGGTTGAACTTTGAGAGCGCTAAGCTGAAGGGAATTTTCAATTACTTAAGTATGTTTCTTCGTTCAATGTGATGCAAATTTATTAATCGTAGAGTAAGTTTAATAGTAAATATTTACGAAAAGTTTGTGTTCAACAGTCAATATATACTACAATCAGCTAAAATCTGTTTAAGATAGAATCTTTTAAGAAATCAACTTTATTTGGATATTATAGAAAAAACATTTATGTGATTGATAATCTTCTTTTTCCTATTATTAACGGATCTTTTTATTAACCGATTTTTTTTTATTTTGGATTGTGAACCACCTTGATCCAATCGATTTTGGGGAATAGACAGAAAAATGAGCAATGAGCTTGTAACGGAATGGAATGAAATGGAAATTAGAGATTTTTTAACTGCCATTCATTAAGAAATATAATGATATCTCACAAGAAACAGTCCAAGATAGATGCAAAGCTTGCTTGGTCATTAAAAACGAACGGTAGTAAAACTTTCAAAAGTAATCTTCTACATAAATACCGGGAAGGATTTCGCAAGTCATTATTTCAACGGTACTGAAAGTAGTTTCCGTGGAAAAATGTCACACATTTTATGTCAAGCATGAAGCATGTGTCAGAACCTCGTTTTCTCTCGTGTATCGCTACGAATATTAAATTTACACGAAACTGCTTTTGATGTGTACGTCGCTTGACATAAAGCGTATGACAGCAGTGAAGGACAACTATTAAGTCTTCTGAGAAATAGTCGGTACTGTGTGTTCCAGAGAAAAAGAACTCGACCAGTACTATAACATTATTCATTGTTGACCGATTCAACTAAAATACTGTACAATTGAGTACGTATATAATTTGCATTCATTTTACATCATTTCTGAATCAGTTGATAATTCACCTCACCCTTTCTTTTTAACTATAATTATTATGAATAAGCACGCCAATTAAATGGTATTATCTATAAATACCTACATAATGTATTATGGATTTAAAAATAAATATAAAAATGCATAAAACAGAACAGAAAATTAACCGATTGCTTCTAATTTCGCACGATCTCAGCACCAAGTGAAAAAAAAAAACAAACACAAATTATTTCCACATACACTTTCGTTCACGATTCAGACAAACAGGGTCGATCCGACGCTTTGATAGGTCTAAAACGACATATCGTACAAATTAATTGTCCCGTATTTATGGCCCAAAACTAGCCTGTCATTTTTACAAATTGATCAACAAAGCAAAATTTTATTTCTACAATTCGGTGTCCGAAAACTTTTCATTCGATGCCGAAATACAAGACATACCATTCTATTTTCGTCATACACACCTACAAGACGCTTATGCTACAGAGACACTAATGGAAGTTTATGTTTATAGGACAAGGGCTTGGTCAGTCAGTCGGTCACGGAAGCAATGTTTGCATTGTCCATTTGCTCACAACTTTGCTTTTCGTATACAAACCGTGATAGAACTTTCACTCAACATGCAACATTGCAAAATTAACAAAGAATAAACCGTAATTTATTAAACTTTGAATGGAATATCTAAAACTGAATAATCTAGTATTTTTACTGAGATTTTGTTAGAATAAGGGCTCGGTTTCGTCGCCTTTCAAAATAATATGTATCAGTTTTTCATAAGACAAAATGAGATACTGTGTCCAGTTTTTAAGCCACTAAGGTACCGCGCATTGCCAAACCTTTAAAAACCTCTTCAAAACTTTTTGGAAGGACCGCACACAAATAATATAAGTACTTATGATAGTGTTGATATTTTTGAATAATGTTGAGCTTTGTTAGGTTTTGTCAGTTACAATATTGAATAGGATATAATATTGGTATCTACATAGCTATGATTGAATTTAGGTATACTTTATAGTCTAGGGAAAATACATAAGTACATAAGGCATATTTAAGGTTCTAAAGAGAAGCGAGTGTCCCAACAAATCCTACTAATCGAATGCCCTTACGTATAGATGAATAGGACTCGTAATGTGTGGGTACACTGCGACCTTTTGTCGGGGTATAATCGAAATTTCTGAACCTTTCCCCAAATAGACCTTACAAATCACCTTTAACCCTTCTGGCGTAGGCATTAAGGGCTGGAATACAGATTAAATAATTTCAATTGGACTGATACTAAAATTATACCTATTGTTAAGTGCTGAGTATTATTTGCATGTTGAAGTTTTGAACTGAAAAATGTATGTAATTTTCATAGATTAATAAATAAATATCAGATAACATAAATTACATTGCTCCAATCCCAAACTAAGAAGCATAAGCAAAGCATTTGTGTGTTATGGGTATCAGCACAACGAAGGTACAACAAATATAATATTTAAATACAAATCTTAACACCCAGACACGGAACAAACACAAAATGTTCGTCATACGAATGTATGTTGTCCCGGGTGGGAATCAATCACGACCCTTGGTTCAGAAGCTAGGGGTTGCTACCAAAATAACCCTTGGGATAATCTAAAATCCTGACTAAGTATAAAGTAGGTACGTTGAAGTTTTGAATTGAAAAATATATGTTGTGTTCATATATTAAGAGAGATTCTTCGCTCAAATTGAGCCGCCCGCCCGGAGAAGGACCGTAACCCTATAGAATACCGCAGCCAAATGACCTCCGGGTCGTGTTTCTGCCGGTGAGTAGGGTTTCCGGACCCCGTGGGGGGTTAGGGTTGGGCTGGCATGGCGGTGGCAACTGACAAGTAACTGACCAGCTACTTGCCCGTTGTCACTGTGACTTGTGCTTCTCTCTCGCTTTCTATCAGGCGTAGGGAAGCCATTATGTCGAGCTACTATATAAAAAAAAATATTGCCTTTGACAATTGAAAGTATGTAGGATGATTTGGCATTTTCCACTGCATGCCTTTATACTGTTCTAAAAATACGACCTTTCAAATACGTGACCTAAATTACTAAACGTTCTATATTGGCAAACGGTAATTGCGACGCTGTTAGCAAATTGACAATTAGGATTTCTAACGTCCGTCCATCTGTCTCTATTCTGTTTCGATTTACCCGTTTGCAGTATTCAAACGAATGATTTGAGTTTGCCAATTACATAGCGTTGTAGTTCGATTGACTATTGCTTAATATTTTTTTGTAGAGCATTAGTAAGCGGAATTGAAAGTGGGCAGGTCACATAGCACGTTGAACTTATAGATGTTCGCTGGAAAAGGAAGGTTCTTGTCTCATGCGGACAAAGCCGCAGGATGCAGCTATTAAAAAAAAAAAAAACAAATTCAATGAAAATATAAAGTTGTAGCAGTTTATTTTGTCGTCAATTTTAATGACAGCAATATGAAAGCATGAATTTTGTTATACTTACGAGTTTTAAAGATTCTAAACCTTGATGTACAGTGAACAACATAGCACTGAGATTCTGCGTAGTCTTTAAGTCATACGGCATAAAGGTGTTTATAGCACTTGTAGCTTCGAGCTTGATAGTAAGCTTTGCATGCTAAAATGTAGGGCGACGTTGGACACAGATCATTAAGCTTATGCTCGTGTGAGCGCCATCCATAGTGCATGCAAGCCTTGCACGGTATGTTGCAAGTTCTGTTACGTTTAACAGTCTTCTATAACAGTCTCTTTTGTGGAAATGTTCCATTTCTGGTCCACTTTATGTGCAGAATGTGTCAGCTAAAGAAATTGACCAAGCTTTAGCTTTTACATTTATCATTAAAATCTGAATCAGTTTTTCACACTTAGGTATTATATCTCATACCCTAGAGCCTGTATGGTCGCGTACGGTACGTTTCAACGGAAACTTTTTGCCGCGTACACTCAGGCTGTGGAATGAGCTCCCCGGCGAGGCTCTCCCCCGGGACTACAGTATGGGGTCCTTCAAAAAGGCTGTGAAGGGGCTTTTAAAGGAAAACGCACATGTGATACCCCTGGTGTTGTTAACATCAGGCGGGCCGAAGGCTTGTTTGCCACCCTCGGGTATAAAAAAGGTATAATGCCATCAAAAGATTAGAGACTTTCTCTCCAAGGTTGAGTAAGTACTGTACACAAAACAAATATAGGTATGTTCATATGAAATGTATAAAACGTATATTTATTAACTAATAGAATTTAAAATCATCTAAAACATAAACAGCAAAAATAAAAAAGCACAGATTGAACGTAACAGTACTATTTGCAAATACTTACAAAATCTTGAACATTTCTCTCACCAAAAAAAGTTCTTTCCGAAAATACATTGTTAAATTGGACACCCACTTTTACAACCCTTACCAGCCATAAAAAGTTCGACGATCGGACCTCCCTTGTACCACTGACCTTCAGATAGACCTTCGTTCTTGACCTTGTCGTAAGATGCAGGGCTGTAAACTCGGGAAATCAGTTTTACGACCCTGAATGAAGGGTTTAGAAAAATGCCTATCCTTTGTTTAAAGATCGCTATAAAGACATTGTTTACGTTTCATCAAATTGTAATCTGCACTTGAATATTCACTCATCATCATCATCATCAGCCCATTGCAGTCCACTGCTGGACATAGGCCTCTCCAGTTGTTCGCCACTTAGGACAAACATCTGGAGGATATACCCATAATTCGACAGGCTCGGTGGCTCATTTGGTAGTGACCTCTGCCCTCTGAGCCAAGGGTCGTGGGTTCGATTCCCGCACAGTACAAACATTTGTGTTCATGAACATGTCTGTTTGTATTGGTCTGGGTGTTTGCTATGTATAATATGTATTTATTTACAAAAAAAAATGTATCCAAGTAAGTTTATCAGTTGTCTAGTACCCATAGTACAAGCTTTGGCTTAGTTTGGGGCTAGGTGGCGCCGTGTGGCCCAGCGTGGCACGTCTTGGGTTATTTATCGCCACGCCGCGGCAGGTCGGCGATCGCAGGGCATAGCTACTCGCTCCGGTGACGCTGCTGCCCGTCATCGGTCTGTGGTATTTACAATGTTCACTAGCGTCAGATATTTTAAGAATGTTTGTACGAATGTTAATACATCTGTATTAACATTCATTCAACATGGTATCTACCACACATGAATAATCCTACTAATAATTTATAAATGCGAAAGTCTGTTTGGATGGGTGTTGGTTCCTATTTCACGCATTAATAAATTACTGAACGGATTTTAATGAAACTTTACAGTAAATAAAATAAATAAATAGCCCAAGACATGCCATGCTGGGCCACACAGCGCCATCTAGCCCCAAACTAAGCCGAAGCTTGTACTATGGGTACAAGACAACTGATAAACTTACTTAGATTTTTTTATAGGCTATGTTTTATACGAATATTCACGCGGGAAAAGCCGTAGGTCAGCAGCTAGTTAAACATTTTTTTGGTACCTATTAGTAAATTGATATTAGGATGAAGTGAAGATAATATTTACTATTTGTACTTTCTTTGTGCAATAAAGATGAAATAAATAAATAATAATGCACTTGGCAAATGATAAATTATTGTGCAGAACCAAAGCATCTTTCCACTAAGATATCCGACAGATTCAGATAGTACTAAGTTACTCGTATAGTCTTGCGATATTATTTTACGACTCTCGTTTCAACGTTTGGAAAGTGGGAAAGTACTGACAACATTCAAATGTAAAGGATTATCTCATGAATGATAAGTACTATTGGAGTCTGGTAAAAATGTTATTACTTTGTGTTTGAACGAAATCAGATATTGTATTATTTTAAGTCATCGACATTCAATTAAGCTTAAGTGTGAGCGATATCTAATAATATTTGAGTCCAATTTGCAAAAGTGCTAAACTGAATAAAATACCCTTGATTAGTTTTGAAGATCTAGCTTGATATTTTCTTACTGTCTCGGGGGCTTATAGTTTACTAAACCTGACTTCATAACGTACTCAGGACCAATATTTCGTTAAAATTTTGTGTTTGTTACTTATCTATGTGACAATATTGCACCTATTTAATCCGAATGTCTTATATAATGTAATACCAAATTGTACACCAAGTAAATTTATGATTTCGATTCTTAAGTCATCATCATCATCCTAGCCTTTTTTCCGATTGTCTCAGGGTCGGCTTCCCAAACTGAGAGATTTGGCGAGGGCTAAGCTTTTACACAGAGCGACTGCCATCAGACCTCCGCAACACTTAGGGTAAGCTATACCCACTCCCAGTTAGGCGTCAGAGTTATCATTATCTCTGATATGATGTGACGACTGCTGAGTTGGTAAAGATAGCACTCTTAACTAAGTACCTTAAATAATTATACCGTTCGGCAGTAAGTCCGTAAGTACCGTCGTTTTTCTAATAATGAGTACTTCAGAATTTTGTGTTATGGAGATCAGAACAACGACGTCTCTACGCCGCGGCTTAAATTCACTTTGGGCCAGATTTACAAGTATAAAGTTCGTGGATTCTAAATTGTTGACGAAGACATGTGAATTAAAGACGAGTTCAACTGTAAACGTATTTATTTGGTCGATGATTCCCACAGGTATTTAAATAAATCCCTCGTGAACACGCATAAGCTGTGCTATTTACTTAAGTCGTGGCCCTGGCACCAAGATTATCTCAGAGCGTTTCTCCCCGTATATTGCTTCGTTGGCTACATCATTTTATGACCTTTGTCCCTTCCACGCGAGATTAAATTAAAAACGTAAACGTTCTAGTGAAAATGTGGCGAGAATTTTGCATTCCCTAAATTCTCAATTTTGTAGTCTGAGTATTTTATTTATAAATTCTAGCGGGATTTGGTGAAGATGTTTTATTTTAAAGTAAATTAATGTTAGTCGTATTTAAATTACTTTTCTCAATCGATTAGGGTTGTATTGAAGTTGTAGACAGTAATCATTTTCAAGTGAGACAAAAATGTATAGTGAAAAGTCCGTATTAACTTAATTGTTTTTACGACCAAGACATTTTCTGCTAGATACCAGCGGGACTCTAAACCTGAAAATACTTTTCCAAAGTTTTTGATGGGAGTTTTAAGTGAAATCATGCCAATAAAGTGCGGAGCAAACAGAAAGATTTCTGTTTTACAACCCACTCGAACGTGATATGTCCTGTCAAAAGTTTTAGCTGGTAAGTAACGTTCCAAAAATCTTCTCAATAAATTATTTAAACTTAGATATATAGTCGAACCGAAACAATACAAGTTGGACTATATTTTAAAACATTAAACACAACCGCATTTAAAACTTTGAGACGGTAAATCAATCCCCTAACGGTGTTTTAATGGAAAACTTACGTTGCGGAATCTTGCAGATAGGGATGCGGAAACAAATAACATTGCTCTACAGTTTCAAACTGCAGTTTTGTCACATTTGAATATATGGCAGTTTTATTTTAGCGGTGGTTTGAACATCGTAGAGAAGAATGATGTTCTTGAATAAATTTGCGTAGTAAAAATGTAACGAGACGTTGATATTGTAGCTGATAAGCGCCATCAACTTACATGAGGACAATGTAAATTACCTTGGTAATGTTTTTTTTTAAAATCAGATACTGTTTCTTGTGTGGCATATTACGCTAGGTTTGAAATTCCAATTAAATACAATATTTAATTGTACATTACGAATAGGTACATTATAAAGCATAGAAAAATAAATTTGATTATTAAAATTTGTACTAGAGACCTGTTTCAAATTCACACCCCTAGTGTGTCCTATAATTAAAACTAGGAGGGGCTAATAGAAGTTCCTGAGCTTGTTTATGTTCAAGAAAGTTGTGATATCGGTGAAATAATAAAGGAATACAACTGCAAATAATTATTCTAGCTATACCAGATGATTGGTACAATATGCACAGAGAAGAAAGACTTTACACAATAAACAAATAATAAATAAATAACCCAAAACATGCCACTGGGCCACACAGCGCCATCTAGCCCCAAACTAAGCAGAAGCTTGTACTAAGGGTACTAGACAACTGATAAACTTACTTAGATACTTTTTTTTTGTAAATAAATAGATATTATACATATTAAACACCCAGACCAATACAAGCAGACATGTTAATGAACACAAATGTTTGTACTGTGCGGGAATCGAACCCACGACTCTCGGCTCAGAAGGCAGAGGTCACTACCAAGTGAGCCACCGAGCCTGTCAAACTTTACACAATGCTGAATTATACTTTGTTAAGCTTGCAATATACAGTCATGATGTGAATTATCCAGTGAAATAAAGTGACACAATAATTTATACCATAATCTTCCAAAGAAACCAATTATTTGGCTTTCATCTTTATCTACATAAAATTTCAATGCAATTTGAAAACGCTAGTATAAAATCAATACTTGAACGATCTTGCAACGTATCTTCTGAATTCCCCAAGATGCTATTACTAGTACGAGCTCAGCACGGTATCTTTGAGAATTTTCTCTTTTGCTATCGCTTGATGTACCTGATAATTTTATCAGACAGGATGTGGATGTTTTGAATTAGATTATGACGAAGTCGGTTAAAAAGATCTAAGATACTAAATCATCAGGTTTGCTCATTGAGTAAACAACTCACTGAGACATCACCTTTTTGCATTGCTGCTGCACACATGCCCACATCCTTGCACATTGTTTTATTTTTCTTGTATTTGTTTTCTTCCTGTTCATTTTGTTTACTGTACTCGTTTGTTGTATGTGTGCCAGTTTATGTAAATAAATTTTTCTATCTATCTAAATAATATTTTTAAATATTTTTGATATTGTCGTATCTATTTTTACTTTTATAAAAGTTCTACCTAAAGGTAAGTTCTTGTTACTATCTTAACTGGTTGTTGGCCGGCATCTCTGTGTTTTGAAGTACATATCGTGATTTCGATTCCATCTCAGGAAAAACATACATTTGTGTTTGCTCGTAGCTCTGTGTATGTTACTATTTCGTTTAAATCTTATACTCCTATTTGTAGTAGTACCCGTTACAAGTGCTCCAAGCGTAACAAACATATGTTATAAAGAAATAAATCTAGAGTGATTTTCTTCTTAGCCTTAGTTTTCCCGGCCTAGTGCCAGGGTCCGCTTTCCTACAGCATCTCTTCCACTTTGCTCGATCTTCGGAAACCTCCGGTGTGAGACTGTTCTCTGCCATGTTCGCTCTAACGACATCCAGCCAGCGTTTTTTGGGCCTGAGGCATGTTCTCGGGCCTTAAACTGTGAAGTCGAGACGTCTATTTCCTACGTTTTGCGCTTTATGTGACCGTACCATAGGAAACGACTTTCCTGCAACTTATCCGCTACGTCGCGAACTCCGTGTCCCCTGATCATTTTTATTTTTTCTTATTTACTTACAAGTATCGTTTTACATCACCATGCCTGCATAGCTTATTCCAATAATACCTTCAACTCTAGTGCTATTCTAAAACGCTAACGTTATACCGACACTTGTGCGGTTTCGCAGCGTATCAGTTGAATTCCCCGGGATGCTATCACAGCGAACAATGGCGGTATCTATGAACGGATCTCTTGAAGCCGCGAGCTACAGCTTGCAGGACGTGCAGATTTGATCGCGTAATAAACGGATGTTTTGGTAGAAGACATCTGAACATCTGAGAGTGGGTCAACTGCATCGGGAACGGATTGAGATAATAATTCAGGATTTTTGACGTGGTATCTCAAGAATTTTGCGTTGGAGCCATTTATCTTAACTAATATTATAAAGCTGAAGAGTTTGTTTGTTTGTTTGAACGCGCTAATCTCAGGAACTACTGGTCCGAATTGAAAAATTATTTTTGTGTTGAATAGACCATTTATCGAGGAAGACTTTAGGCTATATAACATCACGCTGCAGCTATTAGGAGCGAAGAAATAATGGAAAATGTAAAAAAAAACGGGGAAAAATAACTATTCCACGCGGACGAAGTCGCGAGCACAGCTAGTTTAGATATACTCTAGGAGGGAAAGGGTTCATCAAGGGAAAAAATCAAGTTTTCTTTTGTGAAAAAAAAACATTTAAATAAAAAAAATATTTGGCATCAAAATTTCAAAATTATTTCGCACCCTCCGGCGAATAAAGCGGTTATTGCAGAATTGCTATTTTTCAGGAGAAGCAAAAAACCGAAATCGGTGAATATCTCTGAAACTATAACTTTCAAATTAATGCTTTTAACTTTAATTGAAAGTAGATTTTTGATTGTACATAATATTTAAAAACTAAATAAATTTAATGGGAAATTCATAGATAAAACCTCAAAATATGTAATACCGCATAACAATAATATTGTTTTTATCGTATGGTGACATTACCACTTTCTTCTTGGCAGCCTTCTATCAAAACTGCCCGCGCAACGAGGCATAGCGACAGTATTCGTTAGTTTTTGGTGTCTATTCTATTGTGAGTAATAACTTCTTACCACTTTATTCGTGTGAAATTAAAAATAGGTTTATATCGTAAGCGTTGAATACTATTATATTCGCGGATCATTCTACGTAAACCATTACTGTAACAAGTGAATGCAACAACATTAAAAATATAGTTGTTATTGCTACATTTGTGTTTTTTTAATTATATTATTAAATAAACATAAAAAAAATATGAATTACAACTAAATTAACTCTCATTAAGTCTAATTCCTATCAAAATCAGGTTTTAAAGCTATGATTAGACCACAGCACATCGAAATACTTTACGGGGTTTGGGTCATTTTGGAGTCGTTTTAAATTTTGGTGGCCACTGACGGAAGTTATAATGTTCGAAAGAGGAATTCTATCGGATTTTAACGAAACTTGGTACAAATATTCTTCATACTCCTGGGCAGGTTATTGTATACTTTTCATCACGCTACAATCAATAGGAGCAAAGCAGTAAAGGGAAGTGTTGGGAAAACGGGGGAAATTTTTACCTGTATGTTTGAATGCACAACACGCCAAAACTACTGCATAGAAATAAATGCGGTTTTTAACAAAGTATTGCTAGAGGTGTAACTTAAATTTTAAGTACCATTTTATGAAGTCTATTATTTTTAAAACGCGATATCCACGCGTGCGACGCCGCTGGCACAGCTAGTCATTAATAAAAACTTCAATTAAGTTGTTTCTGGTTAAATAAGATAAATATAACCACCCAGTCTTGTCTTACCAATGCTCCAAAACCCTGAAAAAGTAATCATCATCATGACACAACAGCTGGACATAGGGCTCTCCAAATCTTGGCCACTTTGATCGATCCTCGGCTTCTCGCACCCAGCCAGCGCACTTGCCAGCCGGCCTGCGCAGATCGTCACTCCACCTGGCTTGAGGGCGTCCTACACTACGTTTGATGAGACGTGGTCTCACTCCAGAACTCGTTTACCTCAACGGTTATTGATTCTGCGGCTGATGTTGCTAGCCCGATGCCCCTTTAATTTATTAAATCGGTGAGTTGTGGATAACTTCGGTTCTCTGCCAGATCACCACATTTCGGATAAGACAGAGATACCCGAGCAAAACCCTTTCCATATGATTGCTGAACGATCTTTAGCTTGTGGACTAGCCGTACCGTAAGTGTCCACATTTTAGCTCCGTATGTCATAACCGGTAGAACGCACTGATTAAATACTTTCGTCTTTAGGCACTGTGGGATCGACCATCTGAAGCCTGACTATTCCTAATCACCTCGTCCTCAAAGCTGGTTCCACCTAACTGCAATGTCTGCCCGAGGTATACCTACATATTTTTGAACAACTTTGAGTTCCGGTAGAGCATGTTCATTGAACATGACCTTGGTTTTGTCCAAGTTTATCCGTATGCCGATGCGCGCAAAGGAATCAGTCAGTTCATTCAGTATTTCTTGTAAGTCCTGCAGCGATTCTGCCATTATGACTATGCTGTTTATGTTGATGACAGGTCCTTTCCAGTTCAGCGTTTTGAACACATCCTCCATTACATTAGTGAACAACTTTTGACTTGATCCCATTCCTAGATGCAACGGTATAGGCCTTGTATACTAATTCTGTAATTGGATGCACATAGTGGCGGCTTCATAGATCACTGTTACTGTCTCATCACTGCATGTATGGATGCCAATCTACGTGTCATCGCTGCAGGGACTCCAGAATAGACCAGATTTCAACCGAAGTCAAAGGCTTTCTCATAATCCACGAATGCAAGATACAGGGCTGATTATACTCTTCTGTCTTCTGTACAGCACTGTGTGGATGTGGTCTATGGTGTCGTATCCGCTCCGAAACCCAGCATGTTTCGGCGGTTGGAATTCATCAAGTATTCGCACAAAACGGTTTGTGATCACTTTTGAAAACAGCTTATAGACAAGGCTTAGAAGGGAAATAGGTCTGTTTCGTCTCCCTTTTTAAAGAACAGGACAAGCACACTCCACGCCATAGCCACGCGTCCGGAGTTCTCCATTCAAGCGTTAAAAAGTTTTGGAGCTCCCTCAGTACGGGTTTATCTTCCGCTTTTACAAGCTTTGTTGTGACGGCATCCTCTCCAGGGGCTTTTCCGTCTTTAAGCTGCCCAAGAGCGATCTCGATTTTGTCGATGCTGAATTCTGGCAAGTCTTTGTAAAAATGGCGTGTTAATGTGGCTCTAGTATCCTCATTTTCGGGTCAGATTTATGCGAAGCGTATAACCAGCCAGTCTTCCACCTCCAAAAGAACTACCGGCTTGGAAAAAAAGTAATAAGTAATGTAGTCAATCAACAGCCTTGCTTCGTCCATTATTGAACGTAGGCCTCCTATAATTCGCGCCACAATTCTTTATCCCGGGCGTGTTTCTGTTCAGCCAATGCCAGCAGTTCTTTTAAGGTTATCAGCCCATGGATTGCGGGGCGTCCTAAATCGTCTGCTCCACCTATTTTTGGATAGATATGGTCAGCCTACTGCCACGTATTATGTTCGTTTCGTTTCCTATTTATTTATTTGCAAACATTTTTTAAGCTAACAGAAATTCTCCAAAGCGCAATAAGTTTCAAAGGCAATTACATATCAATTAGTTAGTATACAATTAGGTAATGCAATAAATTATTGGAACAATAAAATTTCTAATAGGTAGGTAGGTACATCATACGAAAAAATCTATTTTGTTTAAATCATGGTCAAGTCAAAAGTTAGTACATAAAATAAATAATAATAATCCATCATAATTAACAATTATTAATACAGAACATGTTACTCTATTAAAATAAAATAAAATGTCAAATAATGTCATATCAAATCAAATAAATGTCAATCCGTTGCATTCTCATTCAAAATAATCCAAAATTTATAAAAGAGATGTTGTAAGGTGTCAGCAAATAAATCGACCTCATAGTGCCAATCTTTCAACAGGATAAGCATTGGTCTATCCATAGATGTTTTTCCAGAATTGAGCACATTCGATTCCTGAGTGTGGCAAACGAATTTTCTAAAATAATTTACATAATGCAGTATTTTTCTTTTTGAAAAAGAAATATTTTTTTTGTCACAAATGCTCTAGCTCAAATATTAAGAGTACTTTTCCTTCATGCGTTGTCCTAAAATTGAAATGCCATTATCTTCGCTCCAATATTACTTACAGAAAATCTTATTTCATTAATTTGTTAGTTAAGGATAGTGCTACACAATATAAAAATGAACGATGGCGGCTAAAAAAACGACGCCAATGTCCATACAAAATGACCCAAACTCCTTCGGACATTGAAATAAAATTTTTACTAGATAGTGTTAAAGAAGTGTATGGGAATGTATGGGAGCGACCCATCATCTTTTCTCTCCATGCTCCAAGCCAAGCTCACCTGCTCGTGGTGCATCCTGCCGAATGACGAACGAGGCGCTGGCAACCGACTGGTGGCGGTAAAACCATCACAATTGAAGGGGTAAATATCAGACAATAATATAATATCAGACAATATCACATACATCCGATCCCAAAGTAAGTAGCTTAAGCACTTGTGTTATGGGTATCAGAACAACGAAGGTACCACAAATACATACTTAAATACAAATATAAACACCCAGACACGGAACAAACACAGGTGTTCATCACACGAATATTTGTCCCGGGTGGGAATCGAACCCACGACCCTTGGTTCAGAAGGCAGGGGTCACTACCAATTGAGCCACCGAGCCAGTCAAACTAAAGTAGTAAATGCTACGGCCCGATGACGGGTGGCAGCGTCACCGGAGCGAGAAGCTACGGCCTGCGATCGTCAACCCGCCTGCCCAGCGTGGCGATTATGGGTATATCCTCCAGATGTTGGCCCTGAGTGGCGAACCACTGGAGAGGCCTATGTCCAGCAGTGGACTGCGATAGGCTGATGATGATGATGAGTGTAGGTATGGCTATGTGTATGAAAGTAAAAACGTAATGTTTTTGTTTATTGCAATACGTACAAATAACGTATTAATTTTCGAACGTAATATTTTAATACAGCATTATGAAATTGAATTTAATGCAGTAATATATTATTACGACTCTATAATCATTATTTTATAACAAGAAGAATAGCATAACTTCAATTTACGATTCACCCGTTTACAAACCTGAGTAGTAACAACCTATTACAGCTTACGCGCCGTAAATTTTTCACCCGAATAAAGTGGTAATATCGAATACTGATTTTGCGCTTGGGAGGACTATCCCGAATAATGTCGCATTGAATCAATGCGGACTAGACTAATGAAGTTTTGTTCGGTAATATTTGATTTCTACTTTATTCTCGTCTAATATCTTCACATTATGTTTCGTAGAAAAAAGTGGTTGTGTAGTATAATTCTAATAATATTGCATTTAAAAATATGAAAAAAATTCAGGCGATGGGTTAGGTCACATAGAGGCCAAAAATCAAAAAACATTAAAAAAGTGGTAATCGTCGATAACCGCTTTATTCGCCGGGGGTGCGATTTAGTCTTAGTTAGTTTAATAATAGTGATGGCGGCTAGAGCCCCCATCTCAGAGATCGGAGAACCTACTTACTATATTCTAATGTGTATTCAAAATAATTTACTAAATTAAATTTAATTATTAAACTTACTTTAAAATATTAATTTAATAAAAATTATTGTTGAATGAAGTCTGATAATGTTAGGTACTTGAACGAAACGAATTTCTATGTCTATCCCTTGTATGAGTCAATAATATTATCCAGCTAACAAAACCCCATAAATTTTTGGAGCGCAAATTTCCAAAATATAAATCCAGCAAAAACCACAAAGCGTTACGTGCCCACGAACTTTGTGTCCAGCCCCTATAGATGGGGCTGTTGTATCGGCATCAGTGTCATTGGCACGTGCGCCCGACAAAAGAAAACTCTTAAATATTGGACGAGCTGCCTTTATACTACTCGCTAGAGGAGCGAACTGTGCGTCATGTGTGGACGTGTTGGACTGAATAATGCGGGTAAAAGAGGTTTTTTTTGTGTATATGTGTGGATTCTGAACCAAACGCGAACATATAATATTAGAGAATGTTTATGTGTGGAAGGAACGTTATGGCATTGGTTTGGTTCTACGTACAAATTATAAGTATCTACAGGAAGTGGATACAAAAAATTTTCTTTCTTTTACGACTGAGGCAGCAAACGGGCTTTTAGGTCACCTGATAGTAAGCGTTCACTTCAGCCAATAAACACCGCAGCAATAAGAGAGTTACAGGTGCGTTGTTGGCCCTTGAGAAATTTTTAAAGTCACTTTTTGACGCTAAGTCGTATCCGCTCGGAAAAGTCCCAGCTGAAAGATGGTTCCAAAGAACCGTTGCATGTAGCAGAAAATTGCATGCAAAACTATAAGTACCGTGCCTTGGAAAACCTCCTACTTATTATCAAGATAATAAGGACTGCTGTTCTAAATCATCATCATCATCCTAGCCTTTTTCCCGATTGTCTCAGGGTCGGCTTCCCAAACTGAGAGATTTGGCGAGGGCTAAGCTTTTACACAGAGCGACTGCCATCAGACCTCCGCAACACCTAGGGTAAGCTATACCCATTCCCAGTTTAGGCGTCAGAGTTATCATCATCTCTGATATGATGTAACGACTGCTATCTGAGTTGGTAAAGATAGCACCCGGGACCAACAGCTTAACGTGCCTTCCGAATCACGGAGGAAATCGGTGTCAAATTTTGGTCACCCATCATCGGATTGACCGCGCCAATGGTTGCACAACGTTGCGATCATTGTTAAGCGAACAAGACCGCGGCGCCACCGAGCACCTCGACTGCTGTTCTAAATCGATTTAAAATAAATACATTGAGTATTTTTAAATCGAAATAGTCGATGTTTCTCTATAATACCCTTGTATCGTCGAGCAAAACTTACACATGTCTTAGAAAAATGTTATCATTCGTCTATAAAAAAGCACCCAACAATGTTCAACGGATATTATGCAAATGCTTCAGGTTCTCGACCACATTTTGCGGGTTTTATCTTCAAACGCCGCGTTTAGTACACCCACCATCTACATAAAGAGGCTTATTAACATTTATAAAATGAAAAAAAAAAGGCTTTTTTGGTTGAATATTTCCGTTCCAGTGTTCAAAAATTAGCTTTCAGGAATTAAAAGCATTGATATTTTTATTGATGTTGGAGAGAGTGCTTGTTAATGCTAATGAATGGGTAAAATGTATACGAGTGTGTTAGTTACGATCGCAAAATAAGAAAGACGGAATATTGTAATCAGCAAAGAAAACACACTGACTTTCTGACTATCAACCTGAGTTGACCGACCTCGAGTTGGTATCAAAAGTATAAAACATACAGACATACAACATTAAGAGAGGTAGGGCATAGCGAATCTCCGCTTGAATTCAGCCACCTGTGCGGGGAAGGACCTCCCTAGAAAATACTACAGCCTAATGACCTCTGGGTCGGGTTCTGGAGCTCGTGGAGGGTTAGGGTTGGACCGGCATGGCGGTGGCAACTGACGGGTAACTGACCAGTTACCTGCCCGTTGTCACAGCGACTTAGTTTCCATCAGGTGTAAAGAAGCTATTATGTTGAGCTACTAAAAAAAACATGAGAAAAAAAGGTATAAAGTTGATCGCCACACACCAATAACAAAATTTGTTTGTACATACATTCATACTACGCTTTTGCAACTATCATTCAAATAAATCCACTTACACCTTACAATGCATGCCCAAAACAATATTTCTTGAAACTAAAACAATTTTTTTTTTCATCATAAACTTTTGCGGTCAACAACCCCATTGAAACAAAAAAACGCCATAACATCAAAACTCGCTAAGTTCGTTCTAAGCACCAATAACATAGTAATAGTACTACATTTGTCGGTTACTTACTTTACTCTACTTTTTATCACCAAACTTGCCAAATTGATACCGATGTGGTGCTGTTAGGAATTTTTGGGATGATTCCAAGTGTGGAATTATGGTGTTGGCATGGGATTGGTAGGTGGGGATGCTATGATTAATGGTATAGGCATGTTCTTATGGGCTTTTGTTAGGAATATGATGGGAATAAAATGAGTTAAATCGAGCAAATCTGGCGTGATCAGGGCTGTCGCAATAATAACTGAATATTAATTGAATAAACTTATATATTTTTTTTTAAATTAGATATTGTATTCTCGAGTAATAAATATTTCGGTGTATTATTATTATTAGATAAATTCACGCACGTTTTAACTCGCGCCACATTTCTCTATCCCGTTCTTCCCCTATCCAGCAAATCATACCCTGGACTAAAATTTGATAGGTAACCCATTTGCGTTATATTTATTAACATACTAGCAGTGCTCGCGACTTCGTCCGCGTGGAATAGTTATTTTTTCCCCGTTTTTTTTTACATTTTCCATCATTTCTTCGCTCCTAATAGTAGCAGCGTGATGTTATATAGCCTATAGCCTTCCTCGATAAATGGTCTATTCAACACAAAAAGAATTTTTCAATTCGGACCAGTAGTTCCTGAGATTAGCGCGTTCAAACAAACAAACAAACAAACAAACAAACAAACTCTTCAGCTTTATAATATTAGTTAAGATTAATAACACTAGTGCTTAAGCTACTTACTTTGGGATCGGAGCAACGTATGTGATGTTGTCTGATATCTATTTATTTATTTAAATATAAAATAAGTTACATCGGGCCAACGACCATACCGGTCGCGAGCCACAAAAAAAAAAAAAATAGTTTTCCTTAAAAATTAGAGCAATTTTGCCATACATAAAAGTAAAATGTCACAAAAACTGTCGTATTCGTAGAACTAAAATCAAATTGTTTGATAGTTGGTAGTAACAATAAAGAATATGCACAAATGGCTTTAGATGCATTTTCACGTCTGAACTTTAAAACATCAGCCCATGTTTTGGCACCGGTCCAAAACGTTTACAGACAATTCCAAATTTCTGCAGGACATCTTGCGACGGCCTGCAATCTGAAACAGATCTATCTGCTAGATAGTGTTCTAGATAGCTTTATTTCTCTTTTATAATAGTACAACAAGTAGCATCGTAGCACTTGCTTGATCAGCTATTTAATTTAATGCAATACGGTATTTTAGAAAAAATAATAGACAATATCATATACATCGCCCTAACCTCAAAGCAACTAACTATGCATCTTGTGTTCACAATGTCAGAACAACGGAGCTATATAAACATAATACTAAAATACATACTTACACCTAGACACGAAACAACCACAAATAACTACAAAATTAGATTACACATAATATAATGTTCATCACACGAATGTTTGTCAAGGAAGGGAAATGTGGCCATTGGGTTCAGAAGGCAGGGGTACAAAACACACATTGAATTTTGCAGTGTGCAGTGAGAAAAATATCCACACACCCTCAAATATTCCCTCACATACGTATATGTATATCTAGGCAAAAATGTATCGCCCGTTTTCATGTTTTTAAATAATATTATACCGCATTACTTATAATCACGAAAGAAGGAAATAATTACTCGCATATAATAGTGATGATGATTAAGCGTATCATTATCTCCAAGCTTTAAAAGAGTAAACGTAGAGTAAACGTAAATTTATTGCAGTACGTAGGAGTTTAGATGGTGTCTAATAAAAACTATGGCCTTGGAAATAGTCGTAAACACTGATCCCAAAATTAATTAAATCAACTATATTGCGTGATGCTTTCTAAGGAAGAGTATCGACTTGAGGGGGAATCTGTATAAAGGTAAAATTGTTGCGTCCGTGTGGTTTCCACATTTAGGATAAGATCACCTCATCCATGGGTGTCGAAGGGAATATCAGGAGCGTTTACTTGGGTACAAATAGGGATTGCAATCTGGTATCATTTTCAATCCGGCCGGATTTCAACGGATTAACTCGAATCGGATCCGGCGCCGACTCATCGGATCACCGGATCGAGGCACAAAAACACGCCGGATCCGCCGGACCGGATTGCAATCCCTAGGTACAAATAAAACCTACTGCGTTCACCAACCCTCCTGCCAAGCGTGGAGACATCAGCCTATCACAGTCCACTGCTAGACATAGGCCTGTCCAGTTTTCCGCCGAAGTTGTTGAAGCAAATATATGGAGAATTTACCCATAATCGCCACGCTGGGGATGCGGGTTGCCGATCGCAGATCGTAGCTTCTCACTCCGGTGACTCTGCTGCCCGTCATCGGTCTGTGGTATTTAGCTACGCCACCAGTCGGTTGCCAGCGCCTTGTTTGTTATTCGGGAGGGTGCACCACGGGCACGTGAGGTTGGCATGGAGCGAAAAGATAGGCCGCTCCCTTACATCCCTCAAAAAGTTTAGGACACAATATTAGAATAATGCTGATGAAACTAGCTAAGCACTTTGTACACGCAGCCTAACGCTAAGCCACAGTATGCCAGCACTTGGTTGAGCCGAAATGCTCCCCCCTAATTGTCGGCGAATGGGCGAAAATTTTTATTGAGCCGTAAAACGCTCGCTCGTAATAAATCGTCAAAGTTCATCGCACCCCGTGTAATTTGAACGGATTTTTATGAATTTTCTTCGTGTTCTCAACGTGATGAATGCGGTTATTGGGTGTAGTGATGCTCGAGTTCGGAATAAGTTTCGGTTTGATCCAGTATAGGTTTAAGGCTACAAACGGACGATATTTCTGGTTATGAAAGTAGCTAGGTCACAAATGAGGAAACAAATGACATAAGGGCGCCCTTTTGCGATCCGGTGGGTCGCCCCTGTATGCCTACTGGTTTTAGTTAGGTGATAAATATTAGGTCTTATGGTTTTTCAATGCAATGCGTATTACGTGTAACCTACTCAACGAAAAATTTTCGCTGAAATGAAATCGTTGAATTGCATAGTTATAAGTTACCCACAAACGGCTGAATTCGGCCAAGAAGTGAAGGATTTTCTATTGGGTCCTTCTTTCTATAAATCGTGCTTCAAACTACTTCTGGAGAATTGAACAGCTCTATTGCCTCAGCTTACTAGAATTAAATAAGTAAAACAATTAACTTCATCAAACAAAATACTTTTTGATGACGAAGCGTTTTCGCGTATTTCAATTTCCGATCGGGTCAATTTAGTAAATTAACTTATCAAATCTGTCTCATGAATGAGTGTTGTAATGACCCAAGTGATATTGCAAGGGAAAGCCTCAGATTGAGATCATGTGGTGTGAATTGTCTGAAGCATTATTTTTTACTAATTTAAAAAATATATAATTTATGTTTCATTCATAGTTCAGATTCCCAACACTATAGTATTTGTATCACCAAAAATGGTATTGTGTACGTCTGAAACAAGCGTGAATTTAACTCGCCAACTACTCTAGACGGGAGCTACACTTTTCAAATATAAGAAGAGTGAAGTTTGAGGGACACTTCTTGTAATGAGATTTTG
Source organism: Conogethes punctiferalis (assembly GCA_031163375.1). Taxonomy (NCBI): domain Eukaryota; kingdom Metazoa; phylum Arthropoda; class Insecta; order Lepidoptera; family Crambidae; genus Conogethes; species Conogethes punctiferalis. The sequence continues at coordinate 15,329,123 of CM062084.1, forward strand.
TACTACTTGTCTTAGGGTTCTTTAGAAGGTAAGAAACTATTAAGTATAGTGGTGTCGTCATACTCGTACTTTAGTTATAATTTAATCCTTTGACCGCAGAGAAATGAGAGACAATAGAAAATCTATTGTCTTTGTCGCATATAAGCGTAACTGGCATTCAAAGCGTTAAATTCGAAAAATAAGTTTTTTTTTTTAAAAAAAAAGCTTACGAATGTACGAAGCCGGGGCGGGTCGATAGTAGCAAATAAAACATTGAACTGGTTTAGGCACAAAACACAAAAGAGTCTAGTCCAAACATCCCTGTAATTAGGTTAAAATTATTCTTTCCGTTCCAAGATTACACTCAATATTACGAGCTATTAATATTAGGGACAACCCTTTATAGCTGAGGAACCCTTTATACCACTTCAACTGAGAGGGATTATCATAATTGTGTTTGATAAGGCCTTTAAATCTTTTAAGATAGATAATGGGATGAACGTTTGTAAAATACTTCGAATATTTTAAATCTCTAAGTACTTAATTCATCATCATCATAATCAGCCTGCAGGCGTCCACTGCTGGACATAGGCCAATGGGCAGGATAATGCCTTACGGCCGTATTCACAAACGTTACTATGCTACGCGCGGACGCACAGTGCCCAAAATCCTATACGTTTTTGGGTACCTGTGCGTTCCCGCGACGAATAGTAACGTTTGTGAATACGGCCGTTAGTCACCACATTTGGCAGGCGAGTTGGGGACCCAGATGTACCTAGATAAACGCTACTGCCCGTTTCCTGATATATTAAACGTCTGTTTCTTTGTTTGTAAAATTAAATTTCTTTTTAGAGCAATTTTCGGGATGAACTTTTTCTTGTCAGTCCTATAAGGTATATATGTAAGAATACGGATGTTATGCTTTCATCATCATCGTTATCATTAGCCTATCGCAGTCCACTGCTGGACATAGGCCTCCCTTGTTCGCCACTTTGGGGCAAATACCTGGAGCCTTTACCCATAATCGCCACGCTGGGCAGGCGGGCTGGCGATCTTCTCAAGACGTAGCTCCTCGCTCCGGTGACGCTGCTGCCCGTCATCGGCCTGTGGGATTTATGTTATAATTCCGAATCCAAAAAAAAACAAGTAAATGAAATTTATTCGATAATGTTAATCAAAAAGCAAATTATTATTAACGGAAGCGTGAATTTTCAAAGTCCTTCCGTTTTCTGGCCTGTAATTGGTTTTCCATTACAGAAAATAATGTTCCCGTTGGTAAATTTGCGACCGCCCGTAAAACTAATGAAAATTGGTCAATGTCGTATTTTCGCGATGGAGTAAATCTTGTCATAAAATGAGGTTTAATTAAATATGTACCGGCTTGTGCGGTGAAAAAAGAATCCTGCCATCTGAAACCCAATTATGTAGGTAATGTTTTAGGGGGTAAATTTTATTGGATACTAGCTGTGCTCGCGACTTCGTACGCGTGGAATAGTTATTTTTTTCCCCTGTTTTTTTTTACATTTTCCATTATTTCTTCGCTCCTAATAGTTGCAGCGTGATGTTATATAGCCTAAAGCCTTCCTCGATAAATGGTATATTCAACACAAAAAGAATTTTTCAATTCGGACCAGTAGTTCCTGAGATTAGCGCGTTCCAACAAACAAACAAACTCTTCAGCTTTATAATATTAGTTAAGATTTTTATAGGAGCTTTAAGTTTGGTTGATATCTGGGCCTTTTTTATAGTATGTATCTCAAGCATAGTGATTTTCCGTTGCCTGATGGAAGGCGAAAGAGAAGCGCAAGTCGCTGTAGCAATGGGTTGGGTAACTGGGTTATTCCTAACCGTTACCCTGCTCTGTCCCCACGCGGGGACGAAACGGATTAAAAAGTTTCATCCGTCCTCCTTTTAGCTATGAGGGGTTGACCAGTCACCTGTCTATTGCCAACGATACCATGCGCTAGATAATTCACACAAACTACCTGATCTCAAACTAAGAGCACTTGTACTAAGAATCACAGATGTCATCATCTTATCATCATCATGTACTGGGAGACTAACTCTGACGCCTAACTGGGAATGGGTATAGCTTACCCTAAGTGTTGCGGAGGTCTGATGGCAGTCGCTCTGTGTAAAAGCTTAACCCTCGCCAAATCTCTCAGTTTGGGAAGCCGACCTTGAGACAATCGGGAAAAAGGCTAGGATTATGATGATGACTGGGAGACGCCCGCAGTCATCTGCGGGCGAGACCAAACTCTTATTGAAAAACTTGTTTTGCCAGTTTTCTTCGGTTCGGAATTTAAACCATGACCGGTTCATAAAACAGTGGAAACATTATCATGATGTAACGTTAAAGGAACGCCTTCAAAACCGGAATCTCCCGAACCCTTTCTTTACCTACAAGTACGAAACTTACCTCCAAAAAGGCGTTCAACTAAGTAAAATAAGAGACCAAACTCTTATTGAAAAACTTGTTTTGCCGGAACCTCCGGAAGCCGGCTCGAGCTTCGCAATAAAATCAACCCTAAACCTGTTGGTACCTCAAATTGATTGTCAGTCAAGGGCGGGCAAGGTTACCGGCTACGCCTCGACTCGACAATAGCCGGCACCGAGACGAAAACGGTAAAAATAAATATATTTGTGGCCGCAGACGCATAAATACATCTGTAGGTACGTTTGTGAGGAAGTGTGAACTGAATATATGACCTTCATTTAATATAGGCGAGAAGCCCAGGATCAATCAAAGTGGCGAACATTGGGGGAGGTCTATATCCAGCAGTGGACTGATAAAAGCTGATAATGATGATGATGCCTATAGTTTTTATAGTTACCTATGTCACAGACTCTTACGTACGGACTTCACAAATCCATAAGGGTTCCGATTTTTTGCCACTTGGCTACTGAACCCCAGAAAGTCTAAATAATGTAATTTTATAATTTAATATTAGTCTTCGTTGAGCACTGAAGGTAAGCGTTGTAATAATTTCCGAAAAACTATCTTCGTAAAAAATACTTTAAACGTCATAATTAAAAATTTAGGCACCTGCCGAGTAGGTACGAGTACCTACTCGTACCTGTCGGTAATACTCGTATTATTTGCTTCAGTAATAGCTAAAATCTTAGAAACATACGTGTCTATGTGTTAAATGTTTCCCTTATAAATCTAGATAACAAAACATTTATTCCATCTATAGAAATAAATTCAAAAAATTGTCTAAGAAATGTTATAACAACTATATTCAAAAAGTGGAAAATAGTATCAGGGATAATAGTAAATTCTTTTGGACTTATGTGAAGAGCCGTAAGAGGAACTCCGATATACCCAATTCGATCACTTTTAGAGACCAAACGGCCACTACTCCTAATGAGATATGTGCAATGTTTTCAACGTTTTTTCAATCAGTTTTTGAGCCGTCTAATGTAACAAACAATTTTGTCATTGATGATATTCCTAATCATGATATTAACACTGCCGACAATCACATTGCCGATCTTCACTTTACGCAGATAGAAGTTACCACTCAATTAAAATCACTAGATATAGCCAAAGGTGCTGGGGTTGATAACATACCCGCACTGTTTCTCAAGAAAACTGCAGAAGTTATAAGCTATCCTGTATATATATTGTTTAATAGATGTATGAGTGAAGGAGTATTTCCTAAAATATGGAAAACCGCAAGGATCGTACCGGTACATAAAGGCGGATCAAAGGAGTCTGTAGAAAATTATAGACCTATTTCTATATTACCCACTCTAGCAAAAATTTTTGAAAGATTAGTGCATAATGTCCTGTATCCAAGTCTTCGTAACGTCATACTCCCACAGCAGCATGGATTTGTCAAAAACCGGTCCACCGTTACCAACTTAATCAACTACATCACTTTCTTGTTTGAAGCATTAGATAAACGTCAGCAGGTAGATTGCATTTATACCGATTTCCGCAAAGCGTTCGATAGAGTGGACCACAAAATTCTCTTAGAAAAAATTGCGTTCAATGGAATAAGGGGTAACCTATGGAGATGGTTCAAATCTTATATTTCTAACAGAACTCAAAAAGTAGCTCTAAAAGGTTATGAATCAGAAAGTGTCCCTATCACCTCAGGAGTGCCTCAAGGATCCATCATCGGTCCTTTTTTGTTTATACTCTTTATAAACGATATTAATAGCTGTTTTAAGTCAAGTAACTTCCTTTTATATGCCGATGACCTGAAAGTATATAAGATTATTCAAAATGCAGAGGATCAGTTGGAACTCCAAAGAGATTTAGATAGGTTAACGTCGTATTGCTTTGACAATAAATTAGAGCTTAGTTTAAGTAAATGTAAATCTGTGACTTTTACAAAAAAGAAGAAGACTCTTAGCTATAAATACACATTATGTGAAAGTCTTTTGTCCAATGTAGCTACGATTAGGGATCTTGGAGTTACCCTTGACACCAAATTGCATTTGGACATTCATATAGAGAATATAATTAACAATGCGTTTAAAATGTATGGCTTCGTGATGCGTTCTAGTATACACTTTAAAAATCCCCTGACTTACTTACACCTATATAAATCCCTAGTGAGAAGTCAGCTGGAGTATGCTGTTACAATATGGAATCCAAAATTTAAGAAATACATTGAGAAACTAGAGATGGTGCAGAAAAAGTACATTAGGTGTATGCATTATAGGTGCACAAGGAAAAAATCACATTATGGACAGCTACTCGCAACATATAACCTTACCACACTTGAATCCAGACGCACACTCATTGAGGCATTATTATTTTACGATCTTTGTCACGATAGGTATGATTGTGTAGACTTAACTGGCCGAATTACTTACAAGGTACCTACCAGAATCCATCAACGCACAAACCACACACACCAATTATTTTCATTTGGTTTGAGTCGTACAATAGCAGGTCAAAGATGTCCATTGACACGAATGATGCGTTCATGTAATGAAAGTTTTAATGATGTTGATATACTAGCTGTCAGTCGGAAGACATACAAAGATCTCATCACTGCAATTGTAACTTCTAAGACTGTATAATGTTACTTTTATTGTCGCTCTTTATGTTAAGTTGTGCTATTAAAATTTAATATGTAGATAGTCGGATACACTCAGGCTTCATGTATTTAAGTGCTGACTATTAATTAAGAGACCATTGATGCTGAGTTTACAATGACGATATTTAAATTTATATAACAGTGATTTAGATTTAATAATTTATTGTAAACTTGTTTGTGGTTCATATTTATAAATAAAAAAAACAAAATGTCTATAAATCTCAATGTCTGTTTGTCACGTATCCAATACAAATACACGTAAATCGTTTTTCCATTACAAACCGTGTTACGTTCGATTTTACTTATAATTCAAGAATCTGATATTATGCGAATAAGGGAAAGAGGATTGACATGTAATTCCAGAGACTACCCTTGCCTACTGTACTGCTTACCCCAAAAACCTCATATTCGCTACAATAATAGAGATATACAATAATTTAGAGAGGTAGGGCATAGCGAATCTTCGCTCGAATTGAGCCGCCCGTCCGGGGAAGGACCTCCACCCTATAGAATACCGCAGTCAAATGACCTCTGGGTCGTGTTTCTGCCGGTGAGTAGGGTTTCCGGAGCTCGTGGGGGGTTAGGGTTGGGCCGGCATGGCGGTGGCAACTGACAGGTAACTGACCAGTTACTTGCCACAGCGTTGTCACAGCAACATGGGCTTCTCTTTCGCTTTCCATCAGGCGTAGGGAATCCATTATGTCGAGCCACTATAAAAAAAATATATTTTTTTAAGCATTCTAGCTACGACAATCTAAGCTCAACATAGTTAATTCTCTTATCTTAAGACACAAGCTTACCCATGACGTGTCAACTTTGTCCCACAATTTTCAGCAAATAATAATAATATTTTACGACAGTATCCTGCCGGAAGGAAGATAAGGATTGATCGATATACCCCCAATCGGTGTTCACCCCCTTTTTTTTATTATTATTGTGATAATGACATGACCCAATTTGGGCAAATTGGTATAACACTGTTATATGTGTTAAAATAGCGTTGGTAAGTATTTAATTTTATTTTTGTTTTAGCTTAATATTTATTAAATTTTCTCGTAATTTAATTAATTGATAAAAAGTGATATACATACAAATAATAAATAAATAAATAACCCAAGACATGCTACACTGGGCCACACAGCGCCACCTAGTCCCAAACTAAGCCGAAGCTTGTACTATGGGTACTAGACAACTGATAAACTTACTTAGATACATTTTTTTTTTGTAAATAAATACATATACTTTAGAACTATATTTGATTAAAAAACGTCTCAAACAAAATAAAATATTATCGCTTCACCAGTTTCATACACACAGATAAATAGACAAACATGTCAAACTTATTACTTCTCACTCTCACAACAAACAAAAACGATCTTTTAAATTTTCATTGACACGTTCTCGGGCTAATGAAAAGTAAATTCTTAGTAATATTGTAGAAGTATTTTAAGATAGATAGATTCTATATTGCGGACCAATTGACTTTAAGCTTTAGGAAAACGATGAGTTAAATGAAACCGGTTTTCAGCCGATTTCTTTCTTCATTTTCATCGCAAGTATAAGTAGGTATACTGTGTTTGCTAAGTAAAAGTCGTAGAAACGTTATGAAATAAGAGCAAAGAAAACAAGGTCGGCTAACCCTAGGAGAGAGCGTATAAAAATACAGCCAAGTGCGCATAAGGACCACTTGTAAGGGATTGCACAGATAAGAAAATAAAGTCATGGATATTTCGCCACAGATATGATTAGGTACTTCCTTTTTATTCGTAATGGATTTGCGCTTGGCAACAATTCGCCCGATGTCAAACTATATTGAAGCCTAAACTATGGAGCGCGCTCACCTAGCAAAAACCGATTTACTTGGCCTTATTTTTGCCTAAAAGCAAGGCACAGTCATGGCAAGGAATTCCATAATTTGACAGTTAGAATTAAGAAAGTGGAGGCAAAACGAACTGTGGCATTTGCATGATAAAACGGTGTCATTTTAGTATATCCCTGCTTGATCGATGAAAAGGGGTTTTAGAATCAGGTTATCTTTTAATATCATCATCATCAGCCCATTGCAGTCCGCTGCTGGACATAGGCCTCTCCAGTTGTTCGCTATTTTGGGCAAACATCTGGAGGATATACCCATAATCGCCACGCTGGGCAGGCGGGTTGGCATCGCAGGGCGTAGGTTCTCGCTCCAGAGACGCTGCTGCCTGTCATCGGTCTGTGGTATTTAGCTACGCCTCAATTTGTGATGGTTACACTGCTACCAGTCGGTTGCCAGCGCCTCGTTATTCGGCAGGATGTACCATGAGCAGATGAGGTTGGCTTGACCAAGGCTGTTGATTGATTGATCACTTCATTTGGGATCTAATCCCGCAGAACATAGACCTTCTTAGACTGAGAGACCATAACAATGAGATTGAAAAATTTTAGTAAAATTTCTGCAGTATGTAGCCATATTTTCTGTTCAAATAGGTTTCCACTTGTTTATCTGTTGCTAAACAGATAAACAAGTGGAAACCTATTTTCACATATTATTAGTATGATGGAAAATGGATAAAAGCTCTAAAACGGCATTTTCCGCGATTTCTACGATTGCGTAACACTATTTGTAGCGCGCACTTACGTCTATTTTACCATCAAAGCGTGCATCAACAGTGTTACCACACTATTTATATACTACCGCATTAAAACAGTAACAATGTTTGTATACCCGATAGGTTCCATCAATCATCGGTCGTAATGCAGCCGTATCGAGTGGATTCACTGATGTAAAGTTACGGTTAATATTGCATGCTTCAGTGTTCAGTAGGAATTTTGTATGGAAAGCTACAACTGTCCTAAAAAGGTTTCATAGAAATCCTTTTGAGGCTAATTAATTGACGGGAAGCATGATCAATCTATTTTATTTCTTTATTTTTAATATTTTATGTGTTTTTGTAGGTATACCTATGACGAATCCCCAGTCAAATACGTAGTAGATATAAGCATTTTTGATATAATCAGTTACCTAAAACTAGTTTTTTTCCGATGCGACCTACTACTATAATATTATTCAAATTAGTACGAAATCAAATCATGATAGGTAGGTACATAACCGTTAAAGATTAGCCAACTAAATACCGTTTCAGAATTATAACGACCATTAATCATTAGTCGATCAATGAATCTCATAAATTAGCTAAATGTTATAAGGAGCAATACTGGTATCTCTCTAATAAGTTAGTTGCATTCGGAAATGCAAGTTATGACCCACACGTGTGCAGAATCACGTCCAAAATCTAATTTAACGCTGTTTCAAAGATCAACTTAGCATTGATTTGCGCGATTCGTTGTGTGATTTCCGTGCGGTGATGGAGAATAATACAAATCATCGCTCCATTTTCCCCATACTACAATTTCAGTCGACTAAGGAATTTATTAAGTCCCGCCTCAAGTATTAATATAAAATTTTCCTTAATGAAATGGACCCGAACGCGTTATACAGATCCCCAAAACTATAAAGTACCGTCCCGTTGATGTAAATACATTTTCCAAAAGCTATTCATTGTGATTTATCTCGCGTAATGTTCCCACTCAATCTTGTACCAAATGTCGTCGTTATATCATATATCGACATTAACGCGAAAGTTTCTTTACAAAATGCGCTACTGAAGCTTTTCAAGAACTCCTACGGTGCGTTTTGCCTCTACTCTAACCTTCCGCTCCCTCAAGAGCCCGGTGATCATTACAAGGCCGCCTTGACTATCATCCTAGTCGTTAAAAAAGCCTCTACATTCTTAGTAGGGAAAAACTAAGGAAATCAACTGTGGGCATGTTTTACCCCGCACAACTAAACTATGGAATGTTTTGTCGCCAGCGGTATTTCTGGACCGATACGATACCAAATCTTCAAGGAAAGAGCATACCCCGTTCTTAGTTCTTAAAGGCCGGCACCGCAGCTGTAACTCCTGATGTTGCAGATGTACATAATAATAATAATAATAATAATAAGTTGTTTATTTTCTCTCCACAATACATTACAATATTACAGTTAGAAATTATTCACACAAAAATAACTATATTGTGGGAGACTGGAGTCTGAAGTAGGCAACAAATCTGCCTGTATCTCAGAACACCAGGCCTCCGCCCTCTGACAATGACATGAAGTTGCTAGAGTGTAAAATAATAACATGGGCGGTGGTTATCACTTACCATCAGGTAAACCGCTTGCTCGTCTGCCCCCTATTGCATAAAAAAATCCTTGCCGGACTCTTTGTTCCCCGAGACATACAATATTCAGGTATTCAAGGCGAGAGTGAATCGAAATTTTCTGTTACAGACTTTAGAGTTTTTTGGAACATTTTTGCTAAGCTGTTATTTCATATTGCTCAGTTTAATTATCCATGGGGTTGGTACCCTTCATTTTACATTAATTAAGCTGCCGTACAACCAGATGCAGTAGAAAAAGCATTGTGTATGTGTGATCTTCAAGGTTACCGGTGGCCTAATAGGATATCAAAGAATAAATAAATATCAGACAACATCACATACATTGCTCCAAACACAAAGTAAGTAGCTTAAGCACTTGTTTTATGGGTATAAGAACAACGAAGGTACCACAAATAAATTCTTAAATACATATAAACACCCAGACGGAACAAACACAAGTGTTCATCACACGAATATTTGTCCCGGGTGGGAATCGAACCCACGACCCTTGGCTCAGAAGGCAGGGCAAGGCAGAAGGCACTACCAATTGAGCCACCGAGCCAATACAAATTTTCACTTGCATTACCATTATTTTAAAAGCAAAGTCCTCGTTCAGTGGTCAATAGCAATTTACTCAATTTGAAATTTAATTAAGCACAAGAATGCTATCCCGTTCATAACGAAATAACTGAGAAGTTTAAATGCAATTTAATTGGCTCGCTTCTTGAACTTAGCTTAAATTAAACTCATTGGTTTAATCCGAGTTGAAATTATTAATTAGCTGGTGCAATTTTGTTAGTCGTTTGATACTTGAAAACGGATCAGTTTAATTAACAACAAATCATATTTTTAAGGAAATATGACAGTTTATTTAAGAACGACGAACGTTATTTGAAACTAACGGGAAGAGTAGCCTCAAAAGTCTTGCCTTGTGACGTTATACCAAAACATACTAAAATTTAAATTGTCTTTAGATTTAAAAAAGAATTTTTTAATCTAAGCTTAAATCATTCTTTAGTTTTATTGTATTTTAATAGGGGCTTCTGAATGGAAATCTTTCAAACCCATTTACAACTGTTATCAAATTTTTATGACACTTATGAACTGTATAAGCGTGGTAATATCTTTGAAACGACTTAATGTGTCGAATCAAAAAGTTACATAATATTCTGCACTCCCTTACTTCCCATCATAAAAGTTATATCTGCAACGACAAATAAAAACTAAAAACAGTAATAACGAGTCTCGCGTTAAATCACATCAAATAGGGATGTTTCCAGGGTCAAAATACTTACATTATATTTAGTCCGTATTTTCGATTATAAAAATATATTGGACACGTATTTTTTCTTTTTTCATTTACACGAAAAATAACAAAGATACAAAGCATCAAAATTTAGGAGTGGGGGTGTTTGATGTCACGCCGTGCGACAAAATGCTGCACGGCGTGACGTCACGCGAAACTTTAACGGTCTATATCTTTGTAATCTTTGGTCTAATTTACAAATGAAAAAATACGTATCTTTTATTTTTGAATAATCTAGAAGACGGACTAATTAATTTTTTTATGGAAACAAGCCTATTATATGACATAAACGACAAAGGTTTATGACGTGCGTATAATAAATTTGTATTGTGAAAAACACACTGTGCCCTGGAGAAGTGCCAAGGAAGCTAGCAAGACCAGTATAGAAAGGACTCTCGAGATACGTTAAATTGACCAGGCGATGTTGTGTTTGTCGGAAACGCGTGGGTCACGATATAGTGGCAGGCTAATGAAGAAAATTAGTGAAAATGGCTTGTGTTTATTAACAAGCATGGGTAGGCATTTTACTTATGAAGGCACGAGTGGGTTGCTTAAGCGGTAATGTTAACTTAGTACGTTTAGTTCATACAGACGTTGGTTAAAATGTAGGGTAGGTACCTTTCTTTACGAATACTACATGTTCTCCCTATTAACAGCCTGTAAACGTCGACTGCTTTAGATAGGTCTCCCACCATCCCACCATAACAATAGGGAATATGCATGAATTTTTTTTTATTATTCTTGAGATCTTTTATCTTCCAGATACATAAATATCGAAGAATTTTTAAATTATATGTTCTATTAAGCGAGTTATAAAGCGTTAAAGTTATTGCTTAGACAGAGAGATCCGACGTGGCGGATGACGTCACGTACCGTGCGCGCCATACAAACTCCATAGAAAAATCTGTTTCGCGTGAGAGAGACAGTTATATTTACTTTCAACGACTGTATTTCGCCTAATTTTCAGCCAATTTAGATTTGGTTTTCACTGTTCATAGTATATTTTTATCTATTTTACGATAAATTAGTAAATATATGAAACTATTTTTCATGCATATTCCCTATTGTCATTAGAGGGGGTTTTAGTCACCACGCTTGGCAGATGGGATGGCGACCGCAATAGGTTTTATTTGTACGCTGCTGCCCGTTTCCTTATATTCCCTTAGTCGTCTTCTACGACAAGTTATGTCGTCTTGCTAACACTAACGGTGTTCCAACTAGGCAGTCAAATCATATATTGAAATTCATAGTAGGTAGGTACATAGCCAAATTCAAAAAGTTTGAAAATCGCTATATATAGGATCAAAGAAAGTACTAATTAATTTGACACATACCGGTAATTAGCTGAACAATGTACATTATTTATTTATTGAAACTTTATTGCACAAAAATGGTTCAAAAAACGAATTTGATGCAAGGAGCATTCTCTACCAGTTAACCTTTAGGTCATGCAGAGAGCAGATTTATGTGCGGTGAGTGTTCAAAGAGAAACACATGTACATGTTTGTTTCATCACAAGAAAGACATTGGATATAAAAAACACATCATCTATATATATAAAAGGAGAAACTGACTGACTGACTGACTGACATATCAACGCACAGCCCAAACGGCTAAACGTAGGCACTTGAAATTTGGAAGGGACGTAGCTTAGGTACCGTAGGGGTGCACTAAGAAAGGAATTCCCGAAATTCCCACGGGAACGGGAATTAGCGGGAAAATCCTTTTGTATGAAAAATCTAAACCGCTTAAGTTAGACGCTTGAAATTTGGCATGCAGGTACCTTAGTAAATATAAAGTTTAGTTATGGCTGTATTTTGAGAAATTCCCACGGGAACGGGAGTTAGCGGGAAAAAACTTTTGTATGTATAAATTTAAACACGCGGACGAAGTCGCGGGCAAAAGCTAGTAAGAAATATAAACACGAAGTCTATTAATACAGAGATGTAAAGCTTAGTACACGATACGTGTTACGAATACGCTACGAAAATAGCTGTAAAGGTGGCTCGCCACTACATAACGATGGAGAAGTTTTATCGCCAATACACGTCGACAGCTTGGCCATATGATGGCGCCTTCAGGGACCCAAAGGAGCCTTGTGCCAGCCGTGATGGAACGCCGAAAAGACGCGGAGCAGGATAACTCGTGTTTTGTTGAACGAACAAACGAACGACTGCTGAACGGAGACCTTTAATTCGCGCCACATTTCTCTATCTTGGTCTTCCCCTATCCAGCCAATGCCAGCAGGTCTCTTATGGCAACGGGTTGCCGGGCATCCTACACCATGGCTGTCAAAAAGCGGTGTCCACTCCCAGACCCCTCTGCTCCACCTATTCTCGGTTCTACGACAGACATGTGGCCATATGGCTGCTGCTCACTGCCATATCAGCGTACTAATCCTTCGGGCTATGTCAATAACTTTCGTCCTAACTGACCAGTGTCTTGGTCGCTAACTGAATGTCGAGCAAACAACTGTAGCATATTGTACACTGTTCCTTTGTTTTGTTAAATGTCCATTTTCCCTTTGGTGGAGAACCACCTTAAGATACAGTGATGGTCGAGGTACATTGGTGACTATGGTTTGCTAGACTATGTGGACACAGAAAACGGGGTTATTACAGAATATGAGCCTTTATGCCTAGAGTTTAGTGCTCATTATGGAACCTAGCGGACTATAAGATGCGTGATAACGTCTGTTCTTACGTTGAATGTGTTTCATTACTTAATTAAAACGTGACATTACATGTTCTTTCTTCAAGCCAACTGTGTAGTGTGCAATATACAAGATCTTTTCATCTAGGTACTCTTAAAGAAATATTCTAAGGGAAAACATAGTGGATGTATTCCATATGGCATTAAATATATATTTAGTGTCTTTTAAAGTTTGATATCGATATAATCTTTGAAATAAATGCTCTTTAATTAATACGAGTAAACAGAAGTAACTCATATTTAACAAATTATAGATGAAGGGATGTAAGGGAGCAGCCTATCATCTTTCCGCTCCAAGCCCCCCTCACCCGCCCGTGGTGCATCCTGCCGAGTAACAAACGAGGCGCTGGCAACCGACTGGTGGCGGAATAACCATCACAATTAAAGGCGTAGCGAAATACCACAGACTGATGACGGGCAGCAGCGTCACCGCCCTGCGATCGCCATCCCGCCTGCCCAGCGTGGCGATTATGGGTATATCCTCCAGATGTTTGCCCTAGGTGGTGAGCAACTGGAAAGGCCTAGCAGTGTCTAGCAGAGGACTGCAATAGGCTGATGATGAGATGAAAGTCAAGATTTCCATATAGTAAAAATAGGTATTTTACCGTGGTACACGAAAGTATACTAAACATCTTGTTATAGAAATAAGAAAGTACTTTTTCACTAGACATTAAATACAAAACAGATCTCTGAAAGGTTTGGTTACTAGATACTCGAGTCGGATCCTATTTGACTACCCATACTAAGTAGTTATTACAAATGTTCAACAAAGAAACTGAATCTGTGTCCAAATAAAGTAAAGGTTTCAAATACGGCTACAAAGATAGACACATTTACCACATACGAACTGTACAAACTCGCTAAGCAAATACATTAGGCGGTCTAGTGTATGACAGTGACGTCATGTCCGAATCTATTTGATGTAGTGAATCTCGGAACATATTTGTAGAGTCAGACTTCCAAAATTTTCTGGAACCACCCACTATAAGGTCACAGCTCATTAGAAACACCCAACACAACCTCGTCATCGTCCACACGTGATCCACGGGTGATCCACGAGTGGACCACGGGTGGACAACGAGCAAATATCGCGTTATCCACTATTTTTAGAGTGATCTGTTAAAATTCTACAAACGGTTATTTATATGACTTGATGTAAGGGAGCGACCCATCATCTTTTCGTTCCACACCAACCTCACCTGCCGGTGATAATTCCTGCAGAATAACAAACGAGGCGCTGGCAACCGACGGGTGGCGGTATAACCATCATAATTGAAGGCGAAGGTAAATACTACAAGCCGATGACGGGCAGCAGCGTCACCGGAGCGAAAAGCTACACCCTACGATCGTTTGCCCATGGCGATTATGGGTATATCCTTCAGATATTTGCCCTAAGTGGCTAACAACCGGAGAGGCCTATGTCCAGCAGTGGACTGCATAGGCTGATGATAATGATGAGATTGGAAAGCATGTTAAGTCATTGGTTCTGAACCCGGTCACTCTTCAGTCACGCCGTTCGTGATTCGAGATAACGATTGAAAAAACACAAATATCTTTGTACTCACACACATATTTACGCGCTTTGTACGCACACACACTTGTAAAACACGGTTATTTATGAGGGCAAAGCCTATACAAGTGATCATCGACCCCATAATAATAATTATTAGTTACAGAAATATGTTAAAGATTATTCGGAACTTCCGTCCATTGGGTCTGATAAATCACTCCAATAACAGCTGAAGTCAGCAAACAAATAGTAGACACAGTCGTACATATATGTGTGTAAATAAATCAAACGATATCAAAATACATATCTTATATGTGAACCTTAATTGGGTAACGTGTCTATGTGGACTACATTTTGATATAATATTTGACTATTATTTTGATGGTCGAGGCTCCTGGATCCACTCCTGGTAGCATCATTTCAGGAAATAAACTTTTCTAAATTGTGTCGAGTTTGGGTGTTCTGAAAGACGCCCGAAGGCTTCGTAGTACAAGAGGAAACCTTAGCTCGAGACCAGATGATTATTGAGAATAAGCCTGTTGCCTTAAAAAAATTAATTACTTAGTCCGTCTTTTAGATTGTTCAGAAATAAAAGACACATATTTTTTCATTTGTTAATTAGACCAAAAATTATAAAGATATAGTCCGTTAAAATTACTCGTGACGTCAAATAGTGGGAGTTTTTTCACCACTGCGTGACGTATAAGACCCTCACTCCTACATTTTGATGCGTTGTATCTTTGTTATTTTTTGTTTAAATCAAAAAAGGAAAAATACGTGTCCAATATATTTTTAAAATCTAAAATATGTAATACTTTGACCCTGGAAACATCCCTATTGATTGGTGCCTATTTTATATTTTTAAATTACACGATTTTTAATTATCAGGCTAAACGATGACAGATAAAGACGAAACAAATGACAATCATAATAATTATTATACTGAGTGCTTAGAGAATTTAACTATAAACACAGCAATACTTACGATAATGCCGTACTCGAGGCGTGACGCGTCTCTGTAAACAAAACCACATTAAAAGTAAGTAACACAAATTGTGTTACTTAAGAAAACCACACAACAAAGTAAGACAAAAACCAAAAAGCCCAATGACATTTGTGTTCAAAGCGTATGGAACAGAAAAAAACATAAATTCGTTAGAAGCGATAGGCGGCGAGCGAATCCCATTTGCGTCAATGGACGGTGGGGGCGAAGGGACAATAAGTTTTTATCTACGTCATAATGCGGGTCCAACTGTTCTATTCCCCTTGACCGACCTTGACGCTTCTGGAGTGCGCTGGGAATGCCTATGTTCCATATAAAAAGCGCGCACTTTATTTAGGAAACAAACGGCATAAGATTTTACACATAGCTTAAAAGAAATCATAGTTTAGCAAATACAACTGTGTTTCAACCTATGTAATATTTAGCTTCAATCAATCAATCAACAGCCTTGGTCCGTCCACTGCTGAACGTAGGCCTCCTTTAATTCGCGCCACATTTCTCTATCCCGGGCCTCCCCCATCCAGCAACTGCCAGCAGTTCTTCTAAGGTCATCCGCCCAGCGGGTTGCGGGGCGTCCTACACTACGTTTGCCTAAACGCGGTGTCCACTCCAAGATTCGTCTGCTCCACCTATTGTCGGCTCTGCGGCAGACATGACCAGCCCACTGCCACTTCAGCGTACTAATCCTTCGGGCTATGTCGGTAACTTTCGTTCTTTGGCGTATATGCTCGTTTCGTACCCTATCTTTTAACGAGATACCGAGCATAACCCTTTCCATAGCGCGCTGAGCGACTTTAAATTTGTGGACTAGTCTTCCCGTAAGCGTCCACGTTTCAGCAGCGTAGGTCAAAACTGGTAGGACACATTGATTGTAGACCTTAGATTTTAGACACTGTGGCAGAGATGACGTAAAGATGTGACGAAGCTTCCCAAACGCTGCCCAGCCCAACCTGATCCTCCTATCGGCTTCTTTCTCGAAGTTGTTTCTACCGAGTTGGATTATCTGTCCCAGATAAACATACTCCTCAACAACTTCGAGGGCCGAATCTCCGACATGCACGGGTTCGGGGATGATATGGGCATTGAACATGACCTTCGTCTTGTCCAAATTCATCCCAAGGCCCACGCGTCGAGAGGCATCGTTGAGGCCGTTCAGCATCTCCGCCAAATCCTGCAGCGACTCCGCCATTATGACTATGTCATCGGCGAATCGGAGATGAGAGATGTACTCGCCGTTGATATTAATGCCGCGTCCTTTCCAATCTAGGGTCTTAAAAACATCTTCCAGTGCGTTTGTGAACAGCTTAGGGGATATAACATCCCCTTGCCTCACTCCACGACGCTAATATTTAGCTTACATAAAGTAATTGTTGATCACACTAATATTACACACTCATCATCATCATCATCAGCCTCTATCAGTCCACTGCTGGACATAGGTCTCTCGCAGTGTTCGCCACTTAGATCGATTCTGTGCTTCTCGCAAATCGTCACTCCATCTGACCTGAGGGTCCCACATTATGTTTTCTGGGACGTAAACTTTATGTAGAACGTCCTCAGGCCAGGTGGATAGACAGTGCAGGATGCGAGATGCTCATTATCGACCAAAGTGGCGAACATTGGGAGAGGCCTATGTCCAGCAGTGGACTGATAGAGGCTGATGATGATGAAAGGATAGAAACCATAACCTTTGATTCAGAAGACAGGGGTCTCTACCAATTGAACCATTAGGCCTGTCATGGGAGTCCCAAAAAATCATCGAGCGTTCACGAAAGGTCATTGCCACTCGGTCTATTAAGTGCAAAAATGTTTACGTCACCGCTGTCAAGCGATCGCATTGTGGATGCATGGGGCACAAGTAGTGGACCATAAAACCGCACTTACCATGCCCCTATCCTATAACGGCGGTTATTTTATCACCGTCATCTGGCAGGGATCAATGACCCCTGATTTTCTGTGATAAGTTTTCATTGTCACATGGCTTATATAAAAATGGAAGAGATTCTTAAACCATAAAACATAAGATGTGTATACTTTGGTCCGACACGAGTATTGGCGACTAAAGTTACAACATTTTATTGCATTTGATCGATTATTCTAAATTGAAAATAAAGAAACATAAGCTTGCTTTATTCTGAGTAATAAATAAATAAATATCTACCTATAAATAGGTAAATAAATAAATATGAGACCACATCACATTCCTTTGGTCTCAGAGCTTATAAGCACAGGTAACATTATGTATCAGAACAACAGTATCACAAACATTATACTTCAAATATCCATCGCATCAATGATTCGTCCGGGAAGCAATCGAACCCAAGACCCTTGTTTTTTTTTATATATGATCGATATAATTACTTCCGTACTCCTGATGAAAAGCTAATGAGAAGCCCAAATCGCTATGACAACGGGCAAGTAAATGGTCAGTTGCCACCGCCATGCCGGCCCAACCTTAACCCCCACGCTCCGAAAGCTTAGTTTGGGACTAGATGGCGTTGTGTATAAAAATTAAATTGGAACAGAATCTTTGTACTATACGTAACCGACTGAAAAACAAGATGATTTGTTCAGTTACCAGAGGGACAGCAGTTCAACAGTCTTGTAAAGTTTGAAGCTCCAATAAACTTCCTATTGTCTGTAAAGGCATTTAATGATCGACTTAAAGGCAGTAGCCAACTTTATCGAGTGAAATGTTTCGGAATGACATTTCCGCAGTTTCGAAGTATGACTCACTATGTTCGTAGTACATTTTGGTGGTTTATCTGGATCTATTTTTGTCAAATGTCAAATGGAAGGACGCAGTATCTGCGCTCACTCCTCTGGGAGAAAGGCGTGACGTTATGTATGTCTGTATATACTTGTTTCGCATACATAACCATTTATTGGAAATCTTCGTCATCATCGTCAGCCTTTATTCGTCCACTGCTGGACATACGCCTCTCCTAATGTAAGCCACTTTGATTGATCCTGGGCGTCTTGCATCCGGCACTTATCAGCCGTCTTGCTCAAATCTTCACTTTACCTGGCTTGAGGGCATCCTACAATACTGAAAATTAAATAATGCAAAATATTATATGTAATAAAGCTTACGATCTCTAATATTAAAAACTCGTCTCTTATAGGTAGGAACTATTCGAAAAAAGAAAAACTCTTTAAACCAGGAACATGCTTAATATGTCAATAACAAGCCTATTTAAGTTGGCCAGGAATTTGGAGGCCAACCTTTTTGTAACTTTTCCAAAATGGCGCTGCGGTTTGCGCCCTTCCTGATCCCTAACCTCTTAGTAATTATGCATGTTTTTGAAATTCCTGTTAAATACTTCGCCAAAATAGGAGTACAATGTTGTGCATTTTTTGTTGTTTTTGTTTACCCCCTTAGACCATTCTGTAGAACTCTTTTCCTGCACACGTGTACTCTTTTTCTTTTAGTTTTGGCTCTACAAAGGGGGCGTGAAGCGTCACTTAAGCAGTCATAGTGTGATAGATCTACGAGTACATTGCACCAGATTAGCGGGACCGCCCACATTTATTTGGACTTTGCCGTCTGCTTAACATCAGGCAGAAAGCAGCGTTTGACTTGCTCATAAAAGAACAAGATACGCTTTTAATAATTAACAATTGTAATATTGAACAAAAGTATGGGCGTTAAAGCCCGGCCGGCATACTGTTTTTTCTGCTCGCGAACGAACAAATGCTTAAATGCGCCAGTGTGCCTTGTTAAGATAAACATTATTTCATTAAACATTTTGAAAATATTTTCAACTAATTTTCTTTATCTTAAAACAGCTTACAAATATACAAGTATCTAAGTCTAAACCATATAAATCGTCAAAGACATATTTTCAAGAAATACAAGTAAAGCTATTTATTATACTCGTATCTAACTGTTAATCAACACCTTTCAAGTCTATTGAAACTTGTGCATTTGAAAACTATACGATGAAACTTGAATACCCTGTAATTAGTCCGCTTCAATTAAATTTTACGTCTCAAATCTTCATAGCATTGTTCGATTGAAGATCTAATTATTAAACAATGAGCCAATTCTAGCCAGAACAATGTGCTAGCCAAATTATCAGATTTAGTTTGACATGAAACCTAGCCTTTTGAAGCCGCCGCGTTTTCAAGCTTCAGTACTTTATAGACTTCGAAGGGAGCGGACGCGAACACACCTCTCTTTAACATGATACTCGTTTCAGTGGGTATCGAAGTAACTTACCAATAAGTAGTTTGAAATACAAAGAACTAATATTAGATTTAACTTTAGTGCTATTGACATCTAAACTCATTTGTCAGAACTATGAACAAATAGTGAAATTCACTAATTTTGAAAAGTGTTTTATTTGTGTTGTGTATTTCGAGTGCGTTTGGTAAATGGACGTAAATATTAATCAGTTGTAAGCTGTTTGAGAGGACGGAGGGAATTGAAAAAGTTCCCTGAGCACATTGTAAGTAAATGCCCGATAAAAACTCATTACTAACTTCGGTATCGACTAATCCGATGATAAAATGTATTCGGGATTTTGACAAATTCGATGGGGATTTGAGGTTTACGGCGAAAAGTTAAGGCTGTTTGAATTTTTTTTAACATATAACATTGAGTACATGATATATGTATTAACGGTCCATAGTATTTTAATGTTCTTAATTATATCTGAATAAAATTATAGAGTTTTTTATTATTTGTAAGAAAAGTTAGGTAGGTAGTTATCTTACTCATTATTTAATCATCATTCAAGTTATTTAAAGTACCTCTAATAATTATTAGTAATCTTAGGAAAAGTTATAAGCACTTACAGTCATATAAGTACATGGTCTAGTGACTAACTAACCCCATTGCTACTTGTATTCTGAATATTTTTTTATATGTATAATTTGCAATTTAATTTATTCCCGTATGGTACACACTTACGATAGAAGGTGAGCAGATTAAGATAGATAAATTTTATGTTCCCACAGGTAGAACTTATATCCAAATTGTATTAGGATAAAATTTGTTTATGATATCCATAAAATAAAAATTTATGACACCATGTAAATAGTTCATTAAAATAACTGGGTCATTGTGTCAAAGCTGCCGAATCACGATATAATATAAATTATATGAGTAAAATAGGGGAGACAGGACTGAGCGAGTCACGGGAATGTTGTTACAGTGACAATCAAAATCGGACCATAATAGGTTTTGCAAAAATGTCATCATCAGCCTGCAGACGTCCACTGCTGGACATAGGGCTTTCCCAATGACAATTGTCGTTTGGAGGGACCTGCCATAGTCACCACGCTTGGTAGGCGGGTTGATAACCGCAGCAGGTTTTATTTGTACCAAGGTAAGCTCTGCTGCCCGTTTCCTGATATTCCCTTAGTCGACATAACATGGGGTGGTTCTATTCTAAACCCAGAAAAATATATCGAAAACGTATTAAATTTTACAGATAATACCGATGTGACTACTATGACGTGATAGTTGTAAATAATTAGCAGCTTTTGAAACTATCCATCTGAGTCTCAACTAGCACCTGTCTCCCCTATTCGTAACCCATAAATATTATTATGTTGTTTGCATGATGTGTAGCAATAAAGCAGAACAATGCATTGTCAACATAGTCGCAGTATAAAAATGCTAACAATGAATCAAAATAAGTCAATATGGTCTATCAACTAAGGTCTGAGACTATAAACCAGAAAACATCGCATAAATTATACTGGTACGCATATGGACGTGATCTTCGATGAACAAATATACGATGATATAGTTACACCGAACTTCTTTTAATAACTGTTCCCTAAACAGTATTAGACCGCTGACTTTCTGAATCCTACATGTTTATTGAATAAATAAATCTCACCAGAAATCACCATTTTCGTTTGAAAAACTGATATCAATTTACTAACAATACAAAGATAAAAAGGATCAACCATGCCATCCAATTTTGCTACCCCTCAAAGAATCTCCGATTTTATGTTATGAAGCCACTCGTTCAAGCTTTGACAAGGAATCAAAGTTATTGACAAACGCGGTAGGTAACTATTTATTCCATCACATCGAAGGCACGAAGGGAAACCTCAATATCAAACGTAAACACAGAAGGAATAATAGTATTTCAAAACATTTGTATTCGAGAACAAATAAAGGGGACTTGTAATCCATATTCGGTTTTCATTTTATATTTCCGTAAAATATGTAAATATATGTGTAGAATATTCTAAAATAAATAACCCAATACATGCCAAGCTGGACTACACTATGCCATCTAATTTCAAACTTAGCCAAAGCTTGAATGTAGTACGGGTACTAGACAAATGTTAAACAATAATAAATTATTATAGCTTATAATATTGCCCAGAACTGAGCACTACCTGATTCCTGCGTCTTCGTTCGCGTTGGCTTAATGATAAAGATAATTTGTTACTCAAACATTAGCACCTCATCATATTTTCCCATATTAAAGATTTCTTTTCCAAAATTCAAAAACTCAGAAAAGAAATTCTCGTTTGTAGAAACATTTTTGCCAACACATAACTCCCACACATGTTATAGTGCAGCTAGTCTCATACATTTCCACACAAGATGTGTCAGATCTCCGAATTTTGATGAATGATCATCATCATCACCGTCTTCATCAGTCTATCGCAGTCCACTGCTGGACATAAGCCTCTCAAGCTATTCACCACTTGCGATTATGGATAAAGCCTCCAGAAAACATCTGCCACATTGGGCAGGCGGGTTGGAGATAATGAATTTTCAGTCGTTAATTTTTTTGTCCATTTTCTCTTTTATTCACCTACTAGCTGTCTTATTGTCTTTCTTGTCTTATTATATTGTGATGTATAGCAATTTTTTTCGTAAAATATCAAAATGTGCAGATACACTTTTTGTACAGTTGGTAGCATTTTTCGCCAAGAATCTTACAGTGAACATATATTCATATCAGTATATTCACAAGCGTTACAGAAAAGTAAACGTTTCTTTATATGTGAATCGACACACACTTGACAGGATTTATCGTGCACAGTACCTACACGCGTCCTCATAATATATTATTGGTGAAAGCAAAAAAGGGGAAGATATTTGTCGTCGCAATTGTCAATGAGACGCGTAGACGGAAAAAATCGTCGACACTGGAGCAATGTACGTCCATTACTCTTGCGCCTTTGATATTCTGGCAAAAATATACGGCGTTATCTAGCAAAGTCAAAGGTTCCGCGAGGATTAAAGATTGGAACTAGATTTGACAACGTTTTTCGAGCTACAACGGAGTCACCACTCTTCTGAAAGATTTCAATTATCATCATCATCATCAGCCTATTACAGTCCACTGTTGGACATAGGCCTCTCCAGTTGTTCGCCACTTAGGACAAACATCTGGTGGATATACCTATAATCGCCACGCTGGGCAGGCGGGTTGGCGATCGCAGGGCACAGCTTCTCGCTCCGGCGACGCTGCTGCCCGTCATCGGTCTGTGGTATTTAAACACGCCTTCAATTGTGATGGTTATACCGCCGCCAGTCTGTTGCCAGTGCCTCGTTTGTTTTTCGGCAGGATGCACCACGGGCAGGTGAGGTTGGCTTGGAGTGAAATGATGATAGTCCTCTCCCTTATTTCCCCCAATTTCAATTATCACCATAATCATAAACATAAGCCTAGAAAGGTTCACTGCTGGACACGCCTCCCCAATGATTTTGTCATTTGGAGGGATCTGCCTTAGTCGCCACGCTTGGTTTGGTGACCGCAGTGGACTTTATTTTTATCCGTTATTCAAGTTAAAAAGTAAACGTTAATGCACTTTTCCTGATCAAATTCCACAACCACCATTCTATTGCGTAACAAGTCAACGAACTTTTAATAAAATTCAAACTCTAATTACATTTTCATTAAGCTTAAAATTAATGTTTGCTCTTTCCGTAACTTAAATGCAAATATGATTAACGATTTAAATAACAAAAGCAGCCATAGCGAAAGGCAGTAAACGGTAGTAAAATATTTTTATTGTCGGCCTGTCATCATAGTCGCAATAAAGCTATTCAAATAATTATTGTGGTGGAACAAATATTTGTCTGAAAACTTAAGCGATCGTAAATGAACAGTTTTCACAAACCGATAAACATTTAAGTTCTTTTGCAAACTATATAATACTAACATTAATTATGTTACATGCATTTTTATTTCTTTTATAAAACAAAATAAATAAAATAATTTTTTTCTGTAAATTGATTCACGAGTTGCACGTCAATTTTTTTTCCCTACTAGGACTTTGACGTTAGGCCTCAAGAGGAGAAGTACCACAAGAAACTCACCATATACTCGTAGTATCATTATATAGAAGCATAGCATAGCCTCCCGTCGCTTGATGGAAGCGAAGGAGAGGACCAAGTCGCTGCGGCAAACGACAAGTAACCAAATCAATCACTTGTCAGGTGCAACCTCATGTTGGCATGTATCATACAATGTATTCTGACTATACATTGACTGACCTCGAAACAAGAACAAAGTCACTTCATGGGTGTTTCGCCAAGTTTATGGTGGTCGGTAGCCAAGTAAGCTCTACCGGATAAGTAATAAATAGCAAAGCATACATAGCTAATGCATAAAAAAGTTGTATAAGTTGTACCATAAGTAACTAAAGAAATTATTTACTATTTATTATAGTTATTAAGTAACTAATTACTTATTAAATTATTTAAAGTACTGTGTAATGACAAAACAATCAAATTTACTTACAAACAGAATAAAGCTGCTATGACGGAACGGGACTAAGTAGAGTTGTTACTCTACAACGGTCTACTTACAAATCCTTTGTTTTGTAATAATGAAACTTAAAATATATTAATCTTGTATTCTCAACTAGTCGTAAAGCGAAATCTAATGATCATTTCATTTTTAATCATCATTTAGTTGAATTTCAGCATTGCTATCTTCATGAATATCATCTCAAAACCTCTTTGAAGTTTTCTTTTTGAACGACACAAGATTTTTACGTCTCATTGCCTGCGGTATTAACGCGAATTGTGTACATTATTTAAGACATCTAATAAAAAGCCTTTGTAATTGTAAACCATTTCTCATTTTAATTTATCTTAAGAGATCTTCTTTCTTTAAAAGTTTAAGGCACTTAACAATCTCTGTCTTCAAAAAAATTTGGCATAATTATTAAAACTCATAATATGCCCACTACTGAAGGAAACGAGCCTAGAGATAAGGCTTCACTTAGTTAAAAATCATAACCATAGGGTTTTTTCGCAAGTGCGCAGATTATCTCACTATGTTTTCCTTCAAGGCTTCTTTTATTCGTCGGAAATGACTTGACGCATACACCAGGTCCACCCCTATCACCAAAATCGAAAACGATCGTTTGTTGAACGGATTGAGTAATTTTGCAAAATCAATCTCTTCCATTTGTCCCTTCCGTGTTCATATATATGAATTAAATTAATTAAAATCGACTTTGACGAATTTTAGTTCGTATTATTCGAACACGGGAGGGACAAATGGGCGGGATTTATGGTACCAAAGTACGCGATCCGTTCAACGAACGATCGTTTTCGTTTTTGGTGGTGGGGGCCCCTGGGTACGGGGACACCTGGGCTAAGTGAGGCTCACTCTAGGCCTTAGTTAAGTTTTGTTCCTTCACGGTACCTTGGTGGAGGTCCAACTGAATGGATCCATTATTCCAAATGGATACGACTTACTTATTTATTTATTTAAAACTTTATTGCACAAAATGGTACAAAAGGCGAACTTAATGCTAGGAGCATTCTCTACCAGTTAACCTTTGGATCATGCAGAGAGCAAATGTGTGTGCGGTGAGTGTAAAAAGAAACACTGTAAAAGATAATACCTAATTTATAATCAATAAACTAATATGCTGAATACTTATCTTCAAAAAGCGAGCCTACTTTCTTAAGGGCTGGCAACGCACCCGTATTTCCCCTGGGATTGTGGTGTCTATGGGCTGCAGTGATCACTTACCATCAGGTGACCTTAGGCCCGTTTGCCCCCTCTGCCATAAAGAAAAACTATGACTTAATTCAAGTCTTTCCCCCTACCTAATTAAATTAAATTACAATTCCACAGTAAGCAGATACTCTCACGTATGTAAAGTTGAGTGTGTAATGTTGTATGGCAAATTCCAACGTTAACTTACGGCGAAACTTTAGCCATAAAGTCGGTTTAATACTAACTCGCTTATATTATCCTTATTCTGGATATGGCGCGAAGGTGCGAAGCCGGTGTAAGCCGCGGCTATCTCAGTCAAACTCGCTTAATGCGTACATTTGTTTTATGGCATCGGATAAACTATTTCAGTGAGTCTTTGAGACCAGGCGTTACGATGTTTTTTCTGGGTATGCTTATATAAAGGTATACCTCATTCATATTATGCTGTGCCATTAAAGAAACTTAACATTTTGCCCCACCGATGTAATAAGTAACTAAGCCTACAAACTTCAATCATTTTTACGACGCAACGTCAAAAACAGTAGAATGAAATTTCTAAATATACCTAAGCAGTCGGGTGAAATACACAGGCTGCGGTACCATGAAGCCAATGGACCAAACCAGCCGTAAACAACCCATTGGAACTTACTGCCCGAGAAAAGCTGTAATTTGTGACCAACAATTTTATGTCGGTAAAGTTTGGTATTGACGGAGATCAATACGAGCCTACACATTAACCTGGTTTTATAGTCTACTAGCGACTCGCCCCGGCTTTGCACGGGTGAAATAAAAAAATATTTTATACACATAAACATTTTTCTTGAATCACAGTCACACTATCTATAAAAAAACGCATCAAAATCCATTGCGTTGTTTTAAAGATACAACATACACATGTATAATACATTTATACATGTCTATGTATATGTATAGATGAAAGTATCAGACATAGGTATGTACTATAATACTTTTCATCCATTAACCTTACCGCACGTAAGGGTGGTCATATACTTTTTTTTTTTTTATAGTGGCTCGACATAATGGCTTCCCTACGCCTGATGGAAAGCGAAAGAGAAGCCCAAGTCGCTGTGACAACTGGCAAGTAACTGGTCAGTTACCTGTCAGTTGCCACCGCCATGCCGGCCCAACCCTAAGCCCCCACGAGCTCCGGAAACCCTACTCACCGGCAGAAACACGACCCAGAGGTCATTTGACTGCGGTATTCTATAGGGTGGAGGTCCTTCCCCGGACGGGCGGCTCAATTCACCGCCACCATATACGCGGATCTTAAATTATAATTAGTTAGGCCGGACTTGTCATATCTTCACTACAGACCAGTAGGAAACTTTCAGTAGCGTTTTCTCCAACAGTTGGATACAGCATATCTTTTTCTTTATGTGCACCAGCTATGGACATGGAGAATAAACGGTACTGGCCACCTTCCGCCAAACACTTTTCAAATACGTGTCCGATACATGAAATATATTTTCAATCTAGACTTTTTATACTGACTGGCTCGGTGGCTCAATTGGTAGTGACCTCTGCCTTCTGAGCCAAGGGTCGTGAGTTCGATCCCCACACATTACCAGCATTTGTGTGCATGAACATGTCTGTTTGTATTGGTCTGGGTGTTTTCTATGTATAATATGTATTTATTTACAAAAAAATGTATCTAAGTAAGTTTATCAGTTGTCTAGTACCCATAGTACAAGCTTCGGCTTAGTTTGGGGCTAGATGGCGCTGTGTGGCCCAGCGTGGCATGTCTTGGGTTATTTATTTATTATTTATTTATTTATAGAACTTCCGACTTCTAACAATGACGGTAATGATACGAATCATCATCATCAGCCTATTACAGTCCACCTGGACATACCTCTTCAGTTGTTCGCCACTTAGGGCAAACACCTGGAGGATATACCCATAATCGCCACACTGGGCAGGCGGGTACGAATATACAAACATAACAGATTACCATTATTATATTTTCATTATCTTAACGACTAGAAATAATTATCTGATTGTGAAATTGTAACATAAATTTAAAAATAAAATAGCAACGTTTTGCATGAGTAGTAATTCTTATGAAAAGATAAAATCATTGCAAACGAAAGGTTAATACAAACGTTCGTGCTTTTGATCAATATTAGAAACATAAATTAAAGTGCTTTGTTGAATACAAAGAAAATTTCAATTTTCAAACGGCCTGTCGCTCAAATATCACTTTGAAAACTTCAATAAACATTTGTAGAAGTAATTTATAATAAGTTCGGAACTATTCATGGAATTTATAAGCAGCGAAATATTTTGTTTTGATGAGAAATTCCGAATTTTCCATCAGAATTTCGAGGGTTTTTGCGACGCATATTTTGTACAAGAATAAAGTAGGTAGGAAGCGTGGTCAATATAGTTTGTTTTGAACGTTTAACAGAGAGAAATTTCAACAAGACTCACAATAAACTCACATAGGTACATTGCTCCGATCCCAAAGTAAGTAGCATTTGTGTTATGGATATGAAAACAACGTAGGCACCACAAATATATACTTTAATACAAATATTTATAAACACCCAGACACAAATGTTCATCACAAGAATGTTTGTAACGACTGGGAATCGAACCCACGACTCTTGGATCAGAGGGTAGGGGTCACTATCAAAGAAGCCATCGAGCCGGTCTATACAACCTCATCATCATCGTCATCATCAGCCTATTGCAGTCCACTGCTGGACATAGGCCTCTCCAGTTGTTCGCCACCTAGGGCAAACTTCTGGAGGATATACCCATAATCGCCACGCTGGGCAGGCGGGTTGGCGATCGCAGGGCGTAGCTTCTTGCTCCGGTGACGCTGCTGCCCGTCATCGGCCTTTGGTATATAGCTACGCCTTCTATCGTGATGGTTTCACCGCCACCAGTCGGTTTGCCCGAGCCTCGTTCGTTGTTCGGCAGGATGCACCACGGGCAGATGAGGATGGCTTGGAGCGAAAAGGTGATAGGTCGCTCCCTTACATCCCAATAATACAACTTATTGATGGTTTTGAGTATCACAATAATTTCCGTTACCCATAATGAGTAGTTAATCCCGAAATGATTTCACTTTCAGTATTAGAAGCGACACATGTTGTGTTGTCGCCACACTACACACACATGTCACCTCAATCAATGGCGGGCGTGTTATTAGCAACGTTATTTGTTGTAGATATATAACAATGGAAGATTGGTAGATTCTTTTGGCACAGTTGGGGGCAAATTAAGGAATTTGACCCTGACGATAGAATTGATATCATTTCTTATTTTCAAAGAAACACAGCGTTTCAACTGTACATCACCTAGTGACGCATTGGATGGCTTGAATTTGGTGAACTTGGTGTGAGGATCGAACTCACGACCCTTGTTTCAGAAGGCAGAGGCCACTACCAAAAGCCATCGAGTCAGTCAAACGAAAAAAACTAAAGATTGTAAGCAACTTACACCGTCTCCATATTTTTTTGTGTGAGTTAATCTATTTATTTATATTTTTTATAGTTTCGTAGCTAGAGATGTTTGTATCCTGAACTCCTCGGTTGCTCAAAGTTTAGTGGTTTTGAGAGTAGGTATAATTTTTTGTCAAAATCCCAAATGTGTAAAGTAAGGCAACAAGTTTTTGCTGTACACTTTTCAAGGATCATTTATCACCGAAAGAAAGAAAAATTATATGCCATCAACGAAACTCATTTTTATAACGTGTGACGAACGAAAAAAATGCTTAACGATCTCGAGGGCGCATTGACTTTGCTTAAAGGCGGAAAATATGAAGATTGGGAGTTCAAGCTTCATTTAAGAAACGTTTTTCTAAATTCTGGTATAGACGAGGAGGTTCTCAATTCGATTGAATATTGTTCTATTTTTTTGTGTATGTTTGTTTCAACATATCTCCGAGATTTGTGAACTGACTTGGAGAATTCTTTTTTGTTCGAGAGGATGTACTTCCTAGTTGGTCCCATTGTCACCTATTCTCTTAGAAATCGTTTTTTTTTTGTTAAAAATGCTGCTATTTTAGTGGGTTCAATTTTAAGTCTTACCAATTACGCAAGACATTTTAAGAGATCCCGCAAACCACTGACTTTCTATCGGCCGATAGTTTCGTCGGGCTCATAATCAGCATGAAGATGTATGCAAGTCTGCATACTACAACCGGCTGATCTTCATTGATATGAGCTCGATCATTGTTATGATTATCGGCTGAAAGAAAGTATATGGTTCGCGGGGTCTCTTAAGTGGACAAGCATGTATGCAAAGACAAGTGCATTCTCTGTTCTTTTATACTCAGTATCGTATTCTAAGACGAACTATCAACTATCCAAAGATCAGTGGCAGGCGGATTGGTGACCGCAGTAGGCTTTATTTGTAACCAGGTGAGCCCTTCTGGGATGTAAGGGAGCAGCCTACCATCTGTTCGCTCCAAGCCACCCTCACCTGCCCGTGGTGCATTGTGCTGAATAGCAGACGAGGCTCTATCAACTGACTGGTGGCGGTATAGCCATCACAATAATTGAAGGCGTAGCTAAATGCCACAGGCCGATGACGGCAGCAGCGCCACCGGAGCGAGAAGCTAGCCCGCAGCAGTGGCCTACAATAGGACTAGGTTGATAGAACTGCTGATGTTGATGGGGTAAACGTTGCTGCCCGTTTCCTGATATTCCCTTAGTACACTATCTTTTTTTTTTTTTTTTTTTTTTTATAGTAGCTCGACATAATGGCTTCCCTACGCCTGATGGAAAGCTAAAGAGAAGCCCAAGTCGCTGTGACAACTGGCAAGTAGCTGGTTAGTTACCTGTCAGTTGCCACTGCCATGCCGGCCCAACCCTAACCCCCCCACGAGCTCCGGAGACCCTACTCACCAGCAGAAACACGACCCGGAGGTCATTTGGCTGCGGTATTCTATAGGGTGGAGGTCCTTCCCCGGACGGGCAGCTCAAACGATCTATTATGACACTCCCAGGTTGAGGTTGAAATAACCACATTAAATTTTTTTTTTTAATGGAAAAGGTTCGAAAACTGAACAAAAGAAAATCAATTTCAATTAAAAATGTACCCGTTTGTTCCTAAACGAAATGGAACGGAAACCAATTGTAAACTTTGTTTGTACCGCACCGACATTAATGCTCTTCAAAGGGCAGAGTTTAATATGTGTCCGAATAAACGATTACAGGAGGGAGACCCGACTTTTCAGAAACGGTCCTATATAAGGACGCAGTAGCAATAACATCGCGGTTCTACTCAAGTATAGGTGGATATAATCGATATGTTATGTGTTACAGAAAAAAATGTGAGCTCAAGGCTTAATGATGAAAGATTTTATATATTCACTAGCAATCCGGTGATGATGACGATGCCACGTTGGCAATCATCGTTGTAAAGTAAAGGAATTTATTTCATCTTAGGTTATTAACGCTTCAACGTTACATATTTTTGACATCAAATCAGTAAAATCAATGTCTTTTTTTATATTGGCATCGGTCCGGGAGTTTACTTTGTATAATATGTATTTATTGATATAAAAAAGTATCTAAGTAAGTTTATCAGTTGTCTAGTACCCATGGTACAAGCTTTGGCTTAGTTTGGGGCTAGATGGCAATGTGTAGCACGTCTTGTCTCTTTACTTTTTATATTCTATACTTCACTACCACTAAACTATCATCATCATCAACCCATTGCAGTTCACTGCTGGACATAGGCCTCTCCAGCTGTTCGCCACTTAGGCCAAACATCTAAAGGATATACCCATAATCGTTACGCTGGGCAGGCGGGTTGGCGATCGCAGGGCGTAGCTTCTCGCTCCGGTTTACGTTGCTGCCTGTCATCGGTCTGTGGTATTTAGCTACGCCTTCAACTGTGATGGCTATACAGCCACCAGTCGGTTGCTGGCGCCTCGTTTGTTATTCGGCAGGATGCACCGCCGGCCGGTGAGCTTGGCTTGGAGCGAAAAGATGATAGGCCGCTTCTTTAACCACTGGTCTGAAATCCAATGTCGGGCACATTCCCTATTCTCCGTGTCAATAATTCGAACGAAGCTTATAGGATGCCGCTACGATACAGGACATCTTATTGAATATTTTGTCTCGCCAATATCAGATAGGTTTCCGAAAACGACCCTTTCCAGGATATTTACATGAAACCAAACTAATAATACGGTGGATATATTTACTGTTTGTCTTATTTGTATTTGGATTTTCCCCGACAACGTGGATAATAAGTATTTTTGGTTGTCACTCCAAGAGGAAAATAATATGTTTTTTCTTGAGATTGTGGCTTCTTCACGTTACTACGCAAAATCTATATTTCACCTGGTTACGTGAAATATACTATAGGAATTACGGTGGGAATTAAGTACACTAGGTTATTAGCAACTTACTCTATACTTTTGTTTGGTGTCCCTATTTATTTGTTAAGTTTTATTCATAGCTAAAGCTGTTTATATCCTTGACTTTGTGTGTGTGTGGCGGGGTGTTAGTACCCCACGATCTCCGCAAACCCAACTCACCGGCAGAAACACGACCCAGAGGTCATTTGGCTGCAGTGTTTTATAGGGTGAAGGTCCTTTCCCGGACGGGCGGCTCACTCTTAGCCTTTGAAACCATAAATAGCCTTTGAAGCTTTTAATAATACTGAGCGCTAATTTTGTGTCCTACGCTCAAGGCTATACAACATTGGTGAACTTTAGTAAAAGAATAACGATGACGCCGCTCTTAATACCACAAATTAGTTCCTACAACACGCCGAGGCCGAACTTTGGCGTCGCGAAAGACGACGTTACAGAAATTATTTCAGAAGTACAGTCTCCAATATAAAACTTATAAGAAAAATCTGCTTATCGTGTACTCAAAACAGTTCTAGAGGGGAATACATTAGGCACCTTTATTATGCCTCAGGAGTCAGCGTGGTGTCTGGGACTCACACCTCCCAGAATAAAAGGGCATACTCATGATACACCCCTGTGTCGCCAGTGGGCTTGCAGAGATACAGGTACATAGCACAAAAGTATGCGGCCGCGTCACTGCCTGCCCTGGCCAGCTGCAGATGATCCGCGACCGGCATTCCTGATCCGGGGAGGGCAAATACTCTTACTCCCGGACTGTTCAAAGACTTATTTGAATAGACTAGTGTCTATTTAGATAACAAAAATTTGGTTGCTTATAAATATTTATATAAACAAATTGACGACAAATTGATCTATTTAAAATATTTTCTAAAATTTTTTGATAAATAAATATGGGATAATATTACGTGTACCACAAATATTCTATGTATTAAAATACAAGTACAAAAATACGTGGAACAAACATGAATCTTTCTATAAGTTAGGAATCGAATTCATGACCCTTAGTTCAGAATGCAGCGATCACTACCAAGTGAGCCACTAGAACAGTCGAAAGGGATACTGTGCCTACTAGTTAAGTGTGAAAATTTTCTCATAATAATGCTCGGCATCAATATTATACATTACGATGTATCGCCGACTGTACCAATCCCGCGCCACGTTTCTTACTCGTACATAATCCCTTAGGGAGGAATCCGCTTGCGGTGAGCTTGACTTGAGGAAACTTATTTGGGATGTTTCCGTAGAAGTGTTCCGATGTTCCGAAACGTTGGTAGTGTTCATTAAATTACGCGGCGTGATAAGGAGATATTGTTACTTAGTCTAAGTTACAATTAAATTTAAGGTGACAGGGCTCGAAAGCGATATTCATTAGCTAACTTAGCTTAAGCTGCGGTAGACTAAAAGTAAACAAAACGAGTCAGATTCCAGAACTATAGAAGGGAGGAATGTATGCTGAGTACAAATTTTTCAAAGATTTCGGTATGACAATTTTTAAATCTTAAATCAGTAGCAGTACGTAACTGAAATACTACTACTTAAAAATGGACCATCTCTTACGTCATCATAATAATAATAGTTAAAACCGGCACTTTTTATCCATCAAAAATCTTTAGTGGCAACACTGACCTCTTTACGACCTCGTACTGACCCAATGTCGAGTGAAAATTTACGAAGTTACAATATAACTCGGGTGTTTAGAGTTGCATCGCTATCCTGAATTCGTTGTAGACAAAGTATTTTGAAGTTTAACAAAAACAAACTCCCCTTCATCTTGCGTCAAAAGTCAAGCATCTCCGAAACGCAGATCAACAAAACAAAAGCGAATCACCAGAACTAACAAACTCAACGCACAAAGTTTCTAAAGCTTACTTAATTTATTTTAATGCGGTTAAGCATTCGACATCTCAAACACAAAGTTTGGTGTCAAGTGATTCCGACCCGGCTCGCTCCTGCCGTCAATATTTGCCTCCAGATGCCTCGAGTCGAGTGTAAGGCTATGGACTCATGGAGCGATTTTCACCCGCACCCGCCGCGGTTATGGACCGTTAACCTCTGTGGCAACTGACTGGTGGAGGTAAAATCATCACTATTGAAGGCGTAGCTAAATACCACAGGGTTACTGGAGCGAGGAGCTACGCCCTGTGATCGCCAACCCGCCTGCCTAGGGTGGTAATTATGGGTAAAGCCTTCAGGTGTATGCCCAAAGCGGCCAACAATAAGAAAGGCCAGCTGTGGACTGCAATAGGCTGATGATACTGAACTTGCAGTTATGTAAAAAAAATTATGGGATGTAAAGGAGTGACCTATCATCAGAACTCTCGAGGGAGTAGGTATGTTGCGGTTGGCAGGCCAGTGCAGTAGCAAGCAGCGGAGCAGGGGACAGAAATTCAACGCCATTTTGCAACCGTCTTGCGATCATCACCCGCCACGTTTGAAGGCGATGATCGCGACCGTGGCGTCTGCGTAACCGCGAATTAAACCGGCTTCGTGTGTTTTGAAAAAAACCGCAGTTCCACTACAACGGCGGGCGGGGGTGAAAATCGCTCCGTGAGTTCTAAGCCTTAGCCTTACTCGAGTGTGTCACGAATTAAACTCGACGAGCGGTTGATAATTAGGTTATCAATCGAAGTTGGGGATGACACGACTGTCTAAACGAGTTACGTGTAGTTTTGTTTGTAAACTTGGGTGTCGTGTGTGAGTATTTGATGTGAGGCACTTTATCGGTTTATCGCTTAGGTATACTATCTCCAAGGCTGTTCACAATGCCTAATATGGTATTTGTGAATGAACGTCGAGGAATTTTCAGAGAGAGATCCTAACGCGTTTGTGATAGGCTGACTCATCACTGGTTCATTACTTGAAATGGATTTAAATGATCAAATTTGTTATTTGGTGTAATTTTCAAATCAAATGCAAAAAAAAGTTTAATTATCGCCCTTTCAACCTACAAAATTTAATCTCGAAGTACATACAGTCGAATACAAAGTATTTAATCAAATAAGTACAGATTGAGCATTTGAAATAAAAAAAATGCGAGGGGAAAATAAAATTCAA
This sequence comes from Conogethes punctiferalis, assembly GCA_031163375.1. NCBI lineage: Eukaryota > Metazoa > Arthropoda > Insecta > Lepidoptera > Crambidae > Conogethes > Conogethes punctiferalis. The sequence continues at coordinate 15,364,225 of CM062084.1, forward strand.
CTTTCCGTAATTTAATTTCCCAAAACCGTTTGAAAGTCAAGACTTTTTTTTCGTGATCAAAGTTTGTTCAATCCGATGGGACGAATTATCTGTCTTTGTCATTGATGGATCGCATTTCCGAACTTTCCATAATCCAAAGGCTTATCTTTGATTTGTTAAAGAAATCTTTTTTTTACTGCGCCACACGCTATCTCGTCCCAAACTAAGCCGAAGCTTGTACTATGGGACCTAGAAACTAATAAACATACTTAGATAATAAAGCGAAAGAGAAGCCCAAGTCACCATGCCGGTCCAGCCCTAACCCTCAACGAGCTCCGGAAACCCTACTCACCGGCAGAAACACGACCCGGAGGTCATTTGGCTGCGGTATTCTAAAGGTAGGGCATAGCGAATCATCTCCGCTCGAATCAAGCAACTCTATAGAATATCACAGCCAAATGACCTCCGGGTCGTTTTTGTGCTGATGAATGGGGTTTCCGGAGCTAGTGGGGTTAGGTATATGGTTGGGCCGGCATGGCGGTGGCAACTGACAGGTAACTGACTAGTTACATGCACGTTGTCACAGCGACTTGGGCTTCTTTTTCGCTTTCCATCAGTCGTGGGGAAGCCATTATGTCGAGCTACTATAAAAAAAAAGCTACAATATCCAATGTAAACGAACTTAAAATTAAAGTATTAAGTCTTAATTCGCTTTCAAACCGCATCTCTACGTCTTAATTAGTTGGAGATAAGCCTGAACTAACAATAATGGGTTCTGAGCACGAAGCTAGAGCTACGTGGTTGTGCCGTGCAGCGGACGTTTATTATGCAAATATGCTGCTAATTGCACTTGTGGACTGGTGTAACTCTTGCTCAGACATCTACATTAACCTTTCATGGTACTACAAAAGTAATTGTCAACGATTTGCATAATGCTTGCAAATTTTAATGTCAACTGTATTAGAGGTGCAAAGGTATTAGAGCAAATTGTGTGTGTGCCAAAATTATATGTTGCTGTTGGTAGATCAGTATTGGTACTCTAAAAAAACATGTTTGTGTTCATTTAGTATTCAATTCGATAGATCTGGTGATCTATTGTATGTTCGTTGATCACCGGTTCACTTTATAGATTTTTCCTATGCAATGTAAATCACTGTCATAATATAAATCGGTATTAGGTAAGTAGAATTTCCGGTACAAAAAGTTGCCATTCGGGAAAACGCAAGCGGTCTAGTAGTAGGTAGTCTCCGTTGTAGAAAGACCTAGACTTACTCTATGTAACCAAGTGATATTCTTAAAAGCACCAACTTTCAATCGTTGGTTATACCGCCACCAATCGGTTGCCAGAACCTCGTCTGTTATTTAGCAGGATGCACCACGAGGAGGTGAGGTTGCTCTCTTACATCCCATATTTCCCACACGTTTGGTAAAAATCCGATGAAGTTGCACGAGCATTTAGTATAGTTACTCCATTGCTTAAAATCGCTGTATCAAACCGCTTAACTAGCGTACCTATTATAATAATGCAATGCGTGAATTTCCGCTTCCAGAACAGAGAAATACGATACAATACTAAATTCAATTTACGTAAGCCCCTTTATGGTTAATTAAGAGGTTCTCAAAGAGATGCTGAGTGCCTAATTGTTAATTATTACAATGCTAACAGGCGAATACTCCCGTGGAGTTACTAATTATTGAAATATTATTAAGTATTTATTTTTGGCTACTGTTAACTAAACATATTGTGGTATAATCAAACTTTTACCAAATAAAATTTGAAATAATTATAAATAAATAAATAACACGTGGCATGTCTTGGGTTATTATAACCAACACAGCGCTACCTAGCCCCAAACTAAGCCGAAGCTTGTACTATGGGTACTAGACAAGTGTTAAACCTACATAAATACTTTTTTTTTGTAAATAAATACATATTATACATAGATAACACCCAGACCAATACAAACAGACATGTTCATGAACACAAATGTTTTTACTGTGCGGGGATCGAACCCACGACTCTTGGCTCAGAGGGCAGAGCTCACTACCAAATGAGCCATCAAGCCAGTCAAATTATAAATAAGACATGCCAAATAACAGTTTTAATGAACAAGATTTTACTTAAACTGAACACAAATTTACTTAATTACTTATTACAAAACCAATACAAATAAGTCGCCATTTACAGTACATAAATTACTTCTGAACTCTAAATCATCAAAAGTAATTATTCATTGAGAAAATATTCATGGGATTTCGCCGCCAAAAGCCTTTAGAAAATTCACGAGAATATTAAACAATTTGATGCTGTGAAAATGTCTAGCTAATTAATACAATTTCAAATGAATGTCTCGCCAGTTCCGACAGAAAGAAATAATACTTAGGGAACTTCAATTCATCAACTCTCGGTTAGAGAACCATTTGTTTCAAAATCAGCTTTGCAAGAGAGTCGGTTTAAAAAGATTTCATTAGAGGAAGGAAAAATTGGAAAGCATCTTTCTCCTTCTTTGCAGTCGTAGTGATTGAAAAACTTTTGTCACCGCTTCCTTGTTGTACTTCGTAACGCTAGAATATATTTGAAACAGGATTGTAGTGACTCCTGCCTTCAGAGCCAAGGGTTGTGGGTTCTATCTCCGCCTGGGACAAACATTCGTGTGATAGACATTTGTGTTTGACTGTTTATTTGAGTACCTATATATTTGTGGTACCGTCGTTGGTCTGAGACCCATAAGTCAAGTGCCTAAGCTACTTACTTTAGGATCGGAACAATGTATGCGATGTTGTCTGACATCTACAACTGAAATCTGAACAATGCCTTAAAGTGATGTATATCACATAGAATAAAACAAAATCGCTTTTGATTCTCTCTGTCCCTATATATGCTTATATCTTTCAACCTACGCAACGGATTTTGATAAGGTTTTTTAATAGATAGAGGGATTCAAGAGAAAGGAACGAGTCGCTAGTCATACATAAAGCATAGCCAGTTCAAAGTCAATGTTACCATCAATTTCAGTCTATCCTTAAATAAATCTTAGTTCGTATTGACCGCTTAGATTTCGTCGGCTGAATAAGCAGATCCTTAGGGATAATGCTAACCAATTAACATTTATGAGCCAGCGTTTGACATTGAAATGGAGGTGATTAGGGTCAATAGGATCAGCTGGCAGGTTGAAGTGAAAGCATGCTTGATGAATGTGTCTCTATAGCCACCCACCGTTTTAAGTTAATTCTACATTATAATTATAAATCAGGGATGTTAGGGAGCTCCGTAACGAGAAGATTTCCTCAACGACGACATCTCCTGGACTGCTGCTTCGTAGTAAACTTTGCATTGTATAGACTCAACTTTTATTTTGCATTGTGTAACTTTAAAATATTAAAAAATGTTGTAATACCAAATCATGTAACGAAAAAAATGGCGATTTAAAAAGAGTAACTACCGAGTTTCTTGCCGTTTCTTCTCGGTAGAAATCTACCTTCCGAACACGGCGATAGCTTCTTTTAAATTGCTTTTATTCACATTCTTACATTACTTTTTATATTTTTACATTATTTTTTACTTGACGATTCATAAGTGCTTATTTTAAGTTTATGTGAATAAAGGTATTTTGACTTTGACTTTGACTTTGACTAACCGTAACCGAAACTATTGGATATCTGATATATAGAAATATCCGTAGCTGTAACCGAATCCGAAATCGTAGAAACACTGATGACGACATTTCACATACGTACACCACTCCATTCAAAACTTTGTTTTTGTGATTGCTCAAGAACTAAGTATACTTCGTCCAATTTTCAGTCAATTTTGCCTTTGTTTTCACTTCTTCAACATGCTTTCAATTCCAAAGCGTGTGTGAGCTCTTCATGACAAACCACTGTTCACGTAGGTAAAGGCGCGGATCGCAGCTAGTTTGACGACAAACTAGTAAATATACAAAAATATTTTCGATATATAAATGATTGGTTATAGAGAAAATCTATTAAACCAATGAAACTGAAAGAATCTTAACTAATATTATAAAGCTAAAGAGTTTGTTTGTTTGTTTGTATGTTTGTTTGTTTGTTTGAACGCGCTAATCTCAGTAACTACTGGTCCGAATTGAAAAATTCTTTTTGTGTTGAATAGACCATTTATCGAGGAAGGCTTTAGGCTATATAACACGCTGCAACTATTAGGAGCGAAGAAATAATGGAAAATGTAAAAAAAAAAAACGGGGGAAAAATAACTATTCCACGCGGACGAAGTCGCGAGCACAGCTAGTAAAAAATAAAAGCAAAAAGCTCATACTCAAACGAGCTTCTCGAAAGTTAATTCCCGCAAGCTGCGCGATTGAATTAGCCGTCGATGGGGTGGGTAAGGGCGGTGGCACATTGTGGCAAATTAATTGGCTTCTCCCGTATCGCTGGAAATATCATGGTCACGATTCGACTGGGTATGGCTTTGTGCGCGACACGTTGCCGTTTTGTTATGTTAACCGACTCCAAAGTACACAAAAAGAGGGAGATTCTCAATTGGATTGTTTTTTTTTAGTAGACTTTTGACACACCACACATAACAGCCCCTAATGTATATCGAGCGACGCGACAGGTCGAAAAAGGGAAGACGTAGCTCCTTTAATTTTATTCTTTAAAGCTAAGTGTGGGGGGGGGGGGGGTGGGCATCCAGAGAGCTGGTAGTTCTAAAGCCGGCACTGGTATTGGATATTAAAAAATTCACGATAGCGTTAAATTGACTGACTCGATGGCTCATTTGGTAACACTCGTGTGATGAACTTATTTGTTTTTATCCGTGCCTGGGTGTTTGTATTTGAATTAAAGTATAATATTTGTGGTGCTCGTATTGTCGATGACCTGACCCTGTCTAGTCGACTCGACTCACTGGTATTGCGAAGAGACGTTGCATCCATGTGCGTTCTCTACCGCATCTATCGTGGGGAATGTTCTGAAGAATTGTTTGGTTTACTGCCTGCAGCGGAGTTTCTTCATCGCACCACACGTAACCGACTGAAACTCCACCCACATCATCTCGAAGGCTGGCGATCCTCGACTGTACGTACATTTTATGAGGATCTTCTTGCCTCGCGCCTCGGTTTTGTGGAACCAACTTCCTGCTACAGTCTTTTCGAACAGCTACGACTTGGGAACCTTCAAAAAACGAGCTTATTCATTTTTAAAAGGCCGGCAGCGACCCTAAACTCAGTTAGAGCTGCGGGTGTCCATGGGCGGTGTCGACTGCTTACCATCAGGCATCACACTTGCTCGTCTGCCGCCTCTCGCATAAAAAAAAAAACAAAAAAAACACAAGTGTTCATGCGACTATTATGTATGTGATGTTGTTTGACATCTATTAAAAAAAAGAAAACAACTCTACACCCGAGTATTGTACTCGGGTGTTTAGAGTAGTTTTTTTTTTCACTCGACATTGGTAGAAATGGACATTGAAATAAGGCTTGTAGCTGGTAGTTATTATTAAAAAAAAGAGTCAACACCTAATCCAATGTTCATTGAAATGCAATACGGTTCGATACTTTTGTCTGAGAGTGCTCGTGTAGCTATAGGTATACGTCTAAGCCATTAGGGTGAAATTAAGGAGACAATAGGGACCCTCGGGATCTCTCACGTGGCTGTCGATTTTTTGTTCCGTCTGGCGCCGCGATAATTTGTAAGATCTTTGTTTACTCACTAAGATTAGGCGACATTAATCAAGTGGGGTCTTCTAAGCCAAATAAGGCCTTTGTAATGTTAGTAAATAGAAATGTTTTATTATATATCAAAATAAAGTTACTACTAACGCCATCTAGTGATTATTTTTTGTAACTCTGCTGTCAATGATTGTACTTGTCAAAATGAAATTAAATAGTCTGTTGCGAACATCCAACGAGTTTTAATAGGTTATGGGCTAACGATTCCCATATTTATCAGTTATTTTAGTTTAAAATAGATAAATTGTGCTTGTTGATTCGCGGAAACATGAACTCGAACTATATTGCTAGTGTGCCGAAGTTAAAAGGCAGGGAGAATTACGATGAATGGAGTTTTGCGGCTGAGAACTTACTGGTGTTGGATGGGACGGACAAGTACATCAAACCTCCAGCCGGATTTGAAGTTAAACAAGCAGAAGACGCAAAAACAAAGGCCAAATTGATACTAACAATTGATCCAGCTTTGTATGTGCATATAAGAAACACGGAATCATCAGCGGCATTATGGAATAAATTGAAGACCATGTTTGACGACTCCGGTTTCTCTAGAAAAATAACGTTGCTTCGACATTTGATATCCATAAGATTGGAAAGTTGTGACTCGATGGCTAACTACGTTACACAAATAGTCGAAACGGCGCAACGATTGAACGGCACAGGATTTGCAATATCGGACGAGTGGGTAGGATCATTATTATTGGCAGGGTTATCCGACCGTTATTCTCCGATGATTATGGCTATTGAACATTCGGGTATACCGATAACAGCAGATGTCATTAAGTCAAAATTGCTTGCCATGGAAGTTTCGAATGACTCTGAAGTTAGTGGCGCTGCATTCGTTGCAAGAAACAAATATTATACTGGCAACACCAAGCCGAAGAAAAATGGCGGCTCATTTACGTCAAACAAGAAACCGGTGACAGATGCAATAACAAAAGAAGTTGTTTGTTATAAATGCAAAGGCAGCGGACATTATCGTAATCAGTGCCCGTTATTGAAGAAAACTACAAACAAATGTGTTTTCAACGTTGTATTTATAAATGGAAAATTTAATAAGACGGAGTGGTACGTCGACAGTGGTGCGAGTGCGCATATGACAGTAAACAAGAACTGGATAATGAACATAAACTCAACGTCGTGTTTACCTGAAATTCTCGTGGCTAATGAATCAAAGGTATCAGTTGATTGCGCTGGAGATGTAAACATCATTTCGGATTTGGGATGCCACATTACTGTCAAGAATGTGCTATGCGTACCTAGTTTGACAACAAACTTGTTATCAGTTAGTGAGCTTATCAGGAATGGTAACAATGTCATATTTGAAGAAAAACATTGTTATATTTATGACAGAAGTGATACTTTAGTTGCGATAGCTGATTTAACTGATGGTGTGTACAAGTTGAGATTGCAGTCACCGAGTTATGTATTGGCAGCCCCTGCAGTTACCGGTAATTTATGGCACAGAAGGCTAGCTCATATCAACAGTCAAGATATGAATAAAATGAAAAATGGCATAGTAGACGGCTTGTCATATGAAGGTTCATTTGACATTACGAAAGCAGAATGTACTACTTGTTGTGAAGGAAAACAGATGAGGTTGCCGTTCACTCATGTTGGTGAAAGAAGTATGGAGGCATGTCATCGAATACACAGTGATTTGTGTGGACCTATGGAGGTGAGCTCTCTTAATGGCAGTAGATATTTCATGCTATTCGTGGATAATTATAGTCGGATGACTTTTATATATTTCCTCAAACACAAAAGTGAGGCTTTAAGTAAATTTAAAGAATTTAAATATATGGTAGAAAATCAGCAAGGAAAGAAGATAAAGATCTTTCACACGGATAACGGATTGGAATACTGCAGTAAGGAATTTGAGAGTTATTTAAAACAATGTGGTATTATTCACCAGAAAACTAATAGTTACACGCCAGAACAAAATGGTGTATGTGAGAGGGCTAATCGCACAGTTGTTGAGAAGGGCAAATGTTTATTGTACGATGCAAAGTTGGACAAGAGATTTTGGGCTGAAGCAGCCAATACAGCTGTTTATTTAAAAAACAGGTCCATTGTGTCAGGAGTACCAAAGACACCTTATGAAATGTGGCATGGGTCAAAACCAAACCTGAGCCACATAAGGTTGTTTGGAAGTAAGGTGATGGTACATGTTCCCAAACAGAAGCGCCTCAAGTGGGATAAGAAGGCTACTCAGCACATATTAGTCGGATATAGCGAAGACGTCAAAGGATACAGGCTATATAATCCTGCCAAGAAGACCATAATCACAAGCAGAGACGTCATTGTGATGGAAGGTGAGACAGGGGATATCACAAACAGTGACAAGGCTATATGGGTAACGGATGAGAAGACAGCACAGCAGTATATGGAGCCACCAGAGGTCGGTGTGGAGAAGGAGAGCAGCAATTCAGTGGGGGAATCATGTGTTTCAGAAGAAATTACTGAACATGATAGCTCTTCAGATTCTTCAGTATACACAGACGGTGAAGACAATCTTCAGGAATCTGTACCAAGTGAGGTCCAGATGCAGGAGGTACAGACCACATCCATCCCAATCCCAGCACCTGTTCAAACAAAGCGCTCGAGGAAACAGCCTGAGCGGTACGGTTTTAGCAACTTATGTGTATCCAGTTCCGGTCCAGCTTCAGAAGAGATCTCACTCTCTGAGGCTCTCGAGGGGCCTGAGAAGGAGCAGTGGCGGCGTGCAATGGCTGACGAGTTACAGTCATTCGAGGACAATGACGCGTGGGAACTCGTCAAAACCCCTAGTGATGTGTCTGTAGTGAAGTGCCGTTGGGTGTTTGTGAAAAAGTTTGATGTGGACAATAATGTGCGGTACCGGGCTAGGCTTGTGGCCAAGGGCTTTACACAAAAGCCAGGTGTAGATTATACTCGTACTTTTGCACCCGTAATTCGTCATTCTACTTTAAGATTGTTGTTTGCACTCAGCGTTAAAATGGGCATGAATATAAGGCATTTAGATGTAACCACAGCTTTTCTAAATGGTGTCCTTAAAGAAAATATATATATGTCAATACCTGAAGGTTTTGCAAACAAAAGTGGGGGAAATGTGTTAAAATTAAAGCGGGCTATTTACGGTTTAAAGCAGTCATCTCTAGCATGGTATGAGAAAGTAAAAGATTGTCTTTGTAAATTAGGCTTTAAGAACAGTCAATATGAACCGTGTTTGTTTGCGAAAACTAAAGGCAATACAAAAATAATTATTGGGTTATATGTCGATGATTTTTTGATTTTTTCAAATAATGACCATGAGACTGAAAAATTGAAAAATGTATTAGCTTCAGAGTTTAAATTAAAGGATTTAGGTCCTGTCAGACAGTATCTGGGTATGAGGATTAATGTAAATAAAAACAAAAATGTTATTACTATTGATCAAACACAGTATATTGAACAATTGGTTGAGAAATTTCAGATGTCTGATTGTAAACCTCAGAGTACACCTATTGAACCGAAATTGAATGTAGAAAAATCTACTGAATGTTCACCTAATGTTCCTTATCAAAAACTCATTGGCAGTTTAATGTATCTGGCAGTGCTGACAAGACCAGACATTGCTTATGCTGTGAGCTACCTCAGCCAATTTAATACCTGTTACAATGTAAATTGCTATAATTATGTAAAAAGGATTTTGAAGTACTTGCAATGTACAAAGAATTATTGTCTTAGGTATACCAATAATGACATTAATTTGCAAGGGTTTGTTGATAGCGATTGGGCTTCTGATGCCGTTGATAGAAAATCCTATACGGGTTTTTGTTTTTTGTTGTCCGGATCTGCAATCTCCTGGCAAAGCCGTAAACAGAAGTCTGTCAGTCTATCCAGTACTGAATCTGAGTACATAGCTATGTCAGAAGCTTCCAGAGAGGCTGTTTATTTAAGAAATTTGTTAAACGAAATTACTGGTCAGTTACATGTTGTTAGTTTACATTGTGACAATCAGAGTGCCATGAAAATAGCTTCTAGTCAACAGTGTCATAACAGGTCAAAACATATAGATGTACGTTATCATTACATCAGGGATGTTCTCAATGATAATATTATTAAGATTAAATATGTTCCCACTGGGGAAATGCCTGCTGACCTACTAACAAAGGGTCTGTGTCATATAAAGCATTATAAATTCATGAACATGCTTGGTGTCGTAAGTTTATGATATTATATGTTATAATATGTTATAATGTACCTATGTATAGCTTATTTTGATAAGTGGGGGTGTTAGTAAATAGAAATGTTTTATTATATATCAAAATAAAGTTACTACTAACGCCATCTAGTGATTATTTTTTGTAACTCTGCTGTCAATGATTGTACTTGTCAAAATGAAATTAAATAGTCTGTTGCGAACATCCAACGAGTTTTAATATGTAATATGAGTAGAGAGAGTAGGGATGTAAAGAAGCGACCTATCAACTTTTCGCTTTAAGCCACCCTCATCTCTTCGTGGTGCGACCTGCCAACGGTGTGCAACAATTAATGAGGCTCTAACAGCCGATTGTTGGCGCTATAACCATCACGATTGAAGGCGTACCTAAGTACTAGAGGCCAAAGACGGGCAGCAGCGTCACCGGAACGGGAAGCTACGCCCTGCGATTGCCAGCCCGCCTGCCTAGCGTGGCGATTATGGATGAATCCTCCAAGTATTTGCCCAAAGTTGAACACAGCAATTAGATTGATTATCTTGCGAGTTTCATTAAATGTAACAAAAAAAAAAAACATTACAAATAGGCACAAAATAAGTTATAACAGTAAATAACCTGGATTGAACAAATAAAGCTTAACAAAAACCTATAAATAACTAAAACCATAACACTAAATTGTATTCAAATTCTGGAAATAACCATCTATTTCCTTGATCCGATTTGCGTATAATTTTGATGAATTCGATCATTCACCGGAATACCGATTGAAACCTGTCCTCCTTGATTGATAGATGGATTAAAATACAGCTGTTGATCAATTTTAAGCCCTAAATATTGTGCTATTAAGAATAAATTGGTAGCGCACCTGTATTATTTGAATAAATCTATTATCCCGCGAATAAAAATTATATTAGATGGAGATGTTTTATTTTAATAATGACCGGGTTTTGTTCCCATGTAAGCAGAAATATGGTTAATAGGTATATGGAACTACGTATTATAATTACGATATTCAGTGTGTACGAGCTAACTTAGTCAGTCAATATAAATTTTGAGCCGTAAATAATTCCCGTCACTATAAGTAGGTATAAATTCAAAAATAAACTGAATACGAAAAAAAACTATGCTAATAATAAATAATAACAATTTATTTATTTATTTCTCATCACAGGGTACACTTTACAGACTGTTATAAAACTCTGACATATTGTGTGATGAGACTGATGCCTGACCTAGGCAATTGAATGCCTGTGTTTCAGGTCATCAGGCTCAAACCAGAACTGATTAATTTAAATATTGATAAATTACTGAACCGCGGCGCTTGCGTCTTGGCTAATGCTGAAATGCCGAATGGTTATCACTTTGGCGTATTGATCTACATGTTATTGTATTGTACATATGTGCCTTGAACCAAATATGTAACTCCGTTCTGTTTATTTGTGAAAACTGTCATGTACGGTATTGTATTGTTGTGCCAAATGAAACTTTTTGTCTTTCTTTCTTTCTATCAAACCAACATGTGTTTCTTGTGTTATACTCGTAACCCTAATTATTTCTTTATCCGCGTATTTAACTTCCATTGAAGATATTATAAAAAATCATATTTATCAGCTGTTTCATAAATCGAGTCTGTCAAAATTGCTTCCTTCACGATAATAATTTCTTCAATCTGTTACTCAAGACCTCTTTATTAAAACGACGAGACACTCTCTCATAACTATAGGATATCAATTTGTCTGTTAAGTATTCCAACCTTAATAAATTATTATGATCTAAAACTTTATTATCTTTTTAATAAATAATTTATCCTGATCCTCCTCTGATGAGCGCTCGTAGACGACCATCGTTAGGTTTAGTGGGTATTCTCTGTTTTAGGAGTGAGTTTCACATAACAACGTAAAGGCATTCTTGACGAAAAAAAAGCATTATTTCCTACTGTGGATGTTTGCAGTCTATTTTTTTTCTTTATAGTAGCTCGACATAATGGCTTCCCTACGCCTGATGGAAAGCGACAGAGAAGCCCAAGTCGCTGTGACAACGGGCAAGTAACTGGTCAGTTACCTGTCAGTTGCCACCGCCATGCCGGCCCAACCCAACCCCCCACGAGCTCCGGAAACCCTACCCGGAGATCATTTGGGTGCGGTATTCTATAGGGTGGAGGTCCATCCCCGGACGGTCGTGGATCTATCATTGTTAGAAATGGATCTCGCGAAGAGGTCAGTTTCCATTAAAAAAAGCCTTTACTAACATCGGTGAAACAAGGGTCAAAATGATGCTACTCAACTGACGTCTGCAGTTGAGATAAAGCGTCCATTGTAACTAAACATGAAGGCATTGTAGTCAAACACATAATACCCATTTTTCTTCTCGCTTTTATCCCAGTGCGTCGGGAGGGGAATACTAAACGTATCCTTAAGAACGGGTCCTGAGTCCTGACGACATTTGTCTGATATATTTAAGTCTTATTAAATTAATTTGCTTCTATTTTTCCAACTTTACTTGACGTTTTATTGTTTAAATAGAGAATCGTAGTCAAGATAAATGTGTACAGGTACATACTCCTATGGCTTAAGATCCCGCTATATACAACGACTTTCGCCGAGGCGTTTATTGGATGAAACTTATTTTATATGTAATTAAATATGGCAATAAATGTAGTGCATATGGGTTGCCGATCAAATTTTAGTCAAGGGTATGATTGGATGGATTTCCCTGTATTATATGTAATTTATACTCGTAGTAATGTGTATAGGTAATTTACAGCAACATTGGAGCATGCAACTAGCATTTTATAGCAAAAGCATGAAATTGTACATACTTATACTCGTAGTAATGTGTATAGGTAATTTACAGCAAATAAAATCCTTTATTTAATTTTTTATTTTTAAATATATTTTTTATTACTTTTGTAACAATGCTAAATCTGTCCACCACTAATAAAACAAAAACAATATGCCTTTACAGCCTGTCTTTAGCATTCCAAACACAAAAAAGGGTCGTTTCATCTCAAAATTTGACCCTTTTTGCCCCGGACGGACCTTTGCAGACTGCAACCGTACTAAGGCCTGAAATGCAGAATATATTGGGGCCACCAGATGTGGAGTCATTAAAAGCGAGTTCCGAATACGCCCCAAAGGGCCATTTCGTATGAAAAACGGTTAGGTCCACTTGTTTCTTTCGTATTGTTAAAAAATATATTGTAGCGAGTGAAACATGGATTTTTACTTTGTAAATTAAAATGTGAACTGTTTAGCTGCAGGCAATACGCTTTTAACACTGTTGTAAATTATGAATTTTAGTTTTACAATACAACTATAGTTCATTCGCGTTAAGAAAATAGTGACTGACAGGTCACTGACAGGCCACTAGCCAATCAAAACGCTAGAAATTAAATTTCTGAACTGCGAATGAACGCTTTCTTTTTGTTGTATGGTGACACAATTTAAATCCGCCAACGTCAAGTGATAAAAGTGACACATAAGTTATTCAAAATCGGCTGGTGTTTCGTGGAGGGATAATTAATTTTATTATTATTAAATTATTCACACTACCTAAACCACACAAAAACGTACATACCGACATGCATGTTTTGACAGGTTTCTGAAACATGAACGTATTTTTAACCGACTTCGAAAAAGGAGGAGGTTCTCAATTCGTCTGTATGTATAATATTTTTTTTTTATTTTTTTTATGTTTGTTCACCGATATTTCCGTCAATTATGGATGGATTTCAAAAATTTTTCGACAGTTCAACAGAGGACACTTCCGAGGTGGTCCCATTTTCACCAAGTCAGGATCTGATGATGGGATCCTGGAGAAATTGAGGGCAACAACCGAAAATTGTATGCTCATATGGTGTTTTTGTTACGTAATTATATTTTACTCAGGTATATGCTTCCGGGCGTCAACATCTGGTGCTGATGATGAAGCCACAGAACTCCTTAACGGTTAGGAGTTAGGGGACAGTACTGACATTGGTCGATATTAAACTAGGTAGTAGTATGTACTTATGCAGGGCTAATAGGGCAGGTGATTTGGACAAGTGATTTGCTTGATTCTAGATCGCAAAGTCTTCACTTGACTTAAAGCAAAATTTTTCATTCCTAAGTAAAACTCTTAAGGACATTAATTAGCCTTTATTCAAGTTCACAGCACATTAACGCAACTAAAAATAGAGAAATAAAATTATTTTTTAAAAAAAAATTAAACTGACTTCGAAAAAAACACAAACGACCAAAACTAAAAAGCGATAAATAACGTAAGTACCTAATTCCATCCTTAATACATAATTATTTAAATATTACAATTATCACTTATTTTTGAAGTCGGTGCCGAACAAATAAATATATTGTCGTGTTTGCCGGCCGCGCGCGTCATACAACAACAGTCTACGTTAGGTACCGAGATGCTGGCACCGACTTCAAAAATAAGTGATAATTGTAATATTTAAATAATTATGTATTAAGGATGGAATTAGGTACTTACGTTATTTATCGCTTTTTAGTTTTGGTCGTTTGTGTTTTTTTAGAAGTCGGTTTATTTTTTTTTTTCTTAACTTTTTGTTATTTTTAACGCCTCGCCTGTAGAGTAAACGCATATATTCGTTTCGGGCCAATTGATATACGTTAAAGTGCAGTTGACCAGTGTTCTGGGGCTTTACTTTTCAACCTTGAGCATTCTTATGCTACTGATTTAGTCTATTTTTTTATAGTTCTCCTTGGGATTATTCTGTATTCTGTTTAATCAGTAGAACTTAACTAAGTAGTAGAAATAGCATCACAATATTCAAACTTTACTTTAAAAACTACTGTTCTATTATGAATGAGTAGCGCTTGACTCCGACGCAAATTGTAGATTCAAATTTTTTAGATTTTTAATAAGCAAGTAAATAATAATTCTCTTTATCAGTAGAACTTAACTAGTAAGAATAGCATTACAGTATTTAAAATTAACTTAATGAACCACTGTTCTAATATGCCCAAACCCTTTAAAATAAACTCGCTCACATTAGCCTTAATATCGTATCAAAGTCTGACTTTCAGACTAATTTAATTAATAGAATTTTAATCCAAAGCGTAATCAGTGCCTGATGTCAATCTTCATGAACCCTTATATTAGGTATTACATTTGCTCAAAGAGAGCTTTATATAAACCTGGCCTAATTAAACGTTCTTTGACGGTATTTGAGAACATGGGTAATTAGAATAGAATAGAATTGAAAATATCTTTCGTATCGTAACAAGCACTATGAATGATGATTGCCCTAAGGGGCAAACAGCTGGAGAGGCCTATGTCCAGCAGTGGGCAGCAATAGGCTGATGATGATGATGATGACAGATTAGTAGGATATACTTACACAAATAAATTAAATAATAAATAAATAAATAACCCAAGACATGCCACGCTGGGCCACACAGCGCCATCTAGCCCCAAACTAAGCCGAAGCTTGTACTATGGGTACTAGACAGCTGATAAACTTACTTATATACCTTTTTTTGTAAATAAATACATATTATACATAGTAAACACCCAGACCAATACAAACAGACATGTTCATGAACACAAATGTTTGTACCATGCGGGAATCGAACCCACGACCCTTGGCTCACAAGGCAGAGGTCACTACCAAATGAGCCATGGAGCCAGTCTCAATTATTTCATTAAATATAATTACTTGTATTATATAGCAATGTAAAGCTCTCTACACAAATGCTCAACTAAATTCGATGCTCCACAACATATCCAGCGCACGATAATTATTCAGCGCTTGAATTACACCTCACTTACGAGGCAGCAATTTGAGCAACTACGCAGCATTTATGCTAAACTAATATTGATAGCATTCATAAACCGAGCATTGACACTGATATTTAATAACTAGCGCGCTCGGGTTACACTTAAACAACGGGTAGAAGCGATTTATCGTCAGTTAGGGTGAATAAAATCTGAATAATAGTAGTTGATCTAGTTCAGCAATTTAAGGGTAGTGTGGCCTTTCTTTTTTTAGCCGAGGAAAGGCTCTTTGGCATTCTCTACATCCGCGGTATGCGGGGCTCTATGCATAATGATGATTATGAGCCTCACGCCGACCTCAAGGACGGGAGAACGGGGATACCCACTAAAAACCCAAGCCCATCCCGGCAGATGCCTTGAGCTGGTGTGGAGAGCCCTAGAAAGGGGGCCTCCAAAATACCACCGAGTACCTATCTCTGTCCTAGTTAAGACAGTTGCCTTTAATAAGGGGCGATTCAATCCTATATATAGTGCGTGCCACTAAAGATGAGACTTGCCGAGCGTCAGTAGTAGGGCGACCTGGCAGGTACCGTCGTTCAAAATGTAAGTAATCCTTAATTTTTACTTCAATTCAAGAAGTACCTATACGGTAATATTTGGATTGGTATAGAGTCTATCTTATGAAAGTAGGTAGTGGTGGTCGAATCACGCGGTCTCTCAAGTCTCATCTTTTGTGGCACGCATTATACTTCGTTTTTTTAGCATTAGAAAGCACAAAACTTTGATTTTTAAACATCATCGTCAGCAGCGTATCGCAGTCCACTGCTGGACATAGGCTTGTCCAGTTGTTCGCCACATTGAGACTATTGGTATAGGGCGCAGGACAAGTAAAATAAAAAGCATGTTAGTTTTAGATGAGAGAATTTGTATTGATGTAAACCAAGTTATTGACAAATCAATGACAGATAGATTAGAAGAATAAACGATTTAGGAAGAAGGTAGAACTGGATTTTTGTAATATGCCAACAGCCCCCCTCAAAAATTCAATCGTTCACACACGAATGATTATACAATTTAAAAGTATTTATAATATATTTTAAATATAATCATTTTTAATATAATCATTCTAAAAGCTACATACTAACTTTTTTTTTTTTTTTTTTTTTTTTTTTTTCAATGTCTGCTCGTATCTTCGTCTCCTGTGGGATTTATGTTGTTGCATTATATTATTGTTTTAATTATAATTTTATAATCTTTTTACTTTATAATTATTTATTGTAGGTATATGTCGTTTATTGGATGTTCGAAAAATATTGCACCCATAACTTTCGAACGACTGTACCAAACTGGATAATTATTGGTTTTACTATTATGTATTGTTAATAAACATAGTCACACTACGTATGCCGGGTCAGGGCGATACTAAGCCTTATATTATGTACATTTACATTTCTATTTAATATTTATAATTTATTTACTTAGCCTAGTTTACATAGTTATTATTTTTCCTTAGGGTATATTGAAAATACATAAATATTTTGGCTCTTTTGGGCCAAAAACGTATTTCGTACGTATTTTTCTTGAAATTAAATACCTATACATTTTAGGGACAACAATCAACACAAGGGAAAATATGTGTCTCCATTTTCCTATACCTATATAGCATACCTATGCTGTGTTCTCTTTGCACAGACACACCGCACACAAAACTGCATAGCTAGGTTGGCTGGTAGCTTCTGGCATTAAGTTTGCCATTTTGTGAATAAACTTACAACCTTTCCTTCAGTCGGTTGTTGGTTTATTTATTTATTTACTTGCTTGTTGCATGGTTATACATAGATGTAATTTAGATAGTACATTGTACACATACACATGACACCTCGTAGGGGCACCGCAAGATGATATTGTAAGCGGTCCAAACTTTTTAAACCATTATAATTGAATACATAGCATAATAAAATTGGGAATAAATTTGTCATAATTTTTCGTATATACGTGTCTTGTCTGATGATTCGTTAATTATGTCACTTTGTTTATTTGTCTATCAACTCCACCGAATTATCTGGCTTGTTGATTTTTATTATATTTCAGTATTTCATTATCGCTTATCAGCTCCACAGGTTTGTCTGGTTTGCTGATTTCTTTGGGAGTTCCCTGTCGCCTATCAACGCCACCGTTTCATTCGGCTTGCTGATTTTGGCGAGTCTGGCGGGTCCCTGCATCTATCAACTCTACCGACTTGTAATAGTTCAGTTTGTTGATTTTGGTGGAAATTTCATCACCGCGATGTATTGTCCTAGATTCATCAAAATTTGACTTGTTAGATGACACATCTCTAGCCACAATCAATTGGCTAGTTTGGTGCTTAAATTAAATAACTAAAATTGATTGATTGACTTTTGGTATTTCTAGTTTTATTCTGAGCACTTTTATTAACCAGCGCTTATATCTATCTCGCTTACCTATTATTCATTTATCAGATTATACTGTATGTATGTTAATATCTTCACCCCTAAACTATTTGTCAATTTCGCACTTGACCTCATTTTGTTAGGGTATATATATTAAAGAGCACTGTTAATTGATAAATTTATGCCTTTGCTTGTACAATAATCTTTGAACACATTTGATAGATACTTAGTGCGATTTTCACAATATATTAACTTCCAATGGAAAGATACTTATTGCTGTGCGGGTTATAAATATAACTTTCCTACTTATACAATAAATATACTTAACTTTTGTAAAATTTTATAGGTATGACTTTTATAAATATAACTTTATAGTAGAAGCTACCACCATGCCTGCTTATTTCATCAGATTTGGTAATAAAGGATATTAGGTATGACACCTGTGGCGAATAGAAAACAACTTTCTATTGTACTTGAGCTAGAAGTTCATTCTAGCTCAGTAATAACATAAATTTTACCTCGTTACATACCATTTTCGTATAGATGCTTCATATTAGCGATGCTTCATAAATATGAATCGCTAAATAGCGATACAAGTATTTTATCGACTTGTTGTGAATAAATGATAAAAATCTGCTTCGAGTTAACAATAAAGATCCTCAGCTCTCGAATCTAAAAGAAGAGTTATTTCATTAGTAGTGTCATTACATTCGGATAATTTAAGTACGTTGTTCAAAACATAAAAAGAAAACGAAACTGCCCTCGTTTTTGTTTTGAAGCTCATGCGCTACAACGAGTGCGCTGCTGCTGCATGGCGGAGTCGCTATGTGTCTGTGATTTCTTGTATCAACAACAATCTCAATTGACAATCTTATTTGAAAAAGGTGTCGCCGTCCAAAATAAAAACGTAATACATTCCAGACAACATTTGTGTTGAATTCCATGGTAGTTTATTGCTTTCGTTCTGATTATGATTGTTCAATTTCTATTTGTAAAAGTAGAAACATCCTCGTACGTCGAATTTTAAATCATAGGTTACTTCTTATTATGGTTAAGATCACATCTTGTGAATATTTCTTTGGCAATATGGAGTACAGTGATCCTCGTCTAAGGCAGTAATTACTCCGTCATAGGTATTTGGTAGAGTAAGAAAATAAGGGGGAAATCTTGTCCTTTTCTTTAATTTTAGCGCCCGTGGATATCAATTATTATAATAATTAGGGTATGAAAATTTGTGAATTCAATAATTGTTTACGTAATGCCAATTACGTATCCAAGCTCCGTTTTCATAAATGTTATTGTCAAAAATGGCTTCTGCAATGTCACTGTCTTGAGCGAAATTCAAAAATGCGTCTCACAAAATTTCGATTATGGTACCTTTAGCTACGGGATTTTTCTTTGTCCATGCAGCGTTGCGTTCGTCGGGTACAGCGGATGATACTTAAAGTGACTTCATGCGAAATTTCTATGTCTTGGGACGTTCGTCATTTGAACGTTGAAAATTAAATCACCCACTAATTTTTCACTTTGTGATATCCAAAAATTTTATTATCGTTACGAGCTATTTACTTACAATGTCTGGGCCCATAACCTATTGGTATAGGGCGCAGGACAAGTAAAATAAAAAGCATGTTAGTTTTAGATGAGAGAATTTGTATTGATGTAAACCAAGTTATTGACAAATCAATGACAGATAGATTAGAAGAATAAACGATTTAGGAAGAAGGTAGAACTGGATTTTTGTAATATGCCAACAGAGACATCTTGAGGCCCTGCACATGAGCGCCACGGTGGGCAGGTGTCGCTCAGGTGACGCTGCTGCCCGTCATGCATCGGCCTGTGGTACTTAGCCTAGCTACGCCCTCTATCGTGATTGTCATACCGCCACCATTTGGTTGCCAGAACCTCCTTTAGGATGTACCACGGGTTTTTGAGATAGGCTTAGTACGTAAATATGATAGCTTGCTGCCGTTCTTTTATTATACAAGTTATTAATTGATAGGAACAGTCATTGTGAAATAATTGCATGCATAAGTGACCTAAAGAAAAAGAGGGTTTGATACGACAAAATAAAAAATTGCATGTCTATTCAAATACAGGTAATTTTTACTGTACAATGTACATATACACATCATCATCAGCATCATCATGACATAGACATCTAAACCCATGGCTTACTTCTAAATGTTTCAGTTACCTCTAAAACCAACCTCTCAGCTTCACATTATTTGGGATACAAATAACTTAGTCCATGAAAGAGCTTGTCTACCGAAATTTCAACTATATTTCAGGCTAATTTAGCGAGTGTCAGGAGCACGCATACTCAAAGCGACGAGGGAATGATAGAATAAAGGGAAAAACGTACTACAAAGGACAAGTTTTATTTTAGCAAGCAATATTGGGTGTTTCGAAATTAATTGTCGTTTCATAAAGCTGTGTATACGTAGCAACTAAATAACTCACCTCATCCCTTCTTACAACTATCCTCTACCCAAAGATTGTCTGGAAGAGTTCGCTTATAGCAATCAGACCACCTACATTGTAAAACAAATGTCTAATTTACAAATGTCTATTTTTTTTATTGGCTCAGCATAGTGGCTTTCTTTTGCTGATGGAAAGCTAAAAGAAAGTCTAAATCGCTCTGACAAAAGGCGGGAAACCTCAGTTTCCAGCCAGTTATCACAGCCATGCTGGCCCGTTAGATGCTTCTTAATGCTTCGTTTTAAGGATCCCATACTACAAGAAGGAGGAAACACATGTGCTGGCAGATAATTTCATTTTTCAGTTTTTAGTACGGTCAAAAAAGTTGGATTTACCAAACTTTTCAGTACCTACGCGACGAAATATTATCCACCGTGAAACGGTGGCATGTCATGCCAGCCCGCGTGGTCTTATGTCAACTGTGTGTCTTACTATGGGTATATATTATGTATGTCAACTGTATGGTATGCAATAAAGAACATAAATGTCTATCTATCTTTTCCCATACGTACCTGGAAAACCCGTTAAAAGTTACAGCTACCTCAGAGAATAGTTTGTCCTAAAAGTAATGGTTCCTTATTTAGGTTAACCAGGTCAAGTTAAACAGATTTGTCCTAATGTATTTGGGATAAACTCGTTTGGGCTGGGAAAAGTTAATTTGTTCTTAGATCTGTTGCCTTATTGCTTTAACCCAATCGTTTCTAGTACTGTAGTTCAAGTTGTCTACATAAGGACTTTAATTTTTTTAGCTGCACGTGGTGACCTTCTATAAACTGATGAAAAGCGAAGAAGTAAACCAAATTAGCTTATTTTTCTTCAACAAGAAAATGCATTGAGCACCTTCACGCCGTATCCGGGGGGAGTTTGTATGGTGGGACTTGCACCTCCCACAATG
Organism: Conogethes punctiferalis; assembly: GCA_031163375.1. Classification (NCBI taxonomy): domain Eukaryota; kingdom Metazoa; phylum Arthropoda; class Insecta; order Lepidoptera; family Crambidae; genus Conogethes; species Conogethes punctiferalis. The sequence continues at coordinate 15,385,610 of CM062084.1, forward strand.
GAAGGGCATACCCACTGAACCCGCTTCAGTCACCAGTGGGCGGCGTCTTGCAGGGACTCGGGTAACGCTGAAGCATACGGCTGCATCCCTGCCCTGGCCAGCCGTTAATAAGTGGCCGGCACTCCTGGACCGGGGAGGGCAAACACCTCTACGCCCAGCTTCCGGAGAGCGATGAAGCTCAAGTAGCTACGCACCCAGACAAGTAACCAGATCCTTAAATGAAGCCTTAATCTTCAGCCTTTTGCCGTCCACTGCTGGACATAGGCCTTTCCAGTTATTCGCCACTTAGGGCAAACATCTGGAGGATATACCCATATTCGCCACGCTGGGCAGGCAGGTTGGCGATCGCAGGGCGTCGCTAAGGCTAGGCGTTCTTGCTCCAGTGACGCTGCTGCCTGTCATCGGTCTGTGGTGTTTAGTTACGCCTTCAATTGTGATGGTTATACCGCTACTAGTATGTTGACAGCGCCTCGTTTGTATTCGGCAGGATGCACCACGGGCAGGTGAGGTTGGTTTGGAGCGAAAAGATGATAGGCCGCTCCATTACATCAAAAAAGATTATAGGCCGTTCACTTACACCAAACGAAGCTTTAGAGTATGTAATAGTATGTATTGTACGTATATGCTCCAAATAAAACCTATGTATTTTTATTTCATTTCATAATAATAGTTTCCAATTCTTGAAAGGATCTGTAGAAATGAGTATGAAAATAGAGAAATGACACACTCACTGTATTTATTTACTTTACTATAATAATTACTTCACTTCACTGATTACTTTGCCAATGTCGGCGGGGGTCTTATACTAGAGGAAAATCACAACGCCCCCGCGATGTATTAGACAGGCAACGCCATCTGTGACCTAATCGACCTCAACCGAAGTTTAAATACCTTCGGTTGACGTTCGATGTTCAAACAGGATCACCTATTGCAACAATTTTTTTTTGTCCCCAGCAACATCGATGGCAAAATGTGAATCACCGGTGTAATGGAGGAGACTGAGTGCAGGAACTGCAGCTTAGACGCTGGCCTCAACGCCAGCCTGCTCTATGACTCCTCCAGCAATGCTTCACACGTCGACAAGTTTTACTTCTACCAGGTCAGTAGACAAAGATTTTTTACATTATTTTCTTTCTTTATTAACCTGTGCTTTTACCCAACTTTTCACTGTCCTCTATCCAAAGCCTGCCAACCCTTTGATCAACAAATTACTAAAATTTATAACGATAAAAAAACATTTCTTTCTTTAACACAAAAGAACGATTTCAGGATGGTTACAATGGGACCCACCCACCCAAACAAAAAAAAATATTAAGTATCCAAATCGATTCACAATTCTTATCTGGTAAGAAATAAAAAAGAATCTGTCAAATTAAAAACCTTTTTTGAAGTCAGTTAAAAATAAATTATTTATTTTGCCTGTCCCACGTTTCAAATCTGAGACCTCTACAGGCGAACTCTTATTTTGAATTACTAAGACCCAATTACGCACTAATTTCGAAAACACGCAGACACACCTAAGCACTGGCTTACGCCATGAAAAACCTGTTGTCTTTGAACCTACCACCACCTATGAAATTATAATCTCAACTAAAGTCGACGTCTCTAAGAACTTCCAAAGTCGAACCAACTAAAAAAAAGTTTTATAAATCAACTTGAACCCAAAACCTTTAAAAATACGTGTTTTAAAGGTTCCGGGATAAGCGCGCCTTACTCCACCGAGGTCGTCAGTCTAAGGTCTGGGTTAATTTCGTGAGAGGATTGTCCCTTAAGCTATGGGTCTAGACACGCTGCTCGTATTCTAATCTCTACGTTGATATGGGCGTAAGTTATAGAATTAGTCGATTTTGTACTGCAGGTAGAGCGGTGTGAAATATGATATTACTCTCTTAGTCTTCTGCGTTGTATTTCAATTTATTGCAATGTCTAATTTGTAATTATGTGTAAGTCGCATTTGTGTTGTATGAAAATCTGTTTTTTTATATACTTATTATATCTAACACAAATGTATACCTACAGATGCAGACTTAACTGCAACACAAATAACAAACAGCGTACTCTTAGACCCTCCTATTAGTTAAATCATTATCACGTGAAATCGGGGACAAGAACGCTATCATTATAAAGTAAAATAAAAACAAATTAGTAGAATTATTAATATCGCTAGTATTTTATTACATACCAGTCAGGTTTTTATATAGTAAAATGAAAGCGGACTTTCTTTATTAAATATTGGTAACGAAGTCAATTTTAAAACATTAAGGTAAACATTTTGTTCACCGTCGTTCATTTGCAAAAACAGCAAAGAAGATTCACATTAACACCGAAAGGAACAAAACCCCGCTATCATTTTAAGAGCTCCGAAGCCATTAGTGGTCTCCGGTTATTTAAATTCTTTGTACTCTAGCGGAATAACATTTATGGACCTCATTCAGAAGGATTGAGTGTCACATTTTATACTCGCGAATTAAATTAGTGACAAAAATAAAAATATATCGCCGTTATAACGGCTTTGAATATAATTTTAGGAGCAGAATATTGTTGGTACTTTGGTGGAGGTTTTCTCGTTCTGAGAATTTCATGAAAGAAATTTTAGTGAATTGCTTTTGAGTCTAATTATGAGTCAGAAAAGTCAAATATTAAGTCCAAAGACCAAATTATTCCATTTATTTATAAATTGATAAAGTACGGGTCGTATATTATCAACCTTCTACTTCAATGATAAAGTAATTGAATAATGGCTTGCTTGGTCAAGAGTATAAGTTATTAGGTACAAGACGTTCACGTAGTAAATTTGAATAATGCTTGTGTAACGGACTGGCCGCATGACGGAAAACCTCCTTTTACTACTTTTTTTTTCTTATTTATTTTGATTGTCTCTTGTTCAGTGAAAATTTCTTTCTGTTCTTTTTTCAACATTCGTGCGTGTTGTCTTGCTTTTATTATGGGTGTTCTTTTATTTCTATTATTTTTAAAATATTTTAATTTACATATTTCGAGCTTTCCTTTTCCTTTCTCGCTTTTCCTTTTCTATCGGCTATAGGCTTACCTGGTCAAAAAGTACAAGTTGAGTATTAGATCTCATGTAGGTACAAGGCGTTATCTTATTCGTAGTAATGTTCCCGTGCGGTGACGGAAAATTATACAAATACATCAGCCGCATTTCTTCTCGCGGGTAGTGTACAACATATATCGTGTTTAGCATTTATAATATTATTCAGAATGGGTTTGAGCTTGACTGCGATTCGCCTGTTAGTAGATAAGCGATATCGTAACCTAAAATGGAACACGCTCACCCAGCTAAAACCGTTTCACTCTCGCCTTTAACATCGAAAGATTATATATGTATGTTATATTTCTCAGAAAACATGGAGTTCGGCAAAGAGTCTCTTCTTCTTCCGTGCCCTATTTCCCATATATCTTGGGTTGGACCCACCGCGTCCTAATCTAATACGCCATTCTGGACGTGACTGCGTTTGCTTAGTTTATACAAACAATATGCGTAATTTTATACTGTTATTGTTGAACAGACAGCTCAAGTGGCGGTGTTGTGGATACTGTTGGTGGCAATCGTTGCCGGCAACGCGACTGTGGTGCTGGCTCTCCTGCTCACAAAGACGAGGAAAAGCCGGATGAACTTTTTCATCATGCAGCTAGCTATATCTGGTAAGTATTATCATCTATCTCTATTCTTAAGGTTTTTATTATGTCGTACACATTACGCGCCTATCGACCCGCGACGGATGCAATGCATACACGATACGCCACTTTTTTAAAATTAACCTCGTTTGTTTTCACTTAGTAACTTCCGCAACACAAGCTTTTCTTTAAGCAAAGTAAATCCGTGCAACGAGTCAAAGACATAATCTGATCTCTCGGATTATAAATCTCTGGGAGCAAGGAGCCCGGCAAAGAGTTCCATAGTTAGACGCGCTGTTTAGGTCTTTGGAACCTATATACGAGAGTGGATCAAAAAGTAAACGTGTTTGATGGCAAATAGCGTTGCTTACAAAAGGTAGCATTACCATCGTGTAGTTATTTCCTATTAATGCCTATTCGTAGTTTCTCTGCTCGTCCGACAGTACAAAGGGGTACTCAAATTACCTTAATAGAGTAAACAATGAAGTATGGCTTTACTACATGTCAGCTGAAGTGATATGACATTTCATTTCTCAACCTTTTGTTTCAGCATCAACCCATATTAGGTATGGGTATGTAGGTAGGACGTTAGGCAACAAAACATTCATCCCTTATTGGTATACTCCTAGACTTTCGACGGTTAAATTACATCCAATATAGGTACCTTTTTTTTTTTTTTTTTTTTTTTTATGCCGAGGAAAATGCATTTAGGCATCCCCGTCACCCGGGGCGAGTGACGGGGTATGTGGGACTCACCCTGCCTCAAGATGGAGAGGAAGCAGGGAATACCCACTAAAAACCCCGGCCCCTCCTTCAAGCGCCTATGGGGATGATGTCACGGGACCTGGATGGACTAGGACTGCCGCGACACCATCAACGCTGCCCGCCTACGCGGGCCCAACTGGCCCCCCCCTAGGGGGAGCGACGGGAGTGGCCCGGAGGGCCGACCCATTCCCGTCCGACAAAGACGGGGACCCGTGCAGGGCAGGTGGAGGTGTCCCCGCACCAGCCACCCGCTGGGCCCCGTCAGGAGGCATTTGGCGGTCAAAAATCCGCCGAGCACGCCCCCTTCTACGTCGACGCTGGACTGGAGCCGAGGGATCTTCCTCGCGCTCCCGTTCTGTTGCCTCCTTCTGCGAGATAACTGTCTCGCAGAAGGAGGCCACAGCCAACCAGGCTTCCCTGCTCCCTAGCATGGTCGTGATGACCGCTGGGAGCGAAGATAAGTCTCCTATGACACTGGTTAGAACAGCGCGTTCCTCCGTCCATAACGGGCACGAGACAAGGGTGTGCTCAGCCGTGTCGAGCTGTGCTCCACACCCCCAACAATCCGGTGAAGCCTCACGCCCAATGCGGTGCAGGAAACTGCCGAAACAGCCGTGTCCGGTCAGTACCTGCACCAGGCGAAAGGTTAGATACCCGTGCGGGCGCTCCAGCCACTGCTTTAGTGCAGGGCCTAATGCATCCAGCAATCGCCGACCATAACTTGCGGAGGCAAGGCTCTCGGCCCACTGGCGGACCAGTTCTTCGTGAGCCTCCCTCCGCACGGCGCCTCTTTCAGCAGGAGCAGGGCGATTCCCACGCGTCCTCTCCTCAGCCGTCCAAGAATAAACTCTGGCCAGTGCCTGGGCTTCGAGAGCCCAGGGTGGGGTACTGGCCAGAGCACAAGACGCGTCGTACCCCACAGTCCTGTAGGCTCGGGCGACCCTTTGGGCGATTGCCTTCTGGGGCCGCCGAAGCTGCCGTAAATTCTCTGGGCGCGACACAGTGTCTGCCCAGATTGGCGCGCCATAGAGCGCCATACTCTTTAATATGCCGGCATATAAACGCCGGCAATGCCCAATATAGGTAGGTACCTTAATTTAAGTCAGGGCAAATGACCCATAACAATTTACTGAGCTAATCTTATCTTAGGTTATGGCACTTTTATGTTGTTCACTTCAACTTTTCCCACAACTGCTTATGAAGTGAACAATATTTTTTCCTTGGGAGCTTTTACAAATACGATACTAAAACAATGGTACCTAAATTTAGACATTTTTGGTCGGTACTAATAGTTTGACTATAAAATCAAAGACATTATGAAAGTATTAACGTGAAAGTCTGATTAGGCTATTTAATTACACTGCTATACAAAAAAAATAAAAAAATCTGCTGCAGGGATTTTGTTAATGATTTTTGTTAATACTCATATTAGACATACTTGCTGCATACTTAATTATTTTTGATTCACTCTGGTTATTGAGATAAACGGAACGTAAGAAATAATTGAAAAAAATCAAACTACTCTACCAAAATTGTGGTTCATTGATTTGTTTTTATTTGAGTTTGATATCTTTTCATGAATTTAGTTACAACAGGTTCACTTTATAGCTATCAGACCCTTAAGTTATCAGTTCTTATAGAATTTTTTGTGTAAAAGTGCATTTTCCCTTGCTAAAACATGAGTTTTCCACGTAAACCTTGTATCAACGATCCTAACAGTTTTTGCTTTATTTGTGGAAGTTTAGTTTACAAATGCAATGAAAAGAGATCACAAAAAAAGCCTACAGATAATATTTCGGGATACCACTAGTGCAAAATATCAAATATTGGGTGCCAAACATCGTGCGTAGAATCTCTGCGTTACTAGAGCCAAGGAGGACGTAAAGGGTTACGATTTGGAGTGCCGATGATGGGGAATAAACCAAGTAATCATTTAAATGACTGTTACTTTTGTTTGTGTAGTAAATTTAAAAGGTATGAACCGGTACAAAAAACGTACACACGTACGCAAATACGTACACTGATAAAAGACACTGAGTTTGAAACCCACATGACACAGATTGAGTCTGAAGCATGGCTAAGCTTTGTTTTGGTAGTAAGAAACTTTTTGGGGAATCACAAAGCGCCGGAATATCAAGAACTGGTTGCAAAAATGCAACAAACAAAATTTTAACAGAGTAGGAGTTAACATGAACATAAAATTGCATTTCTTACACAGCCATTTGGACCGATTCCCGCATAACTTGGGTGATTACAGTGAGGAACAAGATGAAAAGTTCCATCAGGATATCAGGATAATGGAATAAACATATCAAGATCGATGGGACAGCCATATGGCTGACTATTGCTGGACCTTGAAAAGAGATTGTCCTGACAAAGTAAATATAAGAGAAAATCCCAAAGAAAAAGTTTTCCATGTTTTTCATTTATTATTTTAGTTAAGAGCATCCCAAACTATTGTTTTTGTGTATTTTTTGTAAAGATAGACAATCAAAATAATTATTAAATATTAATTGGTCAATTTATTGAGGCATTTTTAGGAAAAATGTTAGAAGCGTTTATCTCAAAAACTGGAGCCAATTTGACAATTCTGGTATTTTTCCCGTAATCAGCATACTCGTCTTATACAAAATCGACTTCAAAACTTCCTGCCGCAAAATGACTGTATAGCAGTGTTATTTTTCATTTAAAAATAACATGACTGTATCTGTCTCCGCCCCCAAACGATTTCAACTAAAAATCCGAAACTCAAAGGAAATAATGTTTTTAAATATTTTGACAAAATTTATCATGATGTATTGGCATTACTTACACACACAAAGTCGATATTTTATTCGTTTGCAAATTGAACACGACAAGAGACGTTTTGTAGTTAGCATCAAAACCGACACATAGGATAGGTATATTATGATAGTCAAAATCAAAATACGGATGATGACAAGGTATGAAAATGAAGAAAATAATTAGTCCGTCTCTTAGATAATAAAAAAATATAAGACCCGTATTTTTTGTTTTGTCGAAATAACAAGAAAATACTTAGATATAGCGCATTAAAGTTACGGAGTGGGGGCTAACTACGTCACGTTAGAGTATATTTTGTACTCTAACGTGACGTCATGTGACATTTAAAATCAATGTATCTTCGTAAGTTTTTGAACAAGAGGCAAAATAAAAAATACGTATCCAATATTTTTCATTAATCTATCTGATGGACATTAAATTATTTTTTAAGGTAAACGCTCCTATTACGGAGGTATTTCGCAACATTCGAAACTAGGAGACAAAAATAAGCATTTGTAAGTATTTCTAAATGTGCAAAACCACTTCATCGTCAAGAGTGGTTATTATATTTTGTATTTCTATTGATTTTGTGTTTCTTTTGATGTTAGTTTTCTTTTAAAAAAATATTTAAATAGCCGAGTCGATTGTTCCTAATTCGGAGGTATAATTTGGGTCAGTGCCTATTACGGCGGTAAACGGTTCCTAATTCGGAGGGTCAGAAACAAATAATGTTACGTACATTAAATAATATAAAATATGTGTTAATAAAGTAAATTGTATGTAAGGGATGTAAGGGAGCGACCTATCACCTTATCGTTCCAAGCCATCCTCACCTGCCCGTGGTGCATCCTGCCGAACAACAAACGAGGCTCTGGCAAACCGACTGGTGGCGGTTAAACCATCACGATAGAAGGCGTAGCTAAAAACCACAGGCCGATGACGGGCAGCAGCGTCACCGGAGCAAGAAGCTACGCCCTGCGATCGCCAACTCGCCTGCCTAGCGTGGCGATTATGGGTATGTCCTCCAGAAGTTTACTTTAGATGGCGAACAGCTGGAGAGGCCTATGTCCAGCAGTGGACTGCAATAGGCTGATGATGGTGATGAAAGTAAATTGTAAGGTTTTCATTCATTGATTTGATAACATTGATTCTCTTTTAATAAAATTTGCAAATATAGCAGGGATGTATGAATCACTTGAATTTTCCTTATTCTCCAGAACCTAGCACCCTCTAAATTCTAACAGTGACGTATTAAAAAACCGGCCAAGTGCGAATCGGATTCGCGCACGTAGGGTTCCGTACCAAAAAATTAGGTAATTTGATTTATGATGTTTTAAAAAAAAACTACTGTCTAGATTTCATTAAAACTAATTTCGTTAGTAGTTTACATAGTAATACACATCATATATTTTTTTCAGTTTTATAGTGCCCATATTTTAGAAGTTACGGGGGGGGGGGGGACACACATTTTACCACTTTGGAAGAGTCTGTCGCGCAAACTATTCATCTGAGAAAAAAATGATGTTAGTAACCTCAACATCATTTTCAAATACCTATCCATAGATATCCCACACGTATGGGTTTGATGAAAAAAAATTTTTGAGTTTCAGTTCCATGTATGGAGAACCCCAAAAATTTTGGATTTTTTTCTGATTTTACTTTAAAATCTTAATGCGGTTAACAGAATACATCTACGTGCCAAATTTTAATAATGTAGCTTTTATAGTTTCGGAATAAACTGGCTGTGACATACGGACGGACAGACAGACAGATAGACAGACATGACGAATCTATAAGGGTCCCGTTTTTGCCATTTTGGCTACGGAACCCTAAAAAGATCTCGTTGAAACGAATTATTATTACTATATACAATAAACTACTCGTAGTAAGTATAAATGTTATATAAAATATAAAGTATAAATATTTTCTAAAAATGTAACATAGCCGGGGTATTATACCCCGGTTCAAAGGTCAAAAGTAATAATATATTTTCTAGATACCTAATACAACTTTGGTTTTGATGCAACACTTAACACAACTGTACTATTCTCCATACTATGATGGGCATTATTCTCTTTAAATAACATTATTTACATACATTGTTAAGTTTTTATCGCTTTTGGTTTTATTAAATAAGAATCCATAAAACATTATAGAAAACTTTTTATTTATTTACTGAACCCTAAAACTTGAAATTTTATATTTTATGAATAGCGCCATAATAGGAACCCATATAACCTAATACGGAGTTACCTGAAAATAACTACCACCGTAATAGGAACACTACTCGTGTTATAATGTTCCTAATTCTGACCCATCAAAATTTCGATAAACAAAAGAGTGTAAATGCATAATCACACGATAACAGTTTTTTGGCTCAGTTTGTTAAATTTTAGTCAACAGTTATACAAAATAAACGATTTGTGATCAATTAAAATACAGCTTTTTATTTTACCGCTTCTAAGAAACCAACATTTTATGCTCAACAATTTTCATATTTTACTAGATTTCTAAGAAAGATAGCATACCGCAGAATATGGTCCTTAATTTAAGAGATTAATGATCATTTCAATAAAACTTGGAACTAATTCAATAAGTTAATAAATTAAAAGTTATAAACAATTAAACATGTCCAGTATATTTCCTAATTCGGAGGTATACCACCGTATTAGGATCAACCTATAAATTTTGTATCCTTTTACGGTGGTATTTTGTTTCTTATTTTTTTGGGTAAAAATGAGTTTAAAATATGAATTGAGCTATTTAAATAGCTGCTGTAATAGTAGGAAAATGCAATAAATAACACACAAACGAACTTGAACGGCTTATTAATACGAAAAACTTAGTTTATAAATATTGGTGTACTTTCATTTGATGTTGCGCGTTTGTATGAAAACCTCTCTCACTTCGATGTCGTTACACTAATTGATTGATTTTGTTGTGTTGTATATGTGCTATACTTGCAAAATTCGGTCAACTGATGAAGGAATAGATTTGGAATAAATAGTATACATTTTGGTGCACTTATACTGAATAAAATAGGAATAAAACTCGAAAATAGAAATACCACCGTAATAGGAACCGATTTTGACTACCTCCGTGATAGGGACACTTACCTTAGTCATCATCCCAATTATCTTTATTTGTATAGGTTTAAAAAAACACTACAAATCGTCAAAGCTACCACCGGTTCGGAAAGCAGCTTCATTTATCGAGAAGACGCCGGCCCGAAACTCGTGTAGTTGCTCTTTTCAACATTGTGCTTACGATATTATCATCACAATATTTATACTTTTAACTCAAACTGAATGCCTCTTAAGTTGATTTCATACACGTAACAAAAACACAAGCACGCACACACACACACACACACACACACACACTCACACACATATACACACTTACACACGCATACTTCATCACACGTAACTTTCCTCTAACTTACATAACATTATTTTTATTTTTTCCTTTCTTTTATATTCCTTGTTTTTCTTTCTGTGATTGGAAAACTCCCACAAACCGAACCGTGACCAATAAATGTATCTGGTAATTTGTAAAGGTTACTGCGGTACAAGCACTATGCTTAGTGCAGAGCCGTTAGATATAAGTTCTTCACTACTTGTTACATGGAAATAAAAACTTTATTATTATTATTATGATGTGTATTTTTAACCTCCATCTTAAATGATGGGTAACTTACTGTTATACGGGCCTTAACCAAGCATAACAGCGGTAGTTTCTGTAGAGAGGAATTTCCTTGTGAGGCGGCATGTGTTAAGGATGACTGCTTTTTGCAAAAGGTGTGATATTTTGGTGGGAATATTAAGGACGTCCAGATTTTTACAAAGAACTGTCGGGATTACTCCTGTTGATGATATAACGATGGGCACTATGTAGACAGAGGTAGCTTGCCATTGCTTTTTAATTTCTATTGCGAGATCGTGGTATTTGGTTATTTTTTCTGAGATTGTAGATTGAACATTATGGGTATTTGGGACTGCTATATCGATTAAATAAACCGTTTTATTTATTTTGTCGTGCATTGTGATATCCGGCCTATTAAAATGAATCGTTATTATTATTATTATTATTAACTACGACCACGTCATACAGTCTAAATAGGGCCTTCTGGAACCTTCTTAAACCTTAAATAGATAGGATAAGTATGTAATGACGAGATATTCTCAAAAGTTGTTTCTTTACAGATTTACTAGTGGGGTTGATAAGCGTACTTCCAGATTTAATTCATCGAATAACGATAACATGGCTTGCCGGCTCTTTTGGGTGCAAGCTCATGAAATATTTACAGGTAAGGGCTAGATTATAACTACATAAATTCTAAAGTGCTTTTATTTCTTCTATGAAGCAAAATCTGAGTGAAATCATTTCCCGAACTGCAATTGGTTTCGATTTTTTTAATTATAAACTAAAATCATTTCAAATCTTTTCTATAATGTCTTACAACATTTAGGCATCATAATTTAGTAAAAAAAAAATTAAACCGACTTCGAAAAAAACACAAACGACCAAAACTAAAAAGCGATAAATAACGTAAGTAATACCATCCTTAATACATAATTATTTAAATATTACAATTATCACTTATTTTTGAAGTCGGTGCCAGCCTCTCGGTACCTAACGTAGACTGTTGTTGTATGACGCGCGCGACCGGCAAACACGACAATATATTTATTTGTTTGGCACCGACTTCAAAAATAAGTGATAATTGTAATATTTAAATAATTATGTATTAAGGATGGAATTACTTACGTTATTTATCGCTTTTTAGTTTTGGTCGTTTGTGTTTTTTTCGAAGTCGGTTTAATTTTTTTTTTAAAATAATTTTATTTCTCTATTTTTAGTTGCGTTAATGTGCTGTGACCTTGAATAAAGGCTAATTAATGTCCTTAAGAGTTTTACTTAGGAATGAAAAATTTAGCTTTAAGTCCAGTGAAGACTTTGCGATCTAGAATCAAGCAAATCACTTGTCCAAATCACCTGCCCTATTAGCCCTGCATAAGTACATACTACTACCTACTCTAATATCGACCAATGTCAGTACTGTCCCCTAACTCCTAACCGTTAAGGAGTTCTGTGGCTTCATCATCAGCACCAGATGTTGACGCCCGGAAGCATATACCTGAGTAAAATATAATTACGTAACAAAAACACCATATGAGCATACAATTTTCGGTTGTTGCCCTCAATTTCTCCAGGATCCCATCATCGGATCCTGACTTGGTGATAATGGGACCACCTCGGAAGTGTCCTCTGTCGAACTGTCGAAAAATTTTTGAAATCCATCCATAATTGACGGAAATATCGGTGAACAAACATAAAAAAATATAAAAAAAAAATATTATACATACAGACGAATTGAGAACCTCCTCCTTTTTTCGAAGTCGGTTAAAAAATTAACAACCTCCAAATAATAATAATGACACGCGATCTTATTATATTATGACCCTGGAAATATATTTTGTGGGACTTTTTAGTTCTTTTCAAAATGAAATAAAAAAAAATGTTACATAAATTATTATTATGAAAGAGCATAGTGGCTTCATCTTACCTGATGAAAAGCGAGGGATGGCCGCCTATGATCTTTTCGCTCCAAGCCAACCTCACCTGCCCATGGTGCATCCTGCCGAATAACAGACGAGGCTCTAGCAAGGCTACCATCATGATTGAAGGCGTAGCTAAATACCACAGGCCGATGAGGGGCAGCAGCGTCACCGGCGCGAGGAGCAACGCCCTGCGATCGCCGACCCGCCTGCCCAGCGTGGCGATTATGGGTTTACCCATGTATGCCCTGAGTAGCGAACAACTGGAGAGGCCTGTGTCCAGCAGTGGAATGCATTAGGCTGATGATGATGATGATAGAAAGCGAAAGAGGACCTTAAGGCACAGTGGCAACGGACAAGAAACTAGATGTACACCATGTCAGTTGCCACAGCCATGCTAGTTAGCTAGTTAGTAGTGCATAATGTGTAGTAAAGATTTCATCAATTGGTTCTGTTTTTGTTTCAGGGTGTAGTAACTTATTCTTCTACTTATGTTTTGGTGGCACTTAGTGTCGATCGATGTGACGCTATCACGCATCCAATGAATTTTACAGGGAGCTGTGAGTATTGTTTTCAATCACTTATTCCATATAACTATAAAATGTTGGTACTTAAGTACTCTAACTTAGTTACGTTTAAGTAATAGGGACAAAAAAAATAACTTCAAAGCTTTCTTAATAAATGTTGCATTCTAATTGTTTAAAAAGGTTTACGACTTCAGCCACCAAATTGAGTATTTATTTGTTATCTAATATTATGTGGAATAACTAATGACGTGCAATCTTATGCCGCGGCCACACATTGGAATCAACTTTGCGTCCAATCACTGTCCAATGCCCAATACTAACGCGCTCAATGTCTTCATTGTGTCAAAGTACCGATTAGGGATTGCAATCCGGAAAACCGGATCCGGCAATCCGGCGGATCCGGCGTCAATATACACTTACCGGATCCGGCACCAATATACCGGATCCGGTGACCGGATCCGGTAATTGCATATTTTGGTAAAATACCTGCGCTATTGTATGAGTAGGCACTTTAAACATGTTGTGCGTGTGCGTGCGAGTCGTTTGACGCTAAGTCGCACGCGCGGCGCGGATTTTGATAAAATATTAAAAAAGGAAATGACTGCATTTGAAAGTGAAGAAGTTCGAGGAGAATACTTGTCAGCTATGAATGATTATTTGCTCACAATTAAGCCTACAAGTGTAGAAGCTGAAAGAGCCTTCTCGGCCGCAGGCTACATTTTTAGCTCTATTAGAAGTCGATTAGGAGATGATACAATTAACACAATTTGTTTTTTAAGATCGTTTTTTCAAAGTAAAAAGTGATTATTTATAAAGAATATTATGAAGTATAATAATTATTGTGATTATTTATTGTGATCTCAATTAAGGTTAATTATTAGATAGTATCAGATAAGATAGTTGATTGTTTTGTTTTTGAGATTTTGCTTTTAGTAATAATAAAGGTGATTTCGTATTCGTATATATGTCGCAGTCATCTGGTTGAATCTCCTATTCAATTGAATCGCTAGCGCGTTCATTGAATGACGACATTCAATTGAATGACTAGACCGAACGTTAACTAAACGCGCGTCACTTAACGTCCAACTAGGTAGCGGATTGAATCATAGCCCTTTGAAAAGAGCGGACGTAAAGGCAGTCAGGTGATTGTAATTTATTTCATTCTTTTCCCACGCGGCGTTAGTAGTCACCGAAACAAATATGGCGTCAAATATGATCAAAAAGATATGAAGAGTGTTGATATTTTTTTTGATTAGATTTACTATAGACTGACTGATTCGTAATAAAGTAGTGTGACAGCATGGATTTACCTATTAATATGCCGCCGCCGGATACTTTTAAAGAAAAATTAAACATTACACAATCGGCTTTTACCCATTCAACGACTATGCTAAAATGACGTTTAGTCAAGACGTTGAACGTTTCAATCAATAACTTGACGAGTTGTCTTTTAGGCATTCAATTGAATGTCGTCATTCAATGAACGCGCTAGCCATTCCATTGAATAGGAGATTCAACCAGATGACTGCGACATATATATCGTTTTTTTAACATTTCCTTAACAGTCCAAAGTTAAGTTATCCTGGTTAGATCAATCCGGTCGGATCCGGCCGTATCCGGCCGGATTGATGGATATCCAGCCGGATCCGGCCGGATTGAAAATGAGGCCGGATTGCAATCCCTAGTACCGATACACACATTGGTGCATTGTGCGCAAAATGTTACGTTGGTGCAAATATCCTCATTGTGTGACCGCGGCTATATATTAATTAGCTTTTGTATATTATGTAGGTTTTTTATTCATAGATAATAATATATTATTTACTGTTGTCCTTTGATAAGCTTCTATAACAGATTCTTTAATAACTTTGAATGAAATTGTTTGTTTTTTTTTAATTATAATCTATTAAGAATTAAATTGTTGATTCTTATCAAATAATAAAATAGGTTTAATTAAAATTATTATTAAATAATAATACAAATATTTGTTTTGTGCAGGGCGGAGAGCGCGAGCACTTATTCTGGGTGCGTGGTTCATCAGCTTTTTATTTTGCGTGCCAATGCTGTTTCTGTTCGACGAAGCTGATGTTGGTAAGCTTTAATTACCATCTTTATCAAAAACACTGATAGCTAGATAGTTGAAATGTTCAAAAATGTTTGTTGCCGGGAAAATAAATATGTGTGTGGGGGCATTTTCGTTTAATGCTCACGGCGTGATGTCGTATTGTTTGCGCATCATGAAAAGTCTGCCTGTCTCTCTCACTCGCGATCTGGCTTGTGAGTGTGACGGGGACAGTTTTAGTTTTATTTACATAAGTGTGAGTACTGTGAACGTGCCAGCTTTACTTAACTAATCTGTACACTACCTAACTAGTACTATGAACTGTGTTTAATATAGTATTGACTTCACAGGCATCGTCCAATGCTGGACAAGTCTCAGCAAGATCCAGTGGAGGATATGGATGACGGGCGTGTTTGTGTCACTGTTCGTGATCCCAGCGCTGACCATAGCGGCGTGCTACGGCGTCATCGTGGTCACCATCCGGCAGAAGAGTCAGAGGGTGCTGGGCCGGAGAGCCACTGCTACCAGGCAATGTGAGTTATAAACAAAGGTCATCATCATCAACCTATTGCAGTCCACTGCTGGATATAGGCCTCTCCAGCTGTTCGCCAGTTAGGGCCAACATCTGGAGGATATACCCATAATCGCCACGCTGGGCTGGGTTGGCGATCGCAGAGCGTAGCTTCTCGCTCCGGTGACTCTGCTGCCCGTCAAATAACCAATAACCCAAGGTACTGGTCACAATATACCGCTAAGGTGAGCAAACAAGCCTACGCCCCGCCTCATGTTAAGTGGTTACCGTAGCCTATCGACGCCTGCAAAACCAGAGGCATAAAATACGCGTTGCCCACCCTACCCTCCGGCTGCCGATGCAGCACTCACCCCACGAGCTCCGGAAACCCTACTGGCACCGGCATGAACACGACCCCGAGGTCATTTGGTTGAGGTATTCTATAGAGTAAAGGTACTACCAGGGGTGAGCGGCTCAATTCGATGGAAGATTCGCTATGCCCTACCTCTCTTCAGCAATCAACGTTTTCAATTACCTACATAGGTAGTGTCATATTTTTTTTAATTATAAAATTCCGTCATTTTAAGCTAGAACGCCATTCTAAAACCTATACAGTAAACATTACATCATTATATATTCTGTCTGAACTGCTGGCAGTTGCTGGATGGGGGAAGCCCGGGATAGAGAAATGTGGCGCGAATTAAAGGAGGCCTACGTTCAGCAGTGGACAGACCAAGGCTGTTGATTGATTGATTGATATTCTGTCTAGCAACATTCAATAAGGGAAGCCTGAAACCTAGAATCGTCGTGATAGTGAGCTTGTTCAGTTCTCTAATATTTTTCTTCTTGCGATGTAAAGGAACTACTGAATAATTAATACAATCAATAAGAATCTCGTATCTACTATTTGGTTTCACCATCATAAAACTGCCTATGATTATTCCCGCCAGTTTCCCATTTCCATCTATATTGGTTCACCAAAAACAGATTTCCATATTTTATTTGCGAATTTCAGTACGGAGATCAAAGCTATTTTTGCTTTTTCTCGCCAAATTACCCAAGTCTAGACTGTATACATCATTCAATCAGCTTTTCCTGCAAAGCTTTCAAGCACCTAATTTCTCTTTACCCACATCTCTGAAACTGAATTAGTATTCGATACTTGGAAGATCTGTGTGAATAAGGTCTTCAGCGGAATCCAATTTCCAGAAAACACTAAGAGATGTAATGATCGATAAACCAAACACTCGGGGTACTCAATGAAGGAATACAAGACTTAATAACGTACTTGTTTTTAATAAAATATGTCCCATTGAAAAAAATTTAGTACGTATTTTGTACGCAAATGCAATGAACATAGCATAAACCTAAGGTATAAAATAAGCAAGTAAAACGTATGCGACAAGTAAATGAGTATATCTTAGTAAATTTAATCATTGTAAGCATTATGCCATATTAGACCCTTTTGAATATTGTGGATAATATGTAGCTGAATAAATCTAAGTAGGTAAACTACATTTATAAGTATAATATTTTTCAATTCAATTCTACTCAAAATAGTTTATTGCTTGTCACATTACGAAATAACAAAAGATGGAACATTATGAACATGTGACACCCTTGAAGGGCGCAGCAAATTAATAAGTCAAACAGTAATTTATAACAGTAAATAATAAATTAGAACATTCTGTAATACGTACCCCATAAATCAAACCGCGTTACAAGACGCTTTCTAAACACTTAGTTTACTTTAACAAAATGAATGACTAAGTAAAATGATTGTCGGAAAAGTGAGCGGAAAAGAATCTCGGCAAATTAAAGAGGACGTGACCGGAGTCCTGAGGTAGCTCGGATGAAATATGGAGGAGGGAGTCTGCAGCTGAGATATCGGTAGGCTTTTGGCGGCAACGTTAGACAGGATGCTTAGGAAGAATGTTAAGTGGAAACGGTGGATGCTTATGGAACTGATGTGGATATTACAGTATTTAGTTTACGTTCGGAATCAGCCTGAGTAACATAGGTATATAATTTATTGCAAGAAAAGGTTAGGGAACTTTTCTAAAACGCCATTAACCCAATGTTTATCTGAAATACCCTAAGCGATCGCTAGTTTGTGGTAAGCAAGTCGCTTGATTTTCTCATTTGTAAATTGTGGCCTCACGGCGCAATGGTTGGTTTCTACAACGCCATTAACCCAATGTTTATCTGAAATACCCTAAGCGATCGCTAGTTTGCGGTAAGCAAGTCGCTTGATTTTCTCATTTGTAAATTGTGGCCTCACGGCGCAATGGTTGGTTGAATATTATTAGTACAAGTTATTTTACCCTCACTGTCATAAATGTCATATTACAGTCACTGACTTTTCAAATAAGATCTGTCATAATGTAAAAGTTTTGACATCAAAACTTGTACCGTATCACAAACTTTTATTACACACTTTTATCTCATCGCTTCAAAAACGTGATGTAAGGGAGCAACCTATCACCTTTTCGCTCCAAGCCACCCTCACCAGCCTGTGATGCATCCTGCTGAATATCAAAAGAGGCTCTGGCAACCGATTGATGGCGGTATAACCATCATAATTGAAGGCGTATCTAAATACTACAGGCCGATGACGCTCTGCGATTGCCAACCCGCCTGTCCAGCGTGGCGAAAGTGGGTAAAGCTCCCAGGACCAATGTCCTGGTCCTTTCCACCATCTTGGTCAATACCAAGCTGAAGAAGCCTTTGTCCAGCACTGGACTGCGATCGGCCGATGTTGTTTTGTAGTATGTTGCTTTTAAAATACTACAGTTGTTTGTCTTAAACAATGATAGTAGAATTAAAATGATCCATCTTACTTCCAGACAGTGACGATTTGGACACCCGCCGGGCGAGTAGCCGGGGCATTATCCCCAAAGCGAAAATTAAAACGGTCAAAATGACTTTCGTCATTGTTTTTGGTGAGTAGAAATGTAAATTAGAGTATTTTGAAATTACATTACACTCGAGGTAAGTGTTAGGTTGCTAATTCAAAATGAGCTCTAATTTAACACGATACGGCTGATAAGGTTGAAAAGTTGAATATTTAGACCACTTGTTGTTGATAAGTATACTGGAAAAGGACCTGGTACCTACCTACGTCTTAAGAGGTCCTTTTAATGTGCATTTTACGGTTCACGCTTGACCTTATCTCGCCTGATGTTGGGCGATATTGAAGAATAAAGTCTGTATGCAATTCTTATTACACTTGCTAAGTTTATGTAATTATTTAATATTGCAACACCAAATGCCAATAAAGAAGCAACCTCACAAAAATCACCTTCATTCTAAATTGCTGCCGTAAGTATTATACCCCAGCTAAACAATGTTTCATACAGCATTACCTAAGTATTTGTATTGTGAAATAGTAATAAGGTTAAAATTTAAGATTCGTTTTGATGTATCAGTCGTTCGTGATCTAAATAAATAAATAAAAATTAGGCTACGGTTCCACGGAGACAGAGCAGAGTTTGTCTCCGCTCTGTTCCGCTCCTCAACGGTAGCAGCCTTAGGTCACAGCACACATATTAAAATGAAAGAGATCGTCGCCGTATCGCTTTTCTTTTCTTTTATATTTATTCGTTGAGAAATTTGCAGGATGGCTTTCTATAGGCTCTTATTTCAAAGAACCGTTGCACGAGGCAGAAAATTGCGCCCAAAATGTACCTTGCTTGTCTCGAGACGAATCGTTAACGTTAAGATTCCGATTAGTGTGATATTCACTAGGGGCTTCCCTACGAGGAATACTAAACGGTTCTGGTTAATACGGTTACGATCCATTTCAGTTGATATGTGTGCTATGACCCTCAACCTTATGTTGAGTTTCCCTTGTTTACCAAACAACTCATGGCTGACATATTGCCACCCTAATTGGATACCGCGTACAGCCACAACAAAAGTAATGCATTTACATAAACATATCCTCTGCGTTGGCAAGCCAGTTTTTTGGCTCATTGGGTTTTTAGTTAAACGTAATAGTATTTTGTGTTTTATATTATTAACATGTTATTTAAATCCTACAAAAATCATACGTTACCAAACTTACTACGAGTATAGACATGAACATCTTTTAATTCACCTTAAATCATATAGGTAAATCTTAAAGCACAACTGACGGAAAACTGTCAAAAATAGGTAAATAAGTATAGTTTAATTGATCACTTTATTAAGAAATAGAAAGAAACTAAAATTGAAAAACATATTATGTAAATAAAAATAAACTTTTAATTTAACTTCTTTGCTGTTTTCAAACTCTACTAAAAATATCCGAATATCATTTTAAAATTCCAATCTATTTTCAAAATTACTGTGTCTGAAATCTCGTTCTTACGAGGTGAATAGGATCGTATTATTCTCAAACTTTAAATAAAATTATAGTAAATTCTATCTATTATGTAGATTTTTTAAAACAGACAAGTTAATTTTTATGCCCTATGTTTTGCTGTTAAATTTAAAACTTAGCACCAAAAAGTTCAATTAGTTTCACTTAACAAGCTGTACCAATGTCCAAAGATCTTTTACACTTAGCCATCTTCTCATTAAGCTTTACTCGCATCGTCGCCATCGCCAGCTCAGTCATTGGCCAATCAAATGCCAATTCTCGTTAACTTTCGTTCAGTTCAAAAATAGTACGACTTTAAATAGAACTCTTTTCAAATACGTGACTGGATTCGAACACTACAATCAGTTTGCACGATGAAATTGTCCAGTCTGTGTTGCTGGTGGCGAATTTCACAATATCTTAGAAGCGATTACTTTTCCAATCTTCTCCAAGTAGGGTCGCCAGACTCAAAAATAGAATGCTAGATTGGCTGTGTTTTGATGAACTGCTGTCACAGTGTATGTACAGTATTGCAGTAAAGTAAGAGAGTGGAAATATTGATATGAAACTCACATAAGTATATCTCAACAAGAGCCTGATAACAATGACGAATTAAAAAGTGGTTATATTAATGTGTGAATATTTATAAATTTCTACAGAAATTCCTCGAAGATTGGATTGATTCTTAACGAATTTTTAATCTGAAATATTTAACGAATCTGTAAAAACCAACCCGCTTTGTAGCATGCACGAACATACAAACAGACACACACAGCTACACACACTGTCAAACATCTGACAGTGACATCTGACACTGACAACTGTCGTCTCGTTCCTACACTTCACGCAAGGTGCGGGGTGGGAGGACAGTCAGTCTGTGTCCCACCGCCGCCGAGTAAAGACGTGTTCGTGTGAGGATAGCGAGCCGATATCATTGGTACCATCACATTGTTCATTACTTTATTGTTCATGGTTATTTCATATGTGGATTAGTGTCTACTACATTTTGGCGACGACGGAAAAACTGTAAGTAATTTTACTGTTTAGCTGTTAGGAAAATTGTATTTAATTAAAAAAAAAAGAAGGTAAAAAGGTAAGGTAAGAAGGTAATGGGTTTTGTTTTTGTAAATGAAGAAACACATTCAATGCTAGATTTCTTAGATACGTAGCAATTTTTATTTATTTCAACTGTCAATAAAGTAAAATCAAGCGAGTGCTCGGATAGGTAGTTAATTATTGTATCGTAGCTTTAAGCAAAAAAAAAAAAAAAATACGTTTAAACTGTTTTATTTCAATCACTGTATGAACGTTTAATTGCACTAAAGAATATAATAAATAATTTTGCGTACCTACCCATCAGTTAACGAAATAATTATCCATGGTGGAAAAAGAACAATGTATCTTTGTTTTGATTACCTACTGCTTGCGTTAAACCAGTTGCACCGTCGACACGGGTACATATTTTGATTTGCATAATGCTGCAGTAATCTAAAAGATATGTGCAAAATTGCTTAGACAATGTAATTAAGCATACATACAAAAATAAAAGAAGCTAAATCATATTGTTTTCAGTACATTAGACTATTCGGTATTTGACCCGTTCAATAATCGCGGAATGGAACTAAGGTAGTAAAGTAATCGAGGTTGTAGGTAATTCACAATAAACCATATTTAATTATACAAGTACCTCGATTTCCGCGCATTATCAGAGCGTAATAAACTTTAAACTTATTATATAACTTGCCTAGTTAACCAAAGGTATGGTATTAGGACAGGCACATAACGCACAGCTGCTACTTTTGCGTAGGGATTGTTACTGTTAGTTAATGACGTTATGGGTAAAAAATAAACCGAGATTAAGTTTTAACGTATAACGCTACGCGTATAGGTATCTTAACAGTAGCAACAGCAGTATCGTTGTAATTGTAAACAAAGCCACATCTTGGATATTGTATGTAACAATCATGTAGGCTTGCCAGATTTATTTATTTAATAGGTTTACCAGCGTTTGTATACACCAAAGCTATACTATACTAGTACATGTTATCTTATCAACTAAGTGTAACAATATTTAAAGGTAAACACCGCATGCATATAAAGACAGATGGGTTGAAGGTCCTGGATTGTTCCGGAATTTTGCCTCTTGACCTGTGCCCCATAATTAGACTTAGTTTTCCCGAATTCCGAAATCATTTACTACTAAGCTCTTGGTCTTGATTTCATCTATAGAATAAAGGATAACTCTAGATATGTCAACAAAGGGAAAGTCTGACCAGTTAAATACTATTCATCGAAAGTATACAAGGCTTACCTGGCAAAGAACTCGAATTAGAATTATATTTACATGAAAATATACTACATGTGTATGTATGGCCGCACATTGGTTAAGATAATTTGAGTTATTGATTAGTAGGTATTGTTAATTACAAAGTCATTAGTTCGGTCACTAGGAGTGCTGCGATTAGGGGTAGGTCACCGATATTAGTTGAAATGGAAATAGTCTTTTATAATAATACTGGAATCAATGTTTGTCTGATAAAGATAAAGATATCTGTTCAGTTTTAATTGAAGCCTGTGTCCTGGTTACTTCAGCCAGGACACGCTTGAATCAGGCCTGTGAGCTTGGTGAAGCTTAGGCCAAAACAAGCTTAAGGCCTTTGAGTGGTGGAACTTCAACTGAAACAAGGTTAATTGTAGCCTTTCGAGTTGCAGCCAGAACAAGGTTAGTTAGATTATATTAATTATTAAATTCTTAAATATTTACCCTTACGAATGAATACATTTATTTAAATTTGAATACTGCAGAGGCACCGTATGTGTTGGGCTAGTCTGTTTCACTGGCAGCGGGTGAAGCGGACTAGTATGACTAAGCATTCGGTAGAATTCCGCTTAGCGACCTTTTGTATGGTCTGGCCCACTGGAAGCTGGTGGAGGGGACTGGTATGGCGAAGCATCTGGTCAGATCCCGCTGGTGGTAATCACTTGCACTGGCAGCGGGTGAAGAGATGGCTTGGTACAACTGGGTATTTATTTATAACGTATTTATTTAGTATTTTGACTAAATTTAGTTTCTCTCCTCAGTTGTTCACTCTTAACAGAGTGGTCGTGGTCATGGGGAGTCGTCTGCTACTGTGGTTGCCGCTTTCGCGATCAGTCCACCGGTCCCTGCAGGTGGCAGGAGAACATTCCACTACAGGTGTCCCGGTGACGGACTTGATGGTGTCTGTCCAGCGGGTAGGCGATCGACCCCGTGGTCTGTTACCTTCGACTCTGCCCTGAATCAACCGCTCCATCGAACTGTTATTACGGGTAACGTGTCCAAAGAACCTGAGTATTCGTAATTGCTCAAGTGACGATTTCTTTGTAATTTTGTCTTTATTTTGTTCTAATCTAATTCAATCACCCAAAAAAAAAAAAAAAAAAGAAAAAAAAAAAATTGATTATGAGCATGTAAAACTGTAATTCATCTAATAAGGCCAACCGCGTTCCGCAAGTCTAGGTCACTAGGATGGCGAGTGGAAGGGGCTCTGCACAACAAGGCATTTAACTAATTACAATGTAAACACACTGGTGATAACAATATCAACATTTTTAGGGAGTCGCTATCAGTCAATAACCCTTTGAAAGCAAAATACTGGTCAGTATCGTAGTGATAGCGTTGCTTTAATTTCAGGATATCGCACATCGATTTGTCTATTCAATTATCCCGGGAAAAATAATTATTATATTATTCTTGATAGTTAATTGTAATTCATCTCTTGAATTATGTTATATTGAATAAATATCTAAAATGAATTTTACGAAATATAGAACTGGTCATTCTTGCTTTGTGCAGCCTAGCTCACTGTCTGAGCGAGTGAAGGCGGTTTGGCATAACTAAACATTTGACTCATGACAGTGTAAAAATAATTATTCGACTTACATACTTACTAAGATCCTACACTTAGTTAAATCTTTGGAAAAAAATATTTTTAACCAATTAGTATTTCACTTTAAGAAAAATAAGTTATTGCCTAAAAAGCAATTTGTTTTACAAAAGGTAGGTCCACTACTGATGCAGGAGTGGCTCTGATGAAACATAATATATTCGATGCTTGGGAAAGTAAGCAGGATACAGTGGGTGTTCTCTGTAATTTATCATAGGCATTTGATTTCGTTAATCATGAAATCTTACTTCTGAAGTTGCGGCATTATGGTGTCTCGAATGTTGCTTTAAGTTTGAAGTCCTATATTGACGGAAGTGAATCTTCTGGCGCCCTACTACGTACGGGAGTGCCCCAGGGCTCTATATTGGGACCATTGCTGTTTTCAATATATATTTAAATGACCTTCCGTATTTCGCTGAGGGCTTGAGTGAGAGGGTATTGTTGGCGGATGACACTTCTCTAATTATTGAAACTGACAAGTATCTGACGAAGTAAATAATGATCTCTAGCAGGTATTGGTTTGACACAAATAATTTGCTTTTAATTCTAATAATTAGTTTTATAGTCTATTAAATTCATGATGTCTAATGTGAAGCAAGTAAATAAATACTCGTACTAGTATATTTATATAAATGGGGAACACATTGAGCTTGTTGATTCAACGACCTTTTTAGGGATTGCTGTGGACTCTAAGTTACAATAGACCCCTCATATAGGAGCACTGGTGGGGGGACTTAGTTCAGCTACATAAACAGTTAAAAAAAAAAAAAAAAAAAAAACTGGTTACTTACTGATCTCGTGAATCACTTAGGGAGTTAGCGTCCTGACTGTGGCATCACAGTACTTATTTGAATGCATATATGGTTGAACGTAAAAATATAAATTTATATAGTAAAGAACTCAGATCTTCGACGGTGCAATCCTGGAGGTAGGGGCAGGCTTGCTGTTTCCAATATCAGGCTTCTTATGACTGGTAACTCATTCATAGGACAAAGTGAAAAAACAATAATTTTATTATGTTCAACAAAATTGACTGGGTTGAGGGCTCGTTTGGTGGTGGCCTCGGCCTTCTGGGCTAGGAGTCGTGGGTTCGGTTCCCGCGCGGTGCAGGCATTTGTGTTCGTGCATTCATAATTTTATTTTTAATTGTATCAATATATTTAAAAAAAAAAAAGCTAACTGTTGAGTTTGTTTCGGCACTTCTTCTCAGCAGGCTACATGTCGCAGTGCTAGCAGGAAAAAGTGCCACGTGCAAAGGTATTACGGTTGAATCTATTTGCAGGGGGAGACTGTTTTATCTTATTATTTCATTTATCCTAAAATTATAACTGGCGTTAATTACCTACTGAGTATGTACATAGCTATCTTATAAAAGTATGTGTTTGAGAATAAATATCAATTTCCTCTTTGAGTACAAATATTTTACTAGGGCTACCGCTCGACACTGTTGTCCTGGAGTTATCCCAGATTTAATCGAGTTCTATCGGGTAACCCTACTAACATGGCATTGAATTGCGAATAATAGAGTTATGGCTTTAAATTGCGAGGTTGTGGCATTGAATTGCGATGACTATGCATTGAATTGCGTTACCAATATTAATAATAGTGCGTTGAATTGCGATCTAAGGAATAAAGAATTCAATTGCGGGCCGTTCAGTTAGTAATAACACGGGAATTCATGAAATGTATTAAATTGCGTAACACTAGGTATATGATATTAGATAGAGAAAAAAAAATATTTGCAAAGGTACACATTTACACACACATTTACAGCAACGAATACAGAAAAAACACACAAATAGGAGAGACGTCAATGGGTGATTTTCCATGTTATTTGATGGTTGCCGGAAGGAACCATTAAAGTAGCGCTTATTTGAGAAATCACAACGAAGTTGTTTTGCGGATTGAGAGCGCAATAGGCCTTCAAGGTTCATCGGGAGAATCGGTTCCAGAAGTGTAAAATTAATCATAAATCATTAATAACACTGTTTTAGGTACATTAAATTAAAACATATTTTCAAAATTCAAAATTCAAAAATTCAAATTCATTTATTACAATTGTAGGTACAAGGATGGAAGTTGGTTTTATAGCTCTGCTACAATTAGCCAAGTAAATGGCATGCAATTTTTCACATTTACATAAACATAATTAGTTACAATATAATAATATTTTGATATGAAATCCATAACATAAACGCATTATTCGAAATGGCCATCGAACAAGCTTCTTAAACGAGGCATACAAAACACCGCGCAATATCGGTTTGCATAAAGCGTTTTGGGCGAGTTGATATTTGTGATTTTGAAATTGTCATAGCTCGGGGACTTTTTATACAAGCGAAGTAATTCTTTCACCAATGTTTCTATAGTTGGTTGATGCATTAATATTGATCCAAAACAAAAATTAGTCATCATACCTATTATCTACAGGTAAACTACAATCGGTATTCATACTTGACAAATTCGAATGCGAAGGTGATATAGGGTTGGTCGCGGTCCGATGGGAGCGATAGAAGCGCGGGGTGTACTGTACACATCTACTTGGAAGTAGCGAGTATAGAAAAGAGCATGTTTACTTCATTTCGGTGGAGCTGATTTACACGAGGTATTCTACAATATATTAGGAGCGGACGCAAAGCCAAATATTATATACTGAAATTATAACTAATACTAATGATTTGGACATATATACAATATCTAAATAAAGTTGATTACAAATACATAAATAAGTATAATTAACTAAAAATAAATAATAAAAAAAAAAATAAGGGAGAGATGTAGCATGCACGAACATACAAACAGACACACACAGCTACACACACTGTCAAACATCTGACAGTGACATCTGACACTGACAACTGTCGTCTCGTTCCTACACTTCACGCAAGGTGCGGGGTGGGAGGACAGTCAGTCTGTGTCCCACCGCCGCCGAGTAAAGACGTGTTCGTGTGAGGATAGCGAGCCGATATCATTGGTACCATCACATTGTTCATTACTTTATTGTTCATGGTTATTTCATATGTGGATTAGTGTCTACTACACGCTTGTCAAGCGTGAAGACAGCATCCCCCCCTCAAATGACATTTGTCATTGGGTAGACCTATGTCCAGTAGTAGAAATTTTATTGGCTGATGATGATGACGAAATCAAATTTGGAACCTATTTCGGGACAGAATAACTAAACATCGTTGAATGATAAAACAAACGTTATTAAAAAAGGAAAATTAATAAGAACCGGATCTGGCGACCCTATCTTGTTGTCGTTGTCTGAACTTGTTTATTACTTATTACCATTTCTCAGCCTTTGCATATTGTATCGGTTTTTGGTAGGACGTCCTCGAATTTCAGTTGCTGCTTATTGGGAAAAGAATCTGTTATCAATTTAGCGTTAACTTCATTACAATAATTTTATCGTTAACTAAGTCTGTGTCTTATTTGTAAGCCTGTTTTGAAGGAGAAAGGCTTCATGAGATATTAAAGGTATTTTATTTTGTATTTTGCTTGCCAAACGCCTTCAATTGTTGATAGGTTTTGTTATCCAATTCATTTGCAGCTCAAAACTTCTTGATTCCGAATCTCAATTACATTCTCAGGCACTGAAAAGTTCAAGCACTTTTGATCATCGTGTCGTATGTCGGATTTATTGCTCAAACACTTTGCCTAACATCCCTCGCCAAATTTAAACATAGAGAATATGTGTCAGATTTTATTTAATGATTATGAGAATGAGTGTTTGAACAGCAATTTCTTCTTTATGTAAAAACTTACGTTTACGTGTAGGTACACACTGAAATATTAGCTAGTACGTAACTATCAAAGTGTCACATATTCTCCAAGCAATATAACATGAACCTGCCCTCACTCTGATTCTTTGTTCCAGTCTTCGTGCTCTGCTGGTCCCCGTACATGATCTTTGACCTGCTCCAAGTATATGGCTACGTGCCTGACACTCAGGCCAACATAGCTATCGCCTCGCTCATCCAAAGTCTGGCTCCGCTCAACTCCGCTGCAAATCCCGTTATTTATTTCATTTTCTCCAACAGAATATTTATCAGCTTGAGGTAAGTATTATAAATGTAGATTTGGAATATTTTGCTAAATTTTATGTGACTTCTGAATCTCTCCAATTATTTTATCAATCATAACAAGAATGAAAAACATGGCGATTGCAATGCTGTTATAAAAATTATGGCTCATCATCTTCTCTGTCCTACTTTTTTGGTATGCTCAAAAACCTATTGAGTGTATCACCATAAGTGATCCTGAGTACGTGGCTGAGTTTTGTTCTCAAAACGTCTGGTTTTACCGTCGACTCGATTAGAAGAATCTGGGAAAACCTAATTTTGATTTTGCTGAGTGGATAAAATATTATCAGCCCTTCTAATCCCCTGCTTAGTATTAATATCCCTTTATAAAAATAGGTATCAATTACTCTGAATGTTGATTTCAATTTAGTAATCGTTTATCAAACAAAGAATCGCGGCTAAGTTAATTTCGCGAACAAACGACAAGAAAACTTTTCACCAAACGTTGGCAGAGATGAAAGGCAAATTTCATTTGAACACAAACTTGTTCCCAATTTAATAAATCATTTGAAAGTTGACATTGCAGCCGTAAATCATTTCGATATCCGTGCGAATTAAGGGAAGTTTGGGAGTTTAATTTCAGCGGATAAACAATTGAGTAGTAGTACTGGGGAAGGGGCGTAAGTTGTGGCGTAATGGATTTATTGCATTGGTTGTGTTGTCGGAGCTAAGCTAGCTGTCAAACGGACAACTTCGACTAAAGCTTCGCGTACACTACGAGATGAAGATTGCAATACATCTCTTAATAAGATAAATGAAGATGACGGACTTAACTAGACTTTATATGACAGGCATCTTTTTTACGACTTTTTCTTTGCTTTGTTCGTTCAGAATACGTACAAAATGTAATGTTTTATGATGAGATAAATAAAATGTGTGCCTAAAGCATAGCTTATGCCTTGCCTTGCTTCGTCAATTGAATATTGAGTTATGAGAACTTGAACATAGGAAAGCCATACGACATGGTGATGTAAAGGTACACCTTAATAACAAAGATGTGATAATTAACTTTAATAGAGTAACATCCTCCACCGATACTAAAGTGAGCTAGAGTACTTTCGTCATAGACTCCATGACCAACAAAGAAGGCTACTGGACATTTACAATCTACCTAAGAGTTGCCATATCAAATTGATATTCATCTCTTTTTTTAGCAAATAACATCTTATACATTGCTCTGGTCCCAAAGACAGTAAGTAGCATAAGCACTTGTATTATGCTTATCTATACTTATACCTAAATACGAATTTATATGTTCATCACACAAATGTTTGCCCCGAGTGGGAATGGAACTCACGGCTCTGAGTTTCAGAAGGTAGGGGTTTACCAATTGAGCCACCGAGCTAGATCATAAGTGGGACTGGGCATTACCAAATCCACTTCAGTCTCAGCGGCGCAATGGTTAGAGCATTAAGCTTCTTGTGCGGATGATCCGAAAGTTTTAGATTCGATTTCTTGTGGGGTCAATTCAGGAAAATCACTTCTATATTATCTCGAGTCTTGGGACGAGCCATCATTAGGTATACCTAAGATAAGGGGAAACATTATTTTTATAGTGGGGAAGGATTTTTTTTATAGTGGCTCGACATAATGGCTTCCCTACGCCTGATGGAAAGCGAGAGAGAAGCCCAAGTCGCTGTGACAACGGGCAAGTAACTGTTTAGTTACCTGTCAGTTGCCACCGCCATGTCGGCCCAACCCCAACCCCCCACGAGCTCCGGAAACCCTACTCACCGACAGGAACATGACGCGGAGGTCATTTGGCTGCGGTATTCTATAGGGTGGAGGTCCTTCCCCGGACGGGCAGCTCAATTCGAGCGAAGATTCGCCATGCCCTATTTGACATGATTTAACGTATTTACCTATCTACTATTTACGTAACCAAATGCGCAAACTTGCAGGTCAGTCATATTATACAGACATTTCGATCTCTGTTGATCTGTAAAAAAAGTTAGGTAAACGTTCTAATACATTTCCACATAGTCTGCAATAAGAATAACCAACAAAGGATAAAGAAAAGATAATCTCGAAATAGCATATTAGATCCGCTCACTAAAAGTGCTAAGATTTTTTTTACATTCAAATACTCCCTGTTCCATTTCCCGTGTTATCTTCTCGTGTCATAACTTTCCAATACGAGATCCGGCAAAGTGCATTTAAGTGGTCGTTTGGTACATTAAGTATGGTAGTAAAAAGACCGTAAACCCTATGGCACTACAGTCGGTCTTTAGTCATAAATGTGAACATGTTCCGTTAAGCTACACCCTGTTGCTTACAATACTGTGATGTTAAGTAATTTTAAGTGGCTTTCAAGAGCTTAAATGATACTTTAGTTTTATGTCCGCGGATAGTGAGGGAAAATAGCTTTAAATATCATAATTGACTAATTGTCCTACAAAATTAGAATTTGTCTTATTTGGGGCCTGGAATCAAAACAAATCTGGACCCTCTGCCATTAATTAGTAGATAAATAAGTAGGGCCCAATTTATACTTTTCACTACCCTACGCTACGAATATGCACATATTTTCGTTTACTTATTAGTAGGTACACAAAAGAGATATGGTATTTTACCAATCGCTCTCTTCGCACTCTTAGTAAAGACTTAACTCAAAATTTTGGAAAAATTAGCTTATGTGAACAAACGGTCCCCGTGGTCTGTAACTTGTATAGGCCACTGTGTTTTCACATGTTGAGTTATGTCGTATTTTTTTAGGAGTGCGCAATATTAAACAGCCATTCGCGTGTAAAGCAAAAGGTGCCGGTCTCATCCATCCTCATTAACCATCAAAAACGGTGTCCTCTTCTAAGTCACATCATATTATAATAATCAAATATAGACTTTAGGCTTACAGTAGTAGTATAGGCAACTAGCAAGTAAGTAGTTACTTGTCCGTTGCCACATTGAGTTAGGCTTTTCTTTACATTAGGCTAAGGTAATCCACTTACTTAAATTGTGTTGGTTAGACGTTCATAAAGATGCAGTCTTAAGTATTCTATTTTAGGAACATACCTCCATACAAGTGGTTTTGGTGCTGGATGAAATCCGGCGACAGTCCTGTCGGCAACGAGTCGCGTGCGCACACGGAGCTGCTGACGTCATCGCACAGGAAGACACGACACGATCTCACAATCCGGGTATAGTGTATTTTCCGTACATTTTACATTTTTATTTTAATAAGTAAATGGGTAGCTCGCCTGATGTTAAGCGACGTCAGAGCCTACAATGGAGCGCGCTCGCCCAACAAAAACCGATTCTGTCAGACCGTAAGGTCTATACAAAATATGTAAACACAATGCAGATTATCTTAATAGTCCTTAATATTTTAGTAGTCGTAGATCTATGTCTTGGTTTGTAAGAGATTTCGATAGAAAACTCGTTATTTGTGCTTATTTAAATATGAAAACCGAGATATATCGGGCAATTCAGATTAGTTGAAAATGGACAAGAAAAGGTATTGAAAGAACACCAGTTTGATCTCATCCATTCCCGTACATTAATGAAAAATAATTCGATTACCCAAAGTGTACTCAACCTTTGCACAATACTAGTCATTTTCATTAAAGTTATTAACATTTATCTTCCTCTACCACCAGGTAAAAGATGACAGTCTAAAATACCCAAAACAGCGAGTGCATCAATGCAATAGTACCAATTCAAGGAAGGTCCGATTACACCTCCCTGAGGAACACCAAATCAACAACAACTGCCAAGCGCCTCAAAGAAGGGATGACACGTTTTTGTAGTGTTCGAATCAGGATTAAACCTCAAAGAATCTTCGCCAAGTGGACTACGCCGGGGTTCATTCTATTCAGAGTATGCCTCGTCAGTCAGTCAAATTGATGCAAACTTGAAATCTATCTATTGCATGGAAGCCTGAATTTCCTTTAGCAAGTAATTGGTGGAAATGGTATGTAACGGTTTGGTGAAACTGGTGTGAAAGTGAGAACTTTTACTAGTGTTTTGTATTAGAAAAAGTTTTTAAAATTATGTTTAATAATACGGTTTATTGTTCAAATAATGTATACGTCAAGTATTTTTAATGAACTGTATTTGTCAATGGTTCATATAAGGAAACTCTTAAATATTGACGTGAAAGCAAATTAGATTATTAAAAGGGCAATATTTGCAACTTCTTTTGAATAAGCAAGTCGTAATCGTTGAATATAATTATTTTAAAATAATAAGCTTCACTTAAGTCTTGTTGAGAAAACGTGCCAATGAAAATGTTTTCTCATAAAATCTTCTGCATCTTTTGAAATTGCCATCAATAAACTTAAAGATGAAATAACTCCGAACGTGTATTAATTACTATAATTTGATGATTTTTATAGGACTTCGACACTGTATTATTTAAAATCAAAATTAAAGCAAAACTTATTTTAAGTTTCATACTTGTGTTTAATATGCAATTCATACTTAGCTATCAACATGATATTATAATACGCATAATAAAAAAGATTGTAAATTATTCATCCAACTTAATTGGTTTTTACGGTCTATAAGCAATATTTAATCACATTTGATTTACCTGAATATATTATTCCAAGATATTGAATCTTCAACTTACAATTAGCCAAAATTGGCTTCATTTCCTTTCTTAATTAATTTTACCCACTTTCTCTTCAAATATTACAAAGAGCTGGAATAATTACTTGGTGAATGTCTGAACGTATAATATGATAAAGGTGTATGTACCTACCAATTAATTACATCCTTCGCCTGGCCTAAATAATCATCTTTGTAACTTGTCACAAAGCAATAATATACTAAGAACGTTTGATCTCAATCAAAGGCACCCATAAACTTTAGCCTAGTTTCAACAGGTTGTACGCAAAACTATACTTGATTAAATAGCAAACTATTATTATTTTGTTTGAGGTGATTCTCTTGATAAAGCAGATGGTTTTGTAATATTTGAGCAAGTAAGTGTTACATCTTCGAGATACTTTGATTTAGTCAATGTTACATATTTAATTGTCTTCATTGGCATTCAATATTTTAAAATCTGATAACAATGTCTCCAGCACATCTAGAAATGGTACAGTATACCTATCGTATTGCAGAAATAAGACTATGTGATATTTGTACTCAGATCTATAGCTCACTAGCTGCGATAAAGAAAAATTATAACAATAATGACGGAAGTCAGGCAATTCTCACATCATTACTCTTATCTCCTCGTCATCAATCATTATAATCTAACCTCCAGTTCACTGACATTGGGGTAACATAAGACCAGTGCGTTGAGGCTTACGATACTTATGTGTATTAACTTGTACCTATGGTTTTATTCGCTTTTATACTCTTATACCTTCGAATTTAGTTTTCGATCCTTCGTGATCTTTTTTTAAAGATGTGTTCGTCTAAGTAGTTGTTATTAGACACAAGGATTTAAAAATACCATACGTAGCACTTATTACATCCATGGTATTTACATCTTAAATACATTTCAATTCAAATCTGAAACTTCTGTTATGCGATCTCTTGTTTTTAATTTGGTGGAAAACATTTAAAAAATTTACAATATCATTTAGAAAAAATGGAGCATCGCCAATTGTCTACAATGCACATAATAACAAGAAAACACGACTGGAAAGGAGAAGATGTTTTATCAGATAGATACCTTATCGGAGCTCTTTTGGACTGAATTTCTAAACGAAAATGTTTCTGTACATTTACAACGGTGATTTTCCTTATTTTAAGCTTTGTCTTGCTTGGCAAAGAGTCCAACGATGCAAATTGTTATTGTGACTGTGTTGTTGTGTAATCGAAGACCATTCGATAAAAAAAATAATATTGCAAACACATTACATGAAACTGGCAATAGATTGTATTAAGTACACGAAAAGAGGTGGATTAACCACATAAATTTATCATTGTTACACCAATGATTCAAAGAAGAAGAAAAAAGAAAAGGTCGAACGTTAATATAATTTAACAGGTTTTGACAAACAATGACAATATGTGATATCCAGAGTGAACAGGATAGTAGTGTCTATTAACCTTATTCCAAGAACTTGAAAGGTGACTTGTGATGTGATTGATGCTTGTAGCTCGTCATAAAAACAGATTTTTACGCATTTTCCCCGTAAACAGGAAAAAACTGATATGGCTCTTTGTTTTGAAAATGACCTGACCTGATATTTTCTTAAAACCGACATTATCGAATGTTTTAATACTCTGACTTTCTTGTCTCGCAAAATCTTAGATGCACCTTTTATTTTACTGCCGACTTTTATAGCTAAAGTCGTAATTAAGTACGTGATCAACTGTGTCTTTACCATAAATGGGGCACAAGATTTTAATTACGTACTAATTAAGTTTGTGATCCGCTTAGTAAACAAAGCCGGTAAATCGAATGTAGGATGTAATGTACCCATAAAATACAGTAATGAAGTGAAGAACATTATCGGAGGATGAAATAAAGACTTGTTTTCCATACTAGGGAAAAATGTAGGTTCTTATACAGGGCTATTTGAAAAACATCAACATCCTAATAAATACTTAGATGTAGTGCTCAAACAAAAGTAACATCTACTTAACATACAAATTAACAGCAGATTTGTTATTTAGTATGGACATAATATTAGGCCTTCTATAAATAAATTGGATACATATTAAGTATATTGTTCGGCTTGAATATGTCTGATGATGGTCCCGGAAAATGTTTATAATTCGATCCTTTATAACTCGATTTCAGATGAAGTGAACCTTTGTTAGAATAAAAGTTTAATGTAAGGATTTTCTAGAATTGTTGTGCATTTTTCATCTAGTCTAAAAATAGTGATAGATATTTGTATAATCCCTTTTTAATATAACGACAATGTGAATAATTATAGTTTTTATATTTACCCATGTATGTAATATTTATGAAGAAAACAAATACAGGGATTACATAGAAAATATTATGGAGCCACGACATCGTTGGATAAAATGTAGCGGTTCGGAATAGAGATTTGACGAGAAAATTGATGCTACTTTTGCTGATTATATTGGTTTCATATAAGTATCTTGAAAAAAGATCAAGGTCTTCCAGTTGACATGACCGGGTTGGATCTTAAGTAAATTGGACACATACTTACCTATTAAAAATTTGTGACTTGTCACTATAATTCATCGGCCTTTCTAATACAATCATAGGTAGTGAATTCAAAATTCACTCAGCCTTTTAAATACAAAAATAACTTTTCAAATTGTTGGAAGAATATAAAAATCTTTCGTTTGTATTTTTACTTTCTTCATAGAAATAAAAACACGATAGTTTAGAATCTTTTATCAAATTATAAATGATCCTTTAAGTAATTAAAATTGGAATGATCTTAACTAATGATATCGAGGTTCCGCTAATATTTCCGTTTATTCTACTTTATTAATAAGACAAATAGATCTCTTACCATCTAATTGTAAATAATAGGTAGACACGTTTAACTAATACTGCTTTCTGAGCTGCTATGCTAAGTTAGAATAAAGAATAAAACAATACAAAAGCGATTTATGTAGATCACATTTGGGATCTTGTAAAATATCGTTATCATCATCACCATCATTATAATTATTTGAATCAATGAAAGTGAAATAAAAAGATATAAGGTTGCAGTTGAAAAAAAGCAACTGCAAGCATTTATAGTTTATCATATCGATTGTTGTGGAGTTCTTTGGGGCAGACCTAAGTCCTACAGACAACCTACGGCTAAATATGATGATGTTGATATTAACGATAACATCGTAATAAGGTAACTCGCACGAATTATGGTAATTAGCATCCGTATTCACAAATGCTTCCTTTGTTTCCTACAGTATGTGATCCTTTAAAGTGTGCGCTTCTGTCGCAATTTTCTACCCCACACAACTAAACTGTGGAATGCTTTTCGCCAGCGGTAGTGAGCCTGCTCGTCTGCCCCCTATTTCATTATTTATTATTTATTTATTATTATTATCCCTTTTAGTTTAGTTTCAATCAAGCGAAAGAAAGCCTGAAATTATCCTGAGTCACTACAATATAACTTACTTATTTAAACCAACACCATCACAAACCATCTCTCTGTAATTTATGTACACACGGCACCACATCAACAAAATCAGTCAATATTATTATGTAGACCAGGTATACAGCTTGACAGTTACTTCAAGCTATAATTAATTTACGGTTACATTGTTACCTGTACCTACTTGGTACCTTGGGGTTCTCTCTGTTCCATAGTTTTATTATCTAATACTAAAGTATTTAATGGTTTATAAAACACAGTGCTTATGGATACTTCAAAACCTCATGACCTCATGATGACATTAACCTCAGAGTAACATTTTTCGAATACGGATGTTAAGTTATGGAGTGATGTTGATAATATAACGTAACATAATAAGTATGAGAACATTTATGTATTTTAGATAATAATGGTGCCAAAACGATTGGAGTCAAACTCTAGTCATACTGTTTACTGTTCACTGTGTTGTATTTTAAAAATGTGCAACAATTAAGTTTAACTAGACTTAATAAATGGGTAAAAAAGAGGTATTTGGTTTTATTCTGTTACCTAATTCAATGTTTTATCTTATACAACATGTGTATGAATATTAAAAAAGGTGACAGAGCAAGATTTTCTTGAATGATTTTTTTTGTTTGTGTTCATTTTTGGTGATCCATCAAATTCTAGAACATCTAATTCAAAGTCGAAGCGAATGAAATAGCTGGTATGGTCAGTTTCGAGAGTCGTTGAACACTTATTAAAACGTGTTAAAGTGTTAATACCTGGTTAGGTACCTGGCTAGGTTAGTACCTACCATGCCAAAATATAAAAAACTCTGCCATCACTTTCTATTCAAGGCATAATAACAGGCTCGGTGGCTCATTTGGTAGTGAGCTCTGCCCTCTGAGCCAAGGGTCGTGGGTTCGATTCCCGCACAGTACAAACATTTGTGTTCATGAACATGTCTGTTTGTATTGGTCTGGGTGTTTTCTATGTATAATATGTATTTATTCACAAAAAAATGTATCTAAGTAAGTTTATCAGTTGTCTAGTACTCATAGTACAAGCTTCGGCTTAGTTTGGGGCTAGGTGGCGCTGTGTGGCCCAGCGTGGCATGTCTTGGGTTATTTATTTAATAAACTTAACTTTTACATGGTAGGTACTATTTATTTTAACACTATGGTGTCAAACACGCCTACGGCCAGCCTAATAATTGTTGAGAGCTGATGAGCGCCACTGTTCAGCGACTTTCAATGCTCACTGTTTTACTCGTAATATAAATCAGTAAGTTGCCCTTAGCAATTAAAGTTGTAAACCCTCTAAAGTCAAAACTAACATTTTGTTTTCATTATTTTTAAATTAGTACAAAGATGATTAATAAAATCTCATTTTCGCCATGAATACCTACATCTGTACGATACCACGTACTCATGTACTTTACAAAGCCACTTTTAAATTAATTACAGACTTCGTAGAAGCAGCCATAGTCTTGTTAATTTGCGGTTTTCAGCCTCGCTGAGTAAAATAAAGTACACATTATGGCTGTAAGTTGTTAAGGCGCAAATTAACGCACGCCAAATATTTCACCCACCCACTCAGCTTCTTCAGAAATTCCTTAGAACACGAGTGTATTAAGCGAGACTTTGTATGAAGAGGGAATTTTGTCTGGAATGCTCTCTTTGGCTAAGTGAAGTTTATTGTTTCGATTAAAAGTTTGTAAGACAATGCCAAGTAACTTTTTTTGAACCAGCTTAAAATTTAAAGCGATTATGAGATGATCCATATACCGAGTACGGTACATACGGCACGGTAGGTAACACAGCTGGTTGATATTTTGTGTGAGTCTTTAGAGTACATTGATTAAGCGAAAAATACCAGGAGCGCATACATGTGTAAGAAGTCGAAAATCAAATTTATGTTTTTAAGAAAATGAAGTAGGTGCCTTATTCACCAACAAGGTAAGTTATCGCCACCTAATAAACTTCCTACGTATTTATGCACTCCTGGTACTTTTTACTCAGGCACGGCTCATGTTACCATGAACATTTTAATTTTACTATGATATTTAGTGCAAAGCAATACCCTCACTAAGAGATACAGGTACTTTGTCTAGATGCATCGATTCAAAGCACTGCGAAATCATGAGGATTCCATTTTTTAGGTATGTTGTGATGTCATTATAAAATTGGAAAGTATACCTAGATATCAAATTCGAATCCGCATCAGTCATCATCGTCATCAGCCTATCGCAGTTCACAGCTGGACATAGGTCTTTTCAGTTGTTCGCCACTTTGGGCATACACTTAGAGGCTTTACCCATAATAATCACCACGCTCGGCAGGCGGGTTGGCGATTGCATTTCGTAGTTTCTCACTCTGGTGATGCTGCTGCCCTTCATCGGCGTGTGGTATTTAGCTACGCCCTCAACCGTGAAGGTGGTGACCGTTGTTCAGCAGGATGTTCCACGAGCAGGTAAGGGTGG
Source organism: Conogethes punctiferalis (assembly GCA_031163375.1). Taxonomy (NCBI): domain Eukaryota; kingdom Metazoa; phylum Arthropoda; class Insecta; order Lepidoptera; family Crambidae; genus Conogethes; species Conogethes punctiferalis. Next base: position 15,424,261 of record CM062084.1, read on the forward strand.
CTTGGAGCTTGGAGCTTGGCCAAAGACGATGGGTCGCTCCCTTACATCCTGTGTCAGTAGTGTTCTGAATAAATATAGTTCAGGCATCTGAACTAATATAGAAAAGTTCGGGATTCTATATCGGAGCCTTTCGCGTAATTTACACGCGAGCGTGTTACGCAAACCCTATAAAGATTAACTAACTTGTCAGCCTGATATCTCTTGCCTTTATCACAACCCAGTTTTGCCTAATTTCTCCGAAGATTCAGATTTTAGCTCGATTCTGATAATATAATCAAATGAAATTGTTTCTTTCTATACGAAAGCTAAAAGCGGTAGCTGAAATTCTGACAAGAAACGACCACACTTCAAGACAACCGTCGTTCCGTTCCCGCCGGCGGGGACTCCCGTCGCGTCACCCCCCAGCTTTCGCGCCCTTTTCTAGATACCGGCCCGCGCCTGGTCGCTTTTCTCCCCAAACATACGTCCGTAGGGCATCTCCCAGCAACGCCCTGAGCCGAGGCTCGAGCCCCACAGGGGGCGCCCTCAGCGCCGTTGCTTAAATTTTTTAGGGGTGAGAGCCTTCCGCTCCCCCAACAGTCCGGTGATGATGACAAGGCCGCCCTGGCCATCATCGTAGTCATTTAGAAAAAAAAAAAAAAAAAACTGACAAGAAACTGTTATTAGATTTAAGGGAGAAATTATGCAATATTTGAAAACTACTTTAAGAAATCAAAAAATATTTAAAAGGCAATTAATTTATAGATTTCAATAACTCATCAGTATCATAACGAAATACATGTTAAATTAAAAAAGGATGTTAAAATTATTGCTATTAGTATGATAAAAAGTAATTCACTTCATTTTCATCTTAACGACCACACAGTACTTTTAACTAGGTACTCTCAAAAACCAAATTAATAAAAACCAATGTAGCTTTTATATAAATAACTTCATTCTCAGACTATTAATCAAAACCAAATGAACAGTTTCATCCACTAAAACACTCAAAGATTTAATCAAAGAATTAAAGACAAAGAAAATTGAATATCTCCCCGTATCTTTTCGAGAACCAGCAAACCGAGTTTCCATAAATAAATCTCTACCTAAAGTTGAAAAATTAAACTGTCTTAATTCCATCGTAAATCAACTAGATCTGGTGCCAAAATGTTCTGAAACGGAGATATTTTATAAGCAAAATTGTGGCGCCATTCGATTTAAAAGAATAATACATGACGTAGGTAAACCTAGAAGTAAAATGTTTGATTTATCTGTATGGATATATGAAAGTATGTGCTAAAAAGATCTACCTACCTACCTTATCATAGTGTAAATCAAATAACTTTTACATTTGTGTAGTAGTACCTAAATTGTTAAGATTGAGTAGAGTTGTACTCTAGTTCGAATCATCACGATGATTCGCGGAGATAATATTACCACTTAACTTAACAAAACATTTAGACTTCAGAGACCTACGGGTGCTAAGATTAATAGACAGTCGTATAAAATGCTTAGATGCGTAGAAAATATTTTATACATACCCTAATTAGCGATCAAATCGATAGAAAAGAAAGCGCGAATTTTTCACAAACATTATTCCGGCAGAAAAGTTAAATTTTATTAAAAAATTAAATTAAATTATCCCCGTGGAACACTTCGCTGTGTAAGTATTATTATATATAACAGAAAGTTACAGCCTGAAACCACAGAGACCAGAAATCTTAAAAAATAAGAAAGTATCATAACAATTCTTACTTGCCAATAAATTCAGTTTTTATCAGCCCCAACAACTTGTATTATTGCTGTAACATTATCAAATCCATGAACGAAAGTTATCTACTTAAAATAATCTTATATTAAACAATGATCTAAGTTACAAGCCAAGCCACATGAGTGGGGTATCCTATATTCCTCAGTATGGTCAGTAAAAAAGGTTTTTACGAGAGCAATAAATTTTGTCTCGACCCAAGTCCGGCATTTTCCGCTGACCTCTCTAAAACTGTTATTGTGCATGCGTACTATCAATTTTTCAAGCCATTTGACTAACAAAGTTTATAGCAAATGCAACTCTATAAATAGGATAATAAAAAACTGTATAATATAAAACCATTTTCTGCCGCGCACAACTAAAATATGGAATGCTTTGTCGCCAGCGGTATTTCCGGACCGATACGACCCCGAAATCTTCAGGAAAAGAGCATACCTCTTCCTTAAAGGCCGGCAGCGCAGCTGTAACTCCTGATGTTGCAGATGTACATGGGCGACGGTTATCACTTACCATCAGGTGAACGTGAACCGCTTGCTCGTGTGCCCCCTATTCCATAAAAAACCAATATTGGTAAGACGTGAGAAAAAAATCTTAAGAACTTTACGTGTAGCCCCTCTACACTACTCCTACCCCTAGGTGAACCAAAGAAAATGTTTCGTGATTTTGTTTTACGGTCGGACGGATGAATTGATATTAGTTATAAGTAAGTAATTAAACTACAGGACACACTTAAGAAACCTATATTGAAATAACGTTTAGACAATTCACATAAATTTTTATGTTCCTACACTTCTGTACATTTGGCATGCGATTTTCTACTTCACACTAAATCCTGTTTACATCATAAATCTTTAGTTTTGAAGATATTAGTCAAACAACAAGATTTATTGAAACAAACAGTACTTACATTGAAACACGTATATCATCGGTTGTTGATAGGACACTGTTCGCATTTTGACATAATATGGACCTGCAGATAATAGCCTAGGTTACCTATACGTGACTCCTCTATTTATAGGTATGCTAGCTTTATGAGAAGGCTAATACTATTAAATTGAAAAGGCTGAGTTAACACATATCAGGTCTTTACCTATAAAATTGCAGTTTTGTATTTAATAAGAGACTGCAAACATACAGCCACAGACATTTCAATCTTATAACAACTATAAGCTACCTTTAACGCTTCTTATATCGTCGTCTCTGAAGGTTCTAGGATCGATTCTCGGTCGGGTTAATTTTGGCATTTATGATGGGCGACGCCTCTAGTCATCATAGTATAAGGCAAAACCTAAGTTTGAGTGTGAATTATCAACCTACGTATTGATTTTATTGATTAACTTCATCACGAGTTAACGAAGCAAAAACATAATTAAAATTATATCGCAAATTAAGAGAATTCGTGTTTACATTATGTAAAAAATAAACAAAACATCTTCTTTAAACAAACATTTTCATATTAATTTTCAACAAATTACACAAAAACTTCATCCGAAAACATTGGAAATGTAAAGTTTCATAGATTAATTAACATGACGCCCTTTATAAACAAACCTCGAGTCAGTAATTCTCAAATTTTAAAGTAAAGATTAATCTAAATTCTATGTAAATTCCTATCATATACATAGCCACAGACCCGCCTTTCTTAAAGATAAAAACTTGAAAATGTAGGCAGCTTTTAAGATTTTTACTGCTTGCTCTTTTTAACTAAGAAGAAAGAAGACTGTCTGTCACTAACTCCTTTCAGTTCCTTAATCTAATCTCAAAGAAGTAATTTGATAGATGAAATAGCAGAGAAAATGATGAATGATGATGAAATAATCCCATTTCCCCTTTAGTTAAGTCACGAAAGTATATTAAACTTTTCCGCTATAAATATCTTCCCGAACACAAATAAGCTTAAACAGAAACTGGTTTAAAGTTTTAATTTTCTATATCAATTAGCTTGTTCCTGACACTAAGGCGATTAACACACTGCCACGCCTCACGCAGAGTAGCGCGTGAATGTGCGTTTTTACGTTAATTTATTGTAAGTACGAGTATCTCCGTTTGTATAGAAAATACGCATAGTCCAGTACAAAGAAAATGCTTAAACGTGCGGGCAGGTGAGGTTGTCTTGGCGCGAAAAGATGATAGGCCGCTCCCTTACAGCCCAACAAAGCCGCATTTACGTTCCGATTTTGGTTGGATTCATTCAAAGCTAGACTTTGAATGAATCAGAGCCGCGTTGTGAATCCACAAAACGCAACTACGAGCATGAATCGGTTTAAAAAACACGCATGATGATGCAGATTACGCGCCCTGCGGTATGGGGCATAAGAATACTCCCGAGGTATCCCTACCTGTCGTAAAACGCGACTAAAAGAGCCTTTGGAATTGTGGCGCACTCGAGGGGGGCTCCCTTGCGCTCCGATCAGCAACCCCGTGGAAGACGACGACACGTGTCTTCGGACACACATGGTCAGTGACGTCGTACCGGGAGGGCACCACTACGTCCTCCGACCACCTAGCCGACCACCGTCAGGCTTAGTGGGTATTCTCCGTTATAGGAGTGAGTCCCACATAACCCAGGTGTCTCGTACCTAGGGCATTCCTGATGTAAAAATACCTTTCAATCCGTGTACGTGGGAAGGTGCGTCCATACGCAACACGCAGCATGGTGCATGGCAGTGTGTTAGTCTAAGACGGAAGTGTCGCATCGTTCGTGTCAGTTGGTAACGCTCACGGCAAGTTGGAAAGTGACATAGTTTCCCTTTGGAAGTGGGGCAACAGTAATTGTTGTGCTAAGTTTATACTCAAGACATCGTTCACAACTATATACAATTTGACCAATGCTTTACTGTACAACGACACATCTATATAACGGTTGCTTTTCATTTCAATTTGCAGATGAAAAGATCCTAATATTAAGAATGTTACCTTCGGGAGTTCTATGTGACTCTTTTTATAAAAATTGCTGTTCTGATTGTAATATTTCTAGATTTTATAGGGTTTTTGAATTTTTGATTTGATTTTTCTTTAGTTCTTTGTTATGATCTACGGAGTGTCACTCTAACTCTATATTTCTAAAATGTATAGATCAAGTCTGTAGAGCGTGTCATACATTTATACAAAAACACTCTAGAAAGACACAACCCTCTTTCTGGCGCAGTCGTCTGAAAAAGCTCAAGGCCAACTAAGTCAAAATCAAATGAAACCAAGAAACTCCGACAAAGTCAAACTTGATAGAAAAATATAAGCAGAATTTCTTCCCGAAAATTTAACAGATAAAATCTTATGAAATGCGTGCGGCATGAATACTTCCCCCCATCAATAGCGAAGCGTCCCATACACGTAGCTATCATGCGTGTCGCAGTAAGCCAGTATAGCCCCCTAAATCTGGCATCAACCTCCCATAGAACCCCTATCTTACTGAGCGACTGATATCCTACTTCAGAATAATAGGTATAACAGACGCGAGAATTTGTTTGAATGGACGGATGAAAAGTACTGAAAGAATTTGAATGTAACTCAATATTATGGAGTCGCAGAGCTTGACACTCTTTATCCCATTGTACGACTCTCGACACTGAAGTGTAGGTAAGTGAAAATATCTGGGATTCCTAGATATTTTCACTATTCTACTTTTGCCTAGTGAATGGCTCCTATGGTTCTATCCTTAGCAATGTCCATTTCAATACCGATGCATACCTCTAGCACGTGCCATACGTGTCCCGTTCAAATGCATTCTTTGCTTCACTTTAAGAATCTCGCGTCTCGAACGTGATGTACATGTGGAAATTGCCCTCTATGTGAATCTCTATTCTGATTATATAGCAATACAAAGTTTAGGGGGATGGAAAGTGTGGCCTATCATCTTTTCGCTCAAAGCCAACCTCACCTGCCCGTGGTGCATCCTGCCGAATAACAAACAAGGCGCTGGCAACTGACTGGTGGCGGTATGGCCTTCACAATTGAAGGCGTAGCTAAATAGCATAGACCGATGATGGGCAGCAACGTCACCGGAGCGAGAAGCTACGTCCTGCGATCGCCAACCCGCCTGCCCAGCGTGGCGATTACAGGCATATCCTACAGATTTTCCTAAGTGGCGAACAATTGGAGAGGCCTATGTCCAGCATTGGACTGTATTAGGATGATGATGATGATGAATAAAAAGTACACCCGTATTCACAAACGTTACTATGCGCCGCGCGGACGCACAAGAACCCAAGAACCTATTCATAGACAACACTTGTGTGTTGGTTACGATTGTTAATGCCTTACTTCGCATAGTGTTGTTAGTTTTCATAGATATATATAGTTTGTATCACTCGATAGATATTTGAGCCTGGCTGCCATTCGCGGGGAGCGTAAGTATACAAGTGACATAGGGCCCATAATGGGGGACTGTTTTCATAGTTCAGTGTAACGTGACCTGCAGAATCGGGTCAAAGCCAACCGGTTATAATTTGCAGCCTCTCATATTGATCCCGATGGTTTTAATTACTATTTACTTTGAATACACCCGGGGGAAACGTTTACGTCATAATTTTAATTAACAGTTATATGTGGGGCGCATTTAATATACTTTATTAAAGGAAAGCTTTGCGTCGGGTGAATAATTTTGGAATTAATTAACATTATGCACTGAATTAAGCTGCGCAACAAATTTGGCTGTTGATCATTTGGTAGTGATCTCGATTTCAGAGTAGGGGTTTGTGCATTCAAATCGCACTTGGGGTAATAATTTAATATTATGTCCATCATTAGCCTACAAACATCTACAGCTAAACATAGGCTTCCACCAATGAAAATAGGGATGTTTCCAGGGTCAAAATAATTACATTTTATTTTGTCCGTATTTTAGATTATAAAAATATATTGGACACGTATTTTTTTCTTTGAAACAAAAAATAAGAAAGATACAACCATCAAAATTTTGAAGTGGGAGTCTTTGACGTTACTCAGTGGATAACTAAGAAACTTTTTCTACAGCCTAATAAAGTCAATAAAATGTAAATGAGTCAATATAAAATAACACGTGAATAAAGATCAAAAAGGTTCGCATGTCTAAGGATATGATCCTCTGAATTATTCAATGTTGCTGGATGGAAACTCATTGTGTGTGTGTTTGAAAAGATTCATTGCGTATAAGAGGGGTTATTTACAAAGTTAGGAAACGTTTCATACACTGCACGATACACTGTAAACACCTGGCTGATGATAATGATGATGATTGGTCTGGACCATCAATGGACAATCATCATCATCAGCCCGTGTCAGTTCTCTGTTGGACATAAACCTCTCCTAATGTTCGCCACCCAGACCAATACTAAGAGACAATATGGTCATGAACAGAAATGTTACAAACATTGCTGCAAACTGCGTGGGAATCAACCCCACGACCCTTGGCACAGAAGGCAGAGGTCACTACCAAATGAGCATCGAGCCAGTCAATATTAGTGTAAGTAGATGACGTTACTTCAAACGAGTGAAGGCGCGGACGGGAAGCTAAATAAAACTATAAATAAGATGATTTCCAATTCAGTCGACGATTCTACGCCCATTGTCATTCCGGTCCGTTCGCCCCGGAGGACACAACTTTGCGTCAGGTCTCGTCAACTTAGAGCCAACTTGACATTTGGTAACCTCTTTCTGCCTCTTTAATCTTTGGGGAGATATCAAAATGCGCAATAAGATTGCGGCATTTATTCTAGGTACCAACAGTATGATAATACTCTCTTGATTTAGGTTTCAATAGCCGATCTCTAAGGAGACTTTTTTTTCAAGCAGGTCAGTTACCTGTTAGTTGCACCTCCATGTCATGCCGGCCCAACCATAACCCCCCACGAGCTCCAAAAACCTCAGAAACTCAACGGCAGAAACACGACCCGGAGGTCATTTGGCTGCGGTATTCTATAGGGTGCAGATCGGTCCCCGGACGGACGGCTCAATTCGAACGAAGATTCGCTATGCCGTAGCTCTCTTTAACTAGACTTGCCAAGCACGTCGACATATAAATTTTAAATTGAACATGATTGCGGGCAAATAAAGTTGCTCTCAATTATCCTTAATATTGTTTTCTGACTAAAGAAATCCACCAGATGGAACCACATAAGCGGCAGGTCCAACTGTTACGTGATTGGTTCATTTTGGCATTGATGTTTCCATAGCATCTGACCAGTCACATGATAGCTGGACTGCAGGCTACTTAACGCCAACTATCGTCCTTTTATCTGCAGTTAGGCATCATCGGAGAGATATCATGCGCAGGACCAACATAAAGGAAAAATCCGATGCACGAGAGGTATCACCGCCAACGTTGCATCTTCATTAGTAGCAAGAATGCTAACAATAGCCGTAGATCTTTCACATCCTGTCTGCTTAAAGGCACGATACATGTCTTCGGACACACGTGGTCCACACGTGGTACCGGGATGGCACCACTACTCCCGAGGTGCGCCGCCATCCTTTTAGGCGGCGCAGCGCTACAGAGCTGAAGAGAAGTTGAGACGAATCCCGTCGGACATCCCGATCCTCTTCAGATGAGCGCTTGTAGCCGACCACCGTCAGGTTTGGTGGGTATTCTCCATTTTAGGAGTGAGTCCCACATAACCCAGCTATCCCGTACATTGGGGCCTGGTGTATGCGTCAAGGCATTCCTGTAAAAAAATAGGCACATACTTAGTCACTTAAATGAGTAAACAACAATTTCAAATCCGTTAATTTTCAGTGCGTTCGCATTTTATAATCCATCTCCTTTAATTGTCTAGTAATCCTTGAAACGTGCGCAATCAGTGATGGAATGTCAGACACTCCGTTCATTGTTTCGGGAGACAATTGCTCAGTCACGCCTGAGTAAGGTGTTCAGAGTTTCCCTTTATTCGCTTAGCTTTTTGATGACTTCTGTCTGAATTGATGGTAATTGACTGACTTGTTGATCAATTTAAGGTCGTTTATTGCTTGGCACATTACAAATAACAAAGGATGGAACATTATTAAAGTGTGTTGAAGGCATACCTACATCGATCGATTTGATGGTTTCTGCTGATTCCCGTTTAAATCAAAATATTGATGTTTGTAATCGGAACGCATCGTCGTTAGTTCCTTTATTTGTCACCAGCTGTCAAGTGGCACTAGATAACTTTCTCTTGCATCTTGTGAATTTATTTGTTTACCATCTTACAATGTTGAATGGAAAATGTTACTGGGTATGAAATGGGTTACTTTGTCACAGGCCCATGTGAAAATACACAATTTTATGTTTCATGCTAAAATATCAATTAGTATAAATTTTCTAGACATTTAAATCCCGTTAATTTACTAACGCCGTTCGTTGGTTATGACCTGTGACGTCACCGCACCGAGGGCCGACCTTATACCGGTCGGCTTTAAAATTTAATATCTCGGGAACTACTTAGTACATGACATATTAAATCGAAATAATTTTTACACATATTATCTTTTTTTATTTCATATGTTGTCCAGCATTACGTTACGTACCATTAATTTAATAACTCTCTTTTGAATCAAGAATCGGAGACGTAATTACAAGAATAAAAGCACATAAATATTGGAGCTACAATAATTTCAGCAAAGCGATACATACGAGTATGTATCCTACCAAATCGTTTCATACACACGAACAAGCAACACAACCGAAATCAAAGTACATAATACTGGAAGAAGAAAAAAGGAATAAACACCAAAATAACGCAGCCACCGATCTGGTAAGGCCTTTTTGAAATACGCGGCCTGCTCTCGCGTTATCATAGCCCGTTTCCGGACGAAATAACACAGTTCCTTCTATGATTCCGCTGAAATGAAGGGATCAGGCACACTGCAATCAATACGGTGAAGTAAGTGCGAGTATGACCTAAACATCAGTTTAAATAACCCAAGACACGCCACGCTGGGCCACTCATCGCCATCTAGCCCCAAACTGAGCCGAAGCTTGTACTATAGGTACTAGACAACTGATAAACTTACTTAGATACTGTTTTATTTGTGAAGAAATACATATTATACATAGAAACACCCAGACCAATACAAACAGACATGATCATGAACACAAATGTTTGTACTGTGCGGGAATCGAACCCACGACCCTTGGCTCAGAACGCAGAGGTCACTACCAAATGAGCCATCGAACCTGTATAGTTAAGACATCATCATCATCAGCATCACTACAGTCCACACATTTAGGTAAGCTTTCAAACGAGTTGGTTATACCGCCAACAGACGGTTGCTAGAGCCTCGTTTGTAGTTCAGCAGGATGTACCACGGGTAAGTGCGGGTGGCTTGGAGCGAAAAGACGATAGGTCGCTTCCTTACATCCCCGTTACATATCAACCGAATAAACATACTATAATTTAACATTGGTTCAAGGCGGGGTTTGAACCACTGCCTCCTACCTAACCGCTGCGTCGGTGCCGACTTTCACGCTTATAACTACCGACGCTTTTTACCTCCCTACTACGAATATGCCTTTTATATACTGTGGATCAGACAACGTATCTCAAAATAAAAACCTAAATATCACTGAAATATTATTCCGTTCTAGGAACTGTGGAACTTTACAGCCTGAATAAAACTCATGAATGAGCAAGTAGTAGGTATTTTTTAATATATTCCTTTATACACATATGGGAAAGAATACATCAAAGAAAAAATTACTTTCTCATTCATCAAGTTTGCTTTGCACCAATGAATGGAGTGATTCGCGGGGGAGGTGTTTCATTAATGTATTTCATTGATAACGACGATATTATTGCAGATATCAGTTCGAATATGATGGAACCATCTGATTTTTCCCATCTTTGACAACTGCGTGTAAAACGTAAGGGTGCGTTCACATCTGACGAATGCGCAGCGAACTGCACATTCGCAGCGCAATCCTTAGATGTGAACGCACCCTTAGACTTCGCAAGCTCCAAAAGTCGTACCATCATCAATCAAGAATTTAGCGGAGATGCGGCCCCAGGCCCGTACCGCAGTGGACACACAGCTACACGTCACACTTCATGATTCCAGAAATTGACACAGATGGCGAGACATCGTCAGGAAGAAGCTCATCCAAGGGGAACATCACAACCCTCAGGAATGAGCACTACAACGCGAGGAGGAGGAAGGATTGCGAAAATTGGTACAGAAGAATACCTATCTCTCCTCGCAGTAGGCAGCAGCATAACTGTGCTTAAGGCATTGCTGATGTCCGTAGGCAGCGTTCACCGCTATCTAGACCGTCTACCGTCAGACCGCTACATAGTCTGCAACCAACAGCAATAAAAAAAACATATAAAATCCAAACAACAATGCTCTTGATTACTACTGAATTAAAAGTCATCAATATTTTTTTTTGTACCTCGACATAATGGCTTCCCTACGCCTGATGGCAAGCGAAGAGAAGCCCAAGTCGCTGTGACAAAGTAACTGCTCAGTTACCTGTCAGTTGCCACCGCCATACTGGCCCAACCCTAACCCCCCACGAGCTCCGGAAACCCTATTCACCGGCAGAAACACGACCCGGAGATAATTTGGCTGTGTAATTCTTTGATTCGGCTCAATTGGAGCGAAGATTCGCTATGCCCTACCTCTCTCAACATCACATCACAATAATTTACCGACTTCTATTTTTGTCTGCAAAACCAATCCAAAATATCATCAAAGTTATGTTTTTTTTCGAACAAACAAAACTAATAATCCAACAATAAGTACAGAAGATGAAATAACACTAGATTATTCTGTACGTGGAACTGATCCAATAAATCATAATCGGTCGACTAGTCGCCGATACATACCAAATTATTTTCTCCGTTATTGCTATCAGGATAGTAATAATAACAATCTGTTATATGTCGAATGAAAATAATAGAGATACCTATTATAACTTTTACTCTGGAAACTGATGTATGGCTCATTTAGCAGTTAAACTACCTTTCACACAGAGGCTCTTGAGTTCGAATTTCCCCCGGGACAACAAATAAGAATATTTTAATTTCCATAATACAAGTGATTGAGCTACCCTGGGAATATTATTGAGTTTAAATTTTCAGTTTAGATCAGTGTATTCTACTCAGATAGTTGTCAAATATTTATCTTGTGTTGACGAACTGATTTAAACGTCATTATTAAAAGCCATCTCATCCCGTATGGGATGTAATGTAAGGGAGCGGCCTATCATGTTTTCGCTCCAAGCCAACCTCACCTGCCCGTGGTGCATCCGCCGAACAACAAACGAGGCGCTGGCAACCGATTGGTGGCGGCATCACCATCTCAATTGAAGGCGTAGCTAAATACCATAGACCGATGACGGCAGCAGCGTCACCGGAGCGAGAGGCTACGCCCTGCGAACGCCAACCCGCCTGCCCAGGACGGCGATTATGCGTACATCCTCTAGATGTTTTCCCAAAGTGGTGAACAGCTGGAAAAGCCTATGTCCAGCAGTGGACTGCAATAGGCCGATGATGATGGTCTAAACCCGTGGGCCTCCACTGCGGTTATCTGCCAAGCGCACTAAGTATCCCCCAAAATGACAATTGTCAATGAAGTAGGCCTATGTCCAGCAGTGGACTATTTGCAGGCTGATGATAATGATTAAAAAGCTTATTCACTTGATAGTTTTAACAAATCTTGTACTGTTCTATACAAAGTCTTATGTTCAATGGACTGTAAATTAAACTGTTAAAGGATTTTCACCCTAACTCTTACAAACCATATTCAATTGCAGCTATCTCGTTTCTGATTTATACTGCAATATAAATGTATCTTATCCTTTCTCTGTCTGAGCAGTGACACTTCAGCTGTGTCGTTGTAAATTTATTGATGCACATAAAAACGGACGTAAGCCTATTTACTTTAGTGTCTCAGGAATGGCTCTGCATGAACGTATCAGGTCTCTTATAGCTTTCAAAATGGCGTACAATCTTTGTTCTTTCAGTATTTTTTCCCAGAGAGACTTGGAGAAATACAGGCCGAGTATTGCAATTTTTCTGTCAAGAAATTAAAAATGAAATGAAAATTCCTTTATTCACATAGACTTAAAATAAGTACTTATGAATCGTCAAGTTAGCAACAAGCCTAATGTAGAAATCTGAATAAAAGTAATGTAAAAGAAGAGGCCTATGTCCAGCAGTGGACTGCAATAGGCTGATGATGATGATGATGATGAAAAGAAGGTAGCTTCTTTTCATCGTGTTCAGGAAGTAGATTTCTACCGAGAAGAAACGGCAAGAAACTTGGTAGTTATAATTACTTATACTCTCAAAGTGCGAATGGCCAGACTATGGAACTGTGCCGGGATTCTTGTTCCCGAGAGATATACTTAATCTTCCGATGTTCATGGTGGTTTTTGCTGGATGAGCGCGTTTTATCGTTTAATCGTATTAGTATATCATTTACCACTAGGCGAATCGCAGTCTAACGCATACCCATTACCCATTTCGAAATAAAAAAAACATAGGATTTAATTTTTTGTATGAAACCTCTTTACATTCAGATTTAATCGTCGTCGTATATTCACATTCCAAATTCAATTATCTGTCACCAAGACATCCAAGCGATCGATTACATTGTTAGTGCAACATTTGTACAAAAATATAGAAAATGCATTTTCACTGATAACAAACCATTGAACTCAATGGTAAATTCATAACAATGGCCTCATAAAGACATCAACTAATTGCAATTAGTATTTTACCAAACTCCATTGAAGAATATTCTGAACTCTAGAACCAGCCATGGACAAGCAAAAGTGTAAGTACTCGTATAAAAATGTTTTTAATCTTTCGGTGACTATTTCTTTCTAGTTCAATTTCAATGTTTTCGAAAAAAACACGTATGCGCTCTTAATCGGTATCGATGACCACAAAAACGACTATTGGTAAAAAAATCGGTCGTAGGGATGGCGACCACGGCCTACTGGGCCAGACTTTGGTCGCATTTCGTGACCAGTCAGTGTAGAGCTATCATACAGACTGGCATTGCGGTGGCAACTTGTCCGTTGTCACAGCGACTTAGGCTTCTGTCGCTTTGCATCAGGTGACAAAAGGGTACTATTAACAAAATGTCCTTGACCACACTTCTACTGCTGTCACGAGACGACAGTTGCAAATCTCCTATTACCAGTTACACTCGTAGCTACTATGACATTGCTTGCACACAAACAATCTTAAATCCTCAAAAGGGGTTATTTACTTACAAAAAGCAAATTAACCTCTGTCCAAGTAAAATTGTCCCCACATAGGTGCGTCTCAGAAGACAAGTTTCACATCCTGTCTATCTCAATGTCTAAAAAGCAATCGACGCAGAACCGCCACAATGACGCTCATACTCCTAGCTCTGGTTGTGAAGATGGCCATCCAATCACTATACGCGCGAAGAAGTGTGTGCGCTTATATGGAAAAAGCAATTTTTCTCCAAACGCTCTTTATAGATGGGGCCATTGAAGACCTTTTCGATATATCCGATTCGGAGGATTCATCGTCGTCATCTAATACAGGGGTGTTCGAGTCACACCAGCCGTTTGTGTTGGAACTGCACGATTTGGTGAAGGACGAACCGCCTGCTGGGACGGAGCCCCAGCCGCCGAAGGTCAAGAAGGCGAGGAAGAAGAAGGGACAGCCCGGCGTTGAGCAGAGCCCTTCGAGCGAAACGGGCAGTAGTGTTTCTGAGAGCTCGGTGCCTCCTACTGGGTTGGAGGAGCATAGTAGAGAAGAATTTTACGACGCTCATGAAAGCTACCATGGACTAACAGGTATCTTGTTTGTTCACTTTTACCTACTTAGTTATTGTATTGATCGATGAAGTAACCCGAAGTTTGTCTTGGTTCATTTGTATGAAAAGGTGGTGTCTACTTGTGTAGACACCACCTTTACATGTTTTGAGCACTTTCTCTGGAAAGCGATTTCTGGACTTCGTCCTTCCAGCCGTCAATGGTTATCACCATTTATTATCCCCAAGTGTTCTCTTGACCGAACGAACTTGCGAACGAACTTTCACTCGGTTACTGTGATTGCTCACTTTTCTTTTCTTCATCTCCTCAAGTCGACGGCAAAGCTCTTTTGTTTCGCCACCGTGATGTAAGGATCAGCCGATCTGCGTAGCCGACTTGGCTTGATCATGATAGCGATAATTGGTTACCTTGTGGCAAAACTCTACGGTCATTATACGAAGTTTCGGTTTGCACACCAAGTAACGACAGTGCCCTAGTTCTGTGCTCTTTTGTAGCTTCTCCTTCCGTGCCTCATTTTCCATGTCTCTTGGGGTTGGCCCTCCGCGTCCTAATGCCCCACTCTGGGCGTGCCTGCGTCAAACCGAGTGTAATCTCATCGTCTATAAATTCCTGCCCACGGCTTTCACCCATGTCATCTGGGGTATATTTCGTAGAAAGAAGGAAACATTCTATGAACTTAATGAAGACATTCAGTACCGTGGCTAGACTAGGCAGACTAAGGCTTATGTCGAGCGGAAGATCGTATTTTTGTCGTATTTCTCCGAATTTCCAGACATAATTATTTCTTCCCAATATTTGGTTGGGACACCTTCCAATATATTTTAAGTCAATGTTTCCTTATGGTTTCTTAGAATAGAAACACCGTTATTAACCAGTCGAGCGTGAAAAACCATTGGTCTGAAAAAAATCAGATCTTATTACTAGAGATATTCGTAACATTCACTCAATGGGATATAAAGGAGTCATCGATTTGAAAATGTGGATCAAAGGCGGTTTGTGTGAAATAAACATTTGTGGTGTGTAGGAAATAATCGCGGTATTGAGTATATTTTTGTTATTTTATTCTGTCTGGATACATGGCCTGCCTATTTCCACTTCAATGTGCTGATTTGGCGCGACATCAGTTACCTAATTCAGTTTTCTTACGAATAACTGATACTTATAGACGTACTGACTAACGATTGAGCAGGAAGTGTTGGAGTAGAGCCCTCTTTTAGGGAAATAAACGTGAAACGATCTCCAACAAGTTGGACCAACGATATGAGAAAAGGATCTGTTACAGTTTTGTCTAGGGTGGGAATGGGTGGCGTCTTCTAGGGGCAGTCTACGTTCAGTAGTTGACGGGAATAGGTTGCTTGTTTGATGACTCGGTTTCACAAATTTTAATGCACAAGGGCGCAACCATTTTACTGCACAGGATAGGTAAATCCTGTATCTAAATAAATACTTGATCCCAAAGTAGGTTGAGCGCTTGAGTTATGAGTATCAGAACAACGAAGGTGCTCGTCTGCCGCCTCTTGCAAAAAAAAGGTACTACAAATATAAAGTTAAACACAAATACAAACACTTAGCATCCAAATTTTTAACACAGGGAAAATGCGATATCAACAATGGACGACTTCAAAACATCGTAACGTCCATTTGAAAAATCTGTTCCACTATTAAGCAATATGATCGTCCTAACAAAATATACCTAAATGATTAATGATCCTGCAAGAAAAGTTTTAATTAATGGCGCAAATTTATTGTATGAAGCGAGCGCGAACAATAGTGCGTACCAAATTGCACAGATAAGTTAATTAATTTGTGGAACAATCAAAATACGATTTGACTGAGGCGGGAGGACACGCAAAGAAATAATTACCAAAAATCATTTTACTCGTAATTTTGCCAATACATGAACGGTGGTAGTAAATTAATGTTTGCTTGGAGTAAAAAGATATAGACCACTCCCTTGCATCCCAGAATTAACATATTCAGCGCGAAACGTTATTAAATGACGTTCTGTTGTACTATTGGCTATTGAAAATTCAGACCTTCGTCATAGAGGTGGTCATTAAGTGGCCTTCATCAACAGCGACACATAGGAAAACAAGTAGGACTTTTGGGGAAACTTAGTAGCATCTACCATAAAATCCAAAAACGGAGAAACTTCACAAATTTGTCCGATCGTCTTTTATTCCAGAGAACCAAATGACAGCTAATCCGGTGACGACGGCGGGGCTGATGCAGGCGAGGTCTGAACACGGGCCGACTCCGAAGCTGCTGCCAGAACAGGCGGCTCCTTTGGCGCCGGGGCAGACCCAGCCAGTGGCGGGGTCGCGAAGAGAACCTTCTACCATAACGGTTGGTACCCATACTGTGTTTTATTAGCTTTAGAAATAGTGTACCTATACAAAGAAGCAATGTTAGTTTACCTTCTTTTACGTTACATTTCATGCTTGAAACATCAACAGATGTTGAAAGAAACATCTTTAGGTCCTTGCCCTTCCTTAAAAGGAGCTGTTAAAATTTCACTCGAAAACGTTCTTCACACAACACAAGTTCTTCTTCTTGTGTCGATGGGAAAAACAACTGATCAAACGCGTGTTAGATGTAAAGCTTCGATGTTTAAAAAACCGGCCAAGTGCGAGTCGGACTCGCGCACGTAGGGTTTCGTACAACTGATTGAATGAAAAAATTAGGTAATTTGATTTATGACGTTTAAAAAAAAACTACTGTCTAGATTTCATTCAAACCAAATTTCGTTAGTAGTTTTTATAGTAATACACATCATATTTTTTTTTCAGTTTTATCATGCCCATATTTTAGAAGTTACGGGGGGGGGGGGGGACACACATTTTACCACTTTGGAAGAGTCTCTCGCGCAAACTATTCATCTGAGAAAAAAATGATGTTAGAAACCTCAACATCATTTTCAATACCTATCCATAGATACACCACACGTATAGGTTTGATGAAAAAAAAATTTTTGAGTTTCAGTTCTATGTATGGGGAACCCCAAAAAATTTGGATTTTTTTCTGATTTTATTTTCACATCTTAATGCGGTTTACAGAATACATCTACGTACCAAATTTCAATTATGTAGCTCTTATAGTTTCGGAATAAACTGGCTGTGACATACGGACGGACAGACAGACAGACAGACATGACGAATCTATAAGGGTCCCGTTTTTGCCATTTTGGCTACGGAACCCTAAAAACACAATAGTGCAAGGTCTAGCCACGGATTTAACACACAAATCTGATCTATCTTCTAAAATCAGTAAAAATGCAAACATCTTTCATTAACACGTGTCCATTCTATCCATTACTTAGTCTAATTACTACTTATTCTTTGCAGAAACCTTCGACTGGCCCGCAATGAAACTTAACGCAACGATACCCCACCCAATAACCTCTACATAATCTACATAACATTTAATGCAGCTACAAGAAATAAACTCAATAATGTAATTTGAATGAAGTCGTTTAATTTGTTATAATGTTATTACGCAGTAGGGTAGTAGGGTCCAGCTAGTAAGCTGGGGGACCAATAGGAGATTAGTTTATTCATAGGTAATAGTCTAATTAACGTTAGATTCTTATATGCTCTTTATTACACACCACAAAAAAACTAGACGGTGTAAAGATGTTGCACAATTTAGGCGACATTATTGCTATAAGCGATGTCTTCCAGACAACATTCTTACATAAATAATTTATATGACCTCCGGGTCGTGTTTCTGCTGGTAAGTAGGGGTCTCCGGAGCTCGTGGGGGGTTAGGGTTGGGCCGGCATGGCAGTGGCAACTGACAGGCAATTAACCAGTTACTTGCCAGTTGTCACAGCGACTTGGGCTTTTCTTTGGCTTTCCATCAGGCGTAGGGAAGCCATTATGTCGAGCTACTATAAAAAAAAATACGGCCAAAAGCTAAGCTAAGCTAAGCTTTTTTAGCTAATTAAGTTAAGCTAGCTAAGTTGTAGCTGGAGAGGGACGATCGGCTTCCCTTTTATACAGACACTATTCGGGGAGTCATTTTCCCATCCCAAATGATAGTTACTGAGACCAGAGAAATGCATTAATAAAAACACCAAATAACGGAGGTTCCGAAAACACGTACAAAGTGATTTTCCTCTACAATCATAGTGCTAATCATGGAAGTAGAAAACAAATCTACGTTTCTTCAGATTTTCAATGCAAGAGTCCGAGGGTGGACCGAGCTTAAACTTTGGTGGGTGAAGCGCTCCATTGCAGGCTCTGACGTCGCTTAACATGAGAAGAGTTGGAATCAAGCGTTATTCATTTATTTATTACATAATCCAAATTTAGCTTAGTGAAACTTTGTATTTTCCTGTATTACATTCACTCGAAACGGTATCTTTTGTTGCCTTATCATACAAAAAAGTTTTATTGCGATTTTACTACAGCAAAAAAAAATTAAAACGTCAACAACAATCTATGCGTTACCGCCACAGATGATCAAGTCAAAATGGCCACAAAATGTCAGTGTTAATGAATTGGTAAAATTCGTAGTTGCGATATTGTAATTCATTATTATTTTACTCGGAAGTCCCCGCGCTTGGGACAGCCGAGATTGAACTGTTAGCGGATACATAAAGAACTTAACATATTCTCATAGCCGGTGCCAACAGCCAGTAATATTTCTTCACAATGAGAATACATTACTGTACATTACAGTTGTGATCAGGTAAGTGCTTTCGTTCATTTGGTATATTGTGTAAGGTATCGTTGTTGAAACGTATACTCTAAAAGTTATGTACATGTCATTTTTAGTAAGAGCATACATACATATTGCCTGACTTTGAACATATTATTGCAACAGTACCTTGACATCTCATGAACGATAGTATTTTTTATAGAACTTAAAAAACACACGAAATCTTGCTATATTTGTATAAAAAGTAAAGTAAAAGTAACTTATGTATTTAGTTATACCTATGTGAATTGAAAAAATACGTGTATTTCATATTTTTTTAGTCACATTTCGGAAGAACTCTATAATTTAACAATTGATACCTATTTTAATTAGACTCTATTTATGAAACAAGTAAGAATAGGCGTACCTAATACTTTTTTAATTTTTAAGGTATGGAAAAACCAGCTCGATACAAAGGCAAAAATAAAAAACCTGCATCTAAACCAAAGACCACGAAGAAACGCAAAAGTGATGGTAATACTCACATCGAATAATAAGATTACTAAATTGTTTACTTTGAACATTATAGAACCAAAACGAGTATAATAAAGCATAAGTGAATCGTTTCAGGCCCAACATGCTCGATGTTTCTGTCAGAACTCACCAGAAAATTGGCTTCTAAGAAGAAGCAAGAAGCTGAATCGCCGAAAAATATCGTGCGTAAGTATTTTCTTTACTGTTTCTCATGGTTAAGGTAACAACAAGTGTATTTTAGTACAGAAAGTTTGGGCTCAACTAAATAATGGAAATCTTAAGAAGCATTTTTTATGTTTTCCAGAAACCATTATAGACAGTATTACTAACGCATTGCCAATAAAGTTCTCAAAAAAATCACCACAAAAGAAGGACTCGCCTATGAAAATTGAGACGTTGCAAACATTTGCTCCTGAACTTTTACCAAACGACCTACTAGATATTCCTGCTCCAGTCCAACCTATAATCAAAATTGAAAATGAACCACCCGCACCTCAAGTGATCGTACATCAAGACGAAGAGGCTCCCAAGCCAAGCTTCAAAATGCCTAAAATGCCCCTAGTTAGTAGCGAAGTTATGAAACTAGCTATAGAGAAGAGAAGACGAGGGACTGTAATGGAAGATGCGGCAGTGAATACCGGCGGCGATCACGACGTAGCAAATGAGATTGCAAAATATGTCGGAACTTTAAAGAAAATATCCTTAATAGCCGAAGAGTTCAATCAGAAAACTGGTAAGCAAAAATTATTTGACAGTAGATTTCCTACGACTACATATACATACATAAAAGTACAACTTTAATTTTAAGAGCAGCGCATTAATGTATGTTTCTTCGACTTTAATTTGTGATTGATACCAAATCTTTGAGAGGAAATGATTAATAAGCAAATGCATTTTTGTTTCAGCCAAAAATCTCAAAGAGATTGTAGACAGTGTTCAAGAAGATTTGATTAAGAAATTAGAAGAAATACAAGCAGAGAGAAGAGCCTCACTTAAAGTTGAAAAACCAGTGCAAATCGAAGATACTCCGGAGGAAATGACAGAAGAATAATAATACTGGCAAACCATAACTGAAGATTAATAGTTGACATTACTAAAATGTGACAGATGACAAATTTACTCGTCAAAATGAAATATTAACAGTTTTATGATATGCTAAAAATCTAAAAATTAAATAAGCAAAAAAATATCATTGTAGTTGTTTTTTGTAAATTTTCAATGTAAAATTATGTGGGATATCAAATGTGGATAAGGTAATTATCTTGTGAATAAGCTCCCGTGCCGTGTGACTAAGTTACCACATGTAACAGCTGGGATGTTTCGGGAAGAACTGGTGAAACGCACTAAATTCGTCGATCTAAAATATTCCTCTTCAATTATTTTTTCAGAGTAGGTACTTAATGAATGTAAAAAAAGAAACGTGCTCACACTAAAATTTTAGTTGTATCGATAAATCTACTTAATCTGTTCTCCTTAATTTTGTGGATGTAGGCAAAAGATAGTTTTTAATTCCAGTCTCGACACGTACTTTCAGAAATGGAGGTGGTTTCGGAAAAGACACCAACATTAGGAAATACCGGTCGAATTGATTTGACGGGTTCCTGTCGGCCTCGGTTGAAATTACATCGCGTTAATTCAAAAGATAAATTGAACAATGGTAATTATAAAAAGACTAAATATAATTATGTTTTTTTATTTAACCTGATATTGATTTGTGATTTCTAGCTTTTGTAACGAATAATGTGGATAATGAAAAGAAGAGGAGCATTAGTAAATTACCAAGGGTGATCAAAAATGTTTTGCATTCGAACAACTCTTTCCAAAGTTGTAGGAATATGGACAACGATGGTAGTACCTAAAACAACCTATCTTATTAATGAACTAATCTCTCTGTACTCAAATTTATCTCGTGCTACGCAAAATAGAGATGGATTATGCGCATTTCGGAGCTTTTTAAAACCAGTCTTTATGTGCATAAATTAGCAAAAGTTAAAAACCTAGATATTATTCAACATAATTATGCTTTTGCATTGCATTACATTGCTATTCTATTGCATTTACTTTTGTAGGAAATAATATCGCTGGGACAAGCAAGCCAAATTTTTCATCGCTAAAATCGAAGAAACAAAATCCACGTAAGCATAAAGTTACAATAAAGTATCGTTTTAATGTGTAATTTTATAAATTCAGACACGTACTATTATTCCACTGCAGGTCACGAGCTAGATAAAAACAAGGGAAGCCATATACCACGCCGTAAAGTTACAACACGTCTTACAACACCAGACAAGAAAATGGCTAACAATAATAATTACTATTCTAAAAAGTCCCAGCACATACAAAGGCTTCATGTTCCTAACATTTCTCCAGGTTACTTTTTCAAATATAATATATTTATTTACGTCATACTTTTCTGAAAACTTTAAGTAAAACACTATTTCACAAAGGGTTTTGTCAAAATGTTTTTCATCCTTATCATTTTGATAGCTGAAAGTCTTCCATGCTACGCACGCATAATTTTAGTCTTCGTGCAACGGTTCTTTGGAATCAGTTTCCAGCTGCTACAACTTTTCCGAATGAATACGACTTGGGAAGACCTTCAAAAAGCGAACCTACAAATTTCTCAAGGGCCAGCAATGCACTACGACTCCTCTGGTGCTGCGGTGCCTATAGGTTGAAGTGATCACTTACCATTAGGTGACCTTCAAGTCCGTTTGCCTCCTCGGTTATAAAAAAAATAACACGATCAAGAATTGATGAAAATAAAATGTCTCTTAGCCATTCAAATGCACGAAAATAGTGCTATCCAAAATTCAAAATCTACATTTTCATTTAACAACATTTCAGATTTCCGACAAGACGACCGCTTGCCGACCACATCAATAGGGGTCACTAGGCCGATACCCACCCTCGGCCAAATTTACAGACGGAATAACATTATTATAGATGGGGACAGATTTTACGGTTAGCGGATGGCTTGTTCATCAAATATTTGGCGTGGCATATTAGCGCAGCCGCACACGGGACAGACGTCACAACCACAAATCGCCGTCACGGGCAAAATTCCTGTGGCCTCAGCATTTTGATAACCAATTTGGTACAATACTTAGTAGTGAACGCCTTTGCTCTTCTGCCGACTCTTGCATAAAAAAAAACAGTTTCCGCGGGTTCGATCCCCGCACAATATTTCTTTGTATGAATGAATATATTTGTATTGGTGCAGGTGTTTATTTATATTTACAAAAAAAAAGTATCTAAGCTAGCTTTTCAGTAACTGTAGTGTAGTGTACAAGCTTCGGCTTAGTTTGGGACTAGTTGGCACTGTATGTGACATATCGTGGGTTGACTATTGAGAATAAAAAGTATAAAGAAATATTGAAAACTGGACTGGAACTTCGATTTTTATCCTTCAGAGACGCCGTATAATACGCTCACTCTGAAAATGGTCTATTATAGTACGTGCTTGAACACTAACATGTACTTTTTTATTTTCTTTTATCAACCTGTTCATCTTTAGGAATTCTATTGCAAACTAATCATAAGGACTAGTTTTTTTGGATTAATTTAACATGCATAATAAAAGACCCAAATATTGTTACTAAAAGAAATGAATTATAGTGAGAATGATCGACATTTGTGGCTGTGCCATGTGCCCCGTGTTCGGCGACCCTTACACTTGCAAATTGACAAAGCTCGTTTCAGATTGGTTTATGGAATTGGACACTCCGGTGAATTCATTAGAATCTAATCCGAGACAGAGGCAGACGGCGTCGAGTGATAGTGCCGATACCGCTCAGAGCGTTATTAATGTCGGTAAGGATTAACGATTAGATAAAGATAATCGCGGTGAGACAGGTGTAATAAACGATGGGATTTGTTCCGGTAGACTTGGTTTTACTGGGTTAAAAGCTATGTTTATATAATCCTAAGTCTATTTTGACACAAGCAATGCCATTGGTAAATTTTTCACGACTCCACGCAGCCCCACTTCTGTTTAAACGCACCTTTAAACTCATTGCGACATGCTACGTTGTTTTTTTTTTCATTCTGTGGTTGTGTAGAAGACGAATAAGGGAATATCAGGAAACATGCAGCAACGTTTACCTGGATGTAAAAAAAAACCTACTATGCCGTCGCCAACCCGCCTGCCAGCATGTTGAGTATGGCAATTCCCCCCAAATGACAAACGCCATTCTCGAAGGCCTATGTCCAGTAGTAGACTTTTGCAGGCTGATGATGATCAAATCTTGAGCGGTTGCCAAGTTAACTTCTATGAAACATACCTACCATGTTTTCGAAATTGAAATTCATGTACTTACCTACGTTTATTCGACACGTTAAGGTAAAGGAAAATATGAAGAGCAAATTAATATATTGACTAAAACCTCATTGTCATCGACTTGGAAATACTAATTTCTTCATCACTCTGACGTTTTATAAAGTCGATTGAAGAAAATTTTAACTTAACTATTGTTAAAAACTTTGCTCGTATTTTTTAACAAGCTGCATTATACAATGGTAATAAACTGTTTTGTTCCGTAGAAGTTCCGAAACCGCAATGCTTCAGTAATACGGAGAGACACAAAGTGGTGTTCGGTGCCAACACCGCCAACATATATAAAACTACCAACGACAACATAGCGGAATGGCTCACCAGTGAAATGGATTATTCTGGCAAAGATAACGAATCTGGTATGATATTTTTGTTTAACATGGTTTTATTAAAGACTATCTGACCCGGCAGACTTTGTTCTACCCGTTATTCACTTTACAAAACTTTCCTGGACTTGCACAAATAATTCAAGACCCAAATAATTAGCTGCATCGGTCTAGCCATTCTCGAGATAAGTATAGAGGATACATGTAGCACGTGTGATTTCCACATTTTAAATAGGATCTTCCCGTTTCATCCCGCGGGTGTCGTTGAAGGCGACTAAGGGCATAGAAAGGCTATAACTGCATCTTGCTCACATTCACAGCCTCTTGGATGGGGCCTTCTAGGGACCGAGGGCCATGGCATTTTGCCAGCTTGCTACCCTAAAAATACACAACTGCCTCTCATGCACGCAATGTCACCAAAAAGCAATTTAGTCACTGTAAAACAAAACAATCCTCTGCATTCAAAAAATCCCACCCACACACAATTAAATCGTAGAGACTAAAATAAAATTCGTATACTCTCGAATATCGAAATTGGGATCGCAAAACTGATAAGCGAATGAATATAAAGTTCAATTAATAAAAATCACAAACTCTGAACACGGTTGAATTGTTTCGTTTTAATTAACTAGCCTTGTTTGTTGTTTCAGGATATCGTTCGATGAGTCCCCACAGTCGTGGGACGGTAAATATCGAGTCCAAACATTCGGACGCAGCTGTTAAGCAGTCCGATGAGAATTATTGTCTA
Organism: Conogethes punctiferalis; assembly: GCA_031163375.1. Lineage (NCBI taxonomy): Eukaryota > Metazoa > Arthropoda > Insecta > Lepidoptera > Crambidae > Conogethes > Conogethes punctiferalis. Next base: position 15,449,299 of record CM062084.1, read on the forward strand.
GCTTTGGGGGCCACAAGCGAAAGGTTTGAGACGAACGTAGAAAACGAGGTAGAAGATGAGCCGGGAAGTAATACAGGTGGGGTCGTAAGACTGTTCTACGGAGCGGAGCAGAGCAGAGACTAGCTGTATCCAAGAAATTGGATTTTTCGGAAGCGTGCTGTGCCCATTGCCTCTAATAAAACGACCATGTAGGATTCGTACCACAGACTAACGAGACATTTACAGTACTTGTTCAACAGTAAAAGTAGTTTCCACAAACAACAGTAGGTGGCAGCACGATACATACATTTTAGCTAAATTATAACACAAACCATGTAATTGGTGAATCGCAACACAGCTCGTCTCCGCTCTTCTCTACCCCGCCTCAGTGGAACCGCAGCTTAAACGTAGAAAGTAGACTTGGAAATAATAATTTATATCTAAGTTGATTAAAATAGAAACTTTGTGATGAGAATCTAATAATTTGTGGGGCGATTGCACATCCCAATTTACAAAAAAAGTACATCGCCACAATAAAATTATTGACAACAAAGGAAACAAGAAACGACGAAACAAGTGAATAACTGTTCTAAAAAAAGAACAAAAGAAGACTTCGAAAGATTTTTTCTTAATTTTAGAATTTTCAACAGCCGATTCAAAGTGACCAGTGGAGCAAAGCGGTAATTTCATTAGAGTTCTTAAGTAAACAAAGTACCTACAGTATTTAAAGAATTGAGGGTACTGTAATACATATTTCTTTCTTTTGTTTTTTATTCGGTAACAAATCTCAACTCATTATTTTAGCAGACAAACAAAATGCCACAACGCGCTTTATATCATGATTATTCAACGCTTAAATGTACTAATAACTTATTCTATTGTTATTTTGTTTTATTGCGGTCATAATTTCAGTAGCTTAGATAACATCGGGCATAGTAATTTCAAAATGGAATAACTTAGCTTCCACACATGATTATCATGTTTATTGTTTGGCCTCGGCAGGAAGTGGTTTAGGTGCTTCTATGTTATACATTAGCCATAATAATATTGTATAATGTTGGGACAGAAAAGCTCTTTATTGGAGACATTTCGTAAAGCAAGGTATATTTGTAGTAGCAGCTTAGCCCTATGGTGAATTGGTATTTGGTAGTGAATGCCTAGGCGGATTAAGTCCGTCTTTCTACTTTTTTGGTGAATGATTAAATAAAATAAGTGTTAATAAAAGTCGGTTGGGGCTGGATCCTTGAAGCTTGCATCTGACTGTTTCCGTTGTGGACGTTTTTTAGGGAAGGCCTATGTCCTGAAGTGGACCTACGGTTTAATATGTTTTTTTTTTATGATGTTGATGATGATGATCAATATCGTGTATTACAACTCATCTAACAGCTATCATACAGAGGTTATCAAGATTATTATGAGATACGCTCAGAAACTAGCACATAAAATTTCGTTAGGGTTGACAATTTGAAATTCCATTTTTTTTATACTTTGCTTTTCTTTCAGATAAACCGCTAACAGAACAACCAACAGTAGTCATATCGAGACTAAATGAAGAAATTAAGGCAGAACCTGTTCAGATCGAAAATAGTGTCAGGAAAATAGATATTGCTTTGGAACCAATTGTAATATGTAAATCAGGTAGGTATATTAAAAGGGATTTGATGTTGCTCTCTATTGATTATTAAATATATTTTACTAAATAACACAATGAATTGATGTCTGAACAATCGAACAACCAATAGCCGAACTGCTGAACTTGTCCCCTCTGATAAATCGTAAGCCGTCGAGATTCTATACTTACAACCTATAATCTATACTTGGCCATCTTTCTCAAATCATCCGTTTGAGAGCCAGTCTAATACGTAAAAGTATAGTGCCACAACAATCTCCATTGTGTAACCTTATGTAACATTACATTTCGACGTAGGTAGTTAAGCAAAAACGTTTCAATCCACAAGTCACACGAACTTGTGTTAATATGATAAATCCTTTTTTAAATTTTTTCTTGTTAACAGATTTTTTTTAGCTTTCATTTCATACTGAGTTTACTCATAAAATATGAATTGGAATCCGAAATTCTATCAAATGAACAAAAAAAAGTGTCATTATAAAAGGATTTATCATATTAACTCAAGTTCGTGTGACGTTTGGATTGAAACATTTTTGCTACTACGTCAAATTATAATTTTTTCCCTCTAGAACGTAGCAAGAACTTACAATACCCGTCGATCTCCGGCAACGACTCTCGAGATGAGAAACAGGCTTTCGCTCCCTCCTACGTCGAGTGCCCCTCGGAAATCCTGCAGAAAACCACCAATTTCGAGGGAGACGGTACTTTATTTTGCGTAAATTGAATTATCCATAATGTAATTTATTGTTCTTGAGGCACCCTTGCTTCACACACATAACTGCCTATATTGCGTGCTTTTTTCTCTTTATGATATTACAGCTGAGTACATAAAAGAAATAACGCAACACCTCTTAGGGCCTTATCTGGTTAAGGATTAGGTACAAATTCAGTTACATAAGTATAGGCTGGCGAGTCACTGAATTGCCATGGGCGTTAGAAGAGAATCTCAACTAAAACATTATCTTTAACTCATCATCAGCCCATTGCAGTCCATTGATGGACATAGGCCTGTCCAGTTCGCGACTTAGGGCAAACATCTGGAGGCTATGCCCGTAATCGCCACGCTGGGCAGGCGGGTTGGAGATCGCAAGGCGTAGCTTCTAGCACTACGCTATTTTGCTACGTGATGGCTATACCGCCACCAGTCAGTGGCCAGAACCTCGTTTAATTCAGCAAGATGCACGACGGGTAGGTGAGGATGGCTTGGAGCACAAAGATGACAGGTCGCTCTCTTAACATTCCACACATACTTTTATTAGTCGTTTAGCAATAATCTAATGGATTTGCCACTGGTCTCGTATGGAATACCTACTTAGGCCACTGTACAAAATAGTTTTTATAGAAATAGAAATCGAATCGTCGACTGGCTCGACGGTTCATTTAGTAGTGACCTCTGCCCTCCGAGCCAAGGGTTGTGGGTTCGATTCCCGCACTGTACAAACATTTGTGTTCATTAACATGTCTGTTTGTATTGGTCTGGGTGTTTTCTATGTATAATATGTATTTATTTACAAAAAAAATATCTAAGTCTATATAAGTCTATCTATCTAAGTTTATCAGTTGTCTAGTAGGTACCCATAGTACAAGCTTCGGCATCGTACAAGTTTGGGGCTAGGTGGCGCTGTGTGGCCCAGCGTGGCATGTCTTGGGTTATATATTTAAATAATTGGGCCACCGGGCCGGTCAAAACAACATAGAATGATCTACCAGTTTCAAAGTCAAAGTCAAAATACCTTTATTCACATAGACTTAAAATAAGCACTTATGAATCGTCAAGTAAAAAATAATGTAAAAATATAAAAAGTAATGTAAAATGTAAATAAAAGCAATTTAAAAGAAGCTACCGCCGTGTTCGGAAAGTAGATAGTAGTTTTATCATGACTCGATACATCTAGCTTAATTTGTATTATCGTGATATTTGCAAGTCTATTTTATACGCACACACCAATTCCACGTTTGTAATTTGTTTCATCAGGCTGCGAATCTCCGAAGACGTTGAGCAGCATCGCTGGCACCGACCTCGAGATACGTGACGACTACTCCAGTCTGTACACCCTGGAGAACGTCGACGACTGCAATCTGGAGGACCATGCGGGCAACAACTGGTGTCCTGCCTGCAGGTATTTATTTATTTATTATTTATTTATCTCGATGGCTGGCGATCCTCGACTGTACGTTTTATGAGGAACTTCTTGCCTCGCGCCTCGGTTTTTTCGGAACCAACTTCCTGCGACAGTCTTTTAGAACAGCTACGACTTGGGAACCTTTAAGAAACGAGCGTATTCATATTTAAAAGGCCGGCAGCGACCCTAAACTCGATTAGAGCTGCGGGTGTCCATGGGTGGTGTCGACTGCTTACTTGCTCGGCTGCCGCCTCTCGTATAAAAAAAAATACGCAGTTTTGTATTGTGCGCTGCCTAACAGGCAGTCGTTCCCCGCCGTGAATTCCGACCACACGCTCACAACATGTAATTGTATTGTATTTAATAATGCACCAAGCAAATATACTTATATTTTCCTGGAACTGGCCTTCTATCATTTACCACACCGCACAGAGGAAACTTTAACGGCTCCAAGCCCCACTTACTTATGGATCCTTCAAGAAGGTTGTGAAGAAGTTTTTCAAACAACGCGTGTATAATACCCCCGGTGTTGCAGGTGTCTATAGGCTGTGCTAACCGCTCAACATCAGGCGCATCGAAAGCTTGTATTATATACTAGCTGTGCCGGCGGCGTCGCATGCGTGGATATCGATTTCAAAAATTACGGACTTCCATATAATGATGCCTAAATTTTAAGTTAGACCCTCTAGCAATACATTGGTGAAAACCGCATTCAAATCCATGCAGTAGTTCTAGCGTGATGCGCGATCAAACATGCAGATAAAAATTTCTCCCGTTTTTCCAACACTTCCCATCACTGCTCTGCTCCTATTGATTGTAGCGTGATGAAAATTATACTATAACCTGCCCAGAACTATGAAGAATAATCTTACCAAGTTTCGTTAAAATCCGTCCAGTAGTTTTTTTTTTCTATAACGAACATACAGACAGACAGAAATTTTACTGATTGCATTTTCGGCATCAGTATCGATCACTAATCACCCCCTGATAGTTATTTTGAAAATATATTCCATGTACAGAATTGACTTCTCTACAGATTTATTATAAGTATAGAAGAAGTTAGAAGATTAGTGGTATAAAAGTAAGTCTAATCCTTATCACTTCAGGTCTCAAAGCTGCATGACGTTTATCAAGTCTGGGGAAACTGATGACATCATCTTGCAGACCTCGTATTGTGGATGCCACGGCGATAGGAGTGATGGGACCGCGGCTGTAGTTATGAGTTCTGGTAATATAAAAAAAACTTTACGGCAACTTAGTCCGACAGTTTAATTGGTTACGATCAACCGGACACGCCCGAAATAAAATTTATTCCATTTTTGGTGCATAACTGCCAAAGTATCATCATCATCATCAGCCCACATCAGTCCACTGCTGGACATAGGCCTCTTCCAATACTCGCCACTTCGATCGATCCCGCGCCTCTCGCATCCAGCTCTTGCCAGCCGTCCTGCGCAAATCGTCACTTCACCTGGTCTGAGGGCGTCCTACACTACGTTTGCCGAGACGCGGTCTCCACTCCAGAACTCTTTTACCCCAACGTTTGTCGGTTCTACGGTGCCAAAGTATATAATCGTATTATTTATTTGCTGACTGGGTCGACGTTTAATAAGTAGAATATACAAATAGATATTAACCTATAAAGTTTATTGCAGTAATAATACTCGTATTTCATTCAACAGACAGTCGTGTTCATCGTGATAAACGTCAATATTGCCTATCATGTGGCCGGAGAACCTCTGCTACGAGACACGGTGACTCCAGGGTTTACTGCAAGAAACACTTGAGATACAGGCGATTCCCTAGCTACAGATACAGGAGTAAGATATAAAGAAAGTTACATAACATCGCAAACTACACCTCTTTCAAAGTATGAACTTAATAGCAGAGCCTCAGAAAGCAGGTTAGGGCTGATACCCTAACGTGCCCCGGGGAGCACCCTATTGCTCCCCGGAGCCGGGGGTAGAGGTATTTGCCCTCCCCGGACCAGGAGTGCCGGCCGCGTCATCTGCGGCTGGCCAGCGCATGCAGGGATGCGGCCGTATGCTTCGGCGTTACCCATGTCCCTGCAACTTCCTGCCCACTGGTGACACAGGGGGGCTTAGTAGGTATGGCCTCTCATTTCGGGAGGTGTGAGTCCCATACACCATGTCACCTTCTCCCGGAGATGGCATGATGGTGCCTACTGCATTTCCATCAAGAAAAAAAAGAGGTAGGTATCCTAACGTGATTGCCAACTTTCCGGAGTTGCTATTCAGCAATAAAAAGAGTTGTACTCATTGAACTTTGTTGATCATGAGCATTTTCATAATAGAGGCCTTTATATTGAGAGATTTATGTTAAAACATAGCGGTAATCCACTAACTAACGATCTTGTAAATTATTTGCTAGTAACGAGACCCTTCAACTCTCTCCGTAAGAAGCTTTCCATCCGAAGACTCTGCAGACATCGGTGGAACCGCGTTTGGAAAAAGACCACTTCCAAGTGGAACCACTGGTCAAAGTCACACTCCAAGTTGGGGAAGAGTGAGTCTTGTATGGTTTTTAACCTTCATCATCATCATCATCATCAGTATCATCATTGCGTGCTCGTGTAGAGCAGATGTAGCGTGCTCGTAAGGAGCAGATGTAGCGTGCTTGTAAGGAGCAGATGTCACGTTGGTGACGGTTGGCTCTCAGTTAGCGAGCGTTATAGTTTAACCTTAAAAGCAGTGGCGCATCTAGAAGGTGGCATGTTGGCGAAATGCCAAAGGACCCCCAGCCGTAAGGGGCCCCCAGTCAGGGGATCCATACTCCCAATGTTACTTATTACACATTTAGTAAAATTCCGATGAATTTGCCACGGGCCTCGAATGGTGTAGCTACGCCACTGCTTAAAAGCCTAAAAATACAACACACATCATCATCATTATCCTGCCCTGCTCCGATTATCTGGAGTCGGCGCAATATGTAAAAAAATACAACACACATATTAAACCTAAAAACATTTCATGTTGTGCTTGAGAAGGTTATGCTATTTTGTTTAGCGACTTCTAAAAAATTACGCTCACCCTACCACGCCTTGATAATAAATCACTCAGAATGATAGGTAGATATAATACGGAGTACAAAGATTTTGTTGTGCATCAACTTTTGATGCTGACTATATATTCAAACTCCACGCAATATACACTCTATCTATCGTTCAGCAAACATCGTACGAAAAATAAGGTTAACACAATCAAACCCGACGAAAAATAAAATTCTCTATTTGATGTTTCAGTTCGTATGCTTGAATATCTACAAAACTCTCTTATATGGGAAGATGTCGACGTGCAAACAGTGATGCTTGTTTACAGAGAGACAGGTAAACGGTGCAAAATAAACTTGGCATTTTATGTAGAACTACTCCTCAAGATGTGAGGCTGCTCGCAATCTTTTTGGAAAGATTTTTGTTGAAAACGAAACTATCTTGCTCTCTCTTATACCTATTCGATCCGATTTTCACCAATCCTGTCAAGATTCCGATATGAAATAAATTCAAGAACAAGTGCCCAAATTCGAATAAACCTTTCCGAAACCAAACTGAAATTGGTATTGAATATCACGCTGCCCTTTTATTTAAGTTGAGTACGAATTCTAATTCAAAAATAAGCTTACACTTTATAACTATCGCAGCCCAATGGGGGAAGTCCAAATTTTTTTTTTTTTTTTTTTTATGCAAGATGCGGCAGACGAGCAAATGTGATGCCTGATGGTGATGCCTGATGGTAAGCAGATCACTCAAAGTGGGGATTAGTTGGAGAGGCTTAATTTCTGTACATAGGTACAGAAACTGTTTATAAAACCATATCGTTCTGATGTTTGCAAGTAACACCTCTCTTTAGTTTGGGAGTGAAACAAAAAAGGTGATGTTATGACTATTTTATAAATAAATATGTAGGTATACCATTGTCAATGTTGTATCTTCTTATTTTTTGCAAATTTTATACAAATATGCCTTACAAATTTGCTTCCAAATTACATTTTTAATCACAAAACCTTCAAATAAAGCAAGCAACTTACAGTGGTTTAATAACAAAACCCATTATAGGAATATACGCCCTCGAATACGAACTAGGCCCATACAAAAACTGTTAGTCCGAGCGAGTGGAGTAGATACCCATATAAATCTCTGTGCTTTCTGCTGTATGTGACACTCTCATAAGTAATTGCTTTTCAGGGACACACACAAACGTGATGGAGCACAAGTCGGCTGGTATAACAACTTCAATTAAGTATACGACTTCTGATGAGAAAACAGGTAACGAAAAATTATGAAAAAAGTTTATTTGAAACCAGCTGTGCCGGGGGGGGGCGTCGCATATTGGAACTTAATAATTTCACGTTGATCGGTTACACTTTACCGAAAAATAATAGTGAAACTATAAACACTATATTGCAGATTACAATCAGTGAATAGTTTACAATATCCCGAGATAGATTATAATCTAACAAATGTAATCTAAATGTGTTTACTATTTTACGGTGACATATTTCGAGAGTAGTACGCCAGGCGGGTAAACTCTACCACCGGCCGAGGAGCTAAAATCGCGAGAATCACACACATTACCCTGATTTCTTTATTTCAGATTCAGCCGACAGTGCTCCGCGTACTTTTAAATCTAGGTTCAAGCAGATGAACTTAGGACCATCAAGATTTTCGTTTTTATATAACTCAAGTATGTATGCAATTTATGATTTACCAAACCACTAGGTCTGATTTCTTAATGCCCGTTCAGACATGCCGTTTTTTGCGTTCAAACTGACGAGTAATAATCTGTCCCACGGCGGCTGCAAATCGACCGACGATCGACCGCAAAACACGGCCGCGGACGCAGCGGTAGTGTAGCGGTTTACCCGTCAAACCGCAGTGTGAACGCCGCGCCCCGCCACGAGGATAGTGTGAACAGGGTAGCGGATTGAGGGCGGTTTCGCGGGTAGAAACCACATGTTTGAACGAAGCCTTAATTGCCGGATAAGCTTTAACAATCTGACTAAAGTATGATAAGATATTATCATAGTAAACCTGGACAAAAAACCGGCCAAGTGCGAGTCGGACTCTCGCACGTAGGGTTCCGTACCACTATACAGCTAAATAAATGTTTTCTAATCATTGACTTTGTTAGCGAATTTAATCAAAAGGTTCCTACGCGATCGGAGTCTCCCGGAGTTCCCCTACGACCCTAGTCGCAAACATTATCTGATACCCATGTCACAGTCAAAACCTTAGTTGGTTATTAGCAGTTGTGTCTCTATTTGTGCTCAGTTCTTACTTTCAATGATGTATTTTCTAACTATCTGTGCTAGATCTGTACCAGTTACCAAAAACCGGCCAAGTGCGAGTCGGACTCGCGCACGTAGGGTTCCGTACCACTGATTGAATGAAAAAATTAGGTAATTTGATTTATGACGTTTAAAAAAAAACTACTGGCTAGATTTCATTCAAACCAAATTTCGTTAGTAGTTTTCATAGTGATACACATGATATATTTTTTTCAGTTTTATCATGCCCATATTTTAGAAGTTACGGGGGGGGGGACACTCATTTTACCACTTTGGAAGAGTCTCTCGCGCAAACTATTCAGTTTAGAAAAAAATGTTGTTAAAAACCTCAACATCATTTTCAAATACCTATCCATAGATACCCCACACGTATAGGTTCGATGAAAAAAAAAAATTTCAGTTTCAGTTCTATGTATGGGGAACCCCAAAAATTTTGGATTTTTTTCTGATTTTACTTTAAAATCTTAATGCGGTTCACAGAATACATCTACGTACCAAATTTCAATAATGTAGCTCTTATAGTTTCGGAATAAATTGGCTGTGACATACGGACGGACAGACAGACAGACAGACAGACAGACAGACAGACAGACAGACAGACAGACAGACAGACAGACATGACGAATCTATAAGGGTCCCGTTTTTGCCATTTTGGCTACGGAACCCTAAAAAAAGTCACTTAATGTTATTATTTTCTGAAAAAGTCATAGCTTTAGTAAGCAGTCGTATGTCTTTTTTGACTATTGAAAAATCTTCAGTAAAGAAAGTTGGCTTAACTTCTCATAAGATCTCGATATCCCGGACTAATGTATTTATTTTTTTGTTAGAAATGACGAATGAAAAATTATTGTTTACAGCGAAAACAATTTCATTATCGTTGCACGATGTACAAGTTTCCTTTTCATACGAAACTGCTCTTTTTTTTGCAAAATTAATGATATTTTCATATTTATCATAATTTAAATTCACATCAACCATTTAAATGAATTCATACCAAAAGCATACGGCAACTGAATTTGCACAATTTGAATAATTTATTTAACACAAAACTTTCTTAGTGATTTATATTCAGTGAATAAGAATAGTAACACACTGGGACGCATCACGCAGCATAAAAAACACACGCATTCCCACAGAAAATGCATCCACGTTCATTCATGCAGATCACGCACAAATAAATAAACATGCGTAAGACTCAAGGTATGGCACACGGAATCTCGCAATGTCGTGCGTAATTTTGGCTCTAGCGAACAGCTATGAATGAAATGAGTCAGAGCCGCGTCGTGAGTCCACAAAACGCAACTGCGCGCGTGAATCCGTAAAAACTCGCACGGTGACGCAGATCTGCACTCCCGCAAGCGTAGGTGCGATGACACGCGACATGCTGTTTTTTTTTATAGTAGCACTACATAATGGCTTCCCTACGCCTGATGGAAAGCGAAAGAGGAGCCCAAGTAGCTGCGACAGTGCGTAAGTAACCGGTCAGTCATCTGTCAGTTGCCACTGCCAGGCCCAACCCTAAGGGACGAGCTCCGGGAAACCAACTCACCGGCAGAAATACGACATTTGGCTTCGGTGACAAGGGCGGCGCAGTTCGAACGAAGATTCGCTATGCCCTCTCTAAACATGTGTGTAAGGCGTGCTGCGTAGCAGTGTGTTAACGCCTCTTTGTGTTATTACTTAGAGATGTTCCTTTATTTACCCCGACGTTTGCGTTTAATATTCATGATAAACTGGCACATTCATCAATAGTTCAACAAATAACTTTCTTTGCAGAGAGAAAGTCCATGCCTGTACAAAAAGTGGACGAGGCATCTAAGCCGGTGCAAAGGTTTTACAGTTACCCCGAAAACCGAAATAAGAATGTCGAAACAACGGTCTTTAAGAAGATTCCAGAAGGGATTACGTTAAAAGGTTTTTTTTTAAATTTTATTATAAAAATAAATAGTTTTTTTCTTGTCAGGACGATGTTTTACAACGTGTTACTTATTAACGACTTCAAAAAAAGGAGGAAGTTCTAAATCACATTTAATGTTTTCTTTGTTGTATGTATGTATCACATATCTCAGAAAATTGTAAACCGATTTCGAAAATTCTTTTTTGTTTGAAGCCACAATTGTAGTCGGTTTCTTTATTGTTGAAAAATGCTGTTATTTTGTTGAAATTGTTTGTTCAGTTAGTGTCAACTTTACTATTAAACCGGTGGCGATTGGACAATTAAAACAAATTCGAATTGTCTAATTTCTATCTGCTTTAACCATATTGTAGATACCAGTATAATTTGCGGCTTTTTAACCACAAATGCTGATACAAGCCCGATAGATCTGCCTGCCAAATGCGCTTGTCAAAGAAGCGATATAAACAAGAAAACAAGTCGACACAGTAAACAAAAATCTAGTAAGAAAAGTAATGTCGTTTGCGAATGTCCTCCGACGAAGTCTGAGAGTCTGCACAAATTGAAAACTGTTAATGATACAGGTAAAGAGATTGTCTAAACTAATATTATAAAGCTGAAGAGTTTGTTTGTTTGTTTGTTTGAACGCGCTAATCTCAGGAACTACTGGTCCGAATTGAAACATTCTTTTTGTGTTGAATAGACCATTTATCGACGAAGGCTTTAGGCTATATAACATCACGCTGCAACTATTAGGTGCGAAGAAATAATGGAAAATGTAAAAAAAAAACGGGGAAAAAAGAAATATTCCACGCGGACGAAGTCGCGAGCACAGCTAGTTATTCATGAGGGTGCGTGCACATCTGACAAATGCGCGGCTTGCGACCGGCTCGTGTGCTGTCCGCAAGTTGCGCGCGAGCTGTCTGCAAGCTGCGAGCGTGCATTTTCTGTTTCGTCCGCCACTCCTGCGCCGTTCGCGCGCAAGATACGCCCGCGCATTCGGCGTATACGTCAGATGAGGACGCGCCCTAAGAAAAGACTGAAAGGCGTAGTTCTAACCATCTTCGGTATATGACCTACTTCATGGCATCATGGCATGGTCAAGCTTCATGGCATCGTAGGCTACTTTTTCTTTTTACCCGACTGCTAAAGGAGGAGGGTAATGTTTGGTATAAAATGGACCCTGTCTTACATATAGAGATATCGCGGAGATTTCTTCAATATCAGGTGCTTAGAGAGACACATCAAAATATAGTTGGCCGGTGATCATCGTAGGCCTCAATTTTGCCTTTTTAAAGATCAGGCGAATATTGGCCCTCAAAAATATTAATGGAAAATTAACTAAATAGAAATGTAATTTTTAGGTTCGATATGGAAGCCACCTGCCAATGTAGTAACAAGCTGCTCCATCTGTTCTTCGAAACTTAACAACACCAGAGATGAATGCACACAAATAATCCTGGTTTCAAATAACATAGGTAATTTTTCTTCAAATCCATTCATTTATCTAAACGCACTCGTAAAATCTAACATAGCTTAGAATAATTATGTGTAGATCTAGATTTGTGGAATTTTGTATAGGATTTGTAAGACCAGGCGCACTGTAATACTAATTGCGCGCACGTGACGGCACACGCTACAATATTATGTCGGGTTTACACGCTCGCGTTTAAAACGACATTCAACGCGCACAAACATAAGCACAAGCATGAGAACGGGCTGTTCGTCTGTTTGAATGTGCACGTGCGTGCGCAGTGTGTAGGGCAGGGCTACTCGCCGAGCTGCTTGCCGGGCTGCGTGCCGGGCTGCGTGGCACGCGTGTAAACCTAGCATTACAGTGCGACATTATGCCGCTGCTTTTTTCTGCCGCGCGGCGAAAAACTCGTAATGTGCGCCTGGCCTAAAGAATTAATTATTGATATACCTAATTTACTTACTAAAACATAGTAAAAAATCGTATTTAATATGAGTGTATTTGGTAAACTTACTGTACTTTTACTGTGTACAAATGCATAGAAGCTTTAAGTAAAATGCCACTCCGATATTGCTATGCATTCTAGATTGCTGGAAAACTTGTTTTTAGTATTAAATAAAACGGTACATAATTGATTTCATCTATCATTCTCACTCCAATTTCTTATATCCCCAGAAACTGGTATGTCTTATTCTTCAAACCTCCATAATGAAAACATTAGAACTGAAAGCAACACTATACATTTCTATAAACCTTGTGGAATAAATACAGGTATGTTCTCTTTAGCTATAACCAATACTTATTATAGTCTTACTAATGGTTTTGCTATTTCTAAAACTAATAATGTTTGAACTTAAATTGCAGATTCAATAAACCTAGGAACTTTGAAAATGGTCGACAAAAAGTCTGCGCAAATGATGACACCTACTAAAGCAGAACTTTCTGGTAATGTTATTTCTTTGGTTTTAGACTACAAAGCTTGTAAGCAAATTTCTTGCCAAAAGGATAGTTTCCAGGATAGTTAGTTTATGGCTCAGATCAGCTTCTGGGTCTAAATTTTCAGATTATCTAGCAGTATTTAGCATTTTAATCACTAGATTAGTATAATGTGATTTACATCAGCAAAATCTTAAAAAAATCGTCTAATAATTTAATGTGCTATATTTATTTAACCTTTATTGCACAATAGAAACTGTGTACAAAAGGCGGACTAATGCTAAATGCTTTCTAAAATTATGCCTCCAAATTAATTAGACAAACAAATATTATCTACAAAACTACCTACATCGATCTAGCAAACTATCCTTTTTCGTAATCCTATTTGATAAGCGTCGTGTTGTCCAAAAAAAGTAATTAAAACATTATTTTCGTTATTAGGTTTGACCACTTCATCATCTACCAGGGAAAGCGAGTCCTTGAAGTTGACTAAATCTGCCGAGACGAGCTCTGGTAAGGGCTTTGGTATCATTATTTTACTTTAGTTAGACACCTTAGTTAGTGTTGAGGCAGTAGGACACGCAGACTGATGGTGGCGTGGTGGTTGTGGCTCTGCCTGTCCCACGTCATCATCACCCAAGCCACATTGGCGGTGATGACCGGGGATTTTTTAGTGGGTATTCTCCGTCTCGCTTCCATCTAGAGGCGGAGTGAGTCCCACATAACCTACTGCTTCCCCGAGCAGCAGGTATGCGTAAATTTGCATTTTTACCCGGTGAAACAAAAAAAAAAAGAAGAAAAGTAGGACACGCAGGGGTGAGCTTGTTGGGTCTGCCTTAAGGGCTGATAGCGCTGGCGGTGCCAAGGTCGTATAGGTATGCCCTGGCCCCTTGACACCGCCCCCCATAGGCGCATGACGGAGGGACCGGAGTTTTTGTGGGAATTACCTGCCACTTCGACGGGGTGAGTCCCACATACCCCGTCGCTCCCCCTGGGTGACGGGGATGCTTAAACGCATTTTTCCGGTATAAAAAAAAAGTAGGACACTCAAGCGCCATGCGGTTTGGGGTGTAAGAACACTACTAAGGTCTGCCTGTCATTAAAGGCCTTCGAGGTTGTGGCTCCCTTGCGCTCCGATCAACAAGCCCGACGACGACGTTATGTGTCTTCGGACGGACACACGTTGTACCGGGAGGGCACGACGAGATGTTGAGACAAATGTTGTATAATAAAGCTGTACAAAATCTTTAAATAAGACGACGATAATAATATGTTAAACTATGTTTTATAGATAACGCAAGTCCTACAACCGATTTGGCCACAGAAACGTCAAAGCCACATTTGACAAGCACAGGTGACAAGCCTATTTATTTAGTATTAGCTGTGCTCGCGACTTCGTCCGCGTGGAATAGTTCTTTTTTCCCCATTTTTTTTTACATTTTCCATTATTTCTTCGCTCCTAATAGTTGCAACGTGATGTTATATAGCCTAAAGTCTTCCTCGATAAATGGTCTATTCAACATAAAAAGAATTTTTCAATTCGGACCAGTAGTTCCTGAGATTAGCGCGTTCAAACAAACAAACTCTTCAGCTTTATTATATTAGTTAAGATTGGTTTAATCTATAGTGACTTACACTGTATTAGAGATCGTTTTTACGCGTACAAGCATGCCAGGGATAAAAGATCTCAATAAATCCATAAAAAAACGTCTTGCATATTCGATATTGGTTGAGATTACCTACTTTTAATTAATGATTTATTCCAGATGCCAAAGTTACGTCCATATCGTCGGCGCAAATGTTGCCAGCTTCTGTTGTTACGTCGGAGACTGGCTTTCGTCCAGCTAGTAAATATTCTTATATTGTGTTTTCACTATCATTTTTACATTTACATAGAACATCAAAATCGTCAGCCTATTGCAGTCCACTGCTGGACATTGGCCTCTCCAGTTGTTTGCCGCTTCGGGTAAACGTCTGGAAGCCCAATGTCGCGATTATGGGTAAAGACCCATAATCGTCACGTTGAGCAGGCGGGTTGGCGATCGCAGAGCGTAGCTCCTCGGCCCGTCATGTCATCGGCCGGTGGTATTTAGTTACACATTCAATCGTAATAGTTATGTCGTGGCTAAATCGATGAATTGATCATTTCAATATGGCTATCAAATGGTAACCAAATCATTAAACGATAAACGTTTAGCGATTCGGTCACTCACGTTTGGCCATATTGTAAAAAAGGGTTACAAGTCTAACCTAACCTAACATACTGTGTCAGATCTGTGATGAAAAATGCAATTCCAATGTTAAAAGAAAAAATAATATGCTAAACAGGGAGAAAATATACCAAATTTAGCACTAAATATGCTAATGTGGCAACACTCGCGCTTCTACCGGTAGCCAATGAAACAATTCCACGATATAATCGATTGAGATTGATCGTTTCGTGAAATAGCAGTGCGTCTAGCTGGCCCTGTCGTCAAACGATTTCTTATCATTGATCTGGTCTGGGCACATCATGATATGGACCTGAAACATTTCATTAAATGAGCAAATTCTACGATGTGGCCACGACAGTTAGACCCAGTACACGGCATATTTTAAACGCGCCGACGACGCGCAGATGACGCGCTTCAAACGCAATTCGAACGCAACCTAGTAACCTAAGCACACGGGGCGATCGTGAAACGCGCCTCTACTGCTCTTATACGCGCTGTATCTGCCCCCATAAGCGCAGTAGATGCGCGTAGCTTTTGCGTTTTGATCAGAGACTCCTCTTCTTCAGTTGCACAATGGCCTCGGTTGAGACAACACTGCGTACGTTGGCTTTAGTACTTCTTTTAAAAAGGAAAAAATGTAAAAGAAAGCGAATCTATTGGATTGACACACCCCCTGCTCCTACTCTGCTCCTTTGTACGCGCGTTTGTATCGCTTCGAACGCGAGTATACGCGCTTCATGTGCGCGCTTGTTTCATCAATGTAAACGCAACAAGCAGCGTCCACGGCGCCGAAGACGTCCGTTCCTGAAACGCGCGTCGTCGGCCCGTTTAAAATACGCCGTGTACTATGGGCCTTATACCGCCACCACCGCCTCGCGTAGCAGAAACTAATATTTGTATCATGTACGCAGGTTCTCAGAACACACAAGTGAATGTATCTACAATAACTACATCTGTGGTTTGTCGTTGCAACGAATGTCGTGTTGCATCTACTGGTAAGTCTGCGATTATTTATCGCAGTGTCTTGAAATCAGACAGGCTCGGTGGCTCAATTGGTAGTGACCTCTGCCTTCTGAGCCAAGGGTCGTGGGTTCGATCCCCGCACATTACAAACATTTGTGTTCATGAACATGTCTGTTTGTATTGGTCTGGGTGTTTTCTATTATAATATGTATTTATTTACAAAAAAAAATGTATCTAAGTAAGTTTATCAGTTGTCTAGTACCCATAGTACAAACTACGGCTTAGTTTGGGGCTAGGTGGCGCTGTGTGGCCCGGCGTGGCATGTCTTGGGTTATTTACAAAAAAAAATCTTGGTGATTTCGCGACCCCTTCACAGGTTGAAATATTCCGGCCCCTGTGTCATAGAAAACCATTAGCACATTTTTCTCACTGCAATTCGGTTTTGTTTTGAAGAACTTCAACTTTTCATTCAACAGACGACCTCTGTGTAGGGGTCGCGACCCATAGATTGAAATACACTGATTTATTGTAATTCTTAATTTTGTACGTCATCATAACTAGGGTACCTAATCAATGCATAAAAAAATAATTTCTCACTAGCTTAGTGCAGCCCCGCTCCTATGGAAATACAATACCTAAATAAAAATACACATGAAATGTAGGTAATAT
Source organism: Conogethes punctiferalis (assembly GCA_031163375.1). Taxonomy (NCBI): domain Eukaryota; kingdom Metazoa; phylum Arthropoda; class Insecta; order Lepidoptera; family Crambidae; genus Conogethes; species Conogethes punctiferalis. The sequence continues at coordinate 15,466,484 of CM062084.1, forward strand.
ATTAATGACATTTGCATCTTAAGGTGTATTTCCACAGAAGCGGGGCTGCACGAAGCTAATAAGAAAATTCTTTTTTATAAGGAACTTTCAAATCTTAAATTTTACACTATACTTACTCTTTATTGTATACCATTGGAATGGATTTTTAGGTAAATAAATAAATAAATAAATAACCCAAGACATGCCACGCTGGACCACACAGCGCCATCTAGCCCCAAACTAAGCCGAAGCTTGTACTATGGGTACTAGACAACTGATAAACTTAGATATTATTTTTGTAAAATAAATACATATCATACATAGAAAACACCCAGACCAATACAAAAGACATGTTCATGAACACAAATGTTTGTAATATGCGGGGATCGAACCCACGACCCTTGGCTCAGAAGGCAGAGGTCACTACCAAATTGAGCCACCGAGCCAGTACCAGGTGGTATACTTAATACCATTGTGATATTTAGGCGGTTAGTGTCACCTTGTAGCTTGATAAAAATATTAATAAAACTTAAGCCTTTTATTTATCTTTCAGGACGCTCTGAATTACAGGTCAACAAGTCTACCGATACTCCAGTTCTACTGAACGAGGATAAAAATATTGGTGATTACTGTCTTCTTTACCTACTATTGAATCTAATTGTTTACAATATAATAGATATAGATAATAATAATAATAAGTAAAACAAAACGTATACGAATTATCGTTCCTAATAGAAAATTGTTCCACATTTTGCAGGTCCAAGCAATGAAAATAAGAAAGTTAGCTTTGAACAATCCACATCAACAATTAGCTACAATGAAGGTGATTAAAGTTTCAAAAATTATAGCAATTTGTCATAAAACTAGATTTAAGTCAATTGTATGGTGCGCAATAAAGAATATCTATCTATCTATCTATTTGAATGATAACCGGTATCTTATAATAATATATTATATATTATTTACAGCTGTCAAGAGGTCTGAAGATTCGACAACAGAGGCACTTATTGATCAGTGGTCCCAATACTCCCAAGGTCCAAAACTTATGGACACAGGTGAACTGTTACTATCATTAACTAAGTACAGTATTATTTTTATGAATTAAATTGAGTTAATAGGATATCGACCTATGTTTGATTTTGTAAGATGCAACCCGCGACTTTGCCCGCTTGAATATCGATGATAATTACATAAGTAAACTGATAATATCCAGCCAAACAAACATTGTTATTTAGAATATTAGTAGGATTCAACCAATTTTGAGGAATTAGAATAATTATGACTGGCTCGGTGGCTCAATTGGTAGTGACCCCTGCGTTCTGAACCAAGGGTCTTGGGTTCGATTCCCACCCGGGACAAACATTCGTGTGATGAACACTTGTGTTTGTTCCGTGTCTGGTAGTTTATAATTTGTATTTAAGTATTTATTTGTGGTACCTTCTTTGCTCTGATACCCTTAACACAAGTGCTTAATCTACTTACTTTGGGATTAGAGCAATGTATGTGATGTTGTCTGATATTTATTTATTTAAGTAGTTGATTTAATCTTGTCTTTGTTTCAAAGGGACGCTGCCTGTAGCATTGGGGAAGAAATCCACTTATGTCCTCACAGCGATAGACCAAAAATCAGCATATGCAGTTACGTCACGCAAGAAGACTCAGTCTTTCAACATGGTTACTAGTAATGCACAAGGTATGTTACAGATTTTTTTAATTAGCACTCGTTTCTCACTTGGGTTGTAAGGGAGCGGACCTATCACCTTTTCGCTCCAAGCCTACCTCCCCTGCCCGTGGTGCATCCTGCCCCGTGATCCTGCCGAATAACAAACGAGGCGCTGGCAACCGACGGGTGGCGGTATAACTGTCGCAGTCATCTGGTCGAATCTCCTATTCAATTGAATGACTAGCGCGTTCATTGAATGACGACATTTAATTGAATGCCTAAAGGACAACTCGTCAAGTTATTGAATGAAACGTTCAACGTCTTGACTGAACGTCATTTTAGCATAGTCGTTGAATGGGTAAAAGCCGACTGTTTAATGTTTAGTTTTAAATTTTTCTTTAAAAGTATCCGGAGGCGGCGTATTAATAGGTAAATCCATGCTGTCACACTATTTTATTACGTATAAGTCAGTTTAAAGTAAATCTAATCAAAAAAATATCAACACTCAGGTGATCATGTTCGACGCCATATTTGTTTTAGTGACTACTAACGCCGCGCGGGAAAAAAATGAACTAAATTACAATCACTTGACTGCTTTTACGTCCGCTCTTTTCAAAGGGCTATGTTTCAATCCGCTACCTAGTTGGACGTTAAGTGACGCGTGTTTAGTGAACATTCGGTCTAGTCATTCAATTGAATGTCGTCATTCAATGAACGCGCTAGCGATTCAATTGAATAGGAGATTCAACCAGATGACTGCGACATAACCATCACAATTGAAGGCGTAGCTAAATACCACAGGCCGCTGACGGGCAGCAGCGTCACCGGTGTTAGAAGCTACGCCCTGCGACCGCCAACCCGCCTGCCCAGCGTGGCGATTATGGGTAAATCCTCCAAGTGTTTGCCTAAAGTGGCGAACAATTGGAGAGGCTTATGTCCAGCAGTGGACTGCGAGAGGCTGATGATGATGATGATAATGATGAGTAGCTGGAGCCTCTGTAAGTCTCTCCGCAGGTCTCGGTTACCAGTCACATTCTACCAGGTGCAGTAGGTCGTCTAAGACATATCACCCCATCTTTTCTGACGCTTTTCGCCTATAGGCTGCCATTGGGTCTTAGTCTACCTTACAGGATCTATCTCGCATAATTTAGTTATATTGCATTTTACAACATTTATTAATAAACGAACCAGAAACAATATCAATTTTATTTTTTGCGGCAGAATTCTTCCGATTGAAGTTTCAAAGATTTAAGTGGCTTCCTAAAATGTATAAAAAAGTTAATGCTCCAAAATCTCCGGACCGACCAAACAGCTTCAATTAAAATATTTTGAACCTATCCTCAATGGCCTATTAATGCTTCTCTTCACACGCACCAACTGGCCGGAATACCCAAGTCTATTCATAACTATATAGAATCCTCCGGTGTAGACTTTGTCGGAATAAATTGGCTGTAAACTCTGTGTCGTGCGTCATACCATTGTTACTCTCTGGTCTCGATTTCCTCGATCGTGTTTGATTGAATCTGCAATCAAACACGATTGAATATGAGAGCGGTGGAACATGTTGATGCGTTTGCTCTGCACGCACTCACTGGCTTGTACATAGGTATCTACGTTATTCTATAATGATGCAGTATATTGTATTTCTCTCATCATCATCATCATCAGCCAGCAGACGTTCACTGCTCATAGACCTCCCCTAATGATTATTGTCATTTCGGGGGACTTGTCTTAGTCACCGCTTGGCAGGCGCGTTGGTGAACGCAGTAGGTTTTATTTGAGCCCAGGTAAACGCTGCTACCCGTTTCCTGATATTCCCTTAGTCGTGAACAATACTCATGGGAAGAGATAGGTCGGTCCTATTCTTAATTCAGGATGTAAGGGAGCGACCTATCACCTTTTCGCTCCAAGCCATCCTCACCTGCCCGTGGTGCATCCTGCTAAACAACAAAGGCTCTGGCAAACCGACTGGTGGCGGTAAAACCATCAAGATAGAAGGCGTAGCTAAATACCACAGGCTGATGACGAGCAGCAGCGTCACCGAAGCAAAAAGCTACGCCCTGCGATCGCCAACTCGCCTGCCCAGCGTGGCGATTATGGGTATATCCTCCAGAAGTTTGCCCTAGGTGGCGAACTAGCTAACCTAGCTAGCTGGAGAGGCCTATGTCCAGCAGTGGACTGCAATAGGCTGAGGATGATGATGATTCTTAATTCGGAAACCACAAGAGCAAAATGTATTGATCAGTGGCCACAATATCATTAGCAACAATTTCAAATGAATGTTTTCAGACACACCGGGTCTCAAACGCGTAACAGCAAGTACGAACACAAGCCACAGCTCACAGAAGAGGTCCGTAGGCTTATCGTCGCCATTAGTCAACCAGACGAAGGATGACAAGAAGTCGACCATTGACACTTGGGTCCAGTACAGTCACATACTCGAACAAAACGGTGAGATCGAGCTCTCTTCCAGCACACGTGTTCCCTTCTTGTTTAAGTCTTGGGTCTTATAAAAGGAGCGTGACGCGGCACTTATTCAGGAAACCATAGTGTGATCGATCCGCGATGCACTGATTTAGAGTGGTTTTATAGTCAAGCATACGCCCTCGTGATTTGTAAATCCGGCCGTGAGCATACGTAGGTATTTAAGGGAGCGACCTATCACCTTTTCGCTTCAAGCCATCCTCACCTGCCCGTGGTGCATCCTGCCGAACAACAAACGAGGCTCTGGCAAACCGACTGGTGGCGGTATAACCATCACGAAGGAGAGAAAGAAGGCGTAGCTAAATATCACAGACCGATGACGGGCAGCAGCGTCACCGGAGCTAGAAGCTACGCTCTGCGATCGCCAACCCGCCTGCCCAGCGTGGCGATTATGGGTATATCCTCCAGATGTTTGCCCTAACTGCTTAGATACACGAACAGAATAGAGTTTTAATTAAGTGTCACGCTATGTTGATATTTCATTCAAGTGGAAGTTTATTTTACATCAGACACTTTGAATATAAATGCCTAATTATTGTGACAAAAAACTTAAGCAACTATAGTTGGACTTTGATCTCCAAAATGACACGATTAAGGTCGAATTTCTAATTAATCTGGACTTGTTTATGTAGTGTGTGCACGGGGCATCAGCGATTTGTGAATGTTAACTAGTTTATTAGTGTTTTAAACGTTTGTTGTTCACATGAATTAGAGAGTAAAGTACGAATAAAGTCAAATATATGTAAATAACGACGATGAAGACTGCAGGATTTGAGAGATGTTTTTTGGGACCATTAATTACTATTTGGCACTAGCTAACTAATGACTTATTATATAGCCATTATGACTGGCTCGGTGACTGAATGGGGATGTTTCCAGGGTCAAAATAATTTCATTATATTTAGTCCGTATTTTAGATTATAAAAATATAATAATATTTTTTCTTTTTTCATTTAAACAAAAAATAACAAAGATACAAGGCATCAAAATTTAGGAGTGGGGGTCTTTGACGTTACTTAGTGGCGAAAAAACTCCCACTCTGTGACGTCACGCGTAGTTTTAACGGGCTATATCTTTGTCATTTTTGGTCTAATTTACAAATGAAAAAATACGTGTCTTTTATTTTTGAACAATCTAAAAGACGGACTAATGACATTTTTTACGGAAACAGGCCTATTGGTAGTGTTACTCACACTGTACACTGTACACCTCTGCCTTCTGAGCCATGGGTCGTGGGTTCGATCCCCGCACCTTACAAACATTTGTTTGCATGAACTGTTTGTATTGGTCTTGGTGTTTTCTATGTATAATATAATATGTTTTTATTTACAAAAAGAAATGTATCTAGGTAAGTTTATCAGTTGTTTAGTACCCATAGTACAAACTTCGGCTTAGTTTGGGGCTAGATGGCGCTGTGTGGCCCAGCGTGGCATGTCTTGGGTTATGTATTATACCTATTGTCCCATTAAGCGCAGCATAATTCATTACGTTCTCGTACTTGAGTTGGTTAAAATTATTAAATTTTAAATGTATTTTGAAAACAGCAAAGATAAAGTATGATTTTGTAAACGTGTTTGTATCTTCTCAGAGAAACAATCGCTTCGCCTGGCTCGCATCGGACATAGTAAGCTGATTGCGACGCGTACGCTGAACGACACCCAACATGATACTGGTATTATTAAATCCCTATAATACCCTTATTTTACCCCCCATAAGCGTTACCTATGCCACGGCTCTTTCTACCACAGAACCAATAACCGTTAAACATGTTCAAGAGTGGATACCACTTCTAGGCAAACGTATTTTAGAGGTAGGACGCCCTCGGGCCAGGTGGAGCAACGATTTCCGCAAGATGGCTGGCAAGTGCTGGATGAGAGAAGCCCAAGATCGAACAAAGTGGCAAATGATTGGAAAGGCATATGTCCAACAGTGGGCTGCAAAAGGCGTTGTTCAGTCAAAATTAGTCGAAAAGGCGTTGTGCAAAAATTGATATTACGCGCCATTTTTCCAATATGGCGGCCTGAGCGGAAAATGTATAGGTACCTACATAAACCAACATTGAATTTGGCAGAAATGGATTTAGAAATGTAAAATAACTTCATACTAAATATTGCATTTTTTTTTACAAAGAAACTGAACCGATTCTGCGACGAGTGTCACAATTCAAGTCAACTGCGATTATGACTTCAGGGCCCTTTGATGAAGCTTGTAATACCGCCGAACTGAATAACAATAGTGAGTGTAACTTTTTTGTATAAAGTTTTAGAATAAATCTTTTTTATTTTTTCTAACGGCAACAATCCCTATGGGAGTTCTATCTCAAGCAAAAGTATGTACCTAATTGTAGTTCGTTTAGGGGACACTCTGTTAAACTCACCCTGAATTTACGAATTCTATTTAGGTTAAAAAAGTTATTGAATTATGTGACTATTGAATTCCACTCTTTAGATTAGACTCTGCAATTTTCTCGCTAGTATATATAGATAATAAGTACATTATTTTCTCGCCGATTTTCACATTTTTTTCTTCCTACTCTTCAAAGAATCGAGTCCTAATTTTGATTCTTTTATTTTAGGACAAGCATTACTTTGCGCGTGCGCAAAAGTCGGTTGCGACATAGAGACAAACACACAATCTGACTTGAGGACTAAGCAACGTAAGTAACAATATGAAATGGTAATATGCATCGAAAATATATTTATGTAATTACTTATTTATTGTAAAAAAGATAAATGCTATGAACAGTGAAAACAAAATCAAAATTGGCTGAAAAACTGATAAGTTACAGTCGTTTAAAGAAAATGTATCCGTCCCTCTCACAAAAACAGATTTTTCCATGGAACTCCATAAGCCGCGAATTACATCCGTGTCATTTGTACCTACATATCGGATCTCCCTGTCTAATCAATAATTGAAGCTTTCTGACTCGTATAATATGTAGAATAGATATTTTAAGAATTCTTCGATATTTATGTAAGTACATATCTGGACGTTATGAGAGTTCAATAAATAAGTATTATTTAATAATTTCATAAAAAAGTCGTGTAGAGTCGCTATTGTCCGGTAATGATGACAAAGCCAAGACCGTTATCATCGTAGTGTTTTTTTTTTATAGTGGCTCGACATAATGGCTCCCCTACGCCTGATGGAAAGCGAAAGAGAAGCCCAAGTCGCTGTGACAACGGGCAAGTAACTGGTCAGTTACTTGTCAGTTGCCACCGCCATGCCGGCCCAACCCTAACCCCCCCCACGAGCTCCAGAAACCCTACTCACCGGCAGAAACACGACCCAGAGGTCATTTGACTGCGGTATTCTATAGGGTGGAGGTCCTTCCCCGGACGGGCGGCTCAATTCGAGCGAAGATTCGCTATGCCCTACCTCTCTCGATTTACGAAAAAAGCGCCAAGCCTTCAGCGTTACTTTGAAACAAACCTCGATGAACTCCTCAATCTAGTGACTCGGCTCCTGAGCCAATTTAAATCTCATCGAAAAATTACTAGGCACATCTGGTTGTGTTAATATTCAATCCTATCTAAATTCAAATAACTCTCCGTTCCGGAACCTTTTCTGCTGTAAAAACTTCGTGACATCAATCATGGTAATGACGAGGATACTTTACATAAGTTTGATATTATTATTACTCATACTTAATACAGCTTATTTGTATACATTTGCTAAGTAAAAGCGGTTATTACCCCCATTTCATTCAGTACAACAAAGATAATTAATCATTTGGTATTGAACAAACATTAGCCTACTCTGATTCACTGAACTGATTGAGATATTAGGCATAAACATTGTTCTCCATTACAAAGTATGTAAGCCTATTGGCTTATACTTTGCCATCGATAAAGAACTATTAGGGTTGTAGGAATATACTTGTCCCTACGACTAGTGGAAGTAGGTACTTCCTCTAAGCCACAGATTACCCCCAATAGATACCGCATGTTCGGCATTTTGCTTTGAGTTTCGCGAGTCAATTTCAGGTGGTATGGAAGGGTGTGCGGGGGACGTAACTCATTTCTCAAGTGATGTACATTTGTATTGTGCAATGTCGATAATTTTATCGAAAAATTACCAATCAGGTATATTAGACTAGATTATGTCTGTATCACCTTTTCAGTATTTTGTGCAATACTGGATATTTATCTATGTATGTATATAAATATATGTTTATATATGTCACCGGAAAATAGCAAGAATCGTAAGTTGATCAATTTCCTAGGTAGTTGATTATCTTTCGGAATATAACAAACGGTAGTGGAAATGTATTATTTAACGCAATGAATTTCAGTTAGTTAATCAACTTACGGTAGCCTGACAGTCATTTAATAATTTACGATTTTGACACAAGTAAAATCGTCCTCAAATGGGCCAATCGTTGCTCAATGTACTATTTAACGGTGCACTATTACCCGTAACTTAATACACTGTTCCCTGATTGGTTGCCGGGATAACGCCACGTGAGCCATTGAACCAATCAACGTTCACCTCACCTTCGTCGGATGATTTTACGGCAAGATCCCGTAAAATGATCAATTTACTAAAATACATACGTTAAATAATACATTTCAACTGCCGTTTTGACATTATAAGTATATTCAAATGAGTATAGTTATAAATATGGTTAGGTGAAGTAATCACAGCAGTTTTCATTTACTCGTCTTCTATCCTTCATACATTGAAAACTATCCTATGTAAATGTCTCTAACAGCAGGGTGCGGCATTTGTCCATTTTAATGTTCTCTCAGGACACTTTGGAAATCTAAAGTAGAAACACTAAAATTTTTCTCATCTTGCATTATCGATATACTTGAAAGTAATACATTGTAACAGTATTGTCAAACGTGTCTATGCTAGAAAGGGATAAAAATAGTGAAATTGGTAATGAAAGAAAGGGATCATGAAAAAAGACATCAACGCGAGCTAACATCTGTCAAATATTTTCCATCGTAACTTGAGCTCCGGCGCCAAGGAGTTCAATACTAAGATTCATACGTTTATGTTCTACAAACTATTAAAAGTGTCTCCGATACACACGGGTCTGACTTCTGGTCAGTACTGACCGTGGTACTGACGCACTTTAAGCGCATGCGTATTTCGCGCCTGCATTGCATTGATGTATTACCTCTCGCGCGATATCTTAAGTGGAGATCTATTGGAGATATCTGTGCTCTAAGCTAGGTGGTATTGGACCACCTGGTCTAAATTAATGGATTCAGGTTTGTCGTTTATATGCTGAGCGGTGATGAAAACTTCGCATGTGCATTGTAGGCTTTCCATAACGCTTGTAAAGAGCTTTTTTGTTCTGTATGGAGATGGCTTGTTGCGGAAGATACGTCGCCATCTGTTGTTAGTTGGTTGAACTAGTCATTGTACGTTGTAATCTAGATCGCTTTGGCTACATGTTGGTACAGGAACAAAAGAAATGTGGGATTATAATAATATTTTTAAATTATTATTTCTACAATAGCGAACAAAGAGTTCACTCATCTATATTACTTACATAAGTAATCAAGACATTTTCAAATGTTCACCATTTCGTCCTCCTTTGTGCAATCGAGAAAATTGCGCTCCAATTTACGTACAGCTACGATTCTGAAGATCAGTACAAATTGTATAGATGAGAAAGAATTGCTTCTCGAAATCTTACTATGAAAACCCTAAGCATATCTAAAGCTTGCCAAATTTCTTTAATTTGATTCTTTGGTTATTCAATATAATAATATTATGACCAAACTATTCCATAGATTGAATGTATGCCGCAGAACCGACATTCGGTGCACCAGATGAGTCTAGGAATGGACACCGCTTTTAGGTAGACGTAGTTCACGCAGTATAGGACGCCCCGCAACCCGTATGGCTAATGGCCTTTGTATGAATTAAAGGATGTCTTACGTTCGGCAGTTGATTGATTCATCAAAATCAATGCACAGTATAAAACAAAGTCGCTTTTTGTCTGTCTGTTCCTATGTATGATTAGATCTTTAAAACTACGCAACGGATTTTGAAGCAGTTTGTTTTAATAGATAGATGATATAGAAACACATATATTTTATCTTAAATACCCGAAGTTAAGCAAGGGCGGGTCGCTAGTAGATTAATATTGAACATTTGTCTAGAAACTATAAACACTGGTGGAGTAAACCATTGGCATATTTTTAGAAAATCTACCGAGTAAAATTGTTACTATCGCATTTTCATGATTTACTACGGGCTTATAGATTCCATTCACATTCAAACGCCCGATTCACAGGATCCTAGGGTAGCAGATGGCTCCCATCGTATAGATCAAATATAAGTTTCCGTATCATTATTTTATAGTTAGATACCCCGATCCCCTTACTTTCCTTACTCCCATTCATATCCTCCGAATTCTGCAAGATTTATAAAGCAAAGTTTGACCATTTGACTGAACTAAAAGCACTTTCACTAGAAAACAACAGCACACAGTACCAAAATTTGTAAGCCTGAAATGACTGTTCATTTTAGATGTTTTATTTATGTACCTATTTGTTTATACAAAAAATAGTATCTAAGTCCGTTTATCATTTGTCTAGTGCTCATAGTACAAAGTCGGCTTAATTTGGGACTAGATGACGCTATGTGGCTCAGCGTGGTGTGTTGCATGTAAATGATACGAAAGCAATCTTTGGTCTGTTTGACCCTTGAAAACTTGGAATGCAGACATTGCATTGGCAACCGAAGTCGCCCCGAACGTCCTCCACGGTGGGAGGATGACATGACACAGAAGGCTAGCCGATGATTGTCCAATATCAGGATTGTTGGCTTTCTCTGAGAGAGGCCTACGTTCAGCGGTTGACGGCAATGTTGTTTGTTGGTTGTCTGTTTAAATAAGATAGATCACAGGTAATATCCATAAGGTATTAGGTTAATTGGTAACCAAAGAATCGTATTCCGGTGTTCCGTGGTCATGCTAATGCTCTATTGATACATTTTGTTCTCAGATACAGCATGTTCGACGCAAATTTTCCAAAGCCATTGCAACCAGAATCTAGACAAGGCTACCTGCAGCAGCGACGACTATACGCCCAGTCGAGGCGTTAGTAGAAGCGGATATAGTAAGTTTACTACACCTACACATCATCATCATCATCAGCCTATTACAGTCCACTGCTGGACATAGGCCTCTCCAGTTGTTCGCCACTTAGAGCAAACATCTGGAGGATATACCCATAATCGCCACGCTGGGCAGGCGGGTTGGCAATCGCAGGGCGTAGCTTCTTGCTCCGGTGACGCTGCTGCCCGTCACCGGTCTTTAGTATTTAGCTACGCCTTCAATTGTGATGGTTATACCGCCACCAGTCGGTTGCCAGCGCCTCGTTTGTTATTCGGCAGGATGCACCACGGGCGGGCAGGTGAGGTTGGTTTGGAGCAAAAAGATGATAGGCCGCTCCCTTACATCCCTACCTACACATATATTTTTATTTATTTCATTTCTCGGAAAGCATTAGACCACAATCACTCCTGATGTTAAGTGATGATGTAGTCTAGGACCATGCTTACTTAGATAAAGCCTATTCACTCCAGCCTTAAAAACCTCCGAGTTGTAACACTCTGGAAAGACGTCAGCTGGCAGTGAATTCCATATTTTAGCCGTTCGCTGCAGGAAGGAATCAGCAAATCTTTTTGTACGGATGAAAGATATTATGTCGACTACGTAAGGGTGGTAGGCCAACCTAAGTATTGTATCCCAATGATGGAAAGGAGCCGGCGGAATCAATGCATGCAGTTCCCTTGCACATTCTCCGAATTGTATCCTATAAAAAACCGACAAACATGGTAGGTATGAGGCGGCGGTGATTAAGATCATCTAACGTTTTGTATGTTAATCTATAATTCACATGTTATAAAACACGTTTTATTTATGTACATGATTATCAGGTCAGGGTTTGATTTCTAGACGGGTAAAATTTGAAAATTCCGCAGGGTAAAGAATCAAATTATTCGAAAGCAATGTCTATCTATGGTTTATTCGACCTTGATATCTTAGAAATAGACCTCTTGTTTTGGTACTTTTACCAAAACAAGAGGTCCATTTCTAAGATATACACTACTCCATAGATAGACACTACTTTTAGTGTGGGACTCTCTAAAACCTTAATTTAAAAACCTTAGGGTAAGACCATAGATGTGAATTGTCTGAACCAGTTAATTTTAATGAGTACCGAATATGTATTTTCTTTTTGTGGAAATCTTTATTAAACGAACCTACATTGTTTGATCACAATTATATGAATTCTTTTATTTTTGTAGAAAGCTTTATTAAACGGCCCTAGATTGTTCTGATCGCATCAATACGAGTACTCGTACATCATCATCATCAGCCTATTGCAGTCCACTGCTGGACATAGGCCTCTCCAGTTGTTCGCCACCTAAAGCAAACTTCTGGAGGACATACCCATAATCGCCACGCTGGGCAGGCGGGTTGTACTCGTACATACACGTACATAATTTCCCTCCCAGGACGTACCGCTGCGGACCAGTTGAAGTCCCTTTCCCGTCTCATCGGGCGCGTGAGGTCCAGCTCGCACATCGCCGCCAGCCCCGCTCAGACCATCACCAGCAAGATCCTCTCCAGCAATCTGGACGCGGCCAAGTGGATCAAGAGGTGCACTAATAACGATGAGAAAGGTCAGTGGAAAATCATCATCATCAGCCCGCATCAGTCCACTGCTGGACATAGGCCACTCCAGTTGTTCGCCATCTAGGGCAAACTTCTAAAGGATATACCCATAATCGCCACGCTGGGCAGGCGGGTTGGCGATTGCAGCTTTTTGCTCCGGTGACGCTGCTGCCCGTCATCGGCCTGTGGTATTTAGCTAACAGCCTGTGGTATGTGCTCAGTTACATGCTTATAAAAAATACTTTATTTTTTAAATAGCTAATGGTGTCTCCTATGTATTTTTTTTATCTGTCCGTAGATTCTGGGTTCGATTCCCGGGCAAGGAAATTTAGGAAAAGAACTATTCTAAATTGAATCAGGTCTGGTTGTTTTGGGAGAGCACCCAGTTAGGTATCTGTAACTCAAAATTCTTGAGCTTCCACCTCATCTCCTGTAAACGACATTCTCACTCACAGTATTCCCAAAATCAATTCCCATTTATTCCCAAAAGGATTTGACCCTAAGTAGGCGAAGTCCATAACTTAGATGCCTGAAACCCATTAACAACTCCGCACGATCGGTTTGGCCTGGAGCCTGAAAACTCGCCGCAAAGTGATGAATAACGCTTTCAGTTCACTTCTTATTTGTAACGACCGAACTTTCAGTATAATTGGAGAGACGTATGGGATAGTTTCGACTGCTACTTACATAACATGAGTAAAATAAGTGATAAGCCAGTATTGTTAAAAGTTTCTAAGTAATGTTCTGTTATGTGAGAATATTTAGATTTATTCAATGCTTTTTTGAAGCTTACTAGAATGCGTTAGTTTTAGGAGAGATACGATTGATACCGCTAATTCTGCTTTATATCTGCTTCGTCATGACTGCCAGTAATTCGGGTTCAGTAAACGATAGGCCCCTTTTGCCCTCTCTGTAAAAAGCCTAAAAACCAGCAACAAATTTTTTAAATTAAGGTACTAGAGAGGTAGGAAATCGTATGATTCTTACGCCAACATCCAATAATACCTATCACTATTCATCGTATTCATTAAGAATGGAATTGAAACAGTTTTTAATTTGAGTAATCATTTTCGTTTTCATACAAAAAGTTATACAATTATCTTAATCCTGAAATAAATAACTATTAACCCAAGACATAGGTACATACAACGCTGGGCCACACAGCGCCACCTAATCCAAAACTTGTACTATAGGTAATAAACAATTGATAATCAAACTTACTTAGATACTTATTTGTACATAAATAAATACCTACTTATTATACATAGAAAATACTAATATAAGCAGACATGTTCATCTTAATTTTAACTAATATTATAAAGCTGAAGAGTTTGTTTGTTTATTTGAACGCGCTTATCTCAGGAACTACTGGTCCGAATTGAAAAATTATTTTTGTGTTGAATAGACCATTTATCGAGGAAGGCTTTAGGCTATATAACATCACGCTGCAACTATTAGGAGCGAAGAAATAATGGAAAAAACGGGGAAAACATAACAATTCCACGCGCACGAAGTCGCGAGCACAGCTAGTACATTATAATGTCTTTGTTTTACAGATTACCAATCCCTGATAGACATTGAACAGTCCACGTTAGAAACATTGAAGCAAGCTTCTCTCTCGATTGCCAATTCCACCAAATCCACCAAACTTAGCACGAAGACGTCCATGAAACCAGAGTCGATGGTGAAACCTGACGCTTTGTGCGATTTGAATTCCGGTATTATTTTCATTAAGATTTTCTTAGGAAAGTAGTGCAGTAGTTTCCCGTTGCATTCTATGCTTTGGATAGAAATGTATGGACATACATAGTTATATATTGTACATGTTGTTATATATGAGCATTGTCCTCAAGAGGAGCTCGGTGGCGCCGCGGTCTTGTACGCTTAACAATGATCGCAACGTTGTGCAACCATTGGCGCGGTCAATCCGATGATGGGTGACCAAAATTTGACACCGATTTCCTCCGTGCTTCGGAAGGCACGTTAAGCTGTTGGTCCCGGGTGCTATCTTTACCAACTCAGATAGCAGTCGTCACATCATATCAGAGATTATGATAACTCTGACGCCCAACTGGGAATGGGTATAGCCTTACCCTAAGTGTTGCGGAGGTCTGATGGCAGTCGCTCTGTGTAAAAGCTTAGCTCTCGCCAAATCTCTCAGTTTGGGAAGCCGACCCTGAGACAATCGGGAAAAAGGATAGGATAATGATGATGTCCTCAAGATTAAAAAAAATATTAGTCTTGGGGGTGAGATTTTAAACGAGTCGTGAAGCAGCACTTATCCAAGCCGTCATAGTGTGATCGATCCGCGTTGCACTAACCAGGTGTGACGGGGATCCCTTACAATTTTTGGACTTCGTTGTTTGCTAAACATCAGACATGACACAGCCATTTTGACGTGCTAATATAAAAAATATTAAATCGCTATTCGAACGAAGGAGTTCTCCTAACACAGAGCTAAATAAATAAATATCCCAAAGTAAGTAGCTAAAGCACTTGTGTTATGGGTATCAGAACAAAGAAGGTACCACAAATACATCCTTAAAGTCGTAATGCCCAGACTTCAGGCACAATAGATAAAACAATGCGATTTGGATTTTAAAAGGACATTGGGCATTACGAGGTTAAACACAAACACCCAGACACGAAACAAACACAAATTTTCATCACACAAATGTTTGTCCCGGGTGGGAATCGAACCCACAACCCTTGGTGGATGGCCAGAAGGTAGGAGTCACTACTAATTGAGCCACCGAGCCAGTCTAATTATTCTTCTTCATCTTTTCGTGTCAATGGCAATCAAAATCATATTGTTATATGTGAGCATATTTAGATTTATTCAATGCTTTTTTTTTAAGTTTACTAGAATGCGTTAGGAGAGATACGATTCTCTAATTACGAGTCAAATTATTAAAAAATTGCCTAATTCAGAACCCAAGATAAAACCTCCTTTGTTTTCGAAGTCGGTTGGCGTTGAAGTATCGGATCCAGTCGCATGCCAGCAGATGAAAATAATATAGAGTTATATTTCAAACATCTCTCGTTTGTTAAACAATATTTTCAGTGGCCATAGCTCCTGCACCAATAACGACAATATCAGATGACAGCCTAGCTGACGTCCTGCCCGCAAATTCACATATTCAGAAACCTTTGCCGCCCACCGATATTAAGAAAATGGCTGACAAAGTAACATCAGGTAAGATGTACTAAGTGATAGGGTAGAGGCAATATGCTAAATGTAAATGAATTAATGTCAGAAAACATCGCATACATTGTTGGTACCAAAGTGCTTAAAAAAAAATAAAAGTGCTTATGATTTTAATTGCTGTGAAACCATTTTTTTTTCTAGAGGGAATTGCATTAGGCTACTTCATGCCGCCTCCGGGGGGAGGCGGCATGGTGTGTGGAACTCGCACCTTCTAAAATGGGAGGGCATACCCACTAAACCCCCCTGTGTCGCCAGTGGGCAGCAAGTTGCAGGGACACGGGTAGCGCCGAAGCATACAGCCATGTGGCTGTATGGCCTGCCCCTGGCCAGCCGCAGATGATAAGCGGCCGGCACTCCTGGTCCGGGGGGGGGGGGGGGCTGACACAACAGAAAAAGTATAGTTTGCCGGTCGCCGTTGACAGTTAACGTATTAAACACGTGTTATGGTAATCAGAGTCTAAGGTACCACAAAATAATACATACCTGAATTAAATTATTCTGTGTCCCAGACACAAAAACAAACCACCAATGTTAACTCGTCAATTGGCACCTTAACCCCTTTTTAATTAGATATCCTCTACCCAAAGGTTGTCATGAAAATATCGCTTCAAGCGATAAGACCGCCTAAAATGTATCTTGATATATATTTGTGTCTCGTTATAAGTCAATTGTTTGCTGTGTAATAAAGTATATCTATCTATCTAAATGTTCATCGCATGAATGGGTGGGATAGAACCCACTACCCACGGTTCAGAGAGTCTTTACCAACTGAGCTACCGGGCCAGTCCACAACATGTAATGAACAATTAGCCCAAAAGAAGAAATAAATCTGTAATTAACAAATTTCAGATGAAGTTTTGTCGAGGCCTCTAAAAGAATCTATACTACAAACCTGTCCAGATGTTTATGATTCAGGTATAGGTACAGACTGCCACACATCATCCTACGCTCTTCTGTCGAATTCCTCTAAACAAAATTTGCAACAATTGTCCAAGGAATAAAGTCCAATATCTATAGAACTATTTTGACAGACTTGGGTAACTTGATGTGTGGCCGTGTGTACATAACTTATAGTCAACTTATTTGTACTTACATCTTTATTATGTTCAAAATATATAAAAGTCAAAAGCCGATGATGACAAATTAAATTTTTGATGGATTAAGACCATTATGCATCAACAAAAACACAGAGGTCTCGTTATGACCTTTGGCACCACCCTTACAGCGCATGAAGAAGGTTCTGGGGTTTTAGTGGGTACTCCCTGCCTCCACAGCCCATGCCATTTAAAAGGCCCTTTTATAAATAAATACCAGACAACATCACATACATCGCTCCGATCCCAAAGTAAGTAGCTTAAGCACTTCTTGTGTTATGGGTATCAGAACAACGAAGGTAACACAACTAAAAGGTAAATACCTATATACTTGAACACAAATACAAACAACCAGACACAGAACAAAGACAGATGTTTTTTTTCGGACAGGAATCGAACCCATTACCCTTGGTTCAGGAGGCAGGGGTCACTACCAAATGAACAAACAAGCGATTCAATACTATGATAAACATTCGCATTCCATATTCTTATACTTCTTCCTTAAATTTGTTCCGTAGAAAGACATCAACCATCAAGTCACGGTTCCAAATTCAGTATAACGTTAAAGTTGGACAAAATGCACAGCGCACACTGTGCTATAACAATAAGCGTTCAGAAGTCCAGAAAGTCTAAATAGGTAGGACATAAGGTACGCGCCCATTGGGCCGCACTAGACGCATCGCACCGCACGCACGCGACAGATTGAACCACGGAGCAACTACAAAAAGGAGACTGACTAAACTACTGTACAGTGTGATTCCCAAGGTCCTGGGTGCATCATCACTTCAACTGTTCAACATCATTAGTGGGCGAGGCCTATGCTTTGTCTGTGTTCAGACGAGCACAATTATGTTTCAATTGTTTTCAAAAAAGCCAAAATGTCAGTGTTGTAATTAACATTGGTCTATTACATATTGATTTCTAGTGCAATATAGCAAAATTATAGAAAAAGACGACTCGTTTATTGGAGGGATTGACACAAATAATACCCCCTCACCCCTTGTAAA
Source organism: Conogethes punctiferalis (assembly GCA_031163375.1). NCBI lineage: Eukaryota > Metazoa > Arthropoda > Insecta > Lepidoptera > Crambidae > Conogethes > Conogethes punctiferalis. The sequence continues at coordinate 15,484,566 of CM062084.1, forward strand.
TGGCATTGTTGACAAGCATTGCTTCATAGAAAATATTGTTTTAAGTACTTCTCTTTGTACTTGTTATACTCGTAATTAATAAACAAATAAAAAAAACTTTATTCACCGAAAATGCTAAAATCCGAGATAGACATTGCTTTGACTCCCACGTTAAGCCGAGCCCGTATCGTGAGAAAATCATAAAAATCAATTTAAAATCCATTGCGTGCCGTGCCGAATGGCACGAATGTGCGGTGCGTCCAATGCGGACCAATGGACGCGTACCTTTACAAAGAAATTGGTCTTTGCGTTGTTTCTCTTCTGCCTTGTGTTTTTTTTTCTTTGCAGAGATCCTTGAGATTCATTGAAATTGTTTTCTTCAGGAACGGACCCCGTACAACCGGATATAGATTTATTTAAATCAGCAAGTGTGTTAACATCCAAATGTATACTGCCGTCTCCGTCTGTTTGTTGTCAGAATGGCAATGATTCCACTGGTTAGTATGCTAAATTATAGTTATAACTAGCTGTGCCAGCGGCGTCGCTCGCGTGGATATCGGGTTTCAAAAATAACGGACTTCCATATAATACCCATCTATACCTTGTGCCTAAGTTTTAAGTTAGACCTCTAGCAATACATTGGTGAAAACCGCATTCAATTTTATGCAGTAGTTTTCGCGTAATGCGCGTTCAAACATACAGGTTTAAATTTCTCGCGTTTTCCCAACACTTCCCATCACTGCTCCGCTCCTATTGATTGTAGCGTGATGAAAAGTATCCTATAACCTGCCCAGGAGTATGAAGAATAATTGTACCAAGTTTCGTCAAAATCTGTTCAGTAGTTTTTTTTTCTATAACGAACATACAGACAGACAGACAAAAATTTTACTGATTGCATTTTTGGTATCAGTATCGATCACTTATCACCCCCTGATAGTTATTTTGAAAAAATATTTTATGTACAGAATTGACCTCTCTACAGATTTATTATAAGTATAGATAGATGACAGGAGTTATAGCCATACTGACAGGAGTATTTCATACTAGGTATAGGCAGCGCCGAGGATTTTAATAAGGCATTCGGAAATCATCTGGCTGGCTCGGTGGCTCATTTGGTAGTGACCACTGCTTTCTGAGCCAAGGATCTCATCAAGGGTTCGATCCCCGCACAATACAAACATTTATGTGTCTGTTTGTATTAGTCTGGGTATTTTCTAAGTACTTGTTTATTTACTAAAAAATTTTATCTAAGTAAGTTTATCAATTGTCTAGTACCCATAGTAAAAGCTTAGGCTTAGCTTGGGACTAGATGGCGAAGTGTGGCCCGGTATTGCATGTCTTGGGTTATCTTAAAAAAATATTACTTTAAAGCGTATACATGTTTGAACCTGACAAAAAAGGCTTGCGCCCTAGTATTTTTTTTTACAGTGGCCCGACATAATGGCTTCCCTACGCCTGATGGAAAGCGAAAGAGAAGCCCAAGTCGCTGTGACAACGGGCAAGTAACTGGTCAGTTACTTGTCAGTTGCCACCGCCATGCCGGCCCAACCCTAACCCCCCACGAGCTCCGGAAACCCTACTCACCGGCAGAAACACGACCCAGAGGTCATTTGACTGCGGTATTCTATAGGGTGGAGGTCCTTCCCCGGACGGGCGGCTCAATTCGAGCGAAGATTCGCTATGCCCTACCTCTCTTAGTATTATAATTTACCTCTCTTAGTTCATTACCTCTCTTACTAAATTAGTTTTTTTGTTTACCTACATCCTTAATTGTATTTTCTATTGCAGGTTGTGTATTTATATATGATAAGCCACATTGTGCAGTACACAAAACACGGATGGATGCTTCGGTTCAAATTTCAATTACCGGTCAAGGTAAGTATTTTTTTAATATTTCGTCGATGAATAGTATGTAATTAGCTATATATAACAAAAACAACAGGTATTAATTGTTGCTGTAATCATTCCAAATATAAATATAAAACGTATAAATTTCTTTAGCAGCTTAGAAAAATCTTAAGTCGAATCGTTTCGCTAATGTAGGCAGATATATAAACTTATATCTTTAAAACTACTTAACGGATTTTGATGCGTTTTTTTGGATAGATAGAGGAACTCAAGAGTAAGGTTTATGTGTATAATATATACATATAGTAGGTATTGCACCCGTGCTAAACCAGGGCATATCATCATCATCATGCACCACGGGCAGGTGAGGTTGGCTTGGAGCGAAGAGATGATAGGCCGCTCCCTTACATCCATACATATATATTGGCATTTATCATATTTACTTATAAAAATAATAATCGGCCCTCTTATTTAGAACACTACAGTATTTTTTTTTTGGAATGGACTCTATCACGCGTGTAGAACACTACAGTAAACAATACTTATTCGCTTTCAATATCAATGTTTTGTCACTGTCAATCTGTCAAGGTAAGACAAAAAAAAAACAAAGCATAGATATCGAATACGACTATATTTTCGGAATATGGTGCAGGGTTCTGAATAGGGAGACAGGTCTATTAATAGCGTAGGTAAACTAACTCTCTTGTTTATTTGGGTTCAATGTACGGAATATTATTTGTATCTCCTACACTGCGCACGTCACTGATAATGCTCAAGGTAAACTCAATACTATAGTTCATTCGCGTTAAGAAAATAGTGACTCATCACCGACAGCCGGCCAAACCACACCCCCTAGCCAATTAAAACGCTAGAAATTATAATTTCTAGCGTTTTAATTGGCTAATAATTTCACAGAAATTATAATTTCTAGCGTTTTAATTGGCTAGGGGGTGTGGCTTGGCCGGCAGTCGGTGATGAGTCACTATTTTCTTAACGCGAATGAACTTATAATTAGATTTTCCCTCTATTGAACATAGTGCTTATTGACACTACATTTCTAACTTAATTTTGACCAAGGATTGCCTCGAAATTGCTTTTATAATTGAGAGTCTTGGAACGTTAAAATTCGGTGACATAGATATATATATGTCACCGGAAAATAGCAAGAATCGTAAGTTGATCAATTTCCTAGGTAGTTGATTAACTTCCGGAAAATAATAAACGGCAGTTGAAATGTATTATTTAACGTATGTATTTTAGTAAATTGATCATTTTACGGGGTCTTGCCGTAAAATCATCCGACGAAGGTTTGGTGAACGTTGATTGGTTCAATGGCTCACGTGGCGTTATCCCGGCAACCAATCAGGGAACAGTGTATTAAGTTACGGGTAATAGTGCACCGTTAAATAGTACATTGAGCAACGATTGGCCCATTTGAGGACGATTTTACTTGTGTCAAAATCGTAAATTATTAAATGACTGTCAGGCTACCGTAAATTGATCAACTAACTGAAATCCATTGCGTAAAATAATACATTTCAACTACCGTTTGTTATATTCCGAAAGTTAATCAACTACCTAGGAAATTGATCAACTTACGATTCTTGCTATTTTCCGGTGACATATATAGCTTTCGTGCACACGTATTTTATATCTGATGCTGCCTTTACCTAAAGGTTTTGTACTCTTTTTTAGATAAACAATCAAAAACAGGCTCCCGAGAGCATGCAACAGATCAGATAGACGTAGGAGTGTTTCCTTGTCTTGGAGTTCCATCATCTGGTGAACAAAGAAAGAAAAGTAATAACGTTATTTCTGATGTTCTCCCACCCAAAGGTAATAATAATAAATAATAATAATAACTTTATTAGTACAAACTTTAAAAACTTTATTGTTGTTGAGCTGCCCGTCCGGGGAAGGACCTCCACCCTATAGAATACCGCAGTCAAATGACCTCCAGGTCGTGTTTCTGCTGGTGAGCAGGGTCTCCGGAGCTCGTGGGGGGTTAGGGTTAGGCCGGCGTGGCGGTGGCAACTGACAGGTAACTAACCAGTTACTTGCCAGTTGTCACAGCGACTTGGGCTTCTCTTTCGCTTTCCATCAGGCGTAGGGCATCGATAGGGTGAGCTGAAACGCCCAGTTAAAGAGAGAAGTTAGTGTCTGAGCTTGACGGGTTTTGAACAAGAATCTGATAACCTGTATAGTTACACGTCCACTGCTGGACATAGGCATCCCCCATTGACAAATGTTATTTAGGGGATTTGTCTGTATCACCACGCTAGGCAGCCGGGTTTGTGACCACAGTAGGTTTTATTTGTACCTAGGTGAACGCAATTTTATTTTTTTATGCGAGAGGCGGCAGACGAGCAAGTGTGATGCTAACAACATTTACTGATAATAATAAATAATAATAATAAATAACCCAAGACATGCCACGCAGGGCCACACAGCGAAATCTAGCCCCAAACTAAGCCGAAGCTTGTACTATGGGTACTAGACAACTGATAAACTTACTTAGATATTTTTTTTTTGTAAATAAATACATATTATACATAAAGAACATCCAGACCAATACAAACAGAAATGTTAATGAACACAAATGTTTGTAATGTGTGGGGATCGAACCCACGACCCAGGGCTCAGAAGGCAGAGGTTACTACCAATTGAGCCATCGAGTCAGTCGTCATAATGGAACTTAGCAGTAGTCTAAAAGCGGTTGGGTTATGATTTACCACATGCGTTGTAGAAGTGGAATGTCTATGTAAATAGAGATTTCAATAATACTCTTTGAAATTTCAGCTTACAAAGCTTTGTATGAGACTACGAAGATGGTCGTGAAAGATTCAAGAGCGCGTCCGGTGGGCATCAGTGTTCTCTGTGGGCCTGACTTGGGTAAGTTTTTTTTTATATATGTCACCGGAAAATAGCAAGAATCGTAAGGTGATCAATTTCCTAGGTAGTTGATTAACTTCCGGAAAATAATAAACGGCAGTTGAAATGTATTATTTAACGTATGTATTTTAGTAAATTGATCATTTTACGGGGTCTTGCCGTAAAATCATCCGACGAAGGTGAGGTGACCGTTGATTGGTTCAATGGCTCACGTGGCGTTATCCCGGCAACCAATCAGGGAACAGTGTATTAATTTACGGGTAATAGTGCACCGTTAAATAGTACATTGAGCAACGATTGGCCCATTTGAGGACGATTTTACTTGTGTCAAAATCGTAAATTATTAAAGGACTGTCAGGCTACCGTAAATTGATCAACTAACTGAAATCCATTGCGTAAAATAATACATTTCAACTACCCTTTGTTATATTCCGAAAGTTAATCAACTACCTAGGAAATTATAATAGGATCAACTTACGATTCTTGCTATTTTCCGGTGACATATATACCCCTAGTATCACAGGTAAGTACAGATCGACTAAATCTAAAATGACGCTTTTACGCCCATAATTTCATAATTATTTTAATTGGTCGTTCAGTTGACGATTCAAACGTAAGATCAGCGCAATTCTCGGATTTGTCGTCCAACTAGCTTAGTTGATCTAGAACTCGTAAGAGGAAAAGTCATCTTGTTTCATCCAATTTGACAACGCTGCTCCATAGAGCTAACATTATCGGATTTATCACCCGACTAGTCGGCCATCACGTGCACAATGCACATACAAATCATAGTTCACCAAATAATCGTCTCTCCCACACCGATGGAACGCCGGTGTTAATATTTGCACTCATACATCTAAATAAAATAATTAAGTACTTTTTTACTTGCTGCACATACCTAGTGGCTTCTTTTCGCCTGATGGAAAGCTAAAAACGAAGTCACACTGACTGGCAGGAAATCTCAGTTTTCAGTCACAACAGTACAGAAAGATGCTTCTTCACGAGACAATTTACGTACCTCAATCAATCAATAGCCCTCGTCCGTTCACTACTGAATATAGTCCTTTAATTCGTGCCACAATTCTCTATACCGGGCTTCCTCCATTCAGCTCTAGCTCCATTTCGCGCCCTTTTCTCGATACCGGCTCGCGCCTGGTCGCTTTTCTCCCCAAACATACGTCCGTAGGGCATCTCCCAGCAACGCCCTGAGCCGAGGCTCGAGCCCCACAGGGGGCGCCCTCAGCATCGTTGCTTAAATTTTTAGGGGTGAGAACCTTCCGCTCCCCCAACAGTCTGGTGATGATGACAAGGCCGCCCTGGCCATCACCGTAGTCATTTAGAAGAAAGAAAAGAACCTCCATCCTGTTTTTCTTTGCCAATGCAACCAGTTCTTCTAAGATCATCAGCCTAACCGGTTGCGGTGCGTCCTAAACCACTTCTACTTAAAAGTGGTGTCCACTACCAGACTCGATTGCTTCGCTGTTTATCATGGTCTTCGACAGACAATACAGACCAGCCTACTGCCATTTCAGCGTACTAATACTGTGTACTAATTCTTCTGGCTTCAATCATACGTACCAATTTATAACTATCTACTGAAAAAACGACCAAAACTAAAAAGCGATAAATAACGTAAGTAATTCTATCCTTAATACATAATTATTTAAAATTTTACAAATTATCACTTATTTTTGAAGTCGGTGCCAGCCTCTCGGTACCTAACGTAGACTGTTGTTGTATGACGCGCGCGGCCGGCAAACACACGACAATATACATTTATTTGTTTGGCTGGCACCGACTTCAAAAATAAGTGATAATTTGTAAAATTTTAAATAATTATGTATTAAGGATAGAATTACTTACGTTATTTATCGCTTTTTAGTTTTGGTCGTTTGTGTTTTTTTTTGAAGTCGGTTTAATTTTTTTTAAAAAAATAATTTTATTTCTCTATTTTTAGTTGCGTTAATGTGCTGTGACCTTGAATAAAGACTAATTAATGTCCTTAAGAGTTTTATTTAAGAATAAAAATTTTGCTTTAAGTCAAGTGAAGACTTAATATAGAATATATATATCTATAGAATCAAGCATATCACTTACCAAATCACCTGCCCTATTAGCCCTGCATAAGTACATACTACTCCTAGTTTAATATCGACCAATGTCAGTACTGTCCCCTAACTCCTAACCGTTAAGGAGTTCTGTGGCTTCATCATCAGCACCAGATGTTGACGCCCGGAAGCATATACCTGAGTAAAATATGATTACGTAACAAAAACACCATATGACCATACAATTTTCGGTTGTTGCCCTCAATTTCTCCAGGATCCCATCATCAGATCCTGACTTGGTGATAATGGGACCACCTCGGAAGTGTCCTCTGTCGAACTGTCGAAAAATTTTTGAAGTCCATCCATAATTGACGGATATATCGGTGAACATACAT